>CM028333.1:12255242-12892242 GCA_016647705.1 Eucommia ulmoides | reverse complement strand
AGAAGACGGTTCATTAATAGATTTCCCGGTTATGAGGATCACTCCCTAGTAGTAGAAACGGTTCGTTAACAAATTTTCCAAGTATGAAGATCACTTCTCGGCGGTAAAAGACGGTTCGTTTACAAATTTCTCGGGTATGAAAATACCTTCCTGGCGGTAGACGACAGGTTTAATGATTCATCTTCAATAATGAAACACTTGCAGTGATAAAAAAACACAGAGTGTAAAGTGTAATATCAAAGGGAACAAAGCTCATCAGCTCACTCGCAGATCAGCTCGTCAGCCCACTCATTCAAAAATGAGCAGAGTAGATCATCTCATTAATTTAAAAATGAGCAGAGCAAATCAACTCACTCAAGAAATATTTAGAACTGATAATAATTGAGTGTAAGAAGAGAAGGTGACCTTTCGTCTTGCTTTTTCGAAACAACACTCAAGTCAGGGGGCAAATGATGCGAAAGAAATTCCCGCTTATCAGAAAAAGTCCATCACAATAAGCCCAATGCTTAAAAGGAGCTAAGTCGTGGATGTTGATCCAAACCGATGATCCATGCACTGATCCATCAAGTGGAAAGTCAAAAAACGTGATACGAGAGAAATTCCCACTTTTAGTGGAGAAGCCAAAAGGGTGTAACTCCCCACTAAATAACCACATAATAGGGAGTCAAAAAGATTATAATTCCCCATTGAATAACAACATAATGGAAAGAAGACCAAGTTATCAAAGACTAGGTCACCCATACCCAACGATCGTGATCTGTTAAGTCTATAGATAAGGGAAAGGTATCACATTATTTTTACAATGCAGTTTTTGCCTGATATCCTAAAACAAACTGACTTATTCTCGCGCTGAAAGTTCTTTGGCCGATATCACACCGATGTCCCCTTAGAACTAATCGATTTTGCAAGTTGTTAGGTTGAAAATGCAAATTGCGAAAATTTCTGGCACGTGAGGAGCTGTTACCCATGCCGGGAATTTTTTGGCAACATTAGACGATAATGATAATGGAAGAACATCGAAGAAGTTGAGCATTATATTAGATACCTTCAAATTGAATGACACTTTTATAATATTTCATAAAAACAAACTAATCAGAGCGAGAATTAATCTCATTCATGCAGCCACTGTACAATTCTAAAATAGAAGCACTGAGTTATAGGCAAATTAGAGAGAGCGATCGAGTTAGATAGGGATTCTGTTTGTTTTTTTTTTTTGTTTGTTTTTTTTTTTTTTTTTTGGTGTGTGTGTGTGTGTGTTTGTTCACCTGTCTATTTTGTAGATTTTTTGTTCCAGGCTCTTTAGGAGCAAAAACTAGGATTTGTGAAGTAGCCAGAATAGAAATTAAACAAGAACAAAAAAAAAAAAAAAAAAAAAAACTAAAAAGAAAAAAAAAATTAAACAAGAACAAATTTGGTGGGTTTCTGTTATATTTGAGATCTGATAAATATTAATTGTTCTATGCTTGAATTTGTTCTTGATTTTGATGTTGGTGTGTTTTGTTCGAGTTTATTGTTGATTTTATGAGCACTGAACATTCTTGTGGGTTTATGTTTTCGGATGCATCGGGTTCAAGTGACTTTTGGTTTTTTTGTGTAACCTTCATATGTTTATTTTGTATATTTTTGGTTGCAGGCTCTCTGAGAGCAAAAACAAGAATTTGGGAAGTTGTTGGAGCAAAAATTAAACAAAAACAAAAAAAAATTAAAAAATAAATAAATTAAACAAGAACATGGGTTTCTAAATTTGCTCAGAGTTTAATTTATGAAAATAGAATATAAAGAAAAATAATATTAAATATTGGGTCATTAATTATTATAACTGTTAAATCAGAGAATTTATTATAATGTTATATACTAAAGTAGATGCCACGGGAATGAATGATGGACAAAAAGATATATCTCTCTTTTTTATATACTTGCAAAGAAATTAATACATAATTTAATAATATATTTAATACATCTTTTCAATTATAATAACGATGAAATATAATATTTCATATATTTTCTTGAATTAATAAAATTTATAATAAATTTAAATAAACATATTTAGACTATAATATACATAAGTTATACATTAATAAAATAAAAAATTAAAATTAGACAATAACTCATATGCATTAAAAAAAATTGAACTTTATAAATAATTTTAATATTCTGCGCAATACAAGGGGATAAACTAGTTTAGCTATTAAATTAGACTCAAATGAGGACAAAATTATAAATGGCTTTTTTAATATGTACTCCAAGGCCCAATATTAATTTCATAAAATCCCTATTATTCATTTTGATTTAGATAAAATCTCATCTTCTACTGATATTTGTTACACAACAATATTTTCAATCATATTGCAAAATGTCTACACCCAGTTTTTAAATATTTGTTGCACAACAATATTTGTAAAACTAAACCACATTGAAATAATTACTACTATGCAATAACTTTTATATCACATATCGACGATCGTATTAAGAATAAAAATTGGGCAGAAAATATTTAGTTATATCCATAAAAAAATTGTTGCAGTAAATATTTACAATTCAAATGCCGTTATATTAAAATACCACCGAGACACTCCACGCACACACCCTTGCTGCTGGAAAAAGTTATTGTCAATTGTCTTTCCCGCCAGAAGAACCTTGCCGCCAAGAAACACTTGCCACCACAACACTTGATCTCCACCGAATCGAAGTACTCACTTGGAAATGAAGTATTTTGCAACTTAGGACAATATGAATAAAAAAAAAATTAAATCAACCAAAATCCTTTCAATTTTGACACTTGATTCATGCTATTTGAACAAATAATTTTATTTTTTAAGTTATGTTAATGTTTCCATTTTGGCTTTGAAGAATACGGTCTTCTTCATCAGTTGTGGGGTGTTATAGAGGTTTGGTGGGAGGTTGCTCGGTGAAGAAGATAGAGAAAAAAAAAATTAAAACAAATATTTTTCTTAAAATATAAATTTAAAATTTTCGCCCAATTGCGTCTAATTTAACATCTACATTAGATGAAAGACTATTGAAAATAGTAATTAAAGCTACAATATTTAAAGTAAAACGTCCAAACTTATTAGATCACGTTAAGTAATTTAATTAAGTTTGAGATGTTTATTGTAATAATGTGATTTAATTTTGATTTTATTTGAAATTTATAATTTATAGTTTAGTTATGTTTTAATTATTATGAACTTGCATTGCTAGATAAATTAATAATTACGCTGCGTTTGGTACCCTAGAATGGAATGACAATGGAATTAGAATTAGTAGGATAATTAAATGGGGATTTGGTTAGCATTTGCTCTCATTTTGTGGCCAATTAAAATGTAATCCCATGTAATTAGGATTAACTAATACCAAATTGATCTTGGTATTAATTAATCTCATACTTTGTGGGATTAGAAAATCTTTGGTAATGAGAATGAGATTAAATCACATACCACACATAGGGATGGAATGATCATTCTCATGACCATTTCAATCTCATCTCGAATCTCGCATACCAAACGTCACCTTAGGGTTTATACCACTTAGTTATCCTGTCATTTTTTCGTCAACCAGATATCTCCTCTGTCATTTTACAAATATCGGTCAATTTCTTATCATTTTTTGTCAAAAACTACTTATTCCTCTATAGGTAAAAGATTAATAAAAAATTTATTGTAATGAAAATTTTGCCCTTAATCATTTAAAAATAATTAAATAATTAGAAATTAAAATACATAAATAACCCTTTAAATTTGTTTTATACATATATAATCCTTATTTTTTACACTAAGATCCCTATTTAAAAATATATATATTTTTTAACCCCTTTTTTCTAACAAAATTAAAAAAGGTATATTTGAAGATAGCCTTATTTTTAAATAAAAATAAATAAAATGGACCCCAACCCTTGTATATATTTTAATAAAACTCTATTTGTTAAAAAAAAAAAAAAAAAAAAAAAAAAAAAAAAAAAAAAAAAAGAAAAAAAAAGTCCATACTTTTTAATTACTATTCCTAAACTACCCTAGGAAGGCTAACTACCCTCTATCATCACTTTTGCTATGTTCTTTCAAGCAACCATCCCACTTCCAGACTTTTAGTGGTGGTGGACAGATTACTTCCTATGAAAAATAAAGATCACCACAAGATGCACCACCATCACCGTCACGGTCACGATAAGATCTAGGTAATTATAGTTCCCTCCCCCTCCCCCCCTCTCTCTCAACAAATCACAGTCACCACCATCTACCGATGGTGGTCGTTGGTGATCTAGTTGTGTATGGCCAAATCTGGGTCGACACCACCAGATCTGGCGATAGCGGTCCGGATTGGGCCTTTCAACGCCAGATCGTTGACATTCTCTCTCTCTCTCTCTCTCTCTCTCTCTTTCTCTCTAAACAAATCGCCGTTGCCACCACCGGAGTAATTGCTCCATCGTCTCGCAGAAGCTACCACGCCACCATCTTACCACCACCGCGCGATTAACTCCCGTCGAAACAACGAATAGTAGGGCCACCACCACATCTACCATCGTCTTGCCGTCTTCAGGCCAGATCTAGGTTTGCTATGCATGCGCTGCCCGTCAACTCCTTTACTTCCGTCACCGAAGCCGCTGCAATCGCTTCGCCGCTAGCTCCCTCTACGAGATCTGGCCCGTAGACGGCCAGATATGGGTTTGCTATGTTGCTGCTTGTCAGCTCCTTTAACTTTGCCCCTAAAGCCGCTGCAATTGTTCCACCCAATAGTCCTTTCTCTTAGTTTTGGAAAATTTACTGTGAAATTTAGTGTAAATATTGATTTTCTCTGTAATATTTTGATTTTTATTTGCTACAATATTTTGACTGAGAATTGTGTGTGATTTTTTTTTTTTAAATTATCGTGATAGTCGCAATGGTGATAAAGAATTTTGGGTGATGCCATAATAATTAATTTTTATTATAGCTATTATGGTGATAGTGGATATTTATTGTAGTGGTAGTCGTGATGTCGAATATTTGCTGTTGGGTGACGTGACGGTGGTTAAAATGTTTGTTGTGTTGGTGACGGTAGTAATAGTAAATAATTATTGTTGTGCTGGTGGTGATAGTAAATATTTACTGTGATGGTGATAATGATAATAATATTTTTTTGTTGTGATGGTGGCGGAGATAGTAAATTTGTATTGTGATGGTGACAGCATTGATAACAAATATTTACTATACTAGGACGGCAATGATAGTGAATATTTATTATGGTGCGTGTCGGTAATAAGAATATTTACTGTGATTATGAAGGAATATTGAATTTTTGGGATGATTAATATTTATTATTAAAAATATTAATTAAAGGGTATTTTTGACACAAAAATAACATATTTTTAGTAGTGGGCTTTTCATAAAAAATAAATAAATAAATAAAAAATAAAAAAATTGGGGAGAAACTTAACAAGTTATGGGCTTTTGGGGCCCATAAAAAATTACCCATTAAAAAAAATATATAAAAAACAAGAAGAAAAACAACCCTTGCTCCTCCCCCTCTATCCCTCACCACCACCCGCTTTTCCTCTTGCGCTCTCTCTCTCTCTCTCCGGCATGTGGCTCAATCCAGTGAGTGCATATCCAACCAGATCTTGCTAGCGAGCACAGATCCGGCATGGATCTGTGCATGCGCAGCACAGATCCAACGACATGCCAGAGAGAGAGAGAGAGAGAGAGAGAGAGAGAGGAGTGATAATCGGGAAGGCAATGGTGCCACCGCCTTCGGAGTTCGCCGAATAAGGGGGCAAATTTGGCCGGGGACGGCGCGCGTCGCCGGTTTTTGTCGTTGCTCCGGCGATCGCACTCGAACTGGGCGGCGACGATCTCGAATCTAACGTCGGCGTTGAGTTTTGCGAAGAGGCTCGTGGAGTCATACTACCAGAACAATCCGATGGATGTGCCGACAAAGATGGTGCCTTCACCTGCAGACGATCGGGATTCGATTTCGAGCATTGCAGCTGTTATACAATCGGAGAGTCAGGCAGTGATACAACAGTGGTAATCGATTCTAGGGTTTCGGTTTCGACTTCGTCTTCTAGAAGGAGAACGGAAGGTTCTTCCAGGATTTCCGATATGGATAATGATGATTCTCCTGCACCCAGGAGGAGGAGATTGAACTGAGGCGCTGTAGTTAGTACGGCTAGGTGCGACAGGAGTGATAGCCGGACATTGACACTCGAGAATATGCACGCCCTCAACCGGATGTTCAAACACGAAACCGAGAACTTAGTGTTGGAACATAAGATCAGAGCTAAGGTGGAGCATAATCAAAACACTTGATTCATTTATTGTCGTTAATAATCTTTGAATTTGTCTGTGTAATATTGTGTTCGCTCATTCTTCACTTCGTCCAATTCTCCATCTCTCTCTCTCTAGGTTGCTTTGATTTAGAGGATACAGTAGGAAAGTAGAGTTTTTGTCAAGGTTTTGCCAAAGCAAGGCCGTCCAAATTAGAGAGAGGGAGAAAGAGGAGGTGGAAGAAGTAGCAGAGTATTCCGGAGGCAACAGCAGCGGCGGGGTGGGGGATGGGGTAATGAAATTGTTTAAGACATAAGGGTCAAAAGTATTTTTTTTTTTAAATAGAAATTTTAGTAATTTTTTAAAAAATATAATAGAATTTAAAACAAAAGGTATTTCTATCCATTTTTTTTTTAAAAAAAAAAATTATCAAAAAGGTTAACTAGTATTTGTAAAATGACATGAAAAATATCTTACATGATATGAACCCTTAATAAGTACATATAAAGTAAAACTTAACAGGTTTACAATTTTATGGTTTTGATTTTACATAAAATTAAATAGTTCGATTTAAAAACTAACTTATGATTCGCTTTTGAGTTTGGTTATATACCTAACGATTTTAGTTTTGATTTTGATTTCTAGTAAAACGACCTAAAACCGAACCACCTACTTGCCACAATCACATCCTTCATAAAAATATTCATACACAGTTTGTTAGCAGGAATCATCAGACTGCAGATGGATGGGCCCTATTTGTTTAGTGTTTCTGTTCTCTGATTTCTGAATCTGTTCCCAAATTTTTGAGAACAAAAAAAAATGCTTCAACTCTGTTAAGAAGCTTTTAGAACAAAATTCTAGGAACAAGACATCAATTCCAAAAATAAAAATCTAAAAACGAAAACACAGCAAACACAAAACATAATTCACTAATAATTCCTTAAAAATTTACCAAATTGTTGATCCAATGATCAAAACACCTTTACAGCAATAAGGCAGAAATACCTAAAAAGTATAATGTCGGCAAGTCGCCTTCAATAAGCCGCTACGAATTCGAACAGTTGAAAGCCCTAAAAACATTTTATTCAACTAAAATACTAGCTGGAACATACCAACAATGATAACATTTGCCTGAAAGTATGTAAAATGGACGTTTGGATCTTAAATTCAGGAGACATCGATACTTACAGAGCCTCTTGTGTCTCAGAGAAAATAAATATAGACTGTTTCGACTGCACGTGCTATTGAACAAGAATGAAGAGGAGAATAATGGTATTATCCGTGGAAACGAGCCTTATGCCTGTCGCAAGAAAAACTCGAATAAGACAATTCCTGTATTAATGTTTTTGTTCCAAGTGTTCTGGGAATAAAACAAAAGAGTTTTTCGCACTTTGCACCCCTGAAGCTTCAGAGAAATCCAACTTTAGCCCCTATCCTTTCGATTTGAACACATTAAACACTAAAGTATCAAAATCATGTAAAGTCAGACTTTCTATCATTTTTTATGACGAAATTCACCCACACAGGTGATTCTGTCTTTGACACGTGGTTGATTTCCGTCATAAAAAATAACAAAAGGACTAACTTGACACAATTTGCATACTTCAGGGGTGCAAAATGCAAAAACCTCAAAACAAAATATGAAAACAGACACAGTAAAGTGGCAATGGCATTTGTTCCTAATTGGTGTTTCTGTTTCTGTTCCCATAAAACAGATATATGGAAGTTAAAAAATATGATCCCGCACTTTTAGGAGAAGAACAAAATTGTTCCCATTTCCGTACACACACTAAACAAATGCCACCTTAGTGAAAAAATAAGGCACAGTTTGGTAAAGCTTTTGTTGAATACTTTTTCACTTCTCAAAAACAAGTGCTTAATATTATATGTAGTGTCAGTTTTGCACTTGGAAAGGTATTTTTAAAAGCGTTAGAAAAACATGATTTTTAGGTACTCCTTTTCAGAGTGAAGATATATATTGGTTTTGCTTCTTCGTTTTCACATTTCAAGAGAATGATGGACTAAAATCTCTGTAACTAATTTTTCTTAACCTTCTAAAAAATATTATTGGATTGTTTGTTTTTCCTTTCAAGTAAAATAGCTTTATGTCAAATTAACTTACTTTAAAAAGTACTTAAAAGAAAGTGTCGGGCAAACGGTAACTGAGAAAACTTGTTCAGGAAACTAAAATTCATATGCATAACAGATTACCTATTCGGAGAAGACGCTCGTAAGATCATTCGAAGAAAAATGTTGGAATGTTGGAATGCCCACACCAGCATTTTCCATGAAACCCATATCCGGCTCCTGCTTCACTTTGTTTCCATTGTCGTCCCCATAGATCTTCCCATGGTTCAAGTTACTTCTAGGAGATTCAGGCTCATCCACTGCAAAACGGCTTGGAATGGAAGTTCCTTTACCAACAAAACCAAGATTCCTCAGTTGTCTAAAATCAAACCCTTGTCTCGGTTTAAAACTTTTAAAACCATGACTATCGCTCGAACTAGATTCTGTACATGGCAATGGCCTACTTCCACTAGATGTTAAGATAGAGTTCTGAACTAGACTACCAGAACAACTCCCAGAAAATACAGAGCTAGATGGAGCAGCCTGAGAAACGGGTAATCCTGTGGTCCTGAGTTCTCTATCTGACATTGTTCCAAAACCAAATGAGGAACTATGAGATGGGGGCGAGATAAGGCCATAATCAACAATAGCAGATGTTCCATTGAAATTCCCATCTTGGTTAACTGAAGCAGGGCTATTTCCAGCCTGAAACCCGATTGATGATTGAGACGGCACCACAAGACAAGAAGGCTGCACATTAATTGAACGGTTTGGTTCGGGTAATATAGAAGGTTTCTGCTGCTGAAAGTTCTGAAAATGCTGTTGTTGGATTATACCCATCATCACACTACTATCCTGAGAACTCAACCCTCCAAAACCGTTGTTTGGCCATGACCCAAATCCTGAATGCACATTATCCGAGGATATCATGGTTTGAGGAATGTGTTTAGGTATGTTGGGTGGGCATTTCATGATTGGCTGACCATATGCCACGCCGTTATCGCTGGGAATACACTTAGATCCCTGTAAAGATGCTTGGAACGGAGGTGGCTGGTCCATTGCTGGCAAAACTAGGCTACCTTGTGGTCGACCTAAAAGCTCAGCATGCAGAGCTGCTAATGTTTGTGGAGGAATTTGGCCAGAGGCAGCCAAAGCTTGAATATCGTATCTTCCCAGTGAAGCCAGTTTTGCATTCTGATCCATAGATCCACAATACGAATTCGGAATACCACCTTGTTGTTGAGCTACTCCACTCAATCTTTTTAAATATAGTCTAAATTTCTGCACAATAAAAATCCCAGGAACATAGATTTCTTAGATAGCCCTAAAGCACAGAATATAAGAAAATTCATGCACTGTCGGGGGGGGGGGGGGGGGGGGGGGGGGGTGTTGAGGGGTGAGGGAGAGATTGATTTTGCATTCTCCATTTTGCATACATCTAATAGTCAATGAGCCAATAGAGACAACAAGTGAGAAAGAACAACAGTAAATGCAAGCACCAGGCAGGGACAAACCTGCAAATGGCTTGCAACGTTTTCTCTACTCAAACCCGGAACATTCATCAGTTCAAGAATTCTCTTTGGTACAGCCTCTGCAATCAATAAGAAACAGAAAAGGTGATGGGTGTCAAGAAAGAAATAACAAATCACCCCCAAAATAAGCAACCTAAGAGAAGCCTAATAATTTATAGAAGTCCATACTATCAATTCCAAGCTGGTTCACGGCACTGACAAATTGCTGATGCAGCTCCACCGACCACACCACACGTGGCTTCTTTGCTGCTGATGGATCATCATTTTCCTGTTCACCATCATCTTCATCTTTAGCCTCTCTCCTCTTTTTATGTGCTTTTAATACTCCTTCGGTTCCAGTGTTGACAGAAGAAGCATATTCAACATCATCAGTTCCCCGTTTGCTACGCTCATTATCATCCAAGCTACCTGAATGCTCGTTTTCTTTACTTCCGTTCCACTTTTTCCTCACAACATGCTGCCATATATTCTTCAATTCTTCTTCACGTATTGGCTTAATTAAGTAATCACAAGCTCCATGTCTGATTCCCCTCATAACAGCACTGGTTCTTCCATCTGCTGACATCACTGTTAAATGAAAAACACGTGTTAGCTCGTATAAAGTATGAACAGATTGATGATCCCAAACCACAAGAAGCACTACTCACTAATTACAGGTAGGTCCATTTCCAGTCCAACAAGTTCAAGAAGTTTAAAGCCATCCATATCAGGCATATGAACATCACTCAGTACCAAATCAAAAGAGCCTTTCCTCTCCCGTACCAGGTTCAAAGCAACAGTAGCCTGAGAACAAGTTGTAACTGCAAGAAATTAAAAACAAGGTTAATATTTTTCCTGACAAGTCAATGGAAATGACAGCGTCTCAAGACATTACAAATTCACTGAAGGTTCTTTTAGTATAAGAATCATCTAAACGTACAACTAGGCTTTTCCCATTTGAAGATATGAAGCACAAGGAGACTTGGTTATATCTTTTTTACTATAAAGAGCTAACATCTACAACTATAGGCAGATATGAAGGGCGATCTCAAAGTTAAACATTACAAAATCACCAAAGTACTCTTTTGTTTTAAGAATGTGGCATCTGAAATCATTACTAGGCTTTTCAATTTGAAGAAGGATAGTGAAACAAACACCAAAAGTTGTGTTGCATAAAAGTTAAAAGGAATGGAACCTTTATTTAGCAAAGACCAAAAGAGTGCAACTGTAGGCAAGTTTTCAGGGAACTCTTCAAGGGGATAAAAAACAAAATACTCTAATTTGTTTAAGAGTTTGGCCTGATTGCCACAAACTAACTGCAGAACCCAATTCATTGAATAAAAATGTTATGACGTCTTTCATTTTATTGTACCATTTTCTGATATAACTGACCCACCCACCCTATCACTACCCTAACCATTTTTTAACGTAAAATGGTGTGTTACAATTAATTTAATAATCTACACATGACCGATAAAGAACCTACATAAAGTAGAAGAACCTGCAAAGGAGGGGAACATAACTCGAATATGGCGGCAGAAAATAAGCCTTCACTAAATACCGAATAAACATTGCGTAAGCAAGACTTGAACTATTTCCCCCTCAATGAACTACGGTATCTGATCAATTCAGCTAGTTCGACTTGGTTCATCAGTGTAACTATTTTAAGTAGTTCACAAAGGGCACAAATGGAGAAACATACAAGCAACTCCTTCAACGAGTCCATTCTAGTTGATGCCCCTTCCCCCACCCCGGCTCCGATGGCAGATGTCTAGAATCAGATGGATCATAGCTTCCAAAGGTCTTAACACAATCGAAAGACGCATACCAACATAATATCATAAGCTATAATTTTGAAATCAAATCAAGCAAACGGAGCATGTGTAGAACAGGACATAATGACAAAGAATCATGATTCATAAGCGTAGATTAAACAAGTAAGGTTGGGAAAAACAACCGTTGTACATGCATTTGCGAAGCATTTTCTCCAGAATTCTCAAGCAAGTAACGTCGTCATCAACAACCAGAACCTTCAACCCCGCCGGAAACTGCTCGGAAACAGCCGTTTCAGCCTTATGAGAAGGGGAACCAATATAGCTGCTCGTACTCGCACCCGTGCTGGAGTACTGCACTTTCTGCAACGCATCCATGACCAAACAAAACAAAAACCACCAAATTCCGCCCCTAATCCTCCACTTCCCTCACTAAAAAAATCACAATTTCTAACGCAACTAAACAAAACCACGCGATTTTGAGCCAAACTCAACTCATAAAACAACCATGACAGTTCAATTTTGATGGGTACTCCGCCATGGTAATTACGAACCAGATCTGTGACGGTGAGTTGGAGATTCGGGGGGACAGGGAGTGATTAGAGAGAGCATTGAGGAAGCTCTGACTAAAGGGTTTGAATTAGATCTGTGACGAAATCGACGAGATTCGAGCTAAATCGTTGATTGTTGAAGGATCAAGTAAAGGATTTTTTACTATTCAAATAGGGTAAATCACTAAATCGAGCTTCGGATGATTGAGAATTATGGAAAGGGTTCAATGAAGAGAGAGAGAGAGAGGAGAGAGAGAGTTTATATGGGAGGATAACGCGAGACGAGGAGAATCAGAAAGCTCCAGTAAAGCTGTCCTCATTTGCAATTTATAGTATTTAATTTAATTTTTTTCTAAATTTTTGGGATTTCATTAAATGCGATTAAAATCTTAACTAGGTAAATTAGGCGTCCGTTCGTTAAATTGTTAATCAAATCAAAAACAAATATTTCTACACCCTGTAAAATTAAATGAGAAAATGTCAAATTACTAAACAAGCCTTTGCAATTTATACAAAATAACAATCAAGTTTCTATATTTTGTTTCATCATTTTTATATCATTTTATTTTTATATGTTTGGGAGAGAGTTGAACTCTAAATTTTTTACAAAAAAAAATAAGCTAAATATTATGAGTCTTTGGATATTTCATCTCTATTAAACCCCAGTATAGAAGGTGAAAACCATAATTTAGAGTAAAAGTTCAAAATTAGACAATTTTTTAGGGTTTGGGTTTGATTTTTGAGCCCATGGACAGGGCTAAAGTCCCAAAATTTACGCTCGTTCATTTTTAGGGTCAGATTTCAACATGACTGTTTTTGTTTAGTGTCCACTCAGCCCAGCCCGACCATTTATTCAAAAAAATTATCTATATTAAAAGGATCAATTAATAGGTGTTAAGTGAGCTAATACTAATTAATAAGTGAGTGTAGACATGACATTTTGACCTGTAAAAATTTTATGCTTTATTTTATAATTAAATTTTGTTTTATTTACCTTCGTTTTATTTTTGTTTATTTCAAAAAAAGAAAAAGAAAAAAAAAAGAACACTATTTCTCGAAGTGAAATGCGCAATAAATAAATAAAAACACACACATATATATGTGTGTGTGTAAAATACAAAAAGATTTTCTTTTTTAGAAGGAAATGATTTCAAAATAAAATAAAATATTCAGACTAAACTAATTGGACTTAATTAGATATAAGGTACCATGTTCGGACGGGCGTCTTGGAAAGCCTAACACCTTCCTTAAGCGTAACTAACCTCTGAGTCTTTAAATGAATATTTGGTTTGACCGTTTTTTTTTAGTCAATTTTTACTTAGGCCTTTTTAAATTTATTTTCTAAAATTCGATGACCTAGCACATCATTTAAATTCAATGATAGATGGTGACTTCTTGTTTTAAAAAATGGCCTAAGTATTTTTTTTAAGAAAACCGGCGCTTTAAAAAAAAAAAAAAAAAAAACACTTTCTCAATTTACACATTTATTTCATTTTTTAAGAAAAATCTGAGCGTGTCAGTTGGCAACTCCACTGGAGACATATTTTAGAGGGTCGAGCCTAATATATCCAAATAAGTCCAACTAATCCAAAGTTCAAATGTTAAATTTTATTTTGTTATCTTTTCCCTCGATTTTGTAAATAAGTTGTGATTTTTTTTTTTCTTTCCTCTTAGGCTCTTATATCATTGTTAATCCTCCTACATAAGCACGGTTGTTTTGTATCCATATTGTCCCCATGGGATTCTATGATACAAGAAAGGGAAGAGAGTTCGATACTTGATGGATTGATGATGTCTTAGGGAGTCATAAAACCAAACGAGTTCAAAGTTTTCAATATCGATGAGAATGACAAAAAGAATTTTCATAAATCATCATTTATTTTAATTGGTCATTTTCAAAATTGAAGTCTTCGAACTCGAATGGGCTTAAGACCACCTAAGACCCACGTGGACTAATAAATGAGTTTGTTGTAGAACAAGACGAGATAGGAAAATCGGTCCCATAAAAGTAATTCTGATTCCCTTCATTCGGAGTCTGATCTTCACTCGCAGCCGTGCCCAGACTCATTCCAAGATGACATCAGAAGGCAATCCTGAATCTCTCCGCATGACCGAAATGACTCAGATGAAAGAGACTATGAAGTTAATAATAGAGAAGCTCGATAAGCTAAGCCAAGATCAAGAGATGCCTATGATTTCGCCCAATGGAACCCCGGTGACTCTACCCAGTTCTGAATCACCTAATGGAAATCCTCTAAGCCCCAGGATGGAGAACTCAGTGCCATATCCGAACCACACCGGCCCGAACTTCGCGGCACTGATCTACTATGGACCTCAGATAGGCCCTCATCGCTTCGCCTATGGAGCACTGACATATCCCAGCCTTGGGCATGTCTACCAGGCCTCACTCGATGGCCCGATCTCTTCTGCACCACAGATTCTCATTCACCCCGAGAGGGTCGTTGCTTCATCCGATGATCCGAATGCCAATGCCAATCGTCTGGCCCCGGCCACTGAAACTGAAAATAGAGAAGAGAATGGCCTTCTACCGACTTGCGTTCTGAAAATAGAGAAATTGGAAAAAACTATAGAAGAATAGCAAGAGGAAAAACCATCTAGGAAAGCGACGTACAAGAAGCTGTCAACACCACCTAGGGTTATGTACCCGAAATATTTCGTAGTTCCGGAATTTACGAAATATGACGGCACTGGCCCCCCAGAATGGTATGTCAGCATTTATAAGGAAGAGTTAGGAGTTCATGCTCAGAACGAAGACCTTTGCCTAAAGATGTTTCAGAGATCATCGAAAGGACCGACTTTTAGCTGGTACATGACCCTAGAGCTATCACAAATTAAAACATTTGAAGATCTAGTAGAGGCCTTCTATAAGCAATATGTGTACAATAGAGATGTCGCGTCGGACCGCAATACCCTCTACCAGATACTGAAGAAAAAATATAAAAGCTTCCGGAGGTATACTGCCCGTTGGAGGGAGGAGGCTGCCAAAGTTGTCCCTAGGCTGAGTGAGGAGGCTCAGCTAGAATATTCAAGTTAATTCAGTCATCATCGTTCTATCGAGATCTCTCGAGCATAGAAGTGGCTTTATTCCGCGATGCGATCAAGCAAGTAGAGGTCACGGAAGAAGGAATAAGGAGCGAAAAAATTGAAAGGGCCCCATCCGATCCGATAAAAAGGTCAGCCCCGCCAAAGAAGAAAGAAAATGAAGTAGCCGTTGTCGTTTTCCCTCAGCAAACCCCTCACCAGAACAACCCCCAAGTTTCCTACCCCAAAAACTACCCAAATCGTAACAACCAATACTACAACTATCTCTCACAAAATCACCAAAACCAATATTACCCCCGGAACCAGCCATATTCCCAAGACCGTCCGCGCTATTCCCAATACCAAAACTCGTCTTCCCCTTACCAAAACCTCACTCCCCAATACTACCCTCAAACCTACCGTCAATACCAAACACCCGTTTACCAAATACCTCAATATCAGCCAAACTAAAATTCTCCACCTCAAATCCCAAACCACATCCCAAAGCTAGGAACCCAATACCACTCAGGCTATCCACCTCGTGCTACTGGTGGACACTTTTGAAACGATGAAAAAGAACCACTAGATCTTCCGTCTCCATCACCGAATTGTTTCAAAATTACTTGAAGTAGAGAATGTTGGTGCCCCTTCCATTTTATGAGTCTAAACCAGGGAGTAGAGCCATTTTTTCAAATACTTTCTGCGAATACCATTCTGGGGCTAGGGGGCATACGACTAAGCAGTGCATCCAACTGAAGGATAAGATCCAGGAGTTCATATGGACAGGAGCCATCATGTTTTCTAAAAAACCTGAGACCAGTATGCCAAACTGTCAGTAGAATCCCCTGCCTGAACACGCCCTCTCAGGAAGTGGTGTCAATCTAATTCTCGCGAAGGAGGTCGAGGAAGAAGTAGTTATGATTGATATCGGAGGTATTTGTTTATAACCCGAGGTTCTCGACGGAGGTTTCGAATTGTATCCAGAAAAGGTAGCCAAAAAGCTGGAGAAATCTCTGGTCTTGTCTTTTCTGATTCAAAAATCAGTGGAAAGTATAAGGTCCCGTGGAACTACAAGATCGTCGCTAAA
The DNA here is from genome assembly GCA_016647705.1 of Eucommia ulmoides. NCBI lineage: Eukaryota > Viridiplantae > Streptophyta > Magnoliopsida > Garryales > Eucommiaceae > Eucommia > Eucommia ulmoides. The sequence goes on along the minus strand of CM028333.1, from coordinate 12,875,973 downwards.
AATGGAGAAGGCGAGGAACTACCAATCTCAGCAGGAGAAACCGGCAGAATTACGCGGTCTGGGAGGGTGTACACGTCACGGGATTTGATCATGGTTTCTATAAAAGAACCAAGAAGAGTTCTGAAAAAATCAGTGTCAGAACAGGAGGCTCAAAACTTCTTAAAAACGATAAAAAAATTCAGAATACAAGATAGTAGAGCAACTCAGCAAAGCGTCGGCACAAATCTCAATGCTCTCACTACTCCTGTCCTCAGAAGTACATAGACAAACACTGCTAAAAGTCCTGAATGAAGCCCACTTGCCAAGCACGATCCCTCCGAAGAAGTTTATCACTTTGGTCAAGCAGGTCTTAGGATCTAACACCATCACTTTCACCGATGATAAGATTGACGAAGATGGAACTGAACACAACAAGTCCCTGAATATCACAGTCGAGAGCCACGGGATGTTTATAGCTTGGGTACTAATTGACAATGGATCAACACTAAATATTTATCCTTTGTCAATACTATAAGAAATGGGGATTGACCTGTCACAGATTCAGCCGTCAAATATAATCATCAGGGCATTCAATAGGGCCAAGAGAGATAGTGTTGGGGAGATTGACCTGCCAGTTGAAATTGGCCCGCTCCGGTTCAATGTGAAATTCCAAGTGCTTAACATACCAGCTTCATATAATCTGTTGTTGGGGAGGCCGTGGATCCACAATGCTAGTGCGGTACTTTCGTCGCCACACCAGAAGATCGAGTTTATCATCAATGCCACGATGAATGTGATCAATGCCGATTCAGATGTTGCACCTTTCCATCAAGTCATAAGTCGATATGTCCTAATAATAGATGAGGAGAACGAAAATGAGAAGATTGAAGCTTCCTATCACGTGTTCAACATCACGAATACTACTTTCGTGAAAGAATGAGGACATGAGTTGGTGCCATCATTGTCTAGTACTGTAACCTTTGTTGCTAGAGAAATGAAAGCACTAGGCTGCATTCCCGGGAAAGGACTGGGCAAGAACCTGGATGGAATAATAAAGCCGATAGAAGTCAAGGAGAAGAGGGGGAGATTCGAGTTAGGATACAAGCTAACAATAGCAGATAGGGCGAGGTTCTTCTGAAATAAGAGAGACGGTGTAAAACCTAAATTACAAGACGTACGTCATAAATAGTCGCATTACAAAACATTAGAGGATTTTAGGGTAAAAATTTTATTAAAAAACTCAAATCAAAAGTTGAGGGTCAAAGTGGGAATTTGGGAAACGCAAAAAAAAAAAAAAAAATAAAAAAAAATAAAAATAAAAAATTAAAATTTAAGATTTCATTTTGGCAATTAGAAATCGGGAATATTTGGAACTTTTAAAACTTAAACTTATCAAAATAGAAATCCTAAATAAGATAAGGAGAGAAAAGTGTAATTTGAGCTTTTTTTTTTATACACCCGCCGAACCCACGCGACATCCGGACGGCGAACCACCGGCCAAGGAGAGAAGTTCGAGGGTCGACATGGCGAGCTCAGAATTCTTTCACCTACTAATTTCATGCATTAAAACCCACTTACATGCGAAGAAGGAAGGAAAAAATCGGAGGAAGAAACTTCGAGAATTTTAGAGAGAAAGAGAGAACCGGAGCGGAGGTAGGGAGGTCGTCGGTTTTTCTTGAACCAGCGTTTCTCCGACCGCGTGACCATGTGAGCATCACAAACAATTCCTGGAAGAGAGAGGGCTTGGTCTGGCCGATGGAGTGGCCCGTCGACGGAGAGGGAGTCCACGTTTTAGCGTCGCCGGTGAGCGGAGTTACGGATCGCCGTTCGACCATCAACGATCATCGGGAATGTGAGTATTTATATGTTTTTCCTCATTTAATTGTCGAACGTACGCATGCATAGGCATAACGGGCTGGGTCGGTAAGTTTCCGACGGTGTGCTAGGTTTCCGTTTTCCAGCTGCGGTGTGCCGTCATATGTGCATGGGTCTTCGTCGGCAGAGATCGTGGGTCCCGTGGCGTGCGGTCGGCAGTGGCATGCAAGCCTGACGGCATGTATAAGAGGATGTGCGTGTGTGTGTGTGTATCGTAACGTGTGGGTGTGTGTGCGGTGGCAGCTGGGTGTGCGGTGGGGCGGTTGAGACGGCCGGAGGAGGGTGACTGAGGGAGGTTGTGGGTGGTGCAGAGAGTGTTGGCATTGGAGGGGAGGCCACCGGCGACGGCCACCATAGAGAGAGAGGGGCGGTTGTCTGTCCGGAGAAAAAAAAAAAAAAGAAAAAAAAAAAAAGAAAGGGAAATTGCACAATTAACCCCAACACAAAGAAAATGATTCAAATTCGAACTCAAATTCCTTCACGACCCGTGAAGGATCCGGGATGGATATCTTTTTCCAATTATAAGATATCCGATGTAATAAAAATAAAAGTAAATAAATAAATAAAAATAAAAATCTTCGTAACCGGAATATTAAATTTAGGGTCGTTCCAATTATAAGATATCCGATGTAATAAATAATAGAACAGAATTATTGGTATGATAACAAATCACAGGGATAAAATATGGAAAATAGAAAATGCAGAACTTAGGGCTTGCCTTACCTACCTAGGTAATTTTTACATGAAATATTAACTTAGACCCCATCATTGCTAGGTTCGCAAACGCCAACACTTTGGTGAGCTTGGGACAACGAGGTTTTTGTAATGCTAGAAACGAGGTGAGTATACTGTCTTCTCATCAAATTGTTTGTATATGTGCATACATGATGAAAAATGGTCGAACTTAAAATTTGATGTTTTTAAAACCATTATGTGATGATTAGACGATATTATTATGTGATGTGATCCGCTTCGGCGGAGTGATGTTTATCCGCATCAGCGGAGTGATGTTTATCTGCTTCGGCAGAGTGATGTTAGACGTTTGTACTGCGCAGTAATGATCCGCTTCGGCGGAGTGATGGGTGTTTGTAGGAAGGCATATCCTACGGATGGTACGGTACCGTTGCAAACTCCCAATCATGAGGTTAAAACGATCACCATGGCTAGCCCGTGTGTGTTGTGGTTTTGGGTGTGATGTACTGTTTATTTTGGGGTAGTTTGTCATTATTTCAGGTGATTGGTATGATGTTTACACTGCATAGATATAAAACAAAAATAAAAATGAACTTACATACTTATACTTCATTTTTACTATGCACGTGATGCTTATGATAAATTCATATGGAAATGTTGTGGTATCCAGTAGGTATTATTATTACTAAATAAGAATGATTGTATTGAGAAGATGGTAAACTCGCAGGTGATGTGGCTAGGAGTCGGCCCCCTACTGGCATAGGGTAGAGTCCGTAGATGGTATAGCGAGGAGTAGAAGTTTTCGGGAAATGCCGCATGAGACGAACCCAGAAAAGGTTCATAGTTTGTTTTTATTGTTCTAGAAGGAGATATTTTGGGGACGGATGTGTCCCTAGCTTGTAAAGACGTTTATGACTGGTATTTTGATTAGCTGTATAATTATGAACGCATAACGTTTTTTTTGTTTTCTAGTTGGTTTGTTGCCTGGGTAATGTTGTGTCGACGTCACGCCGGCCCCACAGGTGACGGGTATCCGGGGTGGGGTGTGACAGACGGATTCTCAGACGGCCAGCTAATGTAAATTTCGCATATTCGGGTCACCTTCCCATATCCAACAGAAATCATCAACAAAGGGAAAGAGACAATAGAATTCGAGTTGCACCCTAAAAAAATGTTAGTCGATGAAGCTGTGAACGTAATCTTGGGAAATGAGGCAGGACCAAGTCATGGGTCTGGTATTCGAATCAAGGGGGGTAAAAAACTACGGAATTGGGATTCTTGTTCTCTCCCGGTTCGCCGGGTGTTTCGGTAAATTGAGAAAATTTTCTGTACTCACCTTTCCATTCAGCTAGCCTTTTGGATGGAAAGGGATTTTGCTTTGTAATGGCTAAATTTAATTAATGCAATTATGTTTTATTCAATATATGGTTTAAATGTTGGAATTTTACTATTTCAGGGTGCCTAAGTTACCTATATACGATGCATGCGATATAACTGAGCTAGAGTGCAATGCGTATAATTTCAATACAGAACCGGACCAAAATCTAATGGGAGTGGAAACAGAAGATGACTCTTGCCAGCCAGATGGTGAGATCCGGAAAGCCTTTGCGGAATTTGAAAATAATCCGATTCCCAGTGCAGACGAGACTGAGTTGATAAACTTAGGGACCTCGGAAAAGTTGAAGGAAGTAAACATTGGATCAGCCCTCACTACTCTGGAGAATAAAGAGTTGACGTCGCTCTTGGTTGCCTACCAAGATATTTTTGTCTGGTCCTACGATGACATGATAGGGATGGACAAAAGTATTGTGACCCATAAGTTTCCGCTAAAGCCTGGGAGTGTACCGGTAAAGCAAAAGTTAAGAAAGTTGAGGCCCGCTATCAGCCTCGAGGTTAAGGAGGAGATCGTGAAACAATTTAATAGCTGAATCATTAAAGTCTGTAACTACAGTAAATAGCTCTCTAATGTCGTTCCAGTGCCAAAGTCCTCGGGAAAAATTAGAGTTTGTGTAGATTATCGTGATCTCAACCGGGTGAGTTCGAAAGATGATTTCCCACTGCCAAACATTCATATCATCGTCGACATTACCGCAGGGCGAAAGCTATATTCCTTCGTCGATGGATTCTCCGGCTATAATCAAATTCTAATGGATGAGGAAGATCAAGAAAAGACAACCTTCATCACACTATGGGGAGTCTTTTTGCTATAGGACGATACCTTTCGGTCTCAAAAATGCCGGGGCAACGTACCAAAGAGCAATGACGACCCTCTTTCATGATATGATTCATAAGGAGATGGAGGTATATGTTGATGACATGATCGTGAAATCTCAGGAGAACGAGGACCATCTTTTCTATTTAAAAATAATGTTTGATAGACTCTACAAATATAAGCTCAGGCTCAATCCAACAAAATGCGCTTTCAGGGTGACTTCCGAAAAACTTCTTGGTTGGTTTCATGGTAAATCTCCATGGAATCGAGATTGATCCTGCAAAGACAAAGACCATGCGTGAGATACCGCCACCAAAAAATAAAAAAGAGATCCGAGATTTTCTGGGTCGACTGAATTTCATAACCCGGTTCATCTTTCAGTTCACTGTCACTTGTGAGCCAATCTTCAAGCTACTTCGAAAGGAGAGTGACGGGCGATGGAATGCTGACTGCCAGAATGCCTTAGAGAAGATTAAAGCCTATTTGACCAACTCTCCAGTTCTGGTACCACCTCGGGAAGGAGTTCCATTGTTGTTGTATCTGTCGATTCTTGGCTCCTCTATGGGAGCCATTCTCGGACAGCTCGTTAAACCAGGAAGAAGGAACAAGCCATCTATTACCTCAGCAAGCACTTCACAAAGTACGAGAAAAATTACACCTTGCTGGAGAAAACCTGTTGTGCATTGGCCTGGTCTGCTCAGAGACTGCGCTATTATATGCTCCCGTTGACTACTTATCTCATGGCCAGGATGGACCCTTTAAAATACATTTTCGAGAATCCAATTCTGTCAAGAAAAGTTGCAAAATGGAAAATATTTCTAACAGAGTTCGATATCATCTACAAAACCCAAAAATCAGTGAAAGGTCAGGCGATAGCGGATCAATTGGCTAGTTGTCCAGCTCAAACATATCACTAGCCTTTTGAGACGTTACTTCCTGATAAGTCGATTCATGCGGTGGAGGAAAAAGATGAGGAAACAGTCTGAAAAATGTATTTCGATGGAGCCATGAACTCTCGAGGGGCTGGAATCGGAGTCGTTCTTGTTTCTCCGAGCATGCGGCATTATCTGGTGGCTTCCAAGTTGAAGTTCCAAAGCACCAATAACCGAGCTGAGTACGACGCATGTATTTTGGGACTCCACTTGGCTATCGACATGAAGATCAAAGAATTGCTAGTATTCGAGGATTCTGAGCTGATAATCAATCAAGTGACGGATAAGTATGCCACGAGAGATCCGACCTTGGTAGTCTATAATAATCACCTCTTGGAGTTGTGCGAGCAATTTACGATGATCGAATTTGAAAGCATACCGAGACTCAAGAATGACTTTACCGATGCCTTAGCTACTTTGGCATCTATGATCTTTATCACCCGGGAGGAGGATGATATTAGTCTAGTGGTAATCTGAGTTCAGCGCCAATCGGCCCACTGTTTTCAACTTGAAGCTGAACTTGCCAAAGACCTATGGTACCACAACATAAAAAACTTCCCGAAAAATCGAGAGCATCCAGAAAGGGCATCAAGTGTTTATCGAAAGACCCTCCAGAGATTAGCAGGCCAATTCTTCCTAAGCTGGAAGACTCTGTACAAACGCTCCCCTGATATGGGCCTATTGAAATGTGTTGGAGCTGAAGAGGCCATTCAGTTTATGAAAGAAGTCTATGATGGCATATACGGACCTCACATAAACGGCTTCATACTCACAAAGAAAATCCTAAGGACCAGACATTTTTGGTTAATGATGGAAAGCGATTGTGTGATGTTTGTTCGAAGATGCCATAAGTGTCAGATTCAAGGTGATCAAATCCATATCCCACATTCGTAACTTCATTGCTTGTCGGCCCCGTGGCCCTTCTCAATGTGGGATATGGACATCATTGGAGAAGTCACCCCCAAGGCGCCAAGTGGTCATCGCTTCATCCTGGTGGTGATCGATTATTTTACCAAATGGGTGGAAGTTGTCTTCCTGGCACGATTGACTCAAAAGACAGTAGCCCGGTTCAAAGAAAACATCGTGTCGAGATACGATTTGCCGCAATCATTGATAACTGACAATGCCAAAAACCTAAAGGGGTCAGAAATACAAGAAATTTGTCAGCAGTTCAAGATCGATCACAGAAACTCAACGCTCTACCGTCCAAAAATGAATGAAACAGTGGAAGCCGCCATAAGAATATAAAGAAAATCCTTCAGAAGATTATTGATAACTATAAAGAGTGGGATGATATGCTCCCATATACTTTGATGGCTTACCTGACTTCAGTTCGAACCTCGACAAGGGCAACCTCCTACTCTTTGGTCTACAGCACGAAAGTGATGATACCAGCCGAAGTGGAAATTTCATCTCTACGAGTGCTCATGGAGGCCGAGCTCAATGAACTGAATGGGTGCAACGTAGATTGGACCAACTTTGCTTAATCAACGAAAAGCAGCTGTGCCACATACAATGTTACAGGCAGAGAATTACCAGAGCTTATAGTAAGCGGGTCTACCCCAGAGTCTTCAAGGCCGGTGAGTTAGTATTGAAGAAAAAAAATTATTTCCAAGATAAAGCCAAGGGCAAGTTTGCCCCAAATTGGGAAAGTCCTTTTGTTGTCCACAAGGCCTTGAGGGATGGAGCGTTGATTCTCTAGGAAATGGATGGTGGTGTATTTACTAAGTCTCTAAACTCGAATTCTGTAAAGAAATACTTTGCTTAGTAAAGATCTTTATTTTCAAAGTAAGTTGTTTTGATTTGTGATTATCTGTTTCTTAAAAAAAAAAAAAAAAAAAAAAGACGTGGCTTGAACATGGTGAAAACTCAGAAGAGCGCCATGAAAATAACGTAGGGACCGTACCAAAAAAAAAATAGGTAGATCACCCCGGGAATCCTTTTTCGAAAAATCACTAAGGCTGAGTTTCATTGACCGTGGATATTTTCGTGTTCAAAACTTGATGGATTTAGAAGGAGTTTGAAACTGAGGAAGTAAACATCGGGTTTGGCTCGAATTTGCATTGAAATCATACTTGTCCGACAGTCAAGCTTTGAATCTCGTAGCAATCTTATCTGGTGATAAAGGTACCTATTTTAGTAAAGTTTTATACATTTTTCCATATTTTGGCTAAACCAGTTTTGCAAGATTTAAGAAATACGAAGCAAGTAGGAATACATGATTTCCCTAATACCGAAGACGCATGGCAAAAATGAGAAAATGAGAATCAACAGGCAAAAGGAAATAAAGTTGATAGGAGATATTGTTTGATGCCGGACCCTGCCAATAACCCAAAGAAAAAACCCCTCAGGTTACACCTTTTGAATTAAGAGAAGAATGAGACGGATGAATCTTGTGATACCACTCTGATCCAAGCGTTATCAACCGAAGCAATTACGGCTAAAAGGGGGGAACAGAATCACAAGTCATCGAAGGTGGCCATTTAGCAGACTATGAAATATTTTATACTTTGTCCTGTCATCCATGCCCCAGCCACAGGCTAGGGCACATTTTATACTTCAGTTCTCTCACTTTGCCCCAGCTACAAGCTGGGGCACATTTCAAAAATTATGCACTTGTGTCACTCCTTCCTACCAACTTAGGGTGGTATGTTTACTTTTTTTGCCGAGTCACTCCTCCCTACCAGATTAGGGTGGTATGTAGGGATGGTCAGGGGGCGGGGCGGGCCGGGTTCGGGCTGGGCTTAAACTAGTGTATTACAAAAAAACGTTGCGCCCTAGCCCGGTGATTAGGACTTAATTTTATGCCCAAGCTCGGCCCTATAAGAAAAATCTAAGCCCAAAGCCCGGCCCACAGGGCCCCGGCCCTATTTTTTTTTAAATATAAAAAATAAATACAAAAAATTCAACACCAAATCAACAAGAAATATTAAAATTATAATTTCTAAAGACAAAACAATATTACAAATATTAGAGTTGTATTGTAATGTATGTGTCTAAAATAATATATATATATATATATATATATATATATATATATATATATATATATATATTATTTTATTTTTTTTAAATATCCTTCGGGCTGGGCCTAAAATTTTTGGGCCTTGCCCATGCCCGACCCTAATTTTAATTGGGCCCTAATGTCTAGGCCCATGCCCTGCCCATAGGCTCAAACCCTAAGCCCAAGCCCTAAAAAAATAGGGTCGGGTCATTCGGATTGGGCGGGCCCCTAGGCCCATGACCATCACTAGTGGTATGTTTATTTTTTTTACCGAGTCATTCCTCCCTACCAGATTAGGGTGGTATGTTTATTTTTTGTCGAGTCACTCCTCCCTACCAGCTTAGGGTGGTATGTTTACTTTTATATCGAATCCACTCATCCCGACCAGTTTAGGGTAGTATGTTTACTTTCACATTGAGTCCACTCCTCCCTACCAGCTTAGGGTGGTATATTTACTTTCATCTCGAGTCCACTCTTCCCTACCAGTTTAGGGTGGTATGTTTGCTTTTAAGTTGAGTTACTTCTTCCTACCAACTTAGGGTGGTATGTTTACTTTCATGTTCAGTCCTCTGAGGCCACTGGCCGAGAGGTGTCACTCCTCCTTATCAGAAGTATGTTTACTTTTATTTCATTTTGCATTGCCTCATTATGGGTGCCCATATTTACATTTCTATGAGTGCCCTTCATCTATACATGTTTCGTCATGAGTACCCTCTTGTGCATTCACTTTTTCCCCGCTTGAGGTTTGTGTGGAACTACGTGTGACCTGATTTTTGGTACTGTCAAGATACGTAGGCAACCCTTGCAAGGTTCGGTTGTAATTCATCCATATTTCATTCTCCATCCATTTTCCAACACGCCCTAAAAAGGGTCCCTTTTTTATTTCGTCTTTCGTTAAAATTTCAAAAAAATAATAAAATAAATAAACAAATAAAATAATTAAAAAAAATGCTTTGGAAAATCCAAAATAGGGCGATCAAAATGACATGGCTTTTTGTCTTTGTCAAGCAAATAGAACTTGCATGAAAAAGAGGGGCAGTTGTAGACACAACCTTTTGACTGCCCCGCAAAAATCTTACGCTTTATTTTATAGTTGAACTTTATTTTATTTACCTTTGTTTTATTTTTGTTTATTTCAGACAATACAAAATACAAAAAAAATAAAAATAAAAGAACAATCTCTCTCATTTGAAGATGAATCAGAACACAATTTCTGAAAGCGAAGTGCGCAAGGAAAAGATCAAACGGATAAAAGTCGCAATTTTTGGCACTAGAATGAAGACCACTTTCTACTCTTTTGGATATAACTAAATGCACATTTATAATTTTGCGATGAATCAAGTTTTATATGAAACTAGACATTCTGAGCTTTCCAACGACTGGTTATAAAGCCAAATCGAAATTCGTATGATAAAGATACATCTGTTTAAAACCGTCTCTCCTATGCAGTTTTGGATTGTACGCGGATTAGCGGGCTGACCATTTCCAGCTCATTTTGCAACTCGTTCCTAGCCCAAATCCAACCCAAATTAGGCCCATTTCCTCATTATTAGTTTTGTTCAGTCCATGTCCGATTTTTTACCCATTTCGAGTTTTTTTAGGCCTATTTTTTGCATTTTTTGCCCAATTTGCAACTTAACTTGACCCATCTCCTCATTTTAATTTGTTTTGCCCATTTCCACCAAAATCACTGTTCATCCATCACTCTTTCACAATTTTTCTTCATTTGACACCATTTCTTACCTTTGTTTTATGATAATTGAATGATCATTGTCCCCTAGATCATTCATGCACCCTTTGAGCTATAAATACAACATCAAAGAGACACAAAAAGGAAAGAAGAAAAATTTTGGGAAAACAATTTTAGGCAATAATTTTGGAAGAAAAGTGAACAAATTTTTGAATTTTTTTTTTAGAGAAGTCTTGTAGAAAAATAATATTATTTTTATTATATTTTTTTTTAAAGAAGACGAATAAGAGAAAGGAAAAAAGGAAAAAAGAACTTCTAAATTAAGGTTGTGAACTTCCATCTTTTGTAAATCTTACGTATGCATTTTTTAAAAAAAATGAAATAAGCTATTATTATACTAAAATTTTAGTTGGGAAATTAGTTTCTTTTTTTATTTTATATATATTTATGTGTGTGTGTGTGTGTGTGTGTGTGTGTGCACGCGCGCACGTGCGTTTCTTTAATTTATGTTAAATATAATGCGCCGACAAAACGAGGTGGAAAACTCTCGACCTTCCATTAGAGCGGTTTAGGTTTATAAATAAGATAATCCCCTCGACATGTGGATTCATTAATATTGACCTGACTTAAGTATAATTATATATATATGAGTGTGAGTGTGTGTGTGTGCCCGCGCGCACGTATTTTTTATTTATTTATTGTTAAATTTAATGTGTTGTCAAATAGTGGAGAAAATTTCTCCACCTTCTATTTGAGCGGCTTAGAAAGGGATCATCCCCTCAATATATAAATTCCTTGATAAAATATATATATATATATATATAAAAGATATTTTTTTTTTTAGAAGGGAATGATTTCAAAATAAAATAAAATATTCAGACTAAACTAATTGGACTTAATTGAATATAAGGTACCGTCTTCGGACAGGCGTCTTGGGGTGCCTAATACCTTCCTCGAGCGTAACTGACCCTTGAGCCTTTAAATGAATCTTTAATTTGACCATTTTTTTTAGTCAATTTTTATTTAGGCCTTTTTAAATTTGTTTTCTAAAATTCGGTGACCTAGCACACCATTTAAACTCAATGCTATGTGGAGGCTTCTTGTTTTAAAAAATGACCTAAGTATTTTATTTTATTTTTAGAAAATCAGCACTTAAAAAAAAAAAAAAAAAAAAACTTTCTCATTTTACACCTTATATTTATTTATTTCATTTTTCAAGAAAAATCGAGACGCGTGAGTGAGATAACCTTAATTAATATGGAATTATGAATATATTTTATTTTAGTGTGGAATATGGATGAATATTTTTTTTATTTTTTATGAAAATTAATATTCGTAAGTACTAATTATTATGAATGAATGCATTTTATAATTTTAATTTGTTTTTTTAGTAATTAATTTTTAAATTATATAAAAAAATATTATAGGGTCAAGTTTGGGATTGAAAAAAATTGTTTAGGGTTGAACTTGGACATGCTAATAGGGCTTGACCATTGGGCCGGATCAAGATTGGGCATGTCCATGAGCACCCCTAATCAAATCTAAACAAATTGTATTTTTAGATTAATTACTATACTTTTTTATTATTGTTTACAATCAAGTTATCAAAAGACTTAGTCTGGACCCTGTGACTTTTCAAAATGAACTATAATGAGCTATTAAAAATGAGTAGTTAAAAAGTAATTGTGAGCTATATGGTAGATCTATCAAAAAGCGATTATTGAAAAGGAGAAACATACAATGAGCGTTTTGTAAACATTTGAAAATATCTAAAATAAACATATATTAGTTTTAGTTAGTTATTTCTAATATTTACCAATAATAAAAATAAGATACATATAAAAATAAATATTTACTTGTATTAACATATGACTAATGTAAAAATTTACAATTGAAAGTATCTTACAAACAAATTTTACATCTACTTTTAACTTTAAAAAAAGTTTACCTTTGTATAAATTTTTCTCCTTAAAATAATTTTTAGAACTTTTTTTTTTTTTTTCTGAAATATTTTTTCTCTACAATTTTGTCTCTCTCACTTTTCTTAATTTAGTATTTTCTTTATCTATAATTGTTTGTGTATATATATATATTGGGGGGCAAGCTTTTATAGTATAGATGTTGAATAATGATCGTGGACTTTGTGGTAGATAAACGTTTGATGATTTTAAATAAAAAAATATAAAAATAAATAAATGAGTCCTGCATCATTTAAAATTTTGAACAATGTGATGCTTATATTTTAGGAAAAATGATTCAGAAGACCTATTAGGAGTTTCAATCTACTTATTTATCCCACTATCTTTTAACTGAACAAGGATTGAAAACTCATTAACTGTACCATTTAGTCCCAGATTTAAAATTGACCGAAATTCAATGATAATAATGCCCCCTTAAATTCAAAATAATTTCTTTGACAAATTTTCTTTCTATATTGACTTGAACTCAAAACAATAGAGAATAAATCATTATTTTAAAAATAAAACAATGCCATTGAATGCATTCCCGATTTAGAATTAATCAAAATTCAAATTTACACACTGTCATATTATTACAGTTACACTTCATATAATATTATCACCGTTTCACTTCATATCAAAATCATTTTTCTAGAAAAACATCTAGAGACAATGTTGAATTCAACACAAGTTTTGAATATTGGTAACCAAATTTTTTTTATTAAGTAACCATGTTGAATTCCACACGGGTCATCTTTGTTTACTAAAATGGTTGATTGAGATATTATTTTGAAGCTATAATTTAGACTAATGTGTTTGTGTAATTAAATTAAGCAATCAAGTAATCAAAATATAATTATTTATGATTATATTAGGAGATGATTAATGAAATTATAATCGGTAATCGCCCTTATTTGCATAAGGTTATATTTTTGTTACTTTTTTTAACCGATATGTAATGCATGTAACGTCATTAACTGATGACAAAATTTATGATTAAGTAACCATGTCGAATTCAACGCAACCTTTCTTAATTAAATTAAACAATAATAATTTGTTTGTTGAATTCAACACAAATTTCGAATCCTAGTAATCGAGCTTTTCTAATTAAGTAACAATGTTGAATTCTACACGGTTATTTTCGTTTGCTAAAATGATTGATTGATTTCATTTTGGATCTGCTATTTAGATGAATGTGTTTATGTAATTAAATCATGCAGACAAGTAATCGAAGTCTAGTTATTTATGATTATATCGAAATAAGATTTTTCTAATTCAGTGACTGTGTTGAATTCAACGGAAACTTTCCTACATAAATGACATAGTAATATTATGCATGTTGAATCCAGCACAAGGTTCAAATCCAAGTAATCAAACTCCTAATTAGGTGATCATGTTAAATTCCTCATAGGTCATTTTTATTTGTTAAATAGTTTGATTATATTAAGAGATGATTAATGAAATTAATCGTTTTTCTTTGCGGAATATATATTTTGGTACATATTTTAATCGATTTATAAAGTATATAAAGTCATTAAATGATGATAAATTTTTCTAATTAAGTGACCATGTTGAATTCAACTTAAGATTTCCTAATTAAATGACATGATAATAATATGTATATTGAACTCAACATAAATTTCGAATCCCAGTAATCAAAGTTTCCTAATTAAGTGACATGTTAAATTCTACAAGGTTATTTTTGTTTGCTTAAATGATTAATTGAGGTGACATTTTGAATCTACTATATAAGGTGGCGTTTGGTTAGTGTTCCCACTTTTTTTAACCCAACTGGAATGGGTTGGGTTGAGTTGAATTGAGTTGGGTTGAGAATTTTTAGAACAGAATTACGTTTGGTAACGACAATTTTTGTTTTGTGCTGAGAACAGAATGTGTTTGGTAACGATTTTATCCTAAAACTAATTTTTTTTTTTTGGTGGCAGCCGGACGGCGGCGGCGGAGGTGGCCGGGGACGGTCGCCGGAGGTAGCCGGCGGCAACGGAAGGTCGCCAGAGGTGGCGAGAGACGGCGGTCGGTCGCCGGCGGCAGCGAAAGGTCGCTGGAGGTGGCAAGAGACGGCGGTCGGTCGTTGGATGGCGGCGGCGGCGGCCGACGATGGTCGCCGGACGATGGCCGGCGACGGCAGACGGCGGCAGGTGGTGGTGGTCGGCCAGCAAATGAAGTCAGAAGTTGAGAACTTTGGGTTGAATTTTTTGGGCATAAAAAGAAACAACTTTTTTTTGTTTCTGGTTTCTTTAGGATTTTGAGAATCAATTCCTATTTTTTGGGTTGGGTTGAGTTGAGTTTTGTGTTTGCCAAACGCGTTCCCAAAAATCAAACCCACAATTTTTGGGTTGGGTTGAGTTAAGTTTGGTTGGGAACACTAACCAAACAGGGCCTAAATGAATAAGTTTGCGCAATTAAATCAAGCAAACAATTAATTGAAATATAGTTATTTTATGATTATATTAAGAAATAATTAATAAAATTATAATTAGTAACCGCCACTTCTTTTCGGTACAATTTTGGTACGTATTTAACAATATTTAGGATATGTAACATCATTAAATGAAGGTAAATTTTTCTAATTAAGTCACCGTATTGAATTTAACGTAAATTTTCCTAAATAAATGACATAGTAATAATTTGTATGTTGAATCCAACACAAACTTCATATCGCAATAATCAAACTTTCCTAATTAAGTAATCATATTCAAGTCCATACATGTTATTTTTATTTGCTAAGATGGTTTGATTATATTAAGAGATGATTAATGAAATTATAATTGGTAACCGTTCTTCTTTGCGGAAGATATATTTTGGTTTTAACTGGCATATAGGTTATATAATGTCATTAAATGATGATAAGTTTTCCTAATTAAGTGACCATGTTGAATATTATAGGAAATAAGCCAACAATCCTAGATGGCTTGTTTCTAGTAATAGTGTCAAGTAAATAATAAAAATATTTTGTTATTATTATATCAATGTTATTGAAGATCTTGAATGTTGAGTAAAATCTCTAGCTATTTAATATGATTAATTGAGAGGAGACCGAAGACATTTGATAACTCGATATTCTAAATTATTTATAGTCGATATTAGATTGTATAAAGTGTCTTTCAACAATCTAAACTACCTTGATCCGATGTTCTCTTTTTGAGAATGGTGAGTCCTAATCCATTAGTATAATACATTCAAACATCTATAAGGAAACTTACTAATAGTGGTAAGAGACCGAACGTGATCATCCTTAATATCTTATATAGTAATTTTGCTTAAGTAAAAATAAGATAACTGATGTGTGATTGTATTCTATGAACTTTTGTACTTGAGTTACAGTATCTCTATGTGGATAATGTTCAAGGTAGTACATCTGTATCAAATCTAAGAGAATCAAGTATCATGTACTTGTATTATTCATGTTCAGACACTTGTCCACCATCATCGTAGTATGGCCGCATTCTAAAATCCAAAGTGCCACTTGGAGCATACGACGACTTAGACTTCTTCCCTGTTATCTTCTCTGTACCCAGGAATGAGCAGTGTGCCTACGAGAGATATTGCCGCCAAGAACTCTGTGTCGTGCTTCTGGACGGCCAACTTCAAGGAGTTAACCGTTTGTCTCAACCGGCACATCATTCCAATCCGTTTCTCTTCCAGAACTCCACATATCTCTGTGCTTCTCCACCAGCTCGTCATCACAAGCCTGACAGAGGCCACGGGCTCCTCCAAACAAGCTCAAAATCCCAAGCCCAATGATTATCTCCTAACACCCCGGATTATCGGCTAAACACATAGTTTCGCCTAATTAACTATGTTTAGGCCCAATTAGGTAAAGTTGATCATCTCCAATACCTATATATACCAAGGGCTATGCAAGGCCGAGGTACGCCTAAAAATGCTAATGCTCAGTACTCGTTTACATAATTGACGTATTTCTGTACATTTTCTTTCCAAGATTTTACTCTCACATAGGAGAGGCCTCATCAGGACAACTCCCGGCCAGGCCTTGTGCATGTACAGCTCCCTGAGAAGTAGAACTTTGGACTTCAGTAAGTCAACCCTCCAAGTTGACCGTTCTAGCTTACTTGAGGAATTTCCAACTCCACTTTAGCAAGAGGATCCACCTGTTCCTGACTGGACCATACTCGAGAAGGTGACCACTTTAGGACACCAATAGTTTGGCGCCACCTCTGGGAAGTGCACAAGAAGCCTTCCCCTGATCGTCAGCTCCTTAAAAGGCTAAGACTTGATGATCACAAGGTCTGGTCAAATAATCAGGCAGAGAGATCAACTTCTTGTGATGGGTTGCAACTTGAACGGTCAACTCTCCAGAGATATGTCAAAATCTCCAAGGGCCCATCTATCAACTCCCACTAATGAGGATAAGTACTCTCCCCTAGGATCAAGCAGGGCCATCTACCTTGTCCTCCAGGGCTTCTACGGGATAGACCTCAGGAGTTGTAGAGGCATCTTGGATTGATTCCCTTGAGCACCAGATGGCACGAGTTCAAGTCATGTGGATAGCTCTTCCTCACATGCCTGTTGTTGCTTCCCGTTCAGGGGGGACTAGTTCTCCAGACCGCAGGGCCCGATGAGCGAGCCCAAGATCACAACGCTTGTGCGACATTTTTAAAGAGATACGTGCCTAAGGACCGGCCCCCGCCTCACAACCACGAGTTTGCAGGGCCGGAGAGGGCCCCTCCAACTACGTTAAGATCCCCTCATTCGCAAAGACATGGTGCCAGGAACTAACCATGCCTACCCCTGGGTTTAGCTCCCAACCAAGCGGCAAGGACCTACCTAAGGGCCCGTCGTGAGTAAGGGGCAAGTGTCTATTCGCCGCCTTCGTGCTACTGTAGCGTCCAAGCAGTGGCTAACCGTGCACGGGCAACACCCAAGAGGAAAGCTATCATAGAACATCGCCTTACCGCTATAAAAACGCTCCTGTAAGAGATACAAAGTGGAGAAGAAATAGTTGAGCTCCTGTACGCGCGAGGATTGACAACCATCATCTTCGTGGTATTGACTACTTGCAAGTACAAGAGATCTAGTTTTAATATAATGGATCTTGTAAGATCGGATATCGTTCTACTGGGAAAGACGTGTAATTCGGTTGAGTATTGTGATTTCAATAGTTTCATATTATCTCGACTAATCAAATTTTGTTTGTTTTCTATTTAATATACTAAGATAAACGACAACTATGAGGTTAGTTCTAATTACACTAATTACTTAGGTATTGATTTCTTTCACATAATGCATAATCGAAGTCATTAAGTTAGCTATAATAGTTTTCTATCTATTCCGACAATCTCTGTATCGATAACTCTTCCACTACCTCTCCCGAGTGTAAGACGGGGGATTACACGACTTCGTGTCAACGAATAAGTCCTCTTCAATACCTTTACGGCCCTAGGTCACGTGAGTCTTCAGCCAACGTCATGGATTGCATACGTTCTAACACCTTCCCAGGTCATTAGAACGTCACGTTGTATTTACCCTAGTCCGAATCTGGGGTTACCTCTCCTGAGTGTCAAACCCCGTATTCTCGGTTTATCAATACAAGCATAATATCAAGAATAATGGTAAACACAATCGGATTTAGACAAACAACACATTAAAGTAACATTAATTCATTCAACTTAACAATTACATGATTTCAACTACACCTAAGTAACATTTAACTAATACTATAAGATCTTAGCCATATACCATACAAAATAAGAGGGATTTAACATTCTTAGATATGAAAAAGTGATTACAAAGATAAAAACAAGAGAGAAACGATCAAATCTGAAAGTGAAACTGTTCACTGTCGCTAATGATTGATCCGCAAGTGATTCTTCTTTGTCCGAATGATGAACCTCCTTCTTGATCTTCAAAATATAGCTTAAGAACTCTCTACTAGGGTTAGGGTTCTTCAACAACTGGTTTCAGACGTGGGAAAGGGGTATAAATAGGCCTAGGGGTTCAAAAATATCTAAACAAATATTTTAACATGTTCTGCGAATTTCACCTAGGCGGTAGAATCTTCACCTAGGTGGAGTTTAAGTCGGTTAGAATTCCGCCTAGGCGATGGTTTCTTCGCCTAGGCGGAGGACTAACTTCTTCTCTTCTTTCTTTCTGACGGAATTTCGCCTAGGCGGTAGAAACTTCGCCTAGCCGAATTTACAGCAGTTCAGCACTTCCAGCATTCTGAAGGAATTTCGCCTAGGCGGTGGAAACTTCGCCTAGGCGGATTTCAATACTTCAGCCCTTGCAACCTTCTGACGGATTTTCGCCTAGGCGGTGGACACTTCGCCTAGGCGGATTTCAACTTCTCAGCGCTATCAACCTTCGGGCGGATTTTCACCTAGGCGATGGAAACTTCGCCTTGGCGGATTTTTACTTTTCAGCATTTGCAACTTTCTGATTAATTTCTGCCTAGGAGGTGGATACTTCGCCTAGGCGGAATTGCACTGTTCTTTGAAACCTCCTTTTTTCATCTTTTTGGCTACCTTTTTCTCTACCAATTCGCTCGGTTTACCGATTGTTTACGTCCCTACTCCTGACTAATAAAAATAGCTAAAAAGATATTCAAACTTCAATAAAATACTCGAAAACTAGCATATTCGGTTTAGAATTAGATAGGTATTTTACACCTATCAAATACCCCCAAACTTGAAATTTTGCTAGTCCTTAAGCAAAACACCCTAATGCTAAATAACACTAACTACACTAATTAGCTAATTTCTAAACTACAAATAAGTAATCATTAACAAATAAGAAGTACACACCTGTGAGATTTAAGTTCAGTCAAAGAAACCATGTTATTCTTCCCTCAACAACCCGTAATCAGATCCGGTTAAGGAATAACACACACCACGTGGTGTTCCAGAATTTCAACACTCAATATTAGTTAAAATCATTTTAGATCCAATTGAAATGTGTGTGTGTGAGAACTCGAATATATAACTAATCAAACACCGGAATGGATTATTCAATGAATAAGGTTATGACTTAAACTTGTTAAAACATTCAGGAAAGCCATATACTTGACTGGGCTCAACTATCCACTAATGTAGGTTCGGACATTCATCGAGATCAATAGGGCTTGGTTTGGCTTTGAAGAATGGC
The DNA here is from genome assembly GCA_016647705.1 of Eucommia ulmoides. Taxonomy (NCBI): domain Eukaryota; kingdom Viridiplantae; phylum Streptophyta; class Magnoliopsida; order Garryales; family Eucommiaceae; genus Eucommia; species Eucommia ulmoides. Next base: position 12,856,508 of record CM028333.1, on the reverse strand, counting down.
CAAGGGTATCGTAGAAATAGAAACCCATTATAATTTTAACGATACCCGAGGTACAAACGTTTGTCGCTAAATCTCTCTCATGACCCCCTTATCTTTGAAGATATTACCCTGAACAAGATTTAGTAAACTTGTATTCACTTGTCACAATAACCGAAATTAAACACTATATTCACATAGTTTTTTTTTGTTTTTTTTTTCAGATGCACACACCCCCAAACTTATTCAATTTTGTATAATATTAGGGGCATATAAATACAACTAAAGGATTGACAAGTGAATACTCTTATACTTAACCAAAAATATTTTAAACTGAAACCCCGATTGTCCGCTTCAAGTTAGCATATTCTAATGCTACTTGTTTTCACTCAATTTTCACTTTTATTCCTAGCGACAATGGTTCTGAAAGATTTACTTGGTTAAAGTATAGAATCAAGTTCAGAAGTGAAAAATTTTATGGCTTCGATAGGAGAACGAGAGAATAACTTTTCAGGTTAGTTTCAAACGGTTCAAGCGATAAAAATAAAGGCCTATATCATGCCTTCGGAATTATCTTACCTATAATTTCACCTCAAGCCTCCCCCAGTCAAGTTCTAGATTTCTCATTTCTGTTATGAACTTATTACTAAATAATCAGCGTTAAATCATTCAACTAGTTATATAATGAGTTTCTACGATCGTGCGATTTAGGATCAAAATAATTTTCACCTAATCAACATGCTAAGCACACAAAACACACGTGAATGGCATTACCCCCGACCAAAATATGCAATTTATGGGGTAATTTTCATCATCGAGACATGGTTCGGACGAACTCAAAAACTCAACATGAACGTACAATTATATTCATTAACATATCTACTCTAATTCTACAAACTAACATTACTTGTGTTAATGATCCTTACACATGCATAGCTAAACATTACACATGCATAGAAAAAAGAATTTCAAAATTTACAAAAATTTAACATTAATATCATTATAAACAAAAATTTGTACACAAAAAGAATTTTGTCCCTTTTACATCAAAAAATTTGTCATCCTTCATATCCCCCCCAAAAAAAACAAAAACTACATGCTTGCATATCATATACCCCCAAACTTGAACGAGGTAGTGTCCTCACTGCCTAAGCAGCAAACCCAATAGTAGAATAGAAATATACGTATTGAAAACTGGGGCGGACACATACTTAGGAGGGAAGACATACAAGTCTAACCTCCTACCGTTTATTGTGGAGCGGTGGCAGCTCATAAATCTCAGAAGGCGGTACGGGCGTATAACGCGCCATTTCGAGATGTTCGAATAAAACTCTTTGGTTTTGATCTTGTTGCCAGATGTAAGCATCCATGTAGTTCTCCATCCGAGCAAAATTATCTTGAAGTTGGCTCATATCGGACTGGAGACTATGTACATCTCGTGAAAGTTTGATGAGCTGGCCGCGGTGGGTTGTGGGCGTCGGTGGCTCCGAAGGGCTGGCTTCTTCCTCTTCCTAATCCTCTTCTCCTTCACCTGGTCCACCTTTCCATAACCTGTTAATCATTGAAAGATCGAGTGGCTTTGTAGGTGGAAAGGGGCTTGTAGACGTGATACGAACGCCAGCTCGTTGAAAGAGAGCAGTGAGGAATGAGGAAAAAAGAAGGCCAACCTTCGTCGTCTTGGCAGTATAAATTATTGAAGAATAAATATGCCAACCGACGTTGACGGGCATCCCTCTATCAATGCCGTATAGCATAAACGCTCGCTCCTTGGAAACATCGGACACATGGGTGGTAGGGAGTAGATTGGCGCAGATAAATTGATGCCAAATCTTGGGCATCGATTTCAGAAACCGCGACTTGAAGATTGCCTGACCCTTCCATGTGTTCTTCCACTGGGCATTTCCTGTCGTCAGGGTCTGAATCACCGCACTCATTGTCGGTGTGGCGGCATCGGATAAATCTCTGGAGGCTTCCGACCCCGTTAATCCAAGTAACTCGTTGAAATGGTCCACACTGAACAGAACTGGGATGTTCTGGACCCTTGTCTGAAATCCCATGGCCTCAATAATGTTCGCATAGAACTCGCGTACGAGGGCCAACTCCCCTGGTGGGGGTGAAGCACAAAACTGTTCCCATCTTCTTTGCCGAATGACGGTTCTGAATTCTTCAGGAAGATCATGCAGAGGTCCAAACCCCCTCTAGAGAATACCGGGATGCTTACTTTCATGATTGTTGCAATGGTCCTCGACCTACTTGGAGACAAATTTGAGAGAGTTGTAATCCGAGGCAGCTAGAGGTTCTTATGTCCGTGGTTGCTTGGCTACACAGCGCTTTGCCATTTTGCCTGTAAATCACAATCACAACACCAACCAAAATAATAACAATAGAACACGCAATTCAAACCCTTGTCAGCGAACACACAATGCCCTATTTTATCAAACATATTCCAACCAAAGCCAAACAATACAAATTTCACAAGATATCCCACCAACCATAATCAAATCATATTTTTGTCACAATGTAGCGTAAAATAAATAATTCACATTGTATATCTACACAAAAACATGATAGGGTTTACCATTAATCATTCCTAAATCCCAAATAGCATGAAAACCACAATCTAGGGTTTAAAAGGGTTTAGGGTTTTAACCAAATCCAATGATTTTTGAAATAAATGTGTAGATGGAGCAAATATTTCAACAACTAAATGAAAAATAGGATCATTGACACTTGTTGAAAAATTTTGATCAAATCACTGGAGGATGGCGATCTCGCACTGTTTCACCGTTTAAACTCTAATTTTCGAGAATGGGAAAAGGAATTCCACGTTTGGACGACGATTCTTGGTGAAAATCCAAGTTTTTAGCTATGTAGGATGAATCTTTAACGGGATGAAGGAATTTGGGATGATGAAGTTGAGAGGTTTCTTGAAATTTTTAGGAGGGAAGTGTCGTTCTCAAAGAGGACTACTGCGTTTTAAAACAGGGCTCGCGTGAATTCGCCTAGGCGGTGGTTTTTCTGCCTAGGCGAAGTAGCATTTTTTTATTTTTAAAAACCTTCTGGTGTTAATTTGCCTAGGCGGTAGTTTTTCCACCTAGGCGAATTTACACCAGTGTGAAACCCCTGATTTCATTGTAAATCCACTTAGGCGGTGGGTTTTCCGCCTGGGCGAATTTACGCCAGTATAGGAACTCAGCTTTTCTTCATTTTTTCGCCTAGGCAGTGATTTTACCGCCTGGGTGAAGTTACGGCAATGTAGAAATTCAGACTTTTTCTTCCTATTTTCACCTAGGCGGTGGTTTTTCCGCCTAGGCAAATTTATGCCAGTATGTTTTCTCGGCCTTTTGTTTAATTTTTGCTTAGGTGGTGGTTTTTCCGCCTAGGCGAATTTATGCCAGTGAGGACTTTGGCTGGATCCCTTCAGGTTTTCACATTTTTGCTCTACACCTCTTATTTCCTCTTCGTTCCTCAAACGATTTATAGCATGCAAATCAATCCTAAGTGTCTAGTCTCATCAATTCACCACAAAAAATAATATTACGAGATCAATACGATCTCCAAAAAGTAATTTATACAAAAGTTGGGAATGTTCGTTACCCTTGATGACATATCAAAAGATGTTGCTTGGTTTTACGTCCCTAGCATGGACGTTTATGAATTCCGGCTCTATCCTTCAACGAGGGAGATGTTCTCCACAACTCACTCTTTATCCTTGAAGTAGTGCTTGATCCGCTCCCCGTTAACTCAGAAAGTTTGTCCATCTTCGCCTTCCAGCTCGATAGCACCAAATGGATAAATATGCTTGATCCGAAACGGTCCAGACCACCGGGACTTCAACTTTCCAAGAAAGAGTCTCAGCCTTGAGTTAAACAATAAAACTTGTTGGCCCGGATTGAACTCCCTCCGGACTATCATTTTATCATGCCACCTCTTCGTTTTATCTTTGTAAAGTTTGGCATTCTCATAAGCCTCGTGCCGAATTCCTCCATTTCATTCAATTGGATGAGACGTTGCGCACCAGAAGTTTTTATGTCAAAGTTGAGTTTCTTAATCGCGCAGAATGCACGGTGCTCCAATTCAACGGGCAAATGACACATTTTCCCAAACACCAATCAATACGGCGACATGCCGATCAGTGTCTTAAAAGCCGTGCGATAATCCCATAAAATATTGTCAAGCTTCACCGCCCAATCCTTGCGATTAGTATGAACCGTTTTCTCTAGAATTAGCATGATTTCTTGGTTTGAAACCTCGGCTTGGCCATTTGTCTGTAGGTAGTATGGTAGCGCCACCTTGTGTCTAACCCCATACTTTGCCAACAAAGCGCTTAGAATTTTGTTACAAAAGTGGGTTCCCTCATCATTGATTAAGGCTCAAGGTGTCCCAAACCGTGTCATGACATTATGTTGAAAGAACTTCCAAACTACTTTGGCATCATTGGTAGGTGTTGCTACGGCCTCGACCCATTTAGACACATAATCCACCACTAACAGAATATACTCATTGCCAAATGACGGCGGAAATGGCCCCATGAAATCTACGCCCCACACATCAAATAATTCAAGCTCAAGAATTGACGTCAATGACAATTCATGCCTTCTCGATATGTTACCCACCCTTTGACATCTATCACAAGTTTTCACAAACGTATATGAATCTTTAAACAAAGAAGGACAGTAAAAACCTGATTGAAGTACTTTCGATGTTGTCCGAGTTACACCAAAATAGCCGTCACAAGGTAATGAATGGCAATGGTAGAAAATACTATCCATTTATTCCTCCGGAACACATCTCCGGATCACCTGATCAGCACATTTCTTGAATAACAATGACTCGTCCCATAGATAATACTTTGCATCAAAAAGAAATTTCTTCTTTTGGGCTCCCGTCAACTCAGGTGGTAACACGTTACATGCAAGATAATTCACAATGTCCGCATACCAAAGAAGTGTATTTTCCACTGAAAATAGTTGTTTGTTAGGGAACACTTCCGTGATACTAGACTCCTCACCAACATCTTCTTGAATCAACCTCGACAAATAGTCGGCAACAACGTTTTCACTCCCCTTTTTATCCCTTATTTCAGCATCAAACTCTTGCAATAGAAGAATCCACCTTATCAATCTTGGGTTGGCATCTTTCTTTGCAAATAAGTATCGGATAGCCGCGTGATCCGTGTAGACGATCACTTTTGACCCAATGATATAAGACCGGAACTTATCACAAGCAAAGACAACCGCTAGCATTTCTTTCTCAATTGTGGTGTAATTCTCCTAGGTATCATTCAATGTCTTACTTGCATAATAGATTGATCGGAAGATCTTCTCCTTCCGTTGGCCTAACACCGTGCTAATGACATAGTCACTCGCATCACATATTATCTCAAATGGCATCTCCCAGTCCGGAGCGACCATTATTGGAGCATTGATCAACTTCTCCTTTATTGCCTTAAAAGCCTCCATGCAAGCCTCATTGAATTCAAATGAGGTATCCTTCTCAAGAAGGTGACATAACAGCTTCACCATCTTCGAGAAGTCCTTAATAAAGCACCGATAAAAGCAGGCATGCCCCAAGAAACTTCGAACTCCTTTCATATTAATCGGTGGTGGAAGCTTCTCAATCGTTTCAGTCTTCGCTCGGTCTACCTCAAGCCCCTTGGAAGAGACTCGATGACCCAAGACGATCCTCTTTTTAACCATAAAGTGGCACTTCTCCTAATTTAGAACTAAATTCTTCTCCTCACATCGGTCAAGAACAAGCGCCAGATTGTAGAGACAGTGATCAGAAGACGACCCAAAGACTGAGAAGTCATCCATGAAGATTTCCATTTTTTCTTCCACCATATCAAAAAATATCGCCATCATACACCGTTGAAAAGTTTCCGATGCATTGCAAAGGCCAAACGACATACGTCGATAAGCAAACGTTCCATACGGGCATGTGAAAGTAGTCTTCTCTTGGTCCTCTAGTGCAATGTCTATTTGATTGTAACCTGAATAGCCGTCAAAAAAGCAATAGTACTCATATCCGGCTAATCGATCTAGCATTTGGTCAATGAAAGGAAGAGAAAAATTATCCTTCCTCGTCTCCTTATTTAATCTTCTATAATCAATGCACACATGCCATCCTGTGATGGTCCGTGTAGGAATAAGGTCATTCTTATCATTCTTCACCACCGTCATACCTCCTTTCTTGGGCACCACTTGCACTAGGCTAACCACTCACTATTGAATATAGCATATATAATTCCCGCATTTAAGAGCTTCAACACCTCCGCTCTCACCACTTCCTTCATAGCCGGATTTAGCCACCGTTGATGTTCAATGGAGGGTTTAAACTCATCCTCCATCAAAATCTTATGCATGCAAACCGAAGGGCTAATTCCTTTGATATCCGAAATAGACCAAGCAAAAGCGGATTGGTGCCTCTTCAAGATTATCAGCAACTTACTCTCCTCTTCTTCTGTTAACGTTGATGAAATTATAACCGGATCGGTCAAATTCTCTCCCAAAAAGATATACCAAAGATGTTCCGGTAATTGCTTGAGTGATAATCCACCATGAGGTGGATTTGATTCCTCGGAAGAGTTTTCAACTTTTTTAATCTTCGCCACATGAAAAGGATCATCTACATCTTTAGATTGAGCATCCAAAGTCAGCACATAGTCCACAACCTCAAGTTCCGTGGTAGAGCCTTCCTCTCCAAGATCCCCCATAGATAAGGAATATGTATGAGTATTCTCTAGCGAATCCATCTCCATATTTGCAAGAAAGAACTCCCTCACGCAAGAGTCCACAACGTTAACTCGATTGCAATTGAGAGGTTCATCCGGAAAGTTCATAGTTCTAAAAATGTTGAACCTTATCTCTTCATCATTGACTCTTAACGTCAGATTTCAGTTATGCACATCAATCAAGGCCTTTCTCGTTGCAAGGAAAGGTCTTCCTAGGATGATCGGGATTTCTCTATCTTCTTCTATTTCAAGCACAACGAAATCCACCGGAAATATAAATTTGTCTACCTTCACTAGCACATCCTCAATGATACCTTTTGGATAGGTTAACGAACGATCCGCCATTTGAAGAAAGATCGTTGTCAGCTTTGTACTCCCAAGTCCTAACTTTCGATAAACGGAAGAATGCATCAAATTAATACTCGTCCCAAGATCACAAAGTGCCTTATCAAAATAAGATTTTCCGATAGTACACGAAATTGTGAAACTACCAGGATCCTTCAATTTGGTAGGTAAATTTCTTTGTAGTATTGCACTACACTCCTCCGTTAGCTTCACTGTTTCGTAATCCTCCAACTTCTTCTTCTTCGTCATGATGTCCTTCAGGAACTTGCAATAGTTGAGCATTTATTCCAATGCATCCGCAAAAGGTATGTTGATGTGGATTTTCTTGAAAATTTTAAGAAATTTCTCAAATTGGGCATCCAACTTCCTCTTTTAGAATCTTTGAGGATATGGCAATGGGGTTACTAGAATCGGTGGATTCTCTGAAAATGTTACTCGCCCCAGTATCACCCTTTCATCTCTTCTTCTCTCCTCAACTTTCTCTTGATTCTTATCCTCTTTCAAGTCTTCACTCGGCTTCTCCTTTCTTTCATCGGTTCTTACTTCAACTTTCTCCTCTGCACTTGTTCTTGGTTCATCATGAGAAAATTCACGACTCACTCCCGGCTCGGTTTCCATAGGCCTGCTCACTTTCACGTCTCTTTCGCTCCTCAACTTAATCGCCTTGCATTCCTTAGGGTTTATTTCCGTGTTGCTTGGAAACTTCCTCTTTTGTTGCTCTTGGATGGCCCTAGCAAGCTGCGCGATTTGAGTTTCTAAAACCTTCACCGTGGCGTTGGTGTTTGTACAAGTGGTATCGATCAAGTCCAACCGTGTTTCATGTTTGTTTATCCGATTATGCGTCTCACGCATCATAGTCTGAGTCTCCTTCATAAACGAACCCAAAACTTCATCCAAATTCAACTTTGGATTATGCATTGGTGGTTGTTGCATTTGACAATTGGATTGCATAGGATATCCTAAATCTTGATTTCCATAACCTAGAGATGGCCGCAAAGCATTCTGATTGTTCACATATGAGAAGTTCTCATGGTTACGAAGTCTGGGATTGTAATGAGTCAGAATGTTGGTAGCGAGCCTGAAAGTGTAGGCATGATTGTTTAGAAAATGGTATTCATCGAACTCATTATCTAATCCGGATTGAGAACATCTTGCTGCTATCTCTTCCCCTTGACTCGACAAAGCTCCTTTTGTAGACATGGCGACCAATTGATCCGAAAGCTTGGACACTTGGGCCGATAACATTGTAATATGGTCAGATTCTTGGATAGAAGAGACCCATTTTCCCGTGTTCCTCTCATTCGGCCATTAATAATTATTAGCCGCCATTTCTTCCAATAATGCATTTACTTCGGTAGGGGTTTTGGACAACAACGATCCCCCTGAGGCTACATCAACTATCGTTCTAGTCTGGCCATCCAACTCGTAAAATAATTGGGTTTGAAACCAATCTTGATACCCGTGTTGGGGGCACCTTCTCAATAGGTCCTTGAATCTCTCTCATGCCTCAAACAACGGCTCAAAGTCTCTCTGGCAAAACTGCGCAATCTCGCCTCGGAGTTGAGAAGTCTTCGAAGGTGGAAAGAACTTAGTGAGAAACCTTTGTGCAAGGTCCTCCCAAGTATTAATGCTCCCCGGTTGAATCGACTGAAACCAACCCCTTGCTCTATCTCATAAAGAAAACGGAAATAACCTCAATCGTATGACATCTTCGGCAACTCTATTTATCTTGACAGTATTACAGATCTCGAGAAAGGTTGCCAAGTGGACATTGGGGTCTTCGTGAAGATTCTCGTCATACTGGTTTTGCTTAACCATATTAAGTAATGCGGGCTTCAACTCAAAGTTATTCGCCTGGATCGGCTGCCTCCAGATCCCTGAATAGTTATCGAGTATTAGTGGCCGATAATAGTCCCTAAGGACTCGTTGTGGCCTCTCGTGCTCCGGAGGCTAAAGTGCATGCGGCTCCGGTGGTTGTGGAACATTTTCATGTCCCCCGGCCATAGCAGTAGCTTTTTTCTCTTTCTATTTAGCAATGCGTTGACTACGCCGTATACACTGCTTAAGTCAAATAGATAAATAAAATAAATAAATGAATTGAATGAAATTTAAAAACAAAAGAATTATCGTGATTAACATTCAACTACTTGATCACAAATCAAGTTAATTGAAAAACACTTTGCCAATCTCCGGCAATAGCGCCAAAAACTTGTACGCGCAAGGATTCACAACCATCGTCCTCATGGTATTGACTACTCACAAGCATACAAGGTCTAGTTGTAATATAATGGATCTTGTAAGATTGGATATCGTTCCACTGGGAAAGACGTGTAATTCGGTTGAGTATTGTGATTTCAATAGTTTCATATTATCTCGACTAATCAAATTTTGTTTGTTTTCTATTTAATATACTAAGATAAACGACAACTATGAGGTTAGTTCTAATTATACTAATTACTTAGGTATTGATTTCTTTCACATAATGCATAATCGAAGTCACTAAGTTAGCTATAATAGTTTTCTATCTATTCCGACAATCTCTGTATCGATAACTCTTCCGCTACCTCTCTCGAGTGTAAGACGGAGGATTACACGACTTCGTGTTAATGAAGAAGTCTCCTTCAACTTCTTTATAACCCTAGGTTGCGTGAGTCTTCAGCCAACGTCATGGATTGCATACGTTCTAACGCCTTCCCGGGTCGTTAGAACGTCATGTTGTATTTACCCTAATCCGAATCTGGGATTACCTCTCCCGAGTGTCAAATACCGTATTCTCGGTATATCAATACAAGCATAATATCAAGAATAATGGTAAACACAATCAGATTTAGACAAACAACACATTAAAGTAACATTAATTCATTTAACTTAACAATTACATGATTTCAACTACACCTAAGTAACATTTAACTAATACTATAAGATCTTAGCCATATACCATACAAAATAAGAGGGATTCAACATTCTTAGATATGAAAAAGTGATTACAAAGATAAAAACAAGAGAGAAACGATCAAATCTGGAAGTGAAACGATTCACTGTCGCTAATGATCGATCCGCAAATGATTCTTCTTTGTCTGAATGATGAACCTCCTTCTTGATCTTCAAAATATAGCTTAAGAACTCTCTACTAGGGTTAGGGTTCTTCAACAACTGGTTTTAGATGTGGGAAAGGGGTTTAAATAGGTCTAGGGGTTCAAAAATATCTAAACAGATATTTTAGCATGTTCTGCGAATTTCGCCTAGGCGGAGTTTAAGTCGGTTAGAATTCCGCCTAGGCGATATTTTCTTCGCCTAGGTGGAGGACTAACTTCTTCTCTTCTTTCTTTCTAAAGGAATTTCGCCTAGGCGGTAGAAACTTCGCCTAGGCAGATTTACAACAGTTCAGCTCTTCGAGCAGTTAAGCACTTCCAGCGTTTTGACGTAATTCCGCCTAGGCGGTGGAAACTTTGCCTAGGCAGATTTCAATACTTTAGCCCTTGCAACCTTCTGACGGATTTCCACCTAGGCAGTGGAAACTTCGCCTAGGCGGATTTCAACTTCTCAGCGCTATCAACCTTCTGGTGGATTTTCGCCTAGGTGGTGGAAACTTCGCCTAGGCGGATTTCCACTTTTTAGCATTTGCAACTTTCTGATGAATTTTCGCCTAGGCGGTGGATACTTCGCCTAGGTGGAATTGCGTTATTCTTTGAAACCTCCTTTTTTCATCTTTTTGGCTATCCTTTTCTCCACCAATTCGCTCGGTTTGCCGATTGTTTACGTCCCTATTCCTGATTAATAAAAACAGCTGAAAAGATATTCAAACTTCAATAAAATACTCGAAAACTGGCAAATTCGGTTTAGAATTAGATAGGTATTTTACACCTATCAGCTCCCTACCAGGATGAGGTCTTCTTTTATGGACAAGGTCCTGGGTGAGGTAGTGCTTAGACATTTCGCACACTCCCAGATAAACCCCTACAAAGAAACCCATCTACCGTTCTACCCTTGCTTTCCAAACACCAAGGGGAAGACCCTTTGGCATTCATCCAAGCTTCATCCTAACGGGCTTGTGGTGAGCTTAGCACTCCGTTTTTCTCCCAGCCATCCAGGCTGAAGAACTCTTCATCACAACAATCCGACACCGCGAAGATTTATGCAAACTTATTTGATAATAACTAATTGTTGAGTTTTCCCACGACTGAGGACATGCCACAGATGAGTGCTTCAAGTCGAAAAGCGAGTGTAACTTAAAGACGGAGACGAGCAACCCTCCGTCCTACCATATGGAGAGACGAGCGCTCTCCAGCCTATCTTCAAGCAAAGCTCAAAAGCGGAGACAAACAATCCTCCGTCACACTAGAGACGGGGACAAGTCGCCCTCCAGCCTATTTCCAACAATAGTGTTCCGACATCTAGGGTTGCGGGTGATTTTCCAGATCAACATCCTGACCATCGGGGTTGTCGAGGATTCTTCAACAACGATTGTTTGACCCCCAGGGTCACAAGTAATTCTCCAGAACAACATGTTGACCCCCTAGGTAGAAGATAAATCTCTAGAGCGGCATCGCAACCCTCAAATTCGTAGACGAATCTCCAAAAAAAGACATCCTAATGCTTAGCGGTGTGAATAATTTTCCACAAGCCTCATCCTGACGCTCAGCGTCAAGGGTAACAACCAAACCCTCTTCGTAGGTCAATAATTTGTACCCAGGAAAAGACCAATGTCATCCACCAAAGGCGGGGCATTGATCAAGTCTAAGGGCCTGCAACTAAGTACATCTCCCCACCAGTCAACTATAAGTCCGACATTCTAAAGGAGAAGGTGCTCCTGCATGGACTAAATGGAAATAACTTGAAAGGGTTCTTGAATGAACCTGACTACGGAGAACTCCTCGATGGCTGACCATGGGGGACTAACCGCCGTGTTGCACCCCTACTGACAGAGAGGACCAGGTAACTTGGGAAATCCTTCTCCTAATTTCGCGACATGATTTTCTTACAATCAACTATGTCCCAAACTAGGGGGCTAGTGGTACATGGTCCTGGGTAGGAAAGATAATTTTTTCAGAATTTTACGACTCTGAATGAGTTACCAGCAAAAAGAACCTGGAAAAAATGTCTAAAGAAAGGAATAGACTCTGAAGCACCCTGGCTGTGCCACACAGAAGCTTACTCACGCACAGAAAAATAGGAATGCACAAAAAATAGCTTGCATTTATACACTCAAAAGGAAATGTACATATGAGGGTCATTAGCCCATTACAAGTCAACAAAAAAAATAAATGAAAAAAAGTCTACAAAATCCTAAATGTTGAGGAAACGAAGGCATAGAGCTTAGTCCTCCCCACTCTTGTCCTGAGGGGCGTCCATGTAAGGAGAAAAAACGTCAATCTCGCCCTCTTGGGGGCCCCATCGTCAATACTGTCCTCCGAGGCATCTTTTTTCTCAACGCCTTCATGCTCGGCACCATCTTCTAACTTTGAGAACTCCATCTCCACCGGGCCGATAGATAAATCAGTATACAGGCGGTGAATAGCCTTCATTGTGGCCTAGTTCCCTACTTCTAGGACATCATTGACCATCTTCTCCTGAAGCTCTAGATATCTAGGGCCCTTCTTCCACTATTCCATCACGGTTGATTTGACCTTTTCCATGGCCCGGTTAATGATGTCCCGCCACTTCTACTCCAGGCTCTTCTCATGTCGCTTATAAGTGGCGAAATCAACTTCGATCATGTCAATTCGAGACTTGAGATTCTGTCGGTCAGCGCAGAGTTCGAGGTTCTCGGTTTGAACGGTAGACAGGTAGACATGGATACTAGTCTCAACCTTATCATTTTTTTTAATTGTTGCTTGGTGAGATTCAACTTGGTGAGAAGTCCACTCTCTAAGAAAAGCTGATTTACTAACCCAGTGAAAGCAAGTTGGGGAAAATAGGTGGAAGATCAAAAAGGCGCCATTCAGAAAAATACCGTTCAGAAGTGCTTTCCCAAAAAGTACAGTCCAAGAACACCGTCTAGAAGTTTCGCCTCATCTCCCCTAGCCAGTATCATCTTATCTTGCGCCAACCGCTCTGTCGTGCTACTTTTGGCCGATAGGGTACAGAGGGGGGCCTTCTCCAAATGTGTCGACTAGAGTTCCATGCAATTAGCACTTTGACTTGTTTAATGCTCTCTTCCCTCAGGCCTCACCCGTCAAGAAGGTAAAAACGGAAAATACTGTATGTCGGAATAATGCTTAAAACATCAGAGGTGGTCGTCCAAAGTTTCTTCGCCTAAAAGATGTGACGGCCTGAAGTTCAAAAAATTAAAAAAAAAATTGTTGATCCTGTTGTACTATCTCTTCCTGGTAGCTGGGCTCGTGGTAGCCCTTTTCACTCAAGATTTTATTAACGATTTGAGAAACGTCATTCAGAATTTTATCCGTTAGGGGTAGATTCCTAGATTTTCTTTGCCTAGAAGATGTGATGGGTTGAAATTCAAAAAATTGAGAAATTTTGCTGACACCCTGTTGTGTTATCTATGCTCGTCAACTAGGCTCATGGTAGTCCTTTTTACTCAAGATTATTCGTTAAGGGTTTGAGAAGCGCCGTTCAGAATTCTTCCCGTCAATCATTAACCTAGAATCTCTTTGCTCAAGATCGTTTGCTAACGGTTTGAGAATCGTCGTTCAGAATCTTGCCTGTCAGGGGTTCACCTAGAATCGCTTCACTCAAGATCGTTTGCTAACAGTTTGAGAAGCATCGTTCAGAATTCTGCCCGTCAGGGGTTTACCTAAAATCTCTTCGATTAAGATCGTTCACTAACCTTTTGAGAATCGTCGTTTAAAATTCTACATGTCAAGGGGTCACTTAGAATCTCTTCGCTCAAGATTGTTTGCTAGTAGTTCAAAAAAGTGTCATTCAGAACTCCCAGCGGGTCGCCCATCCTTGAATTGTTGTTTCCCAAGCACACTTAACCGCAGAGTTCAAAATTCTATCCCCCAAAATTCGCAAGGGGTCACACATCCTTGAATTGTTGTCGCCCAAGCACGCTTAAATACATAGTTTAGAAATCTATCACCCAGAAATCTATTGCCTAGGTATCTATCCAGTGTGCCAACCGCCATGTGCGCTCAGCACCTCTGGCAAATGTGTTTTCCCGTCAGGGGTGGTTGCCCATAGTTTCTTCTTCCAAAAGACGTGACGATTTGAAGTTCAAAAAATTGAGAAATTTTATTGACACCCTGTCATACTATCTCTATCCGGCAGTTGGGCCCATTGTAGCCCTTTTCAAGCAAGATCGCCCAGAAGACATAACAACCTGACGACCTGAAATCCTGAAAACTGAGAAAATCTGCTAACATCCTATCGTTCTATCTATGCCCAGTAGCTGGGCTCATGGTAGCCCATTTTCAAGCAAAGTCGCCCAGAAGACGTGCCCGCCTCCCAAAAGCTCCGGTGACCTAGAGGTCGGTGTTGCAAGAATCAAAGTCTGCCAGCTAGGATGACTAGCCTCTGGCTGACAAAAAACTCCATAGAAATGGACGAGGATGTTTTTCATGTTTCGAAGCCTCCGGGACACCTGTTCTAGATAAAAGTTGGTACCCCAGACTGTCTCACTTCCCTCACCACCCAGTACTGAGGGGCAACCGATGAGGGTATTTTTGGGTGTCACTGAGTCAGCACCATGGTCCCAGCCACGTGTCCACCATCACCATGATATGGCTGCATTTCAGAATCCAAAGTACCACATAAAAGCATACGACGACCAACGCTCCTTCCCTAGAATCTTCTCTGTACCTAGGAATGAGTATTGTGCCTCATAGGGACGTTGTCAACTATTACTCTGTGTCGTGCCTCTGGACGGCTAACTTTAGGGACTTAGCCGTTTATCTCAACCGGCACACCATTCCAATCTGTTTCTCTTCTACAACTCCACATATCTCTGAGCTTCTCCACCAGCTTGTCACCACAGGCCTGACAGAGACCCGTGTGCCCAAGCCCAATGATTATTTCCTAACGCCCCGGATTATCGGCTAAACACATGGTTTTGCCTAATTAATCATGTTTAGCCCTGATTAGGTAAATTTAATCATCTTTAACACTTATATATACCAGGAGCTATGCAAACCCGAGGTACGCCTAAAAACACTAACGCTTAGTACTCATTTACATAATTGACTCATTTCTATACTATTTCTCTCCAAGTTCAGTACTCAACCCCCGGTCAGGCCTTGTGCAGATACAGCTCCTTAAGGAGTAGGACTCTAGACTTCAGTAAGTCAGCCCTCCAGGTTAACCGTTCCAGTTTACTTGAGGAATTTCCAACTCCATCTTCGACTCAACAACTCCACCGCAGCAGGAGGACCATTCATGTCACTTGACCGGACCATACTGTTGGTACTTTCCAATTCTTGACACCAACAGAGTGCATGCAATCCCATCAAATGATAATAAGTTTTCTTAATTAAGTGATCATGTTGAATTCAATACAAGATTTTTAAATTAAATGACACAATAATAATCTTTATGTTGAATTCAACACATGATTCGGATCCCAATAATCAAATTTTTCTAATTAAGTGATCATGTTAAATTTCATATGAGTTATATTTGGTTGCTAAAGTGATTGATTAAGACTTTATTTTGAATCTATTATTTAGATGAATGTGTTTGTGTAATTAAACCAAACAAACAAGTAATCAAAATTTAGTTATTTATGATTATATTAAGAGATGAATAATGAAACTATAATTAGTTTGCGCCCTTAATTGCGAAAAATATATTTTTTGTACATATTTAATTAATTAGGGTATGTAACATCATTAATTGTGGACAAATCTATCACATTGCAAAAAATGTGTAATGTTAATGTTGGAATATTTGATATTATTATTATTTGTATATAAGAAAAGTCAAATATGTAGATTAGAAAAATTATTACTAGTCATTAGTTAGTTTCCTATTTTATTCCTAATTACTCTTATACGTAGTCTCATTGTACAATTAGAAAAATAAAAAGATTGATTATTCAATTTCAATTTGGTATCAGAGCTAAAACTAAACCCTAGCCAGCCACTTCCCTCACAGCCGCCGCCGGCCCTTTACAGCTATCAATGACCGTTGTCGGCCCTTTACAACTGTCGACGACCTTCGCCGGCCTTTTACAATAGCCGACGAAGCTTTGCCGATGCTTCTTATAGCCAGGCGACTACCAAAGGCCCTTTTACAACTGACGACGAGCTTCCTTACAACCAACGACGAACTTCGCAGGCTCCCTTACAGCCGACAACGAATGACGACTGGCCCTCTTTACAGCCGACGTCGAACACCGGCCCTCCTTACAGTCGTGATAAACAAAATCGATCGGATTCCCACTGCTACTAAGAAAATTGATTAGTACTAACAAAATTCTCCCATAGCCGACGTCGAAATCAATCAGTATCCAATGATTCTCAGCCTCCGACGACCTTCACCATGTCTGACATTACCTCGGAATCTACCCCAAGATCCAGAAAACTCACCGAAACAAAAAATCTCCCTTTCGAATCCTACTCCATCCAGATCACCTCTGTTCGACTAAATGGAACCAATTTCTTGCGTTAGTCTCAATTGGTGCAACTGTATAGCCGCAGGAAATGACAAATGGGATATCTAACTAACTGATGCAAAAGGCTAGCCCTCACAAATTCGTTGCATACGACTTGGGATGCTGAAAACTCCATGGTTATGACATGGCTCGTGAACTCTCTGGATGAATAAATAAGTTCTAATTACATGTAACCCTACGGCAAAGGAACTTTGGGACAATGTCAATCAGATGTATTCTGACCTGGGAAATCAATCTCAAAAGTATAAATTAACTCTAAAACTCCGTAATGTTCATCAAGGAAAAGACAATATCACCAAGTATTTCAATTCATTGAAGAGAATATAGAAGGATCAGGATATGTTCAATGATTATGAATGTCATTCGACTGAGGATTATAATCACAATAAGAAGTTAGTGGATGATAACTATGTTTTTAAGTTTCTTGCAGGACTAAAACCAAAACTTGACAAAGTTAGGGAACGAATCATAGGTTGTCATCCTCTTTCCTCAATCAATGAGGTTTTCTCGGAGATTCAAAGGGAGGAGACCCGTCAGAACGCTATGCTCACAAGTGGCAGATTACTGGTCTTGCAGCTACTTCAATTAACCAATGTGCTTTGGCTACTACTGATGCTAACTCTAGCAGGTTTCAACGCCAAGTTGAGAAACGTCCTCGTATGTGGTGCGACTACTGCAACAAGCCCCATCATACACAGGAAACATACTGGAAAATCCATGGGAAACCAACTAATATGAATAGAAACAAGTCGGGAAAAAAATCTGACCGACCCTATCCTTTCGCACATGAAGCTACGACCACTCCATTCAACAAAGAGCAGATTGATCAACTTCTAAAACTGCTGATTGTCAATCCATCATTCGATACTTCTAATGCTTCCTTAGCTCAAACAGGTAGCAACTCTAGAGCCTTTTCTTGTTCCTTAAACTCAACTCTTTGGATTATCAATTCAAGTGCTTCGGACCATATGACAAGTTTTTATCACCTTTTAAATACCTATTCACCATATTCTGGTAACGAAAGAAATAGGATTGCAGACGATAATTTCTCACCTATTGTAGGAAAATACCAAATAAAAATCTCAAATAGCATTACCTTAAAAATGGGCCTTTATGTTCCTAAACTTACTTGTAATCTCTTATCTATAAGTAAACTATGGTGATATTCTAATTGTCATGCCATTTTCTCTTAATCTCAATGTCTATTTCAAGACTAGGGCTCGGGGAAGACGATTGGTAGTACTAGACTGGTGGATGGCCTTTATTACTTCGATGATAACTCCTTAAAGAATAAAACAATTCACGGCCCCAGTGGTATGAGTTCAACATTTGTTCATGATAAAATCATACTTTGGCACCTTAAACTATGACATCCAAATTTTCAATATCTTAAACATTTGTTTCTGACTTTATTTAAGAATGTGGATTGTTTTTCTTTTCATTGTGAAAGTTGTTTACTTGCAAAAAGTCAGCGTACTTCTCATATTTTAAAACCATATTGTGCATCAAAATATTTCTATTTAATTCACAGCGATGTATGAGATCCCTCAAAAATCACAACACTATTTAGGAAAAAAAAATGATTTGTGAAAGTTATTAATGATCACACACGTTTATGTTGGACATCCATGATGCGTGCAAAATCTGATGTAGAAACTTTATTTAAAGATTTTTGCATTATGCTCAAAAATCAATTTCAAATAAAACCTAACATTCTTCACACAGATAATGGTACATAATATTTCAATGAATGTTTAGGTAGTTTTTTGAAAGCAAATGGTATTTTACATAAATTTTAGATGTCGAGAGACACCAAAACAAAACGTCATCGCTGAACGGAAAAATAAACACTTACTTGAAGTCGCACGTGCACTCATGTTTTCTATACATATTCCAAAATACTTGTGAGGCGATGCCCTTTTAACAACTACATATTTAATCAATCATATGCCTACACGTATTCTAAATTACACCATACCATTTGATAATTTCAAAATACATTTTCCAGCTTCTACGATATCAGTTGACTTGCCTCTTAAAGTATTTGGCTACACATCCTATGTTTATATTCCCAGCCAATTTTGATCTAAACTTGATCCTAGAATAGAAAAATATATTTTCATAGGTTATGCACCAAATCAAAAAAGGTATAAGTGCTACAATCCACAAACAAAAAAAATTCATGTTAGTATAGATGTCACGTTTTTTGGAAATGTTTCTTTCTTTGACAAAAATCCCCTTCAGGGGGAGAATCTAATGGAAGAAAATTTTTGGGTCATTAATGATCCTATCCCTACCATAGTTTTAGAAATTTGTACTCCAAATCAGTAAAAAGCAAGTGATAAAATATTAAAAAAACAAAAAGGGATCCGTACTAGTACACTAGTATCAAGCATAATTTCCTCACGAACAGATGAAGAAACACCATGATCATGTACTGAATTGCGAGTTTATACTTATACTCGAAGAGGTACAAAGAAGAATACAGACCAGCCTACCGTTCTAGTACAAGATCAATCCGACTCCCCAAGCAATGATCCAGGTAATCTTATCTCCTTGTCATCTCCTAATAAACCCTCTCACCCAGGTAATCCTATCTCTTTACCACCTTCTAATGATCCTTCTCATTCCAATATTCCTTCAGATCTTAATATTCCTATAGCCATCAGGAAAAAAGTCAGAACATGCACCAATCACCTCATATCTAGATATGTATCCTACACAAAACTTTCTAAACCATATAGAGCCTTTACTTTTAAAGTTATTAATTTGTTTATTCCAAGGAACATTGAGGAAGCACTAGGTGATCCAGGTTGGAAACTAACAAATTTTGGAAGAGATGAATGCTCTTAAAAGGAGTGGTACATGGGAAACAACTGATTCGCCAAAAGATACAAAGATAGTTGGGTGCAAGTGGATATTCACCATCAAGTGTAAAGCAGATGGAAGCTGGTAGGGCATAAAATACACCGCTACTTACACTTACAAGTATACGAGGTCTAAGTTTTAGTATAGTGTGATCGTTAAAATCGAATTATCGTATCCACAGGGATTGGTGTCGTTACTATCAAATACAGCGTTTGTCATGACCTAATTTTATCTAGGCAGAAAACAAATATATTTAATTAATTAAACTAATACTAATATAACCTAAATTAACTACACTAATATGCTAATATGTTTTAGGGTCAAGAATTGCCTAGGGATTAACGTGTTTACAAATACGTGTTCGATCTCGATTTACTTACGTTTACAGTGTTCGACCTATTTAACAATCTCAGTATATGAACTCTACCGCTACCTCTCCCAAGTATAAGACGGGAGAATACATGACTTTGAGTCAACGAAGAAATCTCCCTCAACGTCTTAACGACCCTAGATCACATGAGTCTCGCCCAGTATCATTGATTGCACATAATCCAACTCCATCCCGGGTTATTGGATCGTCGCATTGTATTTACCCTATCGACAATCTCCGTTCTAAAACTCCCTCGCTACCTCTCCTGAGTGTAAGATGAGGGATATAACACAACTTAGAGTCAACGAAGAAGTCCCCCTCAATGTCTTAACGACCCTAAGTAGCGTGAGTCTTGCCCCAACTTCATCAATTGCCCACGATTCAAACCCCGATCGAGTTATAAAATCATGGCGTTTGTTTACCAAAATCTGAATTCGAGGTTTGTCAAAACCCCGTATTCTCTATTTATCTAACTAAGCATAATAAATAGACAATACGATAAATACAATCAAACTACAAAGAACAATCACAAACGAAACACCGAAATCATCCAAACAACGTATTTATAAATATAGTGTTAATCCCTACTACATTCCATGTTTAAGTATGGCCATAGCTGCATTTACAATGAAATAACTAGCTAAATATGCTCACATGATCTTAAGATAAAGAAATAAGAAAAAACAATCGAAGAACTTAACCTCGTCCTAAGATAAACCGCTAAGAACGCTCAACAATCGATTCGCCATCTTCTCCACTTCGGGATGTAAGCTCCACCTCTAAAACTCCCAAACCATAGCCTAAATATGGCCTAAGGTGCCCAAATGGCCGGGAGGGTTCACAAGGAAGGGAGAGAGAATGGTATTTATAGCCAAAATATCTAATAAATATCAAGGTTGTATCAGGGGTTTCCGCCTAGGCGCAGGGTTTTTTGCCTAGGCGCAGGTAGGTCTGTTAACTTTCTGCCGTTTTTTTCACCTAGGCGGTGGAATTTCCGCCTAGGCCGAGAAACTACAAGCTTGCATTTTATTTTGACTGTAACTTTTTCATCCGAACTCTGATTGAGGTGATTCAAAAACCTATAGAAATCTAAGAAAAAGATATACAACTTCCATGTTTGGAGTGTTTCCAAAATCGGATTGCATTGTAGTCCAAAATAGCCTTGAAGTTACAGCACCTATACCGACTTTGCAGGTTTAGTGACGGCCTAGGCGAAGAAGTAGGCGGTGGACTTGGAAATATTTCTGCTGGGGTTTCCGCCTAAGCGGAGGAATTTCCTGCCTAGGCGGTGGGCTTTCAGTAGCCTTTTGTCATTCTCAGCATCAGCATCTTCACTGCCTAGGCGGTGGGCTTCCTTCATATTTTTGCCTCCTTACTTGTTTATCTACCGTAACTTCGATTTGCCTTAGGTTCGATCTCATCGTTCTCGCTCTAGTTTCCTATCTTTTTACCCCCCCACCCCCCTAAAAAGTAATTAACACATAATAAAATACTATATAAACACTCGAAAATCAACTTAATTCGTTTTGGAAATACGTAGGTAGATCACACCAATCAGAAGCATAAAACGATACAAAGCAAAGCTCATGGTTAAAGGATTCAGACAAATATATGAGATAGACTACCAATAAACGTTTGTTCCAATTGCTAAGATAAACTTGATTCGGGTTTTATTGTCCCCAGCAGTGATTTTGATTGGCCCCTATACCAATTAGACGTAAAAAATGCCTTTCTAAATGAAAACTTGGAGGAGGTAGTGTTCATAAGTCTACCACCAGGATTTGAAACAAAGATAGGACAAGAAAAGATATGTAAGCTAAAGAAGTCACTATACGGCCTAAAACAGTTTCCTAGAGCGTGGTTTGAACACTTCGGAACCATTGTAAAAGGTCATGGTTATCAACAAAGCTAAGCAAATCATACTATGTTCTATAGACATTCAACTGATGGTAAAATTGTCTTTTTAATTGTTTATGTAGATGATATCATCTTAACAGGAAGTGACAGTGACGAGTTGGGAAGACTTAAAGGAAAACTTGCGGATGACTTTGAAATCAAAGACTTACATCTATTGAAGTATTTTCTTGGAATGGAATTTTTCAGATTAAAGGGAGGCATATTTGTGAGTCAAATGAAGTATGTACTTGACCTACTGAATTAAACTAGGCTACTTGGGTGCAAAGTTGCAAAAACTCCAAGCGAACTGAATAAGATGCTACAACCGGCCAAACCTGAAGCAGTGATAAACTGAGAACAATATCAAAGACTAGTGGGGCAGTCAATCTACTTATCACATACTCGTCCGGCTATAACTTTTGTTGTAAGCATGGTTAGCCAATTCATGCACTCACCGAGACAAGAACACTTTCGAAGCTGCCCATAGAATCCTAGGGTACATGAAGGGTACACCTGGGAAGGAAATTTTGTATAAGAAACATGGCCACCAACTGGTAGAGATATATACCGCTTCAAACTGGGCTGAGAGAGTCACGGATAAAAGATCGACCTCTGGTTACCGCACCTTTATTGGTGGGAACCTCGTCACATGGCAGAGCAAAAAATAAAATGTCGTAGCTAGAAATAGCATAGAAGCGAAGTATAGATCAATTACTCACGACATATGTGAAGTGTTATGGATTAACAGATTACTAGAAGAGTTGGAGATGTCCAATTCAGCACCTATGAAAGTCTACTATGATAACAAATCAGCCATTGCAATTGCTCACAATTCGGTGCTACATGATCGGACAAAACATGTGAAAGTGAACAAGTATTTCATTAAAAAAAAAGATCGAGAGTGGACAAATATGTATGCCATATATACCGACTACCAAACAGATCATAGACATTCTAACAAAATAATCACCAAAGAAGATATTCGACTATCTAGTATGCAAGTTAACAATGGAAGATATCTTCATACCAGTTTGAGGGGAAGTGTTGGAATATTTGATATTATTATTATTATTTGTATATAGGGAAAGTCAAATATGTAGATTAAGAAAATTATTATTAGTCATTAGTTAGTTTCCTATTTTATTCCTAAGTACTCCTATATGTAGTCTCATTGTACAATTAAAAAAATAATAAGATTGATTATTCAATTTTAATTGTTAATTGAAAAAGTAGTACGGCAATTTGGTAGTCTCCATCTTCTTATGAGAACTCTCATTAAGTGCTCATATAATTTAAGTAATTGCTTCATTTTGTTACATACATAGTTAATTTGATAAGTCTTTAATGTATTTAATTTTAAGGGTTGAATTTCATTATTAAACCGGCTCTTATTATTCTTTCTAATATTATATTTTAAATTTCAAATATTTTTTATTAAATTTTACAAATAATAATAAACCTCAAGATTAAGTGCGGTATCAAGTGTAATTTTATTATATTCTCTTAGTAAAAATGAAAACTATTTAAATATGCTTTCACAAAATCAAATTGAAAAATTAATTGGGCCATGTTCAACTATTAAAACATGGCATCGTAGTTATATCAATAATATGTAATTAAAAATAATATTAAAAAATGAATAAGTTGACTTTAAATGAAAAGAAAAT
The DNA here is from genome assembly GCA_016647705.1 of Eucommia ulmoides. Lineage (NCBI taxonomy): Eukaryota > Viridiplantae > Streptophyta > Magnoliopsida > Garryales > Eucommiaceae > Eucommia > Eucommia ulmoides. The sequence continues at coordinate 12,833,082 of CM028333.1, read as the reverse complement.
AATGGTATTCTCAAAGTATACATATCCTTGTCATGTGTATTTTTTATCTAGATATTATTCTCGTCGTATCTATTTGATATTTGAAAAATTTACAATGATTTTTGTACATTACGTTATCAGCGTCGTGATGTACCACAAAGTGGGATTGATGATTTGGGACATTACTCCACACTTATTAAGTTAATGATTAACATAATTACAAATCTAACATGTAGTCGTTAAATAAAAATGTCCTTTTAGATTAATTGCGATGTATTATATCAACAAGTCACGTAGTGCACCATAACTACTGAATATTGTCATGCATATTTCTTGGGAATAAAATTATATATATATATATATATATATATATATATATATATATATATATATATATATCACTAGACATAAAATAAAAAATTAAAAAATTATGGCAGTAAATAATTTTCCCTTGAAATGCCATTAATTTTTCTTTCTTTTAATCTTTTGGGTTAATTTCACCATTAATCTATAAACTTTGGTTGAACGCTAATATATTTTTTAATCCAATTTTGTCTCAAAGTATGAAAATATTTCATTTTTTTATTTTTTTGGACAGAAAAAGCAATGTGCCTCGCATCCGATTTTTATTTAGGGGTTAAAAAGATATTTAACCTCAAACTTAAGTTCTTTTTATTTTTCTCCTTCTCCTTCTTTCTTCTTTTATTCCATGAACCACCACCCCTACACTCCCCTCTCAGTTGCCCACCCACGATGTCGTCAATACGTTTTAATAGGAGTGACAATAATTCGATTTTAGACCGATTTCACTAAAAAAAAAAAAAAAAAAAAAAAAAAATTGTTAAACATATACCAAACTCAAAACCAAATAGTAAACTATCAGTTTTTAGAAGTCGTTTTTTAAATCGAACTGTTTAATTTTATATAAAATCAAAAACCAATACCAAACTGCGAAATTACAACATTTTTTTATTTTTTTTATATATTTATTAATTTTCTCTAACACGCAAATTCATAAAATTATAAATAAAAATATAACTAAAATATGAAGTACAAATTCTAAAGAAAATCAAAACCGGACCCCGAAATTATTAATTCTTACATAAACATCCCAAACATAATTAAAATACAACACATAAGTTAAAATAAAAAATAGAGGTGAAAGTGTAAAAAATATATACACACACTAAAGGTAAAAGAGTAAATAAATAAAAAAAAGGATAAAAATATATTTTAAAAAATAGATCTAAAATAATGGTTGTGCAGTTCGGTTTCATGGTTAGTATCTCCAAACTGAAACTCAAACCATTCCGGTTTTCAAGTCCAAAGTCAAAACAAAAACTAAAATCATTTGGTCGGTTTGAAAATTGAATCATTTGGATAGATTTGATTCAATTATCGTTCAGTTAGGGTTCAATTGTCATCACTATGTCCCACCATCTCCCGTTCCAGCATCAATGACACTCCCTACCTAGCACAATGACATGTCAACACAGTTGCCGACCACCCACAACCCTACCATCAAAGACAACGGTTTCCCTTCTTCAACTCTTCAACTTTTTTTCTCTAAACAATCTTCGACTTCTCGCACATTGGATTGAAGTTTTCTTTGATTTTTTGCAATTTTGTGTGAAAATTGGATGATTTGTGGGTTCAATTTTATGCAATTTCCTTTTAGGGTTTGATTGAGTTTGACTGAGTTTGACGATTGGAATGGTGGCTCAAATTTGATTAGAGATAGATTTAGTGATAAAAAGATGATGAAAATTGAAAGGGAGGGGGGGGGGGGGGGGGCTCAAATAATTTCACAACAAAGGTGGTAAGGGTTATGAGAGCAACTTCAATAAATGTGTAAATTTGTTACAATATTTTTTTGTGAGATATATGAATAGTGGTATGACATATATATACTTTAAGATGGGTACTCTAACAAGTAGGATATATCACTTCTTTAAATGTATTTTGCATTAAAATAAAAATGGACTTGAATAAAAAAAAATATAGAAAAAACAGAATTTAAATTTGTTTTTTTTATTTTTTTTTATTTTAATATTAAATTGTTATTATTTTTAGTTTGAATTTGAATTAATATTAAGTATCTCGATGTATCAAAATTAATGATTAGATTTTAAATAAATAAATATTAAACTAAATTAAATAAATCGGGGCAACTTAAGTCTAAATCAGATCAAATTAAATTATAACCTAATTTAATTAATAAATTAAAATCAACACAAACAATAAAATTAACAAATTAACCCAACTCAAAGAGAGTAAAATTAAAAAACTATTTTTCACATTTTGATTTTTTTTTTTTTTTGAATGTTGGGGCAACAACTAATTTCAACCGTCTTCCTTCCAAATTTTTAATTAGTCTTGCACTTGTGCTGAATATGGCTTAGGCAACAAAAGTGTGTCATTTTGGCACAACAGGTATCACATCTATTGGAATCTTAATTTTAGCTGAAAAATGCCAAAATAATGATTAAAATTTTTAGCACACCTTATAATACATCTATTGGAGATGCTCTGAGATTGAGGAGGGTTGTTTTCACCCTAAATAAAAGTCACGTGCAGTGCACGTGACGTTTTCCGACCTAAAAATTAGACCATCCACCCAATTTGGCCTTGATTGAAACATTTTCACACTTTAGGGACGAAAATTGGTAAACCAAATGTATCAATGACCGAATTGACACTCGTACTCAACTTCAGGGGCTAGTAGTGAAATTAACCCTAATCCTTTTGTACTCTTTAACACAGTTAGATAATTTCTTACAAAGGCCAAAGCCACATCCACCACAAACAAGACAAATCCCATGTTGAAACACCCGAATGGATGGTCCAAAGCATCCTCCTCATCTCCTCTCCTGCCTCGTCTTCCTCTCAGCATTTCAAGCCCTAACCCTAGGGTTTCAATTTGCTTTTCCTCCGCCGTAATCAATAAATCTCTGAAACCAGGCAACCTACGAGGAGGTTTCGACATTGTTCGGCGAAATGCCCGTCGGAGATTACCGAGGTACGATGAAGAATCCGACGACGATGACGATTACGGACACAACTCGGAGATGGAGATGTTGGAATTGTACAGTCGGTCGGCGGTCGGAGAAGCACTTCTCGTGAAAGCGATTGTGGACGAGGAGGAAACTGAAGTTCTTGTCTTCAAGGTAACTTGCTTTAATTTAACTTTAAAAAAAAATGGTTCGATTTCTAAAATAATTTTCATTTTTTAAAAAAATACATAAATTATTTTGTAGTTACAAATCAAATAGAACCCCATTTGCTTTTAAAAAAAATTAAACATAAAAAATATTTTAATGGGATGATTAGTGATAGGTCGCATCACACTAAATTAATAAAAATTCTCAAATCAAATAAATATTTTAGTTTTAATAAAAATTCACGTCGCTTCACCGCCGCTCGTTTGCTGATCACCGCCAGTTGTTGAACCTTGGGTTGCCAGAATTTTTTTTAGTTACACTACTAATTTTTAGTAATATGTTTTATAATTTAAAAATATGCGAAAATATAACTAAAACATACATTAAAAAATATAACTAACAAATACACTAAAATATTTAAAAAATACACCAAAAGAAAAGTTACATCTAACAAAAAAATTACATTAAAAAATAGTTATATATGACTAAAAAAAATTTGAAGACCGGTGGTTAAATTTCGGTGACCAGAAGTTTGGGGTCTGACGGTGGGACGACAACTGAGGTGGCATTGGTTGCCGATAATGCAAACTTTAACAGAAAATATTTGAGTAAAGATACAATTAAACATTGACCATGTGATTAAAACACAAGTTAAAACATAACGAATAGATTTATATTCAATTTAAAATTCCTATTTTAATTCGATAAATAATATTTCTGATTTTCTAATAATTTGATACTTATTTTAATATGATCCCACAATGGCCACTGTTGGCCCAGTAAAATACCCAAAAGAGGAAGAATTGGGTAATTAAAAATAATCAGAATATAACTTGAATAAATCAAATAATTAATTTACTTCCTAAATTAATTATTATTTTTATATCATAGCGGAATAAATCAATTAACTAGGTGCACACCTAAATAACAAAAATGATAAAGTAATAATGCAGCACACCAAGATATACCATGCTTCACCAAGTTATCCTTGGCTAGTCCAGTCCTCCGAGTCCCACGGAGATTCGCACCCACTAATTCTTAAGATCCTTTTAAAGGTAGAAACCAAACCTACACATCGATTTTTTTACAGGCTCAGAATCAACCTTTACAATTTCCTTTTCAAAGGTTAGGGAATAACTTCTACTTTTTCTAGGCTCAAGAATAACCTATCTTTTTACAGGTTAAAGATTAACTTAATTCTTTTTATCACTACGGCTCAAGAATTAAAACCTTACACAACATTCCAAGTATCATTTTCACAGGTAAGGATGAAACTTTTACAATTCACTTACAACTCAATTTTTACCTAGGAAGAATCACTACCTCAATCTCTTTATAAGAAGAGACTGAAACCTGGCTACCCTTGATTAAATATCTCCAATGATATTTAATCCGTCACAACTCACCAATACACAAATTAATAAAAAGTAAATCTCACTCAGGAGCTTCTGCCACCCCAGATAAATAATAACTCAATTAATATCTCAACTAGTGATAGAAAAACGTAAGATACAGAAATCTAATTTTAATAAGATATGGGTAGCAAATTACAGCACGTAATCAGATTTAAAAAATTGTTTATAAAAATATTTTCTTCAAAAATTAGAAATAATTTCTAAAATCAATTTCCAAACAATAATCAAATAATGCAATGAAAGAATATAAATGAAAAAATATCACCCAAAATTCACAAAAAGAATATATAAAACAATATAACTTCAGATCCGGTAGCAACACAAATTAATAGCGGTTAATCTTCAAAATCGTCTCTCAAAAAAACTCACAGTATTTCAGATAGATAACTCTTATAAAAGCTCTCAATATAATATGATATGATTTTTCTCATTTTCTGCTTAGTTAAATCATAAATTCGCAGGCCTATATATAGGGATATGTAATCAGCCTTCCAATGGCTAGTTTACAAGTGTCATAACGATAAAATGCTCTTATAGACCCCTTATAATATAAAGACTTCATTTAGGTTCAATATCACTTAATAACAACTTTTAAAATTCTCAATTAAATTCCTAAAGTATTTCTCAATCTCAATTAATAAGCATAAAAACTATTTCAAGTACCAAATTGAGAAATATTAATATTTAATGTACCAAATTAATAGAATTTAATTAATATATTAACTATATCTTAAATATCACCAAATCCCTTAAATCTCTCTCAAATCTTAACAAAAAACGATTACTTTTAGATATGATTTCGGATCAAACATTATCCTGAAACAGAGTACTCAGTCGACTGGAAGATTCTGGAAGTAGCCTGCTGCGTTCATCGGTCTACCGCACGGTCGACTCGCAAATTCAGAAAGTTTGTCAAGCTTCCACCGGTCGACCGCTCGGTCGACTCGCAGATTTAGAGAGTTCAACCACCATATGTCGATCGACTCCTCGGCCGACTTTTCCTTTCTGAATCTTTTCTCTGATCTCGTTTTATACTTTTTCTCTTTTACATTTTCATCCCTTTAACTAATTTATTTTTTTAATTAGTTCCACTAACTTTCTCAAATTCTATTTTAACCATTTACAAATATTTCTTTTCAAATACACATAGGAGCAAATAAATTTATCTTATCAAAACACACATAAATAATAAAAATATTTTGTGCCGTGTGTGTTCCTAAATAGAATATTAAGAGTTAAAATTTATCTGGGTTGTTTTTCCTAATTTTTTCAAGCTCTTAAATCTTCAATTTCTTCATTTAACATCCATTTAATTTGATCTTCAATATCTTCAACTTCATCACTGAAACTTTAAATTACTGAAACACTCAATTAAAATATCAGTTCCACCAAAATATCAATACTTAATTGTTCATCAACATCTTAGGATCAACAGTCACTTTTAACATTTATTATACATATATTTCTATCTTTCTATTTGTTTTCATTTTCCCAAGCCTACAAAAAAAATAATTAATTGTTTAATTTAATTTTATTTTATTTTTCCTGTGTTAATGCTATTTATGTTGCCTTTTCCACAATTTTATTAGGGATTTTCGTCATGCTTGAGCTATAGGACTTCGCCGGACCCAACAAAGAGCGTTCTTCCGGCAAGGGCCGTCATAAAGTCTATTGACATCATCAAAGGTCCCTTCAATCCGGCTAATATTGAGTACCTCGAGAAAGATTTAACTTGGGAAGCCTTCCAAAATAGACTCAAGCTCAATTAGTACTCCCATGTAATTCTTATAGATTTTTGAAAATAAATGATTAATTAATTTTAAATTTTAAAGAGCAATTTGTTGAGCCATCCATCTCGACAATTTCTTCAAGTTTTTGTCCTTTAATTTTCATATGCCTCGATCTTGGGAGATCAGTAATAGAGGATTCGAGACTATCGGTACTTATTCACCACAAATTCTTATACTGAGAAAAAAAATTCCCGATGAAGGATCTCAGATTTGAGGATAAGTATTTGAAATTGAATGAAGTTTATTAACAAAATTACTAAAATTTTCAAATCACTTTTTTCGTTTACCTCTGCTTCGTATTTATAGATATGTCAGGCGTGAAAAAGACAAGATTCCAAAGATGTATTAACATCAATATGGGGCCTTTCCATGTAAGAATCAGTCAGTTGATGTTGTCAAGGAGGTGTCACACGTATTTTGCATGGTCAAGCAGGCCTACGCGAAGGGAAGAAGTGCACAAGTCCCTGTATTTGGTGTGCAAGAAGTCAGACGAGCGATATGTACTTGAATTTTCGGGTATAATCAATGGGTAACTTGCCACGTATGATCTTGTATGATCTTGTTTGTGGGTTTCCAAGTTTACGCGTGGACGGTAGAAAATCCCTCCACGTCAAAATTTAACAACAAATTATAAAATCATAATTTACTAATAACTTAAACAGAACGTCTGGGAGGAGAATAAATCAAATAAAATTTATTGGCACAAAGACTTTTTCACTTCAAGATACCTTCTTAATAAAGAAGTTGTAGATAAAATTCTCATTCCCATTAAAAACATGTATTGAATTATCAAACGTGCAAAGAAACAACAAAAATGGAGAATGACTCATCAAACAACTCTAGTGGCATAAAAGTCAAAATGTATTAAAAAAAATACATGACATAATATAAGCACTAAATTAAAAAAAATAAAGAGCAAAAATCATAAACAATAACAACATATATGAAACGATAAAGCAATATCGATAAAATATTACAATTAAAGAATTACCTCAAATAAATCACAAGTACATAAGGACATCTAAATTCGAATAAGAAAATAATTGGTACTAAAAGAAATCACGAAAATATAAGATAAAATAACCTAATAAGCTAGCGGATTGATCCCCAATTATGTTAGTTGCACAAATCTAGCTGGTCGTTCTAGCTGTGATTGTTGCTTGCGACGTGAAAATCGAATCAATAGTCGCAATTCAAAAGAAATCATAAATTGTTGCTTGCGATAAAAAAAGAAACAGGGAAAAAAAAATCAAAATTAAGAACTTATTAAATGCGTAGAACATGCCGCAAAATTTCAAATTGACTTCTATTGAAAAATAATTACAAAGATATATCCGTCATTTGCAAAGAAGCGTTTAGACCCACAATCTTAAAATATTAAAATTTAAATTAGGAGCGGTTACCTAGAAGTCCTCATAAGATGATAAAATTACCGAATACACATTTTTAAAACATATGTTACGAATTAGTCCTTTTGGTTTTTTTTAAACATTTTATCCCTCCGCACTTTTAAATATAGCACGAGATCGTGTTATATTCCACTTTCGTTCAGAAATATAACATGAAATCATTCAGAATATAACCGCAACTCTACTCAACGCCGTTCAACTCCACGAAGCCGTTGTCGTCGACTGCACTGCCACCCCTTCCAACAACATCCAAATTAGACAAAACACAGAAACAGAATCATCGAAAAACGCCATGTAAAAAATGGAAACAATCAGAGTAAAAACAGATTTATGCGAAATAGAATTAACAACATGACCTACAACAACACAATGGTGTACTCAAGAATTGCTTTGGTTTTGATTTTCACTTTGGTTGCTGAATGTGCTCTGGCACAAGCTTCGGGAGCAACACCAACTACTTCGCCAGTATTCTCTCCTTCTTTAGCACTGACCGAGTCTTCGATTTCTTCTCTTCTAGCTCCTCCTTTGGCTTATGATTTTGTTGCTTCCGATGTCGCTCTTCCTCTGTCCATTGCCTCTACTCCCGACGGATCTCCGTCGGTGCTCCAAGTAACTCCGTTGGCCAAATGAACAAATTTGGTCGCAACGGCAAGATTTGATATGAGATTGAATGTTCCATAAACACTTCAAAATCCTAAACCAATCCCCAATCCAACGCAATTCAACATATCAAACAACATGCACATGTTCGAGTATATGGGTTCTAGAGAGAGAGAGATGAGTGTGTGGGTTTCATGAAAAAGTGTTAGAATAGATCTGGACGAGTTTCAACTAGGTTGATTTGATTGTAAAATAGAACAGATCTAACCGTCAGGACCATATCTTGAATGATAGGACAGATCTGGATGGTGGTGGATGGCGGACAACGAGACAAATCTAGATGGTAGCAAGGGAGAGCATGGACGGCGACAACGAGGACAACTGTGAAAATAGAGAGAGAGGAGAGAGTGGCATAGAGAGAGAGAAATGAAGTGAAGAGTAAAATCATCAAGAAAAATAAAATCAAAATTTTTGGATAACATATAATACTAATTAGAGAAATATAGTGTGAAGGAAAAAAACTTGTGAAGCCATTTGATCGATTCACTTCTTTACTTAGACTTTTCATAATTTTTCCATTTAATTATGGGCTAAAATTGAAATGTTGGACTAACCACAAAAATATCTATTTGAAAAAAATAATAAATTAAAAAAAATAAAAAATCAATCCTTTTGGGGCAATAGGAATAGGAAATCACAGACGTGGAAGACGTGGGGGCGACAGACAACTTAGCTTCAGGTTCGTAGATATTTTCTTAGCCAAAGATATTTGTCCCCTCCACGTGTCTATTTCCAGGAACATAAATGCCCTTCATATTATAATTTATTTACTATAACTACCACTTCTTTGTCCACATCAATTTGACACACAATTGACAACACTAAAATATTGGTCCCACAGAAATAAATATATTTTGCATATTTTTAAAGAAAATATTAAATAATAATTTACATATTTTTGTGAAAAATAAATTATTTGGATTTTTTATGATACTAAATTAAGTGACCATAATCAAATTTAAGGAGACAATTAAAATAATCATAATAGAAATTAAAATTTTATAGAGATAATTGATCAATAGACCCAATTAAATAGTATAATCCATAATTTATTTTATTTAAATTTTTTAAATTTAGTATTAATCACTTAATTATATTTTACATTGTGTTTTACTTTCATGATAAATATTTATTTTTTTATTTTCAATGTTTTCAATTAAAGTTTGCATCGTCGATCGTCACTCACCACCCTCCGCTACTACTCGCCGTCGAATATCAAGCCTCTAGTCGTTGAAGCCTATCCACCGAAATTGCTTAGCTACTTGTAACTGTGTATTTTTAATTATATTTTTAATATATTTTTTTAGTTATATTCATAAAATTTTGGACAAGTACCAACAAGAAAATTAGTTAAATGTAACCAAAAATTATTTCAGCAATCGAGTTTCGACAACTGACTACTTATGATGGTCGAATATTGTGTCTAGAGTATTGTGGCCAGCAGTGGTAGAATAACACAATCCTAATTGAAACGTTGTGTTAATTTAGGTAAATTATACAAGAAAAAAAATAATAAAAATAATTTCAGAAATTAGTAGATTGCTCTAGGAACAATGACATATGATATTTTATTCTTTTTTTTTTTTTTTTTAATTATTTAAATTATTTTTAATCTTTCAATTAACATCAATATGTTGAATTAACGGTGACTATATATATAAAATTTGCATTCGATAACATAGTTAACGTTAATTGAAATATATTGATACATGCTCATAATTTGATAAAAATTAAAAAATAAATTATATTATAAATAGTATAAAAATATGAAAACCGAATAATGGTGTGTATTGAAAGATTAAGGAGGACAATATGTAATTGCATTTACAAAATTAAAATGTAATGATTTATACAAAATTAAAATAAATGAGAGGTAATTAAACAATTTAATAAATTATATATATATATAACATCATCAACATTTGTTACAACAGGAAGACTTTAAAATTAAATTTTAATTTTAATTTTCAATGTACAATGCCGATGTAAGAGAGTGTGCTTTAAAAATTCAAAAAGAAAACTAATCAAGATGTCCATAAGCTGATCGAAATAGCTCTACGCTAAAAACAAAAAAGATAAAAAAAAAATTAAAAAAAATCAACATTAGACAAATGGTCAAACCAAAATAAATAAATAAAAAAAGAAAATGTAAAACTTGATCCACCAATAACAGATTCCGATGTTTCCAATAATATAATAACAACATATATGAAACGATAAAGCAATATCAATAAAATACTACAATTAAAGAATTACCTCAAATAAATCACGAGAACATAAGGACATCTAAATTCGAATTATAAAATAATTGCTACTAAAAGAAATCACAAAAATATAAGATAAAATAACCTGAATTGAATGAATCCGCACAGATTGCAAGTAATAAGCTAGCCGATTGATCCACAATTATGTTGGTTGCACAAATCTCGCTGGTCGTTCCAATTGTGATTGTTGCTTGCGACGTGAAAATTGAATTAATAGTCGCAATTCAAATAAAATCATAAATTATTGCTTGCGATCAACAAAAAAACAGGGGTAAAAAATCAAAATTAAGAACTTATTGAATGCGTAGAACATGCCGCAAAATTTCAAATTGACTGCTATTGAAAAATAATTACAAAGATATATCCGTCATTTGCAAAGAAGCGTTTAGACCCACAACCTTAAAATATTAAAATTTAAATTAGGGGCGGTTATCCAGAAATCCTCATAAGAGGACAAAATTACCGAATACACATTTTTAAAACACGTTACAAATTAATTCTTTTTTTTTTTTGTAACAATTTTGCCCCTCCACACTTTTGAATATAGCACGAGATCGTGTTATATTCTACTTTCGTTCAGAAATATAACACGAGATCATTCAGAATATAACCACGGCTCCACTCAACGCCGTTCAACTTCACTAAGCCGCCGCCTCCGACTGCACCGCCACCCCTTTGAACAACATCTAAATTAGACAAAACATAGAAAAAAAATCATCGAGAAACGCCATGTAAAACATGGAAACAATCAGAGTAAAAACAAATTTATGCGAAATCAAACAACAATAGGACCTACAACAACACAATGGTGTACTCGAAAATTGCTTTGGTTTTGATTTTCGCTTTGGTTGCTGGATATGCTTTAGCACAAGCTCCGGGAGCATCACCGACTACTTTGCCAGTATTCTCTCCTTCTTTAGCACCGATCGAGTCGTCGATTTCTTCTTTTTCAGCTCCTCATTTGGCTCATGATTCTGCTGCTTCCGGCGTCGCTCTTCCTCTGTCCATTGCCTCTACTCCCGACAGATCTCTGTCGGCCAGATGAACAAATTTGCCCCCCGCGGCCAGATTTTATGTGAAATTAAATGTTCTATAAACACTTCAAAATCTTGAACCAATCCCCAATCCGACGCAATTCAACATATCAAACAACATGCGCGTGTTCGAGTATATGGGTTCTAGAGAGAGAGAGAGAGATGAGTGTGTAGGTTTGATGAAGAAGTGTTAGAACAAATCTGGACGAGTTTCAACTCGTTAGATTTGATTGTAAAATAGAATAGATCTAGCCGTTGCGACCAGATCTTGAATGATAGGACAAATTTGGATGGTGGCAAGGGAGAGCATGGATGGCGACAACGACTAGACATTGGACGATGATGAAGGCAGTTGTGAAAATAAAAAGAGAGACGGGAGAGACTGACATAGAGAAAGAAATGAAGCGAAGGATAAAATCATCCAGAAAAATAAAATCAAAATCTTTTGGTAACATATAATGCTAATTAGAAAAATATAGTGTGAAAAAAAAAAAAAACTTGTGAAATAATTTGATAGATTTACTTTATTACCTATACTTTTCGTAATTTTTCCATTTAATTATAGACTAAAATTGAAATGTTGGACTAACCACAAAAATATCTCTTTGAAAAAAATAAAAAATCAATCCTTTTGGGGCAATAGGAATAGGAAATCACAGACGTGGAAGGCGTGGGGGCGACAGACAACTTAGCTTCAGGTTCGTAGATATTTTCTTCCCCAAAGATATTTGTCCCCTCCACGTGTCTATTTCCAGGAACGTAATTGCCCTTCATATTATAATTTATTTACTATAACTACCACTTCTTTGTCCACATCAATTTGACACACAATTGACAACACTAAAATATTGGTCCAAAGAAATAAATATATTTTGCATATTTTTGAAGAAAGTATTAAATAATAAAATAAATTTATATTTCACATATTTTTGTAAAAAAATAAATTATTTGGATTTTTTAACATACTAAATTAAGTGACCGTAATCAAATTTAAAGAAAAAAATTCAAATAATCATAATAGAAATTAAAATTTTATAGAGATAATTAATCAATAGTCACAATTAAATATGATAATACATAATTTATTTTATTTTAATTTTTTAAGTTTAATATTAATCCCTTAATTATGTTTTACATTGTGTTTTACTCTCATGATAAATATTCTTTTTATATTTCTAATATTTTCAATTAAAGTTTGTATCGTCGATCGTCACTCACCGCCCTCTACTAGGGATGGTCATGGGCCTGGGGGTCCGCCCAGCACAAATGGCCTGATCCTATTTTTTTAGGACTTGGACTTAGGGTTTGAGCCTACGAGCAGGGCTTGGGCCTAAGTATTAGGGCTCCATCAAAATTAGAGCCGAGTTTGGGTAAGGCCCAAAAAATTTAGGCCCGGTCTAAAAGATATTTAAAAAAAAAAAAAAGAATATATATATACACATACATACATTACAATACAATCCTAATATTTGGAATATTGGTTTCCTTTAGAAATTGTAATTTTAATATTTCTTGTCAGTTTGGTATGTTTGGAATATTGATTTGCCTTTAAAAATTGTAATTTTAATATTTCTTGTTAGTTTGGTTTGTTTGAAATATTGATTTGTCTTTAGAAATTGTAATTTTAATATTTCTTGTCGGTTTGGTATGTTTGGAATATTGGTTTGCCTTTAGAAATTGTAATTTTAATATTTCTTGTTAGTTTGGTTTGTTTGAAATATTGATTTGTCTTTAGAAATTGTAATTTTAATATTTCTTGTTGGTTTGGTGTTGAATTTTTTGTATTTATTTTTGAATTTTTTTTTAAAAAAAATTGGGCCGGGGGCCCGTGGACCGGGGCTTTGGGCTTAGATTTTTCTTTTAGGGTCGGGCTTGAGCATAGGATTAAGGCCCGATCACGAGGCCGGGCCGAGTTAGGGCCCAACGTTTTTTTTTGTAATATACTAGTCTAAGCCTAGCCTGAACCCGGCTCGGCCCGGCCCATGACCATCCCTATCCTCTACTGCTACCTGCCGTCAGATATCATTCCTCTGGTCGTTGAAGCCTATCCACCGAATTTGTTTACCTACTTGTAACTGTGTATTTTTAATTATATTTTAATATATTTTTAATTACATTTTTAGTTTTTTTTAGTTACATTCATAAAATTTTGAACAAGCACCAATAAAGAAAATTAGTTAAATGTAACCAAAACTAATTTCAGCAACTGAAGTTTTGACCACTGACTACTGATGATGGTTGAATCTTGTGTCTAGAGTATTGTGGTCAGCAGTGGTAGAATAACGCAATCCTAATTGAAACATTGTGTTAATTTAGGTAAATTGTACAAGAAAAAAATAATAAAAACAATTTAAAAAATTAGTAGATTGCTCTAGGAACAATGACATATAATATTTTGTTCTTTTTTTTAATTATTTAAATTATTTTTAATCTTTCAATTAACATCAATATATTGAATCTATTGAATTAACATTGACTATATATATAAAATTTGCATTCGGTATCATAGTTAACGTTAATTGAAATATATTAGTACATGCTCATAATTTGATAAAAATTAAAAAATAAATTATATTATAAATACCATAAAAATATGAAAACCGAATAATAGTGTGTATTGAAAGATTAAGGAGTACAATATGTAGTTGCATTTATAAAATTAAAATGTAATGATTTATACAAAATTAAAATAAATGAGAGGTAATTAAACAACTTAATACATTATATATATATATATAACATCATCAAGATTTGTCACAACAGAAAGATTTTAAAAATTAAATTTTGATTTTAATTTTTAATGTACAATGCCGATGTAAGAGAATGTGCTTTAAAAATTCAAAAAAAAAATTAATCAAGATATCCATAAGCTGATCGAGATAGTTCTATGCAAAGATAAAAATAAAAATAAAAAATCAACATTTGACAAATGGTCAAACCAAAATAAATAAATAAAAAAGAATGTGTAAAGCTTGATACACCATTAACAGATTCCGATGTTTCCAATAATATAATAGTTGTCATTATTTTAATTTGGTCGGCGAATAATGACTGTATCAACCGCCACGTATTAATTTAATTATCGCCGACTCCACCCATTATTAATTACTTAATTTGGACCCATCCTAAAGTACTTTTATTTTAGGGTCTCCTAATTTTAAATTCATTGTCCAACCACTTCACTCGAAACAGTAATTTTTTTTTACAAATCTAATAATTTTGTTAAAGATTCAAAATCGATATACATTATAAAAATTACTGTATTTTTTTATATAAAAAAATTACAATTACTTTTATATATATATAGTATAATAATTTTATTATTTTAAAAAAAATTATCGTAACACGTGAACAACATGAATAAAAATTTTTAATTCCTAAATATACACAACAAGTATCAATTAAATTACCTTTTAAATTACTAAATTAAAAACGTTTTCTTGAGTTTAAAAAAAAAGTGGTTATCAAAATACTAGGAGGGGTCAAAAGTAGCATTCCAAAAATTAAGGGGGTAAAATGAAATTTATCCTATTCGGATTCACAATAGATCTTTCCTGTAAGGTTTTTCCGTAAATTCAGCACCCGATTTGTCCATTTTCATTACCGCCTAAAAAATATCTTCTCCCCAACTCCAATCTCGCCAAACCTATAGATACTGAGAGAAAAATTCGGGTATGTTCATTGCGTGGCATAGTGTGTGTGTGAGAGAGAGAGCTTGAAGCTATGGGAATGGTAGATGTGGAAGGAGAAGAGAAGTATGAGAGCTGTGGGAAGCGGCTTAAATGCGCGGGGGATGATCAAGACGAAGAGATGGAGAGTGAGTTACCGGAACACCCCGGCGATTTCTTCTACCCGATGACACCGTCGTCAATCGTCGTCTCCGACGCCCTGGAGCCTGATTTCCCGATCATCTACGTCAATACCGTATTTGAGATGTTCACCGGATATCGCGCCGACGAAGTCCTCGGTCGAAACTGGTAAATCTGTAGTAATAATTAAGTGTATGATTTTTTTATATCAATTATGCACTGTATAATCGCGAGCTTGAGGTAGTAAACATGAAAATTGATACGGGAATCTGGAGGTGGTTGAATTCAACATTCTGATCTGTAATTTGCTGAGAGCTTGATGCTGCGATTATCATACATCTTGATTTAATTCAGTTTTTTTCCTTTGCCAGAAAAGGTTTTAGAACACTCTTGATTATGATTATGATTAGATTTTTAGTTGTAAAAGTTTGTATCGCTTTTCTCAGCTAGGTACTTGATGAAGCACAGTGGAAGAAACTAAATTTAATTGACTGTGTTCTTATTGGAGCTAGATTTGAAGTAGTAAACTGTTAATCCTGTGAAAGTGAGATAAGCAAGAAAATAATGCCTTAAGCTCCAATTAAGAAATTCAATGGTTTATTTTGAAATTCTAGGCATTTTATCATTGAAGTTGTTGCCCTCTTCTTTCTTGAATCTTATTTTTGCTTAATTTAAGGTACTCTTTGGGTGTAAGGAATTGGAGTTTTGGGATTGCATTCTTTTCGAATTGCAATTTGGTTTTTGTTTAATCTGTATTCATTTACATCTAACTTGAAAAAATTCCTCTATTTTTCAGCCGGTTCTTGCAGTTCAGAGACCCTCTAGCCAAAAGAAGGCACCCTCTGGTTGATCCCGTAGTCGTCTCAGAGATTAGAAGATGCCTTCAAAAAGGCATCGAATTCCAAGGGGAGCTTCTCAATTTCCGAAAAGATGGTACTGCCATGGTGAACAGGCTTAGGCTCGCCCCAATACATGGTGACGACGGCATGGTCACGCATGTAATCGGCATTCAAGTCTTCTCCGAAGCCAAAATCGATATGAACTCCGTATCATACCCGGTTTTCAAAGAAACTTCCCATCAACAATGCGACAATGATGATCAGGGTAAATACTCTCCCAAAAGTGTAAATAATTTAGAGTACAGTTTTCATCGAGAAAGTTGTGGGATTCTTCAGTTGTCTGATGAAGTACTTGCCCACAACATTTTATCGAGGTTGACACCGAGAGACGTTGCGTCGATCGGCTCTGTTTGCCGGAGGATACGACAGTTGACGAAGAACGAGCACGTCAGGAAGATGGTTTGTCAGAATGCATGGGGGAGAGAAGTGACTGGCGCATTGGAGTTGATGACGAAGAAATTGGGGTGGGGCCGTTTGGCGAGGGAGTTGACCACTCTCGAGGCGGTTTGTTGGAAGAAGTTGACGGTTGGGGGTTCGGTCGAGCCTTCCCGGTGCAATTTCCGGGCATGCGCCGCTGGAAATCGGCTAGTTTTGTTTGGAGGGGAGGGAGTTAATATGCAACCGATGGATGACACGTTCGTTCTCGATCTTGATGACGTGCATCCGGAGTGGCGGCGGGTGAGCGTGAAATCGTCTCCGCCGGGGCGGTGGGGCCACACTTTATCCTGTCTGAATGGTTCTTGGCTGGTGGTTTTTGGCGGGTACGGACGGCAGGGTTTGCTAAATGACGTTTTCGTCCTTGATTTGGACGCCAAACATCCGACGTGGACGGAGGTTTCCGGCGGAACCCCTCCACTGCCACGGTCGTGGCACAGTTCCTGCACGGTGGAGGGATCAAAACTGGTGGTTTCCGGC
Organism: Eucommia ulmoides; assembly: GCA_016647705.1. Taxonomy (NCBI): domain Eukaryota; kingdom Viridiplantae; phylum Streptophyta; class Magnoliopsida; order Garryales; family Eucommiaceae; genus Eucommia; species Eucommia ulmoides. The sequence goes on along the minus strand of CM028333.1, from coordinate 12,815,747 downwards.
GGCTGCACTGATGCCGGAGTTCTCCTCAGCGACACCCACTTGTTGGACCTCACGAAGGAGAAGCCCGCATGGCAGGAAATCCCGACGTCATGGGCCCCGCCTTCCCGGCTCGGTCATTCGCTCTCGGTCTACGAGGGGACCAAGATCCTCATGTTCGGCGGGCTTGCCAAAAGCGGACACCTCAGGCTACGCTCTGGCGACGCCTACACTGTCGATCTCGATGATGAGCGGCCGAGATGGAGACAGCTGGAGTGCGGGGCGTTCACTGGAGGGGGTGAGGGCGCGGTGGTCCCGCCCCGGCTCGATCACGTGGCGGTGAGCATGCCATGTGGACGGATCATAATCTTTGGAGGGTCGATTGCGGGCCTCCACTCACCGGCACAGGTCTACTTGCTGGACCCAGCAGAGGAGAAACCGTCGTGGAGGATTCTGAACGTGCCGGGACAGCCGCCGAAGTTTGCATGGGGGCATAGCACGTGTGTTGTGGGAGGGACAAGGGTGTTGGTGCTGGGTGGGCATACCGGGGAGGAATGGATTCTGAATGAGTTGCATGAATTGTGTTTGGCGAGTAGGCAGGATTCCGAAACTTGAGTTTTCCAGACATATTTTGGTCGACTGGATTTTCTGGCTTTGCTTCTTTTATTCTGCTTCATTTATGTTCATAGACCATGTTATATGTAGTCTCAAGTAGGTTTGCACTGTATTGTATTGTATTAACAATGTTGTTGTTCATATATACATATGTTCTTAATTTGGGTTGCCATATGCCATGATTCGCCAGATTATTAAAACTAATGTCTAGGAACAGAACATGAACAGATTGTTAGGTGACCTTTGGTTAGTATTTGTTTTTGGCAAAATTACCTATTAATCCCAAAAAAAAAAATTATTTACCACCTATTCCCATCGACTTTTCTTTGTATCGATTAGTTCCATTAACTTTTTTTTTTTTTTTGCACTAATTAGTCCTATCAACACATTTTCTTGCACCAATTAGTTCTGTTTTAAAAAATGGTGAGGATTGAATTTACCAAAATTTTCACATCGAGAAGGAAGGTCGTCAAACTGGTGCACCACCGCTGTAAGCAGCCGCCGCCGGTCGCCCGTCGCCGCCGCCATAAATTACAGCTTTCACTCCAAACTTTATGACTTTTTGTCACTTTTTATATGTTCCAAAAAAAAAATAAAAAAAATCTTGATTTTAGGATAAAATCGTTACTAAACGTAACGTAAAACAAGAGAACAATTGATGTTATATTCAACATTTATAGGTGTTGAATGTAACATCCATAAGTGTTCAATGTAATATCATATGTATTTTACTCTGCATACAAAAATAAGAGAATAATGAATGTTACATTCAACATCCACATGAGGGGTATTTTGGTCAGAAAAAAATAATATCATTAAAAAAAAAAAAGAAAAAAAAAAAGAAAAAGAAGAAGTTGATGTTACATTCAATATCCACATGAGGGGTATTTTGGTTTAAAAAAATAAAAATAAAAATTTGATGTTACATTCAACATCCATATGAAGACTATTTTGATCAGAAAGAAATAGCATAAAAAAAATAATAATTTTGATACTACATTCAATATCCATATGAGGGGTATTTTGGTCAGAAAGAGACAAAAGAACTTATTGGTGCAAAAAAAAAAAAAAAGTGATGGGAGTAATTGATAATTTTTTTTTTTGTATTTTGGGACTAAATGGTGCATACCCCATTTTTTTTTTCCTATTTTTACTTGCAATGAACTGGGATGAGAATTCTGTTTTCGTTTTTGGAGTATTCCGAAAATAAAAATATGTTTAGTAACGACCATTGTTTTGAAATTGTTTCTTTTAATTTATGAGAAGCAAAAAACATATGTTTGATTGCAACATCTTTTCTTTTTCTTTTCTTCTTTTTCTCTTTTTTATTTTTTTATTTTTAATGGTGGCTGACATGGTGGCGGTAGCTGACGTGATGATGGTGTCCGCGCAGTGGTAGTGGCTGATATGGTGGTAATGGAAATATTTTTGGGAGAGTGAATAATTATTTATTTATTTATTTTATTTTTTGAGATTCTTAAGAAATTCAAGAATTATCTCTCAAATTATTTTTAAATTTTTGGGAACAGAAACGTATTTATCAAAATCCATTTTTCTACATTAATCCCAAAATTTTGGAAGTTTGAACAGAAATTAGGGAACGGAAACAGTAGCGTTTTATGTTCCAAAATTGTTCTCGGAAAAATTGGAAGAGAAACAGAAATGCAAGAACAGAAACACCACACAAATGGTGGTGGCATGTTCAGCAAAAAAATAAAACACAAATTTTATTTTAAACCCTCTAACTAATGATAAATTCTATTTTAAACCCTCTAATTATGTGATGGTTTTATTAATTTATACGTTTGCTTACGTTCCACAAATATATTGTCTCTGAAATATTATTTTCTACTATTTAGGTCAAATAACTCTAAACCTTATAGAACAAAAAGGAGACATATTCCACCAAAGCTAAAGAATCACTCAAAATCTTGTTACATTGATAGGAAAAAAAAGACGTTTCCTAGTAAGAAAAATACATTCAAAATAATCACAAGTAGAAAGAATTAAAAGAATGAATGAATGAATAAAATGCCTAAAAGAATGATAATTTTTCTTTATTCCGAGAAAAAAAAATTCACCAATTGGCTTTTAAAATTCTAAATTTTTTTCGAATCCAATCGAATCAAATCGGCAAGCTTGCGGGGAACATTCGTTACTTCCATGCAACCGAGTCGATCTCATCCCTTGCCGACTTGTAGAGTTCAAGCCTTTTTGATAGAGTTTCTCTCTTTTCCATGAGTGATGGATCCTCATCCAACATTTTACCAAGCTGCTCCTTCTACAAAAGAATTTAAAATAAAAGTATTTCCTGAATTTCTGTTCTTCATGTTCTCAGATCTGCAGGATATTCTTTGCGATAATAAATATAAAACATAAAATCCGAACGAGTTCAAGCATTTTCTTCGTCCCCTATTTGATTTAGTGTTTTTGTTTCCCTAATTTTTGTTTTCTGTTCCCAAAAAATGAGAAAAGAAACAGAAATATGGGAACAAAAAATATGTGTCTGTTTTGCTCCCAGATTCTTAGAAGAAATTTCTGGGAACTGAATAAAATTGTTCCTATACTTTTGATTTTGTTCCAAATTTTATGGAAACAGAAACAGTGGACAGACGCCGGCTAAACACCCAATATATACTTGTAGAGATTCCGTTTATCTTTAATCACGAGACACTAGGTGTCGGTTTCTGAGATGATTCGACAAAACCAAAGACAACTTATAAAGCAACATTAAAGTTGAATAGAATCTAAACACCAGGAAACATGTTAACATATAAATGTGAGAACAACTGAAAATAACGACATCTTTGATTGAAGGTAATGAAATCGAATTCTGGATGAACGTCAATAAAAATTTGGTTCCATTCCATCAAAATATGATTCCATTACATCCAACTAAACATTGCCACAAGAGTTAAGATGTGTTACCTCCCTCCTCCCAATGTGAGCATAGAACTGGTTGAGCAGGGCTCTCTTCGCCTCTCGGACCTGACAATAAACAACAGCCTTCGGAATAGTATTTCTTAGAGTATCACAAACCATCCCAATATAAGCAGTCACATTTGAACCTGCGATAAAATACATTCTTGAGGGTTTTGTTCGAAGGATAAAAAAAGTAGAGAGAGAAAAAATGAAATAACAATATTTTTATCTTTTGGGAAATAAAATTATTTTTCTTAATGTTGTTTGAGTGGAGATATTTGAAAAGAGAAGTATAAAATTTCATGTTTGATTCAGAAAGAAAAATAAGAGGAAATTTTTTTATTAACTAATCTAATTTAATATTTTACCTTCACATATTATAAAAATAAATTATAAATTAAAGATTCTATCATTAAGGGTATAATTATATTTTTATATTTTCTAAAGAATTTTTCTTCATTTTTCTCCATTTACTCCCAAATTGGTGAAGATAAAAAACTTTTATGTATTTTCTTTCGTTTTTTCTTTTCCTTCCAATTTTTACTTCGACCAAAGAATCACATTTTTTTTTCATCCTATTTTCCTTTTTCATTTTTTCATCCATCTATTTTTCCGCCGTAACTAACTTTTTGTACAATTATTCAACACAACACTCGAAAAGTATCCTGAGAATTGCTTATTTGTTTTCTTTTATTTTCGATTAGTTTCTAGTAGAACCATCATCAACAGTTTGTTCCAGTGAAAAAGTATTACCTATCCTCCTGAGATGGTTGTCTGAGTAGCGGTCCACATTTGAACCGGCAGGATTAGAGCTCTTCTCTGGTTCGGATTGAATCTTCCGGAAGAATTCCACGGTCAGGTACGTCGACTCCATCTCCACCAGCCGTAAAACTGTTTTTCGGCTTTCGTCGCGAAATTTTTCCAATGCGTCGTTTGCAGCAGCTGCTATATCAGATTGAAGGGATGGGAACCGCTTCAATTCCTGCAGCAGTCATATCTAGTTTTAAAAGGAAGTGATGTTGTGAAACCATCACTCTCAAAAGACATATTAAAAGAGGGGATGTCCTACACTTTATATATGGCTCAAGACCACGTAACACAAGCAGTGTGGGATGGGATCCAACATGTCCCCTCACGTGCAGGGTGTACTTTGACAAACCATTGCGCATGGATATCGGGGAGGGGGGGGGGGACATCAATGTGGGATTCAACACGCCCCTCATGTGCAGGGTAGATTTTGATAAACCACACTGCGGATGGATATCAAGGCCCAAACATTGATATGGGATTCAACACGCCCAATATCATATAGAAGACCTAACTTTGATACCATATACAAACCAAATGGGCCTCACTCACTCTCAAAAGACGTCTTTAAAGATAATAATTGCCTACACTTTATGTATAGTGTAGGATCAGGCAACACAAGAAATGTGGGATTCAACACAGGTACTGAAAATAAGCTCAACTTCAAAAAATAGGCATACAAATTGAAAATTCAAGACTAGGAAAATCAGATAAAATTTTATGGGGTAAAAAATTGAATGCTCCTATTAAAAAAAGGAATAAAATAATAAAGTTCAGAAGGCAATTGAAATTACATGTGTTGATGTCAAATTTTGGTCAACACCAACGTTATGGTCTGGTCAGGGTATAATTGTCTTTTCCGTGCTGAGGTGGAGTGGAGAAGGTTCTAAATCCGTTCTTTTTAATCAAGTGGTCTGAAAAGTCCTGAGGTCAGAAAAGGGTGTCTCTCCGTTCTGGGGTGAACTCCTAGCTAGTACCTGCACAAAGACCCACCGAGGTGTTGCTTGGTGAAGTCCCTCCGGCGTAAGAGTAAGAGCTCGGGGGAAAAGGGCTAAAAATATGCTTCAGAGAAGTAGCTGAGTATTAATTGATATCTTTGGGCATTGATGGCCTTTCCTTTTATAGGCGAAGAGAATGATTAGCGCCTCAAGATTAGGGGGCCTAAGCTCAGTTAATTACCCTAAGCTCGGCGTGTAGCTAATGTGCGGGTACGTGGAGTTTTAGACCCGTGGGCCTAGGCTTTTTGGCCCTCTGAGGAGAAGTCCATGGGTTACCTATGTACGGATGAGGAGAGGCGGCCTAGCTCATGACACTATGGAGATTTACCTTCATTCTTCTAGAGTCGAAGGGGGGTTGTCCCAGCTCGGCTACCTCTGGTCGGAGGATTCTGGTTGGCGATCTTTGGTCGGCACTATGCAAAACCCCCACATATGGGTCCGCTTGGTCCTCTCCCGTTCTCCGATTGGAGCTCGGATCATGAGGTTTGAGCTCAGCCACCCCTGGTCAGTTGTCTTCTGGTCGACCACCCCCGGTCGGCCGTCCCCTAGTCGGCCATTCAGTCGAACTTGGTTAGAAAGCAGGTCCACATGTAGGCCTTCAGTAGGTGATTTATGGGTAACCAAAATTTACTATCATCAGTTGACCCCCACTCTTTAGTAGCGAGATATGAGGTATTGGGCAGTAGTGGCATTTGTGTTCGACACTGATGTCAGACCGAAGGTCAGTGGTCCCAGGTCGGCACAAACTCAGACTTGCAATTTCACAGCGCTTGTCACCTGTACCACCCATCCCTTAGGTAGTGGGCAGATCTCTGATCGGAAATCTTTACCCTGCTTAGCGTTTTTCATTTTGTTGTAATTTTTTTTAACATATATATACACATGAGCAGAAGCGGCTTGGGAGCACGAGCTCGGATGAAGCCCAAAGATCTCCCCCTTCGTGATGACAATCGAGCAGGGTTAGATCGGAGATTGAGCTCGGATGATTTGAGCTCAGGAGGTCTTCAAAGGTTCAATCTTTTGGAGGTGGTCGATCAGAGTCATATCGGAGACTGAGCTCGGGTCGGTCTTTTTTGGTGAGTTGGTCAAAATTCTTCCGTTTAGGAAATTTTTGTTGGTTTCCCTATTTTGACGACGACCGAGTTGAGGAGGAGCCTTTCCTTGTTCTCTGGTCGGAGGGGCATGAGCTCTCTTTGGGGATCACATACGGAAGCTCGGAGGTTTTCCGAGGAGCTTTGGTCGACCATTCTTTGGGCGGCCATTCTCTGGGCGGCGAACTTTGGTCAAGGAACTCCCTAGTGTTGAATGTTTTTCTTTAAAACTTTTTTTTTTCCCCAGACATTTGCTTGATTTCTAAGCTATATCTGGTAAATCCTGAGCGGATGACGGTAACCTTGCTCGGAGAACAGACAAATGTCCTTTGAGAAATCTCCTGACCTCTGGTCGGCGAACTCTGGTTGGAGCTCGGCTGAGGGGTCTACGCTTTGGTATTTACCGAACAGAGGGTGCTCAGAGGTCGGATCTTGGATCATAGGGTCGGGATTCTTCAATGACTTGTAATGTCCTCTGAGTCTCTGACTGTTTAGAAAGAGACCCTGCTTGGAACGTTCTGAGTCGTCAAAAAGTTAATCCTGTAGGGGAGACGTTTTGCTCGGCACTTTTTGGGAAGACACTTTTGAATGGCGTTTTTCGGAGACGGTACCATTTGGACTCTGCCGGCTAGGAGTAGCACAGCAGAGCGGTGCTCGCAAAACTTAATGATGCCGGCCAGGGGGCGTTGAGGCTGAGCCGTTAGACGGCACCTTTGGGGAGGATCACCATGTAAAACATGCTAGCCAAGAATAGCTCGATAGGGCGGTGTGCACATTTTACTTTTTGATGTTGCTCCTAATTCTTGTCGCTATGCCGGATAGATCTACTTTCCCAAGGATATGGCCCTCCTGCATCCCCGGTCCCAGGCACGAGTTAATATTGGTAAGTTCGTGTCGAGGGGTTAGGCATCGGGTTCGTCATGGTACATGGTCGGAGAGTTGAGCTTGGTTGGCTTTTAGAGGTTACCCCCTTTTGAGATGGCTGAGCAAGGCCAGATTGGAGGTTGGGCTCGAACGATCTAAGCTCGAGAAGTCTTCAACGGTTACCCCTTTTCGATACGACCGAACAGGGTCAGATTGGAGAACCATCTCGAACGATCTGAACTCGGAGGTTCCTAATAGGGCCCATTTCTAAGCTCGGCATGATCTCTGAGCTCGGCACGGTCTCTGAGCCCGACATAGTCCCTGAGCTCGGCACGGTCTTCCAATTCAGCACGGGCTTTTTCACGGACTTGAACATTTTTTGGCCATTTTTGTCTTTCGTTTGGGTAGGATCTCTAGGAGGAGGTCACCACTTTACTTTATATTGTCGGGCTCTGTCTGGTTCCCGAGAACGGTGAGAGTCAGCCCAGATCGGTGGACTGAATTCTTGTCCCACGACTTTCCTGTCTGAACTCCGCCCAGTCTCGGAGCTCAGTGGTGCGGAGCTTTGATCGGCCAATTCCCATGACTTGGAGATTTCCTTTTCTTTTCCTGTTTAGGGTCAGACGTGTTGTTAGGGGCCTCCTCTTATGTCAATGGCGCCCAAAACTTGTTAGGCGTCCTGAGCTCGATAGGTTGCCTGAGATGGCGCTTGAGCTCGGCATGGCACATGAGCTCAACACGGTGCCTGAGATCAGCACGGTAGGACTTTAGGAGAGGAGAAGGCCACTCTTTAATCTTGTATTGTTGGGTTATGCTCAGTACCCGAGCCCGGTAAGTCTCAGACCAACTCAGTAGACCGAGTTCTTGTCCCGTAAATTTCCTGTATGAACACGGCCCGGTCTCGGAGTTCGGCATTGTTGAGTTCTGACCGGCTAAATCCCTTAACTTGGGAGATTTTTAGAATTTATTTCTTGTTTTAGTGTTGGTGAATTCCTTAGAGGTTTTCTCTCTGTTTTGACACCGCACGATTTGTGCTCGGCTGCGGAAAGGGTCCGGAGCTCTGCTCGGCTAACCGATCTTGGTCAGTTTTCCTGTGCTTGGCTCAGCATCTTAATGTCTCGTTTTATTTTTTTATTTTTTTTCCTGGCTAGACTCTACTCGGTCTCAGTGCTCGACAATATTGAGTCTCTGGTCGGTCAATTTTTTAGGAGGTGGTGTCGTTTTTGCTGAAAAAAAATTAGCTTTCCGTTCTCAAACTCCCACTTCTCCCTAAGTAGGTGTTCTCTTACCATTCCCCTGACTTCCCTGCCCCCTAGCCTAGTACCCGAGTTGAGAAAGGCGAGCTCGGGTGGTAGGTTGTGCCAAGGGTGGTACTCGCATGGCGTCTGACCCTCTCGGTCCCCAGAGGTACGACACTATGGTCAGTCCCCCGTGGCCGGTCATAGGTGGGTTCTCCTTAGTGGGGCTCATTCCTGAGCCTTATTGGGTTATCCCAATTTAGTCCTTATAGGAGCATCGTCCCATTATGTTGCCTGAGCTCAGCTCGGCTGTAAGGGGTTAGATGCTTAGTTGTAGGCTCTCAGACCCGATCGATGTCTCGCCCTTGGTGGATGACCTTGGTCTAACCCGGAGTATGAACCATCGACCTGTGTAGGGGGTTCGGTTATCACCCTTGAAGCTGTGCGCCGCGATGCTGCTTCTACTTGTAGATAGGCTGGAGGGCTGCTTGTCCCCATCCATGGTTGGACGGAGGGATGCTTGGCCCTGCCTCTGCGCTGTACTTGTAGATCGGTTGGAGGGCTACTCGACCCGATCCATGGTGGGATGGAGGGCTGCTCAACTCCGCCTTTGAGCTTCGCTTGTAGAATAGCTGGAGAGTTGTTTGTCTTTGGGACGGAGGGCTGCTCGGCTCTGCCTCTACGCTGCGCTCGATCCTAGACTCGAAGCACTCATCTGCGGTATGTCCTCAGTTGTGGTAGAACTCAAGCTCGAGCTCGAGCTCGAATGAAGCCCAGAAGTCTCCCATTGGTGATGACCTAAGCTCTACTCAGGCATCCGGGCCGAGCAGGGAATAGCCGAGCAGCTCGAGAGCTGAGCTCAGATGAGCTTCAAGTGTGTTCCCCTCTGGAGATATCAGAGCAAAGACGACTCGAAGAGCAGAGCTCGGCAGGGCTCCATGACTTGTCTTCTTGGGGCCTCTTCAAACTCTATGTCTTGCCTGGGCCCTTATGTTCTCCTTTTTTCTTTCTTCCTCGTATCCCTTTCTCATTCTCTTCTGGCTGCGATCCTCAGGTCGGCGTTGTAGAAGCGGGTGCCACAGTCTAGAGCTGCACGGAGATCGGGGGCAGGGTTCGGGCAGAGGTCATTGAACAACCTCCTATACCTAAGTCTGTTGATAAAGGCGTTCAGGGCTACGGCGTTGGAGAGGTCCTCATGCGATGGACTCTCTCTCAAATCTATCCACATAGTCACCAAGGTTCTTACTGATCTTCTGTTGGAGAGCGAGGATGTGCATTATGGTCTTCGACCTTTGTCGGGAACGACTGAACCGAGCAAGGAAAAGTTGTTCGAGTTGAAAGAAAGTGGAGATTGAGGCTAGGGCCAAGTCTCTGAACCCTGACCAGGCAGCTCCGGTGAGGGTGAGCAGAAAGGACTTGCACCTCAGAGCCACGGATGCAGTGTGCATGTCCATGTGGGACTTGAAGATGGAGAGATGATCCATCAAGTCTGAGGTCCCCACCTCGACAGAGAGTCTCGCCGCTCCTCTTGTGCCCTGCAGTTGGTGGAGGACCGCTAGCTCCTCGGTTACGGGGCCGAGGTCGGACTCTCGGCATATATCCATTGGAATGGATCATGCGATCTTCTGACTTTTTTGGGTGCTCCTCTCGCCCTGCAGTCTAAAGAGCTAGTCCCCCCTGAGCAGGGGTCAGCAGCAGGCGGTAGAGGACAACTTGGAAGTAGCTTTGGAACTCTCTGAGGCAGCGTTCCAAGTTATCTATCTAAGAAGCTCTGGCGCCTTTGGAAGTCATCCCCACAAAGGCTCTAGAGGGCAATGTGGAAGGATCCGTCTGACCTGTGGGGGGTAAGTTATCTTCCTCAGCAGGGACGGGGGCCCTAGCGTTTGACCTAGGGACCAGTGACATTCATCTGAAGGGAGAGTGTTCGGGTTGCTATTCATCGCGGGGGTTTGATATCTTCGTCGAATGACCTGACCAGACTTTGTGATCATCAAGTCTTAGCTAAGCAGGGAGTTGATGACCTGAGGAAGGCTTTTTGTGCGCTTCCCACAGACGGTACCAAACTGTTGATGTCAAATTTTGGTCAACACCAACGGTATGGTTCGGTCAGGGTATAATCGTCTTTTCCGCGCTGAGGTGGAGTGGAGAATGTTCTAGATCCGTTCTTTTTAATCAAGCGGTTTGTAAAGTCTTGAGGTCCGAGAAGGGTGTCTGTCCGTTCTGGGGTGAGCTCCGAGCTGATACCTGCAAAAAGATCTACCGGGGTGTTGTCCGGTGAAATTCCTCCGGCGTGAGAGTAAGAGCTCGGGGAAAAATGACTAAAAATATGCTTTAGAGAAGTAGTTGAGTATTAAGTGATACCTTGGGCATTGATGACCCTTCCTTTTATAGGCGAAGGATGATTAGACCTCAGGATTAGGGGGCCTAAGCTCAGTTAATTACCTTAAGCTCGGCGTGTGGCCAATTTGCGGGCGTGTGAAGAGATTAGACCCGTGGGCCTAGGCTTTTTGACCCTTTGAGGAGAAGTCCATGGGTTGGCTATGTATGGATGAGGAGAGGCGGCCCAACCCATGTCACCAAGGAGATTTCCCTTCATTCTTCTGGAGTTGGATAGGGGTTGTCCCAGCTCATCTCAGCATTATGAGTCAGGGGACTCTGGTCAGCACTATGCAAAAACCCCACATATGGGTCCGCTTGCTCCTCTCCCGTCCTCTGGTCGGAGCTCGGATCATTAGGTCTGAGCTCGGCCAGGTATTGAGGTCTAAGCTTAGCCACCCCCGGTCGGTTGTCCTCTAGTCGGCCACCCCCGGTCGGCCATTCAGTCGAACTTAGTCAAAACGTAGGTCCACATGTAGGCCTTTAGTGGGTGATTTAGGGGTGACCAAATTTTACCATCATCAACATGCAAATTAAGTGATCATCATGAATTCGTGATACAGTTTATGGTGCATTATTGATTTTGCTTATTGTATTAATACATTACAAGTGCAAATTAAGTGATCATCATGAATTCGTGATACAGTTTATGGTGCATTATTGATTTTGCTTATTGTATTAATACATTACAAGTTTATAATATACTGTTGCACATGTAAAATTTTGTAAACAGCAGTGTCTAACTAAAGATTGTTCACCTCTGTTTCCGCTAGTGATTTCCTCACAAGTTCTTTCAGAATCATGTGTACCTGAGAAGGGAAAAAAATGTAAAACTAATCAGTGTTGATGACTGCAGTACACTAGGAAAGTAGGAACTATAACCTGAGACCAAAGTTTTTCATTTATCATGAAGAGGAGGGGAATGCACGAATGCTCCCGCCATTGCGGGGTCTGGGGAGGTTAGATGTGCGCAACCTTGTCCCTGTATACAAAGAGACTGTTTCCAAAATTTGAACTCAAAACATCCAAGTCACAATGGAACAATCTTACCATTGTATCCAAACACCAGTATGAACATATCGGAAGAAAAATATGTTAACATGGCCCATCTCAGAATTTAATGAGCATATCATGCATCACAAAGTACTAAGCAAGCTGTTAGCACAGTCCCATACTGTGGTACCAAGATTGCAACTATATTTACAGCATTAAAATTATATAAACAAATGAGCTTTTTACCACAATTTTCATGAACTCAAATGTTGGGGAAATCCATTTGTTGTAAAAAGCGAAGACAATACTCAAATATAATGTAGCATGGAGAATGAGGAAAAACATTACAGTATCAACAGAAGCTTCAGCTGGACCCTTAAAGAAGCTGAGGGATCCATCAATTAGCCTTCTGTATCCTTGTTCAGGAGCAATCAAATGGGGCTGATAACCATCTGCCTCTGAAATAACTTTTTTGACATTATTTAAGGAAAGATGACGATCCAGTGGAAGTTTTTTCAGAGCAGCTGGTAGTTGATGATCAAAGACACCATAAATTCGATCTCCACCTGGTCGACTGAAGAATAAACAAACTTATTATACTGTGATTCACTCTTAAAAATATCAACTATAACAAACATTAAAATTTAATACAAAAATAGAGATATCATTTTGGGTGCCAACTGGTAGATTATGAGGCCTGAACTATACAGTGTGGTCTTGGGTCTCTCTCAACTCCAAAAGCTAGTTCATGAGGTGAGTCTTCCCCTCACACTTATTACCTGACCACTAGTCCCTTCCATATTGGATGTGCGATAAACCCAACAGTACTTTGACCCCGGAAAGAAAAACTACAGGAAGTAGAGGCCTTTATGTCTGCCCAAAAGATTTCACTAGAGAGTAGAAATGGGCATTCTATTAGCCTCCTAGACGTACAACTATGACTTACTTCAATGGCTGTGGCATCTCTTACAAAGTACAAACAAATGCCAGCTTCCTTTCCACAATTGTACTACTACGACTTATCTTCAAGTGCGTAATGTGTGCATAAAATTAAATAACGATCACCACGTTTACCAACAATTACTAACTCGTAGCGTTAATGGAATTTGATGACAAAAGTAAATTATAACAATGAGGTCTACCAACAATGAATAGCTTATAGAATGGCATAATTGTTTTGTTCCGGAAACTTCAAATATAGAGATCAAAAAGAAGATTATAGCTTTACCCTCCATCCAGGTGCTCCTTGAATATACGATCGAACGCACGACACATCTCCAAAATTGTGTATAGTTGTGCCTGTTTAAACAGGTAGGATATTTCAAGTAATAAGACGTGATTAGCCAGTCTCTTCATTGCCAAGACTAATGATTTTATTTAGGTATATAAAGTAATTACCCCTCCATCTGAGGCAATGGGTCTGCCGATACGGTCCAACTCTGCATTGAGCTCATCAATTGCCTTATTTATTAGAGCAACAATGCTTGGTATCCGCTGCCTGATAACGGTCTCCAAATGCTGATTTATAGAGAAAAGAAGAAAGGAGAAAAGGAAATAAGCATTATCCTAGAACTAGTATTGCAGTCCACGGCGTAAGGTAAATAACTACAGTTATATACTTTAGATGGAAGGGGAAGGAACCTTTGATAAAAGTTTTGCAAGATATTCTGATCCCATTTTGTGTGACAAGTGGCTGTACTCAGGGCTAGATTCAAAATATTCCTGCTCCCGCCGGCGAGCAGCAATCATGTCTACATTTTTGTTTATATCTGCCTGTGAACGGTTAACAATTCCGACCCAAGGATGTTGGAGCCTATATGATCTACCTTCAAGTACCTTAAACATGGATAAAAATAAATTTAAACAAAGAATACGCTGTTGATATTTTCTCAAAAGGAATTAAAATTGGACAAAAGGATAAAATATTGCAATTAGGAGAGGACAGGAATTAAAATTGGACAAAAGTATAGAAGGTTGGAATTAGGAGAGGACCCAGAAATACAAATTCTAGGAGGCCAACATAATTTTTTTACCACAAAAATTACATATATGAATCCTTTTTCAATCTTTTGGCAGGTCCAGGCATCCCATATAGTTCTTCTCTTAGGTACATGAAGATTTTCTTATTCAGAAATGGAGGTATAATTATGTTGCACAGACGAAAAATTGACTAAGAAGTAAGGATCCATACATCCAGAGCATTGGTTCCCTTGTCCATGAGATCAAGTTTAGTCAGCACGCCGAATGTTCTCTCTCCTAAAATTTCCAATACAGTTGTTAATTTGACAATGACTAGTAAGAACAAATCCTACAGAAAGACAAGTAATTATAAAAAACAAGGTACCCTAGTCTTGCTATGTCATGAGAAAAGGCATTCACCAAGCTACCAACTTCACGTTACCTGTAGGATCAACTTCTCTTGCAAGCTTTATAGCATCAGAAGTGGCAATATCTTGATTAGCTGGAGATATGGCCAATATAATGCAGTTCGGCTACATGAGTGTAAAATCAATTAGTTGTTAATGACTCGAACCCAAAGTAACAAATAACAATGAATGCATGCTGAAAAAGGTTCGATCATTATTTTGTTTTGACTTTGCTTTGCTGTTGGTTGCTTCCTCAAGTTATCAATATTTCCTTTATATATATATATTTTTGGGGGGTGGGGGGGAGGAAGCAGAAAGAAAAAAAATGCTGCTTCTAAGAGTATAGTATCCTTACCTTCTCAACATAAGATCGAACCATCATTTCAATATCTTCAACAATGCTTTCCGGCTGTCCCTCTACAGGAATCCAGAAAAAAAAAAAATGTGGTCGTTCCTTGTAACACCAGACATTATTATACAAAATTTAGAAGGAACAAGAGAGAAGAGTATTTGATGCTCACCTACTGCTACTTTTGTCAACCCCGGAAGATCTATGACAGTTAGGTTTACAACTGTCAAAAAGAAACATGTAGTGGACAGTTACTAATCTTATTAGAGTCACAAGGAAACCAAATATTTTGAGGTGCAAAACAAAGAAAACAAAATGGACAATAAAGACCATACACATAAGAAGACTCTCGTGTACATTCTTCGAACTTGGGTACTGATGAAAGATGGACTATAGTAACATGTGGGGGTGGGGGGGTAAAGAATCAAAAGTAAAATGAGGAAAACTTGAGCTTAGCTCATTGTTCTCTAATATGATTGCACTTTCACTATTTCATGACAAAATCTAAACCCAAGTACTAGATGAGATATAATACCAACCGTTGGGAGAATAAATGCTGAGTTGAATAGGAATGTTGGAGATCTGTTTACTCTTCCCAGTTATACGGTCTGTTTCATCTGCTATTTCCTTGCGCACAGAAGCTGATAAAACGAGAGCATTTCATTAATACAATCAGAATGTATACAATTTCTATTGATAAGCATAAAATCAAGTTAAAACCTATGAAGCAAACAAATCATCAATTGAACATTCTTATGTCCATTTAAAGTATAAATGCATCTAACGTAGGGGGATTTTGAATTGAACTTACAAAAGTCAGTGAACTTCTTCTTTGGCGCATGAAGAAACTCTGCATACTCAGGCTGTCCCTCTGTCTTATGCAATTGCAACACCAATGGCCTCCTTGTAACAATACCTTCACGGTTAAAGAAGTCAAATGAAACAAAAAATACATTGAAAAGAGAAATAGAAAAGCAATGTTGCAATCTACATCGATACAATTGTTTTTGAACTGTAAAAGGGTAGTTGGGTCCAAAGAGCTGAGTTTGTTTAATCTCGTGATCAATGGTTGACATGCAACTTTCTAAATTTTGTTTTCCTGCCCATCTGCTAAATAAAGCCTTATTCATGAAAGACTCTCTTCCACATCTCTTTGACCATACTAAAGCTCCATTCCCAACCCCAATGTAACTATTAGCCTTAATTGAGATTAAATTCCACCTTGATCGTCTGAGCTGTAAAAATGTTATTGATGTGGGTAAAATCGGGCTCCCTTCGCGTGTCAGCCATCTGGATCAGATCTGCCACGTCACCGGTTCCACGTCGTCGATGACCTCAGCCAGCCCGGTGTATAGACAGCCCGAATGGCCCCCCAGGTCAATTGGCGAGGAGCACACGAGGACCTCCTCCAGAAGTCCTATGAAGAATCGACGCGCAATGGAAGGTCGGCGGGCTCAAATCGACCTGCGCCCTCTTGACCGGTCTGACCTGCCTCCGCGACAGGTCGGACCCCGGCCCCCACCATCTACAGTGAAGGGCCCAAGGCCCAAGCCCATATCTCTAATCTGCCGTGCTGCCCACACGTCTGACTGTTTACCGGTAATTCGAGCTTAAGGCCTTAATCTTGTTTATGCTAATCACACTTTCGCCTATAAATAGTAGGCTTCCTCAACACTTTGGGGGGATCAGAGAGCAATTATAGAGAGAGAAACTCCACCATAGGTCCCTCAGACAGGTTGAGGTAACAATAACTTTCTGATCTATCTTTCTACTCCGGGCTCTTACTCTCAAGTCGGAGGGGACATGCCGGGAAAAACCTGGCCCGTCCTGTGTGCAGGTGACAGATTGGAGCTTGGCCCGGACAACGACTAGGAACATCAGGCCAGGAAATCAAGACCTGGGTTCGGACGCAGGTCGGATCAAAGCTGTCCAGCCCTGCTGCGATACGTGAGAAAGATCAATCACTATACCCATTCTCCCCGATGTGAGGGTGTCCGGACCATACTGCTTGTTGGCCAATTTCCGACACGAACAATTATCTTTTTTCATTTTTTGGCAAAGAAAAATAATAGTAATTGAGGATAAGAATAGTGCTTGTAGGCACGGAGTATTGGCTAGTAATAGCATAAATCAGGAGGTATAATCTACGTATCGCACTGTTACATAGTCGTAGATGAAGTCAAAGGGTATAAAGGTAGAAACCCAGTGGTCTAACTCACTCTCAAAACTTACTCTCAAAAGACGCCTCGTAGGAGGAGGATTGCCCTCAACTTTAGATATAGCTTAGGATTAGGTAACACAAGCGATGTGGGATTCAACACACTCCCTCATGCGCAGGGTGAACTTTGACAAACCACTGCGAACAGATATCAGAGGGCCCAACATCAATGTGGGATTCAACTAATCCCCTCGCGCGTAGGGTTGACTTTGACAAACCACTGCGAACAGATATCGGGGGCCCATCATTGATGTGAGATTCAACACGCCCAACATGATACAAAAGTCTAGCTCTTATACCATGTAGAATCTCAATGACCTAACTCACTCTCGAAAGACACCTTGAAAGAGGAGGATTGCCCTCGGCTTTATAAATAGCTCTGGATTAGGTAACACAAGCAATGTGGGATTCAACATAGCTAGTTACTTGTCCAACTTCATTGAGAATTGTATTGGATTCAATTCCTTTGTTGAGACGAAAAATGGCAATCCATTACAGGATGAATTCGCAATGTGGAATAAAGCAAGTGTATTAATTAGCTTAAAGTGTTTTGGAAATTGACATTTATATTACTTCACATCCATTGGAAAAGGGAATGTAGAGATGAATGTGCAAATGGCAGTTTGGTATACATATACATTATACAGTATGTAATCCTCCATGGGAAAAGGTAACAAGGCTATCCTCCAGTTTCAAAACTAGAGAACTCTCATTTGTCAACTATTGTTAATGTTTTTCAGAAATGCTTTTAGTAATTATATTCGTGCAATTTTATGCCAACGACATTCACATAATCAAATGCAATTAAGATTGCTATTTGCCACCCCAAAACTACATTCATGGGTCAAGCGCAGTGCAGGACTTCCTTCCATTCTTGATTCACTCACTGAAATCTTTAAAAACAGAAATCTCAGCTCAACTAAGGCAAGTATACGTTCAGAGAGTAAGTTTTCAATCATTTGGCTTAGTGTAGCGAAAGGATCCAAGTTAGCTTCAAACGAGCACCAATGATAATCGACACATTCAAAATTCCATACAAAACAACACGACTAATCAAGAGATTTGCATCAGATGCTAAAAAGATCGTGCAAAAGAAAAAACAAATTCAGATGCAGGGGAATTCAATAATTACCCGATCCACGAGGCAGAAAATCTCTCCCGACAACGCTTTCCAGCACTGAGGATTTCCCGGAGCTCTATTTCAACCGACAAAAAAGAAAAGAGGAAAAAGCTGAAGCAAGAAACAAAAATTCGAAACCAGCATTGGTGAAGAAAACAGTGGGAGGCAAATGTGATAGGTGACCTGCCCGCCAACGACAGCTACAGAAGGAAGAGCTTCCCACAGAGACATTCCTTCGCCTCCGTGATCGCCTAACACCGTACAAGCCCTTTGGATTCTGTTAACGAGTCCGATCAAGCTCTCCATTGTCGCCATTGTTGGGATCAAAATTGGGAAGAAGACTGGATCTCGGTGATTCCCGGAGAACGTGACGAGTGAAAATTAGATCAGTGGAAGAAAAAAAATGAGCTAATTATTGGTATTCTTCAACATGAATCGGATTAAAATAACAAAATTGTGATGGGAACATGGAAATGGGAATTTGGTGCAGAAATTGTTAACGCGCGAGAGAGAGAGGAAACGGGAAAAACGGTTGAAGGCGCGGTGGTTGCAATATTTTAATCGGTGGTTCTTCGGATTTAGTGATAACGTCAAATTCATCCCTGAAGATTTAATTTATTCGATCAAGTCCCTAACCTTTGAACATTGTCTCAAATTGTAGGGCCATATGTAGTATTTCTTTATTATAAAATATAGGGGCGCTGACCAGGAGGTCCTAAAACGCGGCCAAAACTACCAACAAACCCACTATTCTTTTCATGCACCGAGCGATCCTTATGCCATTTTTGTGACGAAAATACTCCTGCGTGATGTGGTGCACTCCTTATCTTGCGGAGCTAATTTTGGTAAATGATACCAATATTCATGCTTAGAGAATTGTTTGATTTTTATCTCAGATTTTCATGTGAAAAAAATAGAAAAATTGCAAAACAATTATGTGGATTTGATTATCTTTCGAATGAGATGTTAATCGCATTTTTTAGAGATGTTAAACGTGATGCACAAGAATGTTATATGTAATATTAAAAAAAAAAATTCGATGTATTTCGTATCATTCGTGTTACAGTCATGTTATATGTAACATTATGATAACGATGAAACTGATTACATGACGCATTCAAGGGGCTTGTGTGCGTGCAGATGATGATACATGTAACATCCATTTTGAAATATTAGTATATGAGTCTATATGACAATGTTACATGTACTATCTTGTAACATCCATTTAATGAATGTTATGTGTAACTTTGCTTCATTTCCCTTGAAATGTGAGTTTATATGGCAATGTTACATGTACTATCTTGTTGTACAATCCGATAGTATGTAACATTCATTAAAACTTTTGCGTGTTACATGTAACATTCGTGTGCAAGCCGTTGTTACATGTAACATTTCACTCATTTACACCGTTTGTGTGTCTGAAAACGATGACTGTTTAGTTCTCTTGTTTAATGTAACAATGCATGTCTATAACGTTCACAAACGTTACAAAAATGTCATACATGAAAATCGATAAAATGGTGTATTAAATAAAAAATATATGTGTTACATTTGACACACACTGCAAAAAGAACTACTAATTATACCTTCCAAAAAAGAAACAAGATGAGTATCTAACTACATATGATGCTAGATAACGTATGATATTTAACAAAAAAAAAAAGGAAAATAAAAAAAGAAATTGTTCAACGCCACACATATTAATGATGATTTGTCACTTGTGTTTTTTTTTTTTTTTTTGGGGAGGGGGATCAATTAAGTGGGGCCTTTTTCATGATGTGTCTCGTCCATTTTTCTTGTTTTGAAGTCATCGAGCGTCCATGACCTGGGCGGATCATTGAGGAATTCATGGATGAGTACCACCCTTTTCTTCGAAAACCTCCAATACCGTAATCAACGATGACTGGCACGCTATTGAATATGCTCTTCATGATATGAATTACAACATCTTCACAGTCAACGCTGCACAATAAGTTTTTTTTTTTTAAAGAAATCAATGAAATCTAGTTGTGTTTGGACAATCATAATGAAATGTCGTAACAGGCAATTAAAGAAGTATACTCACATTAAGATGCCCTAGTCTGGTACGCTATTGGTGTTTGAAATGTCAGCATTCACCACTCGATGCTCTCTAGCTTCGTTCGATAATAACTCATCAACATATTGAATGTGAAGTTGAATATAGAAATAGTAAGGGTTATTCATTCAACGATGCAAAGAGAGAACTTCAAATGAGAAAGTGAAAACTCACTAGTCTTTTGGCATTGTCGTAAAATCGGTCCACATTTCTTGGATGTCGAAGGTTGATTGAATTGTAGTGTGTCCACTCACGCTTTTGCTTATCGCAAACAAGCAATGTCCAATGTTCCGTCGACGATGTTACCCCTTCAGTATTTATTGGGAAGTGCACGAATCTAAAGTCGTTGGAGAATGCTTCAATAATCGTCGGATTCAATATATCAGTCAGTACTTTGTTATCTCCCAATGTTATTCACATATGTTTGTAGTGTAAACACAAAAAGATTAATAATCTTTATTGGTGCATGCGTTCGATAAAAAATATAATAACATCGTAATTTAAAAAATTTTAAACTTTTATAACCCAACAACGGCTATTGATAAAGTACGACCGATTCGATAATTCCTGACCAATCCCTTTTAACTTGCTGACGATCCTTGCTTGTTCAAGCCACTTCATCTCCATACAACAGTTAATAACCTAACGTTTAATAAAAATCACATAATGTTACATTCATCTGCATGATTCTCAAAAAACACAAAAAGAACACAACACAAAAATATTTAAATAGCCACGTTTAGTAATCCAGACAATGTTACATTTAATATGACAATCGTGTAGAATGAAACATGTACAACAGTGTCATATTTCCGCAAAAATGTAATATGTGTACATGAAGTTATAATGTTACATTCCCGCGCCTTTGGGTATTGGTATGCCCTCCTATATATAGGCATGTAGTGGATTGGCTTAAGGGCTTAAGCATGGATTAGCGTCCCCTCAATGTCATATCACTGTCTTATCTTGGCGTGTAGCCAATGAGAGGGTGACAAGGAGTAGTTTTATGTTGGTCATAGGCTTTTTGGCACTGTTTCTGAGGCCCATGGAAGAAGATATTTGTAGTTGGAGAAGTGATCCAGCCCATGATCCAAGAAGAACACCTTTCTGCTGTAGCCGAGACGAGGAATTTGATCCTTACCCTTCCTGGATAGCTAGAGACAGAAAGTGGGAGTTGTGCGGAGCTTCCTGCCCTGTCTTTCTCGGATAGCTGAAGATGAGAATGGGGGCTTTTGCTAAGAGCTTGTGGGGTCAATTTCTGAGATGGGAAATATTGTTGTGGAAAGTGCCGATATGGGAAAGGTTTCCCCATCCTGATGTTGGCTCGCCTGCTCTTCCTGGAGGACGCGGCTGGCATGGGCAAAGGTATGCCCCTGCCAGGCACAATCTTCACACTTAATCCTCGGTATGAATTGATCTTAGTTGAGAGTTGTAGGCACGTGGCGATATTCAATTGGTTGAGTTAGAGTGACCATTTTTACACTCATCAGCTGCCCCCAGGTCCTAGTGTTGAAAAGGGATTTGAAGCACTAGGACTTTATTGTGAGTCTTTTCCGAAGTTGTACTGCTTCTATGGAGTTTTTCGTGATGTTCGTGACTTTTTTCGATCTTTTAGGGGCATTGCTCGGGGGTCAGGCCTCTTTCTAAGAAGGAGAACCGGCGGTTCCAGGATGGGAGTTGTTAGCCCAAGAACGAAAACGGTATGCTTGGAAGTAGAAACGGGCACCTGAAAATGGTAATGATTGGCCCGCCCTAAATTCGCAAAAAAGCCTGTGGACGTCATGCGCGTGTCTCGTTGCGCCTGTGCCTCTTTAGTCATGCCTTTTCAATGTACCCTGACATGCCGACTGCCCAATCGATGGGAGAGGAACACGTGTCCGTACGGTTCCTGAGCGACGCATTGTTCCCAAGCGTCTTTAAACCGTCGTAAGTCGTGACGATTGGAATGGACAGATATATTCCTATATAAAAGAGGCCTCCTGGGCTCATTTTCACGTTTTTGTAAATTCTGGAGCACCCTCTCTCCTCGACAGGTAACTCATCTTCTTTCACCATGTCTTTTATTCATTTCCTTTCTTCTTTTGAGTTTGTATCGAGATCTATCTTAGGGCGAGACACAAGTTCAAGGTCAGCCACCCCTAAATAGGCCCTAAATGTCTCTCCATGTCAACGGGTTGATCCCATGTTGGCATTGCCCTCTGCCTAGAGAAATGGGCAAGTTTTTCGGGCGATGCCGAGCCTTCTGATTGTCGCGATGATAGCAATGGTTCTGGGCCTGCAATGTTATCAGGCCAAGAAGATGAGGTTGAGGCCGAGGAGAGTACTGTTCTGGGACATAGCCCCATCTGGGGGATTGTGTCAACAATGACGGATGAGAAACTCAACTGAGCCCTGAGCAAGTACACTTTCTTGGAAGGGGTGGAGATCCGTCTCCCTCTTCCTGAGGAGAGGGCTAGTGCCCCTCCCCCCCCCCCCGGAGGGTTTTATCACGGTCTACATGGATGATCTACGTGGTGGTTTGCGATTCTCGATCCACCCCTGGATACGGTTCTCATGTGCGGAATACAAGTTGTGTCCATTACAACTTTCTCCTAATAGCATACGGGCCTTTGTGGCCTCATATATCATTTGTAAGGCTGAGGGAATAGAGTCGTCCCTGGACTTGTTTAAATTCATTTTCTTTCCCAAGTCCATGTCTTTCGAAGAGGGTAGTGCTATGTTGCGTCCAGGAGATAATTCTTTTCGGTTCTGGAGTTATCGGTGAAGAACTGGAAGCACCAATTCTTTTTCTTGGGAGGAACAGGTTGGGAATTTGGCCCAAACGAGAAGATAGTTAACCCCATCCCAAGGGAGTGGGGTGTTGTAGGTGAGAACGAACTTATTTGTGAAAGATTCATCGATTATGTAATCTTTTTGGTATCTAGACCGTTTTTCTTTTTCCTCTTTTTTGTTTCCTCGTGCAGTCTCGGAGAAAGTGAGTCGTAAAAGGGTACAACCAAGCGTACCAATTTAACGGCAAATAAAGGCCATTTGGAACACTGAGTTCAAAAACATTGACCAACTATTGGAGTCAATGTTGTACAACCGTCATTTCTACATCGCCCCAGGTCTACCCGTGCTGGAGATTGATCCAGAGATAGAGAACGATAAAGTCTCCCTCCCCAAAAGTTGTCGATTACTCAAATTTTCTAGCGTTTTATTATTTTTTTACTCATTCAGCTATTCATGCTCCTTCAGTAGAGATGGACAAAGCTACAGTGACGAGGATACTGAATGAGAAAGCTGCCAAAGTTGCTGCTGAGAAGCAACAGGTTCCCCGACCTCAGGAGGAGGCTTCTTATGGGGAAACCCCTGAGGGAGGAGATGAGATCGCTGTAAAGAGTTCTGCGAGTGAGGCCCCTGGCTAGACAGAGGTCTGACTGAGAAGGATCACGGGGAGAGAACAGCAAAGGAGATAGGCTAAGGTTATGGTGAAAATAGAGACGTTTTCCCAATCGGAGCAAGTCCCCACGCTCTCATCCAAGAAGAACAGTGCTAAGCTAAGCCAAAATAGAGTAAAAAAGAAGGTAGAGAAGGCAGAGGTTGAAAGATTGAAAAAGGCCAGAGCTGAGGAGACTCCTTGGGCTCCCAAGCTGAGCAGAGGTTGAAGGATTGAAAAATGCCAGAGCTGAGGAGACTCCTGGGGCTCCCAAGCCGAGCGAAGCCCCCACCCCTACATCCTTCATGATCCTGGATACAGGCCTTCTCTTCAGTCAAGGGGACCTGGATTATCCAGAGTTGTTACTTGCATATGTTGGCCACATCATTTCTCCCACGGATCAAAGAACATGTGAATGCCGAGCCGGATGTGCAAATTGCCGCCACGCTACAAAGGGATGTGATGTTGGTATGGCTTTTCACAATACTGAAACTCATCTTGATACTCCACTATATTTTGTTCTTGGCCAATAACTTAGCTTTTTTTTTTTTACAGGCGTTGTCCAGGGCTTTCTCTTTGTCTGCAAGCTTCTACTCTACTTTGGAGAGAGAAAACAAACCTAACGAGGAACGTAGGCACTATCTGGCTCAGATGAGAAAATGGTATGATCAGACCAAGCAGTTGATGATGAGTGAGAGCAGCTTCATAGTTGAGTTGACAAGATTGATTGAAGAGAAGGAGACCCTCAAATCCCATTTTTGCAAACTTGAGGTCGACCTCGCTGCCGTACAAGAAAGGATGGAAGAAATAGAGAGAGGGTATAGCGCCGCTATCACCAAATCCAAGGAAGATGCTGTGAGTGAATGGATGCAGTCCCCTACCTTCGTTGGGATGAAAATGTTTTTGGCTGCTGAAATGGTAGATGATGGCCATAGATACACAATTCGTAATCTACGCCGCTAGTCACCGAAATTTCTAGTTGATAAGATTGGCATGGATTATTCAGATACCGAATGAGATGTTGGTCATGAAATGGGGGATGCTGGAGTTGGACAAGAGACCGTTGATGCAAAGATGGGGGAAGTCGATGTCGGGCAGGGCGGAAGGGTACCTGATAGGTGTAAATTATCTATCTATTTCCAAATTGAATATTGTTAGTTTTTGAGTACGTTTATTACGTTTTTAATATGTTTTTATTCTTTTGTAATAAAATAGGTATGTGGGGTGAAAATGTATGAAATCGAAGCATAAATGATCAAATCGTATCGAGAATGGTTGGAGAACGATGGAAAAACAAGCAAGGAGGTAATATTGCGAAAGAAGCCCACCGCCGTGGCAGTGAAGATACAGAGAGTTGATTTCTTGCTGAACGTCCACCGCCGCGACGCTAAGATTCACGGCCGTGGCGGTGACAATGCAAGATGTCACCAAGTCCACCGCTTTCTCCACTGCCTAGGTAAACTTTAAACCGACATACTCCATCGCCGTGGCGGTGGCCTCTGCACAATTTTAGATATTTATTTTAGATATTTTGCCTATTTAAACCCATATCCTCCCCTTTCCTTGATCTCTCTCCGGCCATTACAGCCTTTAGGGCTTAGTATAAAATATAGAGAGAGTATGATGAGTGCTTAAACATATCCAAAGGAGAAGATCAACACACGGATAAGGAGAACCGATTGGTGGGCGGTTTTAGCGGCTAATGTTCAGATATCGGTTAAGTTCATCTGTTTTTCCTTTTATTTATTATCTTCGATATATGTTTGAGCATGTTTAGCCTAGTTTCAATTGTATAAACGACTATGGCCATAGGTTAAACGTGGATTATGTATGAGATTAACATATTATTTATAAAAACGTAGTTTTGGTTGAGTTGTGTTTCTTTGATGATTGTTCTTCAATGTTTGAGTGTGTTTATTATATTGTTTGTTTATTATGCTTAGAATGATAAATAGAGAATACGGGGTTTGACAAATCCTGGATTCAGATTAGAATAAACAAACGTCGCGATCTAATAACCCGGTCGGGGTTAGGATTGTGGACAATCAATGACGTTGGGGCAAGACTCACGTGACCTAGGGTTGTTAAGACGTTGAGGGGGACTTCTTCGTTGACTCGAAGTCATGTATTCTCCCATCTTACACTCGGGAGAGGTGGCGGGGGAGTTTTAGAACTGAGATTGTCGATAGGGTAAACACAACGCATGAAATTAATGACGTTGGGGCGAGACTTACGTGACCTAGGGTCGTTAAGACGTTGAGGGAGATTTCTTCGTTGACATGAAGTTGTGTTATATCCCTCGTCTTACACTCAGGAGAGGTGGTGAGGGAGTTTACAAACTGAGGTTTTGTGTGCAATCGATGACGTTAGGGCAAGACTCACGCAACCTAGGGTCGTTAAGACGTTGAGGGGGACTTCTTTGTTGACACAAAGTTGCGTATTCCCCTGTCTTACACTCGGGAGAGGTGGCGGAGGAGTTTTAGATACTGAGATTGTCAAATAGGTCGATCACCATTATTGTAAACTAAACGAAATCAAACGCGTTTAAGTAAATAAAGTTAATCCCTACATAATCCATCCCATAACTATCTCGTATTAGTAATTAGTATAGTTAAATTAGTATTTTAATATTAGTATTAAATTATATTCCATTTTTGTTGCCTAGATAAAGTCGGGTTATGACAATCGCGGTACTCGATAGTAATCTCAACCAATCCCTATGGATATGATACCCGACTGAAAGGTCCATTATACTAAAACTTGAGCAGAAACGGTTTATTTTCCCGACGGCAGAACTTTGTTCCCATCCTGATCTCGGAAGTGCCAAGATGGGAAGGAATCTGAGCTTGGCAAGGTATCCGAGCATGGAGTTGAGTTCCTACTTGGTCATTTTCAAAGATTTGAACATTTTTAGCTATGATGTCTGTACGCGCGAGGATTCACAACCATCATCCTCGCGGTAATTGACTACTCGCAAGTATACGAGGTCTAGTTTTAATATAATGAATCTTGTAAGATCGGATATCGTTCCACTAGGAATGACGTGTAATTCGGTTGAGTATTGCGATTTAAATAGTTTCATATTATCTCGACTAATCAAATTTTGTTTGTTTTCTATTTAATATACTAAGATAAACGACAACTATGAGGTTAGTTCTAATTACACTAATTACTTAGGTATTGATTTCTTTCACATAATGCATAATCGAAGTCATTAAGTTAGTTATAATGTTTTTCTATCTATTCCGACAATCTCTGTATCAATAACTCATCCGCTACCTCTCTCGAGTGTAAGACGGGGGATTACACGACTTCGTGTCAACGAAGAAGTCCCCTTCAATGCCTTTAAGACCCTAAGTCGCGTGAGTCTTTAGCCAACGTCATGGATTGCATACGTTCTAACGCCCTCCCGGGTCGTTAGAATATCATGTTGTATTTACCCTAGTCCGAATCCAGGATTACCTCTCCCGAGTGTCAAACCCCGTATTCTCAGTTTATCAATACAAGCATAATATTAATAATAATGGTAAACACAATCGGATTTAGACAAACAACACATTAAAGTAACATTAATTCATTCAACTTAACAATTACATGATTTCAACTACACCTAAGTAACATTTAACTAATACTATAAGATCTTAGCCATATACCATACAAAATAAGAGGGATTTAACATTCTTAGATATGAAAAAGTGATTACAAAGATAAAAACAAGAGAGAAACGATCAAATCTGGAAGTGAAACGGTCACTGTCGCTAATGATCGATCCGCAAGTGATCCTTCTTTGTCCGAATGATGAACCTCCTTCTTGATCTTCAAAATATAGCTTAAGAGCTCTCTACTAGGGTTAGGGTTCTTCAACAACTGGTTTCAGACGTGGGAAAGGGGTATATATAGGCCTAGGGGTTCAAAAATATCTAAACAGATATTTTGGGCTGTTCTGCGAATTCTGCCTAAGCGGTAGAATCTTCGCCTAGGCGGAGTTTAAGTTGGTTAGAATTTCGCCTAGGCGATGGTTTCTCGCCTAGGCGAAGGACTAACTTCTTGGGCCTCTTTCTTTCTGATGGAATTTCGCCTAGGCGGTAGCTACTTCGCCTAGGCGGATTTACAACAGTATAGCTCTTCCAGAAGTTCAGCACTTCCAGTATTCTGATGGATTTTCGCCTAGGCGGTAGAAACTTCACCTAGGTGGATTCAATACTTCAGCCCTTGCAACCTTCTGACAGATTTCCGCCTAGGCGGTGGAAACTTCGCCTAGGCGGATTTCAACTCTTCAGCATTTGCAATTTTCTGATGAATTTCCGCTTAGGCGGTGGATACTTCGCCTAGGAAAAATTGCGCTGTTCTTTGAAACCTTATTTTTTAATCTTTTCGACGACCATTTTCTCCACCATTTCGCTCGATTTGCCGATTGTTTATGTCCCTTCTCCTGACTAATAAAAATAGCTAAAAATATATTCAAACTCCAATAAAATACTCAAAAATTGGCAAATTCGGTTTAGAATTAGATAGGTATTTTACACCTATCAATGTCCCATTCTCGCCTGTTTTCAAAGACTTGGACATTTTTAGCTATTGATATCCGTTTTTTACCTTTTGCCTTAGACATTGTATATCCTTTTGCAATTATTTCCTTCAACTTCAAGCTTTATGCTGATCGTTTTGTTAAGAGCATTTGTCTGTGGCAACACCTTCCATAGTTTGAAAGTATTGAGGCCGGGATAGGATCCGATCTCGGCACCATTTGTTGGGGGAGATTTGCTTGGACCATGCCCTTTTCGGTCCATTGAGTTAATTGTTCACCATTTTTGCTTGAAAAATTTCAAGTTCTTTCGATTTGACTTTACACCTCTTCTCAGACATGACGCCGAGAAGAGATTATGCCTCCCTTCTCAGAACAGACATCGTTTTATATTGTTTTAACGTATGCATAACCTCCCTGCCCCCCAGCCTAGCATCCGAGAAAAGCTCGGGTGGTAGGGTTTGGTCCAAGGATGGTACTCATATGGAAGTTGGCCCTTGCAGTCCCCAGGGGGGTGACTGTGGTCGACCCCCCTATGGTCAATCGCAGGTGAGTTCTCCTTAATGGGGCTCATCCCTGAGCCTTTTCAAGTTATCCCAATCTACCCTTATAGGAAAGTCTTCCCTTTATGTCTCCTGAGCTCAACTCAACTGTCAGGAGTGAGACGCTCAACTGCAAGTCCTTAGACCCGATCGGTGCAATGCCATCGGATGATGATAGGCATCAATCCCCGAGCTTTAAACTATCGAGCTGTGGAGAGGATCTGGATCCATTTTTTTGTGGAGACCACCTTCGATGCTGAGCGTCAGTATGCTGTTTCTTTCTAATAAGAAGTTGGGGGCAACACATCTTTGTTCGATATAGGATGGATGGTTGCTCATCAATGCATGTATTCCATTCGAAGATTCCTAGAGAAGGTTGATCATCCCAATTCGAGATGGGATAGGGGTTGCACTTCTCTGCCACCGACAAAATTTAGAGAAGCTTCCTAGAGATGGGGGTTCCATTCATAAGTAGTTTCCTTACAAGCTTCAAAAAGCGAAAGATTTTAAAAGTCTACCGGAGCTTCCTCTCTGGGGTAGTAGTGTTTCAGATGCTCTACATTCCAAGGGTGCCTTAGGGGGACACCCATTTTTTTGTTTCCAACTCGTAAGTGCCAAGACGGGCAATATGAGTGACACGGTATGGCCCTTCTCAGGATGGAGCAAACTTTCCTACGGTCGAATCCTTGGTGGCCAGGGTTACTTTTTGGAGGACGAGGTCGCCAACATCGAATGACCGAGGGCGGACCCTTCTATTGTAATATTTGGTCGCCGTTTGTTGATAAGCTACCTACCGAACACGGGCATGTTCTCTAATTTCTTTGAGAAGATCAAGGTTAAGTGCCAAAGAGGCGTCATTTTCATCTGAATTGAAGATTACTACTATCCTAGAAGAGGGCATGCAGATCTCGGCAAGGATCACTGCCTCTGAACCAAAAGTCATCGCGAAAGGTGTTTTCCCTATGGGGGTCCGCGTCGTAGTGTGATATGCCTAGAGGATGGGACTCACGTCTTCAACCCATCTTTTCTTTGATTTATCTAATTTGATCTTGAGCCCATGGAGAATTGTGCAGTTGGTAATTTCTACTTTTCCATTGGCTTGGGGATGCCCTGGAAATGCAAAGTGGGTCTGAATCCCTAGCCCGACACAGAATTTTGTAAAGAGATCATCATTAAACTATTTCCTGTTGTCAAAAATGATGGCCTTGGGTATTCCAAAGCGGCACATAATGCTTTCCTAAACAAAGTCTCTAATTATTTTCTTGGTGATTAGCGTAAGTGGTTTAGCTTCTATCCATTTTGTGAAATAGTCGATTGTGACAACGAGAAATCTCTTCTGCTCAGCCCCCTAGGAGAATGGTTCGAGAAGAACGATGCCCCACTGGGCAAAGGGCCAATGACTCGTTATCAGGATGAGAACAGTTGGAAGGAGATGGGGATGGAAGGCGAACCTCTGACATTTATCCCATTTCTTTACAAACTCCATGGAGTCTTTTTGCATGTCTGTCCAGAAGTATCCATGTCTGATGAGCTTGTGAACTATGGATCTTCCTCCTGAATGGTTGCCACACATCCCTTCGTGGATTTCTTTAATCACGTAATTAGATTCTTCAAGTCTCAAGCAACGGGAATATGGGCCCGAGAAGGATCGTCGATAAAGCACTCAGTCGACGTTGGTATATCTAGATTCCCTATATTACATCCTCCTGGACTTTGCTCTGTCAAATGAGAGTGTTCTATTTCAGAGATATTCTCTTATCGAGTCCATCCAGGTTGGCACATCGGAGAGAGCGCATATGGTGGACACTTGGTCAGAAACTGCTCTGTTTGGCTCCTCTAAGTACTAAACGAGAATGCTTATCTTCAAGGTGAATTCCACGGTAGAGGCCAAGTTGGCTAAAGCATCGGGGTACCGATTCTCTTCTCGGGAGATTTAGCGTACTTGGATATTTTCAAAATTCTCCATAAGTTCCTTTGCCCTCCCGTGGTAAGCGGTCATACTTGGATCCTTAACCGCATATTCACCGTTTACTTGGTTTATAACAAGTTGTGAATCGCAAAAGACTTGTAGATTTTTGGTGTTAAATTCTCTTGCTAACCTGAGTACGGTGAGAAGGGATTCATATTCAGCTTCGTTGTTGTTAGCCCAGAATCCTAATCAGAGTGCATACTCAATTTCTTCTCGGTCTGGGGCTACCAGGACCATCCCGGCCCCATATCCCCCACGTTGGAGGAATCATCAGTAAAAGATGCCATTTGTCTAGGCTAAAATTGTTACTTATCTTGGGATGTGGAAGTATCCCTTCCGGGACTGGTGCCCCTGCAGGGCTGAGATGAGTCTCTTGCCGGGCAAGGCCGTGGTCATTCCGGGAAGGTCATCTCAGCAATAAAGACGGCCAGGACCTACCTCTTTATGGTTGTCCTAGGCTGGTAGTCAATATGAAATTGGCCAAGCTCAAGGTTGTACTTCATGAGCCGACCAGAAATATCAAGTGAGTGATGAAGTTGCTGCAAAGGTTGATCAGTAAGGACAATGATCACGTGAGCTTGGAAATACTGCCTCAATTTTCTCGACGCAGTGAGGAGGGTGTAAGCCAACTTCTCGAATCGCTGGTACCTCATCTCGACATCAATCAACACTCGACTTTCATAGTACACGAGCATTTGAATCCCGCCCTCTTTTCGGACCAAGGCCGCGCTGACTGCGGTACTTGAGGCAATGATGTAATGAACAACTTTTTCCCGTCCTTGGGGGCACTCAGTAGCGGCACTGAGGAAAGATACGTTTTGAGCTCTTGGAAGGCGACCTCACACTCCGCTGTCCACTCGAATACTTTGTTACCTGGCAAAACCTTGAAGAAGGGGAGGCATTTTTTCAAGGAGCGTGAAATAAAATAGTTCAAGGCGGCTGATAGATGTAATTTATCTATATATTTCCAAGCCGGTTTTGGTAATTTTTTAGTATTGTTGTTACGTTTTAATACATTTTTATTTATTTTTGTATTAATCAGGTGTTTGAGGTGAAAATGAGCTAAAACAATTGAAAATCAAGCTAATCGGAGCAAGTCGATGGAAGAACGATTGAAAAACGAGCAAAAAGGCATTATTCAGAAGCCTGCATCCACCGCCGCAGTGGTGAAAGTCCAGAGAATTTTTCTATTATTCCACCACTACAGCGATAAGCCACCACTGCAATGGTGACCCTGCCAACATGCCCACCGCCGCAGCGGTGACCCCTGCAGCTGTAAAGTGCAATTTTAGATATATTTAGATATTTTATTCCCACCTTATCCTCTTCTCTCCTCCATTTTTGGGAATTAGAGCTCATAGGAGATAGAATATAATAGAAAGGTTTTTGGGGAGTGCTTAACCAAATCCGAAGCAGAAGAACACAAAGCGAAGAAGGAAAACGATCTCAGAGTGGTTTTAGCGACGAATCTTCGGAATACGGCTAAGTTCCTTCGTTTCTTTCTTTATTTTCTTAACTTTGGAAGTTGGTTTGAGTATGTTTATCTCGTTTATCATTGTATATACGGTTATGGCCGTTAGCTAAACGGATATTGTTTAGGGATTAATATACTTTATGAATATGTGGTTTATTTGAAATCGATGTTTCGTTAATGGTTGTTCTTTGTTTTTTAATTGTGTTTACTGTTATTTTTCATTTATATGCTTGTTTAGATATATTGAGAATACGGGATTTGACACTCGGGAGAGGTAACTCTGAATTCCAACTAGGGTTTAAACACAACGCGACGATATAATAACCCGGGAGAGAGTTAGACAGTATGCAATCCATGACGTTGGGGCAAGACTCATGTGATTATATGTTCTAAAAGATGCTCATGGGGACTTCGGTGTCAACGTGAAGTCACATATTCACTTGCTTTACACTCGGAAGAGGGAGTGAGCGAGTTTACGATACAGAGATTGTTAGATAAGTCGAACACTGTTAATGTAAGTCAAACGAGATCAAACACATTTAAGTAAATAAAGTTAATCCCTAGATAATCCATTTCTCTAAATAGCTCAATATAGTAATATAGTATAATTAGATAAATTAGTATTTTAGTTTAGTATTTATTAATTATAAACTCTATTTTTATCGCCTAAATAAAGTTAGGTTATGATAATTGCGGTACTCGACGATAATCTCAACCAATCCCTGTGTATACAACAACCCTTACTCTTCCAAACTATACTAAAACTTGACTTGTACACTTGCAGTAAAAGTAGTAATGTATCTACGTGCTACCAAGTTTTTGGCTCCGTTGCCGGGGATTGTGTTTTAGATTATTGTTGATATTGTGAATTAATGACCTGATTTTAATTTAGGCATTTCTTTTGTGTATAATTTTTTGTTTGTAGTTTTGTTTTTATTTTTCCTACAGGATACTTGGAGATGTTATATCAACAGATACTTATGCAATTCTTTCAACAAGACTCCGAGCCATTTTATTTTGCTTGGGATCGTTACAAGGAGTTGTTACTCCGGTTCCCAAATCATGGTTTTCCAAGGAAGTGTCAACTACTGAATTTCCTCGACGGGTTACAAGCCGCAACCAGAACATGGGTGGAATGAGAAAATGGTACCTCATCTTTTTATAACCTAACCACGGATAAAGCCCTTTGGTCATTGGAGGAATTGGCGGACTTCGATTATCAGAGTTGAAATTATTCACCAAGTCACCAAAGCTTGGGAGATTTTTCCAACACCACGGTGCCATGGATTGACACTCCGATTCAAGATGTGGAGTCTTCCCCTGCCTTAGAGGAAATGCAAGTTACCGTTATGGGAGAGACTCAGATATTCTTAAGGAAAACGCATGATCGACTCAATGAGCAAGAGGATCGTCTTGATAATATTGAGACGGTCTGCGCCGAAATTGATACGACTGTTACATCTCTTCATACATAAATCAATCAACTTATCTTCTATGTTGAGGCCGAGTCAGAGACGGTGGCACTAAGAGATGAACAAATCACATATGAATGTGAAAGCTACCATGAGGAACAGGAAGTAAGCAAAAGGTACTTGGGTGAGATCAAAGACGATCATGAAGATGCTACAACCCAAGTGTGTATTGGTGATGAAAAATCACATGTTAATAGTTGTGATTTTTTATCGTTCGAATTTTATTTGGTGATGCCACCCCCGAGCCGTGACAATCACATCTACGAGGATCCGATGTGGCTCACCTATCCTATCCCATTTCCAGCTCAGTACATTTATGCTTCCCAAGCACAAGATATGGAGAAGAGTCGAGTTGAAAGATCGAGCCATTCAATACCAAATCTCGCCAGTCTTGAAGGCGTACTGAATCAAGATCCATACATAGTGTTGTTTGACACTCACTATGGGCAGAAGCCGCTCTTTGACGAGTCGTTCTCTGTGTCAAGTCAAAGACAATAAATCAAGCGCTTCTCGGGAGACAACCCAAGGTCAGAAATAAATTAAATTCGTCACTACCGACTTGATTTGGAGGCGAGATTCTCTCGCCTCCCAGGTACGTGTTCTAAACCTCCGTCTTCATTATCATGTTTTATTCTTTCATTGTGATCGCTGATGGGTTGATGTGTACAATGCCCGTTTTAAGTTCGGGGGTAGTGTGTAGTATGTTTAGTGTAAGACCTCAATCGTAGCACGTACGTCATTTTAGTTGCATTTCAGAGTAATTGGAAAAATTCGGGGTGAAATCGGGTCAATTAAGATTCAAATTAAAAAGTTGAGGGGTCAAATTTCAAAGTTAGAAAACATTCTATCTAAGATTGGCATGTAACTTTTGAATTGAAACTTTTCGGGGTGAAATTATAATTCAGAAAATCTTAAATGTGAAAAATTTGGACTAAAAAGAAGGTTGTAAGAAATTAAGGGGAGAAAAGAGTAATTAACAATAAAAGATTTATATATACACACACACACACACACACACACACACACACACACACACACACACACACACACATATGCCTTGGAGGGGTGATCTGAGATCAGCCGGGGGACAAAGGGAGAGAGTAAGTAGCGACGTGGCAACCGGAGATCAAGCCTCCAACCACTAATTCATGTATATATATATATATATATATATGTGTGTGTGTGTGTGTGTGTGTGTGTGTGTGTGTGTGTGTGTTCATACATATCGTGATTAAAGGATCTCAAAAGAAAAATCTAGAAAAAAAAAAACACAGAGGAGAGAGAGGGGATTGGGGGTAGTGTTTGGACTGCCGGCGTGAGGGGGCGGTGTGATCGTCGCCATTGCCGTGTTCCTCCGGAAGGTGGTGGGTGTGAGAGGGCGTGATCATCTCTGCCGTGTTCAGGCATGTGGGTGTGTAGGTTTGTGCTCTGTTCAGCGTTGCTGTTGCTGCAGTATGTGAGTCATCGACGGTAACCGGCTGTGTGCGTGTGTTTTTTGAAAATTAAATATGTGTGTGTGTGTGTGTTCCACTTCTATGGAAGTGTGTGTGTGTGGTTCCGGTTGTAGGTGAGTCACCGGAGTGGGTAGAGAGAGAGAGAAGTTCGGTCTGGCGGAGTGGGCTATCTGTCGATAGGTGATCGGCTCTGGGTGGTTGGTCGGCTGTGTGGGTGGAGGTTGTGGATCGTTGTCATGTAAGTGTGCGTTCAGATTGGTGACGGAGGGAGTGTGGTTCGTTCAGCGTCGTCGGCTCGGCTCCGTCGTGGGTATGCGTCGTCGGATCTTTCTGGCGGTATTCCGTTCACTGTAGTGTAGGTGTATTGTCGTTCGACCGGCCGATAGAGGGGTAAATGAGGGAGGTGTGATCGGAGCTCTTCGTCGGCGGCTGAGGCAGGATCGAACCAGACGTAGAAACGAAGAAGAAGAAGAAAAAAGAAAAAAAAAAAAAAAAAAAAAAAAGAAGATTTCTTTTTACATAAACAACCCCAAAAAAATCCAAAACCCATCTCGCGGCCCATGGACAATTCGGAGCAGGTAAAGTCTAAATCGATTTTTAATTTCGTTAAATTAAATTATTAGCTTTAATGATCTCGTAATCGTAATAGTAATCCTTGTAATCATGATAACATGTTATTAATTGCTAATTTGAATAAATCGGTACAGTTTATATTAACGAGGCGAGATTGACAAAATAATAATCCTTCATAATAAAACAATTGGAGAACGGGAAAATTGTAAAACTTAGGGTCTGCATTGCATGATTAGGTTATTTTATATAAAATATTAAATTAGGCCTTGTTACTAATAGGTTCACAGGCACCGGGGTATCGGTAGAGAGGAATCTATAAAAGCTGTTTGGAACGGTTAGCCAGGTGAGTGTACTGTCTTCTTATCAGACTATTTTTCTATGTATATATATGATGAAATATGTGTTTACTTAAATTGTATGAATTTATAAATTATATGGATCAAGCAGGATTTTGGTAAGTTGGTAAACTGAGTTTTTGGAAGATTTCGATGGTTTTCAAAATGAAACTGAAAATGAATTTTGTTGAATTTGGTAAAATCAGACGGTGTTTTTAAAAGGAAATAGAAAACATCTGTTTTCCTAAAAATGTCTGGTTTTCAAAAGAAAAATAAAGGGTAGAAAAGTAGTTTTGAAAGAATCAGACGTTTTCTTTAAAAAGAAAAGTGTGAAATATGCTTTCGCACTTAAAAGTTGGTTTTGAGGAAAAGAGATATACGTGGTAATTTGACGATGTTGAGTAGACGATATTTATTGAGTTGTGATTCGATGATGTTGTATTTGATTTGACGGTGCCCTAGTATTTATCTATTTCGGTAGGGTGAGATTATCCACTACGGCGGAGTGATGTTATCTGCTACGGCGGAGTGATATTTATCTGCTTAGGCA
The DNA here is from genome assembly GCA_016647705.1 of Eucommia ulmoides. Lineage (NCBI taxonomy): Eukaryota > Viridiplantae > Streptophyta > Magnoliopsida > Garryales > Eucommiaceae > Eucommia > Eucommia ulmoides. The sequence goes on along the minus strand of CM028333.1, from coordinate 12,779,425 downwards.
GAGTGATGTTAGACGTTTATACTGCGCAGTGATTATCCACTTCGGTGGAGTGATGAGTGTTCGTAGGAAGGCATATCCTACGGATGGTACGGTACCGTTGCAAACTCTCGATCGTGAGGTTAAAACGATCATTAGGGCTGGCTAGTGTGTGTGTGTGGAGGTGTGTGTTTGAGATGTAATGTTTTACTTATATTGAGTAATTTATTATTTACCCTAGTGATTGGTATGGTTTTATATTAGCTGGATTTGGATAAAACTTATACTTGTGGGTTTATTTCCACTGCTTATATTATGGAGAAATTTTTACTAGTTACGCGTTGTTTACATACCTACGCTTGATCCATTTAGATGTTGTAGAATGATTTATTATCCCAAAATATTTTTACTAAGAAGTCAATACACTCGCAGATAAAACAGCTAGGAGTCGTTTGGTCCCCTACTGGCGCTAGATAGAGTTATACGGGTTATGTGATGGAGTCATTAGAGAGGGATTTCGAGGAGAGGTGTCAGAGATGAATCTAAGTGAGATTCATGGGATTCAAATTTTGGTTATTCTTATAGTTTGGACAGTGTGTCCCTATCAATAAGAATTATGTATATGTTGTACATATCATTTGTCTGTGTATTATATTTTTTTTTTATTATTGTGGTTGTCTAGTCAGTTGGGTGATGTCATGTCGACGTCACGCCGGCCCCAGGGTGACGGGAGTCCGGGGTGGGGTGCGACATTTAGAATGTGTTTTAGTTGTTAGTTATGTTTTATTGTTTAAATGTATGCATGTTTGTTTAGGTTAGTTGTTGTTGTTTTGTGCTGAGTTTTATACTTCATCTGGGCCATTACCCGATGATGAGTCTGTCCCCTGGTTGTTTATTAAGGTCGAGCGTAAAGCTTATTCATGTGTGTTTTGTGTGCTTGACGTATCGTTTTAGTAAAAGTTATTGTAGATCCTACTTGCACAAGCACGTAAACTCAATGTATAACTATCCAATTGATTTGAAAATGATTATCCGTCACCCAAATTCATGACAATAAGGATTCTAGAACTTGATTTGGGGGAAATTCGAGGCAAAATCCTAGGCGCGGTAGTTCGGAAGATATGATTTAGGCATTCATTTGATCGCTTGAGCCTTTGAAGCTTACTTTGTTATATGTTTATCCCTTGTTTCCCTGTCAAAGCCGAAAATTCGTTTCAATTCTGAACACTTAACTAATACCATGGCCAATTGAATTCTTTCCAAACCTATATCGCTGAACCGAATGCACAAATTTGAGTGAATCAAGTTAGCATTCGTGTATGCTACTTGATATGAGCGGTTGGGTTTAGGGTGAACTTTTAAATTGATTTGATATTCGAGTACTCATTTGTATTTTTTCTTTCCTTTTAATCACACCCGTGATACTGTAATAATCGAATAAGTTTGGGGGTGTGGTTCGTTGAAAAAGGAAAAGAAAAAAAAAACAAAAACATGTATATACGGTTTTATTTTCCATTTATTTTGACAAGTGAGTACAAAGTTCGTAAATATATATTCAGGGTTGTTTCAATTTTATCTATAGGGGTTCGAGAGTGAGAGTGCTAAGCATGTGCCTCGGGTGTCGTCAAGTTAACAACGTTAACTTGTTTTCTATTTCTAATATACCCTTGGCTATTTTCCGAAATCGAACCAAGTTCTACTGATCTTTTTGAATTGATTAGCCTACATTAGTAGAGAATAGAACCTAGTCAGGCTTATGGATTCCCTATACTTTTTTTGTTTTAGTCATAAGCTTTATTGATGGATAATCCAATTCGATCGACAAATAGTTGTATGATTGAGTTTTATATCACACACGTTGATAGGATCTAGAATGATGCTTACTATCATTGAATGTTAAAATTCTAGAACACTACATGGTGTGTTTTATTCTTGAACTTGATAGGATCAGGGGCCGATAAGGGAAAAATCGTTTGGTCGGTAGATGATATTCAAAACTTTCACATTATTCTAAACCAACAAAATTCTAAGTTTGGGGTATTTGATAGGTGTAATTTATCTATATATTCTCAAGCCGATTTTGGTAGTTTTCGAGTATTGTTGTTACGTTTTTATTATGTTTTAATACGTTTTTATGTGTTTTATATTAATCAGGTGTTTGGGGTGAAAAGGAGCTAAAACGATTAAAAATTAAGCTAATCGGAGCAAGTCGGTGGAAGAACGGTGGGAAAATGAGCAAAACGACATTATTCAGAAGCCTGTATCCATTGCCGCAACGGTCAGGCCATCGCTGCAGCGGTGAAAGTCTAGAGAATTTGCCTACTATTCCACCACCGCAGCGATAAGCCATTGCCGCAGCGGTGACCCTGCCAACATGCCCACCGCTGCGGCGGTGACCCCTGCAGCTGTGAAGTGCAATTTTAGATATTTTTAGATATTTTGTTCCTACCTTATCCTCTCTTTTCCTCTATTTTCGGGAATTAGAACTCATATGAGATAGAATAGAATAGACTAGAATAGAATAGAGAGATTTTTGGGGAGTGCTCAACCAAATCCGAATGAGAAGAATACAAAGAGAAGAAGGAAAACAATCTCGAAGCAGTTTTAGCGACAGATCTTCAGAATATGGCTAAGTTCCTTCGTTTATTTCATTTTTTTCTTAACTTTGGAAGTTCGTTTGAGCATGTTTAGCTCGTTTATCATTGTATATACAGTTATGGCCGTTAGCTAAACAGATATTGTCTAGGGATTAATTTACTTTATGAATATGTGGTTTATTTGAAATCGGTGTTTCATTAATGGTTGTTCTTCGTTATTTGATTGTGTTTACCATTATTCTTTATTTATATGCTTGTTTAGATATATTGAGAATACGAGGTTTGACACTCGGGAGAGGTAACCCCGAATTCGGAAACACAACACAACGATATAATAACCCGGGAATGAGTTAGAAAGTGTACAATTCATGACGTTGTGGCAAGACTTATGTGGCTATGTGTTCTAAAAGACGCTCGGGGGGGACTTCGACATCAACACGAAGTCACATAATCGCTCACTTTACACTTAGGAGAGGGAGTGAACGAGTTTACGATATAGAGATTGTCAGATAAGTCAAACACCGTTAACATAAGTCAAACGAGATCAAACACATTTAAGTAAATGAAATTAATTCCTAGATAATCCATTCCTCTAAATATCTCAATATAGTAATATAGTATAATTAGATAAATTAGTATTTTAGTTCAGTATTTATTAATTATAAATTTTATTTTTATCGCCTAAATAAAGTTAGGTTATGATAATTGCGGTATTCGATGGTAATCTCAACCAATTCCTGTGGATACCAAAACCCTTACTCTTCCAAACTATATTAAAACTTGACCCGTACACTTGCGGTGAAAGTAAGGACGCATCTACGTGCTACTAGCGGCCAGCCTCCCTATAAGCATTTGAACTTCCTTCTTTGTCCATGGAGAGGCTATTATGAAAATAGCACTGTTTTGATCTAGATTGGCATCAATGCCTCGCTGGGATACCATGTATCCTAGGAATTTTCCCGCTAAAACCCCGAAGATACACTTGGTGGGGTTCCGCTTTATGCGATGAGTTCGTAGTTTGTCGAAACAATTTTGGATATGAACAATGTGATCATGTGCCTCAGCGCTCTTCATGAGCATATCATCGATGTAAGCTTCCATCGTCGAGCCAATTTCTTCCTTAAACATCTTGTTCACGAGCCGTTGATAGGTGGCCTCGGCATTGCAGAGGCCGAAGGGCATAACCTTATGACAATAGGTGCCTCTGTCCATAATGCACGAGGTTTTTCCATTATCAGGAGGAAACATGGTGATTTGATTGTACCTGGCGTAAGCATTCAAGAAACTCAAGAGTTCGTGCCCCGCCGTAGTATCTATGACCAAGTCTATTCTCGGTAAGGGAAAGAAATCTTTGGGGCACACCTTATTAAGGTCTTTCAAGTCTATATAAAGACGCCATTTGTTGTCAGTCTTGGGTGTGAGGACAACGTTGGAGAGCCAATGGGGAAATTCCACTTCTTCCACTACGGCAAATTTCACTAACTTGTCAATTTCCTACTCGATGAGCTTCTGACTCTCCGGATGAAATTTTCTTATTTTCTGCCTCACAAGAGGATGGTGAGGGTCAGTATGAAGATGATGCAAGGCTATACTTGGATCGATCTCATGAAGTTCTCTATGAGACCAAGCGAATACATGGTAGTTTTTCCTGAAAAGATCAATGAGCTCTTCCAGCCGTGTCATACTGATCTTGGCACCAATCCGAATAGTCCATCCCTCAATAGTGGGATGGATGGGTACTTCTAATAGATCCTCATGAGGCCGTCGACGAAGCTCCTTGTCCCGAGGGTCATCGATCGAAACAATTTCGGGATTAAACAGAGCCATGAGCTCGATTTCGCTGTTCATGATCCCAGTCATTGATTACTATTTCCTCTTCTTGAACACCCTCCTGATACATGATGACTATTTCTTGATCTCTACCCACTTCTTCCACCTCTTCTTCTGTAGGGAACTTCATCGATTGGTGATAGGGGGAAGCCACAGATTTTAGGACAGCCAATGTCGGTCGTCCAATAATGGCATTATACAGAGATGGTTTGTCCACGATGAGGAATTTAGCCCAAACCGAAGTTGAGCTCACAACATCCTCGCCGAAATCGACAAGGAGAGAGGTAATGGGTATCACGGAACCTGAACTCACGTTCATTTTGTCGAATGCCCATTTAAAGATGATATTCACGAAGCTTCCTCCATCAATTAGAATTCGCCCCACCTTGAAGTGGTTGATTAAGGCATAAATCACCAAGGCATCATTGTGAGGGGTATGTACCCCTTAGAGATCAGTTTTACTAAAGGAGATAACGTTGTGTGTGGCAGCATCAATTGTGCTCACCTCATACACATCCTGATTGGCTTTTTTCTTTGTTTTACACTCGTACTTTTTTCGGGAAGAGGTTGTCTCCCCTCCGAGGTCGAGGCTGCCATGGATCACATTTATCTCACCGTCTACCCGCATATCATAATTGCATTCTTCGTCTTCTCTTCTCGGCGAGGGTCGGCTACGGTTTTTCTTTCTAGGCTGGCCCCTACACTCATCTTGACGACTACTTCCCCGGGTCCAGTGTTGTCTTTGTGGACATAATGACCAAGATACCCCTATTTTATGAGGGCCTCAATTTTTTTTGGGAGCTGATAGCATTCGTCCGTCGTGTGACCATGATCACGGTGAAACTCACAGTATTTGGCAACGGACTTTCCCATAGGTTTTCCCCTAGGAAGAAGAGTAGGGGAAAATAATCCTTTCCCTGTATTTTCGGCATAGATCGTCGCAATGGACACTGTCAGAAGAGTTAACCCTCGGCGGGTCCCTAGTGGTGGAGGAAGTCTCTGATCCCTGGAAAAGGGTCCCAAGTGTCCCTCAGCCTGCAACCATTTATAACCTTGAGCTATATTTTATATTTTTTCTGTTCGTCCTTTCTCAGTCAGGCTTTACGATGTCCCTGAGGTCTACCTCGTAAAATCTTGTGCCTCTGGCCAGGGTGGCAACCAGGTTAGGAGCGGGTCGTGAACATAGGTCATAAGATAACCTTCGGTGTTTCAATCCATCAATGAACGCGTTCAAAGCCACAGCATCCGGAAGGCTTTTGCAACACAAGCTTTCTATATGAAACCTTCTTACGAAGTTACCCAAATTTTCTCCAATCTCTTGTTGAAGGGCGAGGATGTGGGTGGCTATCTTAGGCCTTCGACAGGAGTCGCTAAATTGGGTTAGGAAAAGTTGTTCAAGCTAGGAGAATGTTAAGATCAAGGTAGGGGTTAGGTCCCTAAACCAAGTGTTGGCCATGTTGGAAAGGGTAAGAGGAAATGACTTACACCTAATCGCGACATAATCTATATGCATATCCATGAAATGAACAAAAACAGTGAGGTGATTAACAGGGTCAGTAGTTCCATCGTATGGAATTATTTGGGGGCCAGGGAACCTGTATGGAACCACTTCAAGATCTATATCATCAACAAAATGAGACCTTACGCTTGAAGAAAGTCCAACAGCCCTACCAGGGCCACAAATCTGTACGAGCTTCGTTTCCATCTAGGCCATGCACCTTTCTAAAGCGACATTTTCCCTGGGCAGTATTGTAACCTGGCTTTGAGCCTCTCTAGATCCCTGCCTCCCGGCGGGAGATGAATGGGAATCTTCCTCCCGAGCATGGCGAATCCTGCGCTCGGTATAGGTGACATTATTGTAGGTTCTTCCAAGTCAGGATTCACGATGATCCTCTGCTCGGCGACCTTGAGAATCGAGGAACGCAGAGTCCAACGCAGTTAGAGGGGCAAGATCTCAGTCTCGGACCGATCGCTCATGACGACGAGGTTGGGCCCCCCGAGACATGTCCTTCAGAATGGATCACTTGATCTAATTCCTGGTGCTACTCCTCTGCCCCTGCATTCGGAAGAATCGGTGCCCCATAAGCTGGGGTCGGTGTCAGGCGGGATAGGATAACATCAAGACAAGACTGGAATTAACCCAACTGGCATTCCAAATTGTCAATACATTCCTGTTGGCCTAGTGAAATACCTAAGAGGGGGGTGAATTGGATAGTTAAAAATTGTTAAAGAAAAAAATACTTTAATAACCCAAATAATTAATTTTAATCATAAATTAATTATTATCTTTATATCACAGCGAAAATATAAAATCAATTAAGTGCACACCAAAGAACAAAAATAAATAATGTAAATATAGCAGCACACCAGAAATTTATACTGGTTCACCAAGCTACTCTTGGCTAGTTCAGTCCTCCGAGTCCCACGGAGTGTCGCGCCCACTAAACTCAAGTTCCCTTTAAAGGTAGGAACCAAACCCTCAGAAAGATTGTTTTATAGGGCTCAGAATCAACCTTTACAAAATTTCTTTTTCACAGACTTAGGAATAACCTCTATTTTTTACAGGCTCAAGAATAACCTAATTATTTTTAACACAAAGGCTAAAGAATCAAAATCTCATAAACACTCTAAATATCCTTTTACATGGTAAGGATTGAACCGTTACAAAATTCACACAAAATAATTCAATTCAGGAAGAATAACTACCTCAATCTCTTTACAGAAAGAGACTAAAACCAAATACCCTTAAATCAGCCCAATAGTATTTAATCCGTCACTCAACTTACCAATTAAAAATTGACAAGTGATTTTTCTCACTCGGAACTTCTACCACCCCAGATAAATTAAAACTCGATTAATATCCCAAAAACTAGTGATAGAAAAGTGAGATATTCAAAATCTGATTTTAAACAAAAATTGGTAGCACGTAATTGAGCACGTAATCAGATTGATTCAAGAAATTGTTTAAAAAATATTTTTCAATAAAAATTCAGAAAATAATTTCTAAAGATCAAATTCCAAAAATTAATCAAGCAATACAAAACAGAAAGTAATTTAGAAAGATTTCACCCAAAATCCACCAAAAGAATAATTATTGCGATGTTACTTCAAATTCGGTAGCAGCAAATAATTCTCAAGAACGACTCTTAGAAAAAGTCTCAAAAATCTCAATATGATTTCTCTTAGAAAAGCTTAGTATAATCTCTCGATCTCTCTTACTGATATGATAAACGCAGGTCTATATAAATGAAATTAAAATAAGCTCTCTAACGGCTAGTTCCCATTTGTTATGACACTTAATTGCTCTTATAGACCTCTTATATCATTAAGACTCCATTCTAGTTCAAATTACTTAATTATAACTTTTAAACTTCTCAATTAAGTCCCCAAAATATTTCTCAATCACAATTAAATAGAATAGAAATAATTATATGTACTAAATTGAGAAATATTCAAACTTAATGAACCAAATCTATAGGGATATCATAATACGTGTTGCATATCTCAAATAATATTAAATCCCTAAAATTTCTCATGAATCCTAACCAAAAAACGGCTAGTAACGACTACTTTTAGAATAAAATCTAGAATTCCATAATATCCTGAAATAGACCTATAAGTCGACCAACCAAGATCAGATGTTGACCGTTCGATTCAGGATGTAGCCAAGCCAAAGATTCTGTGCCCATCGGTCGACCTGTCTATCGGCCTAGAGATACAGAGAGTTCTATTTCTATTCACAGGTCGACCGTTCTATCGACTTATAGATACAGAGAGTTCATATTCAAGCACAGGTCTACCTACCTGTCGATCGAGAGATACAAAGAGTTTTCCTTGTTTGTTCCGATCGACTTACCTGTCGATTTATGAATGTTGGAACCTCTTCTAAATTTATTTTTAATTTATTCTCACTGACGTTTTTGCCCCTTTAACCAATTTCGTTTCTTGGTTAGCTCCACTAAATACTTAAATTCAATTTTAATCAATTATAATTTTTTTTTCAATTACACATAGGAATAAATAATTTAGCTAATTAGGATCCTATTAAAACACACATATTTATTAAAATCATTTAAAAATATTTTTGCGTTGTGTTTGATCCTAATTGGGATATTAAGAGTTTGAAATTTAACCTGAGTTGTTTTCCCTAGGTTCTTCAAACTCTTCAACCTCTTAATCATTCATCATCTTTATCATCATATCTTCATTATTTGGAACTAATAAACTGAAACACTTAATTAAATTGTTAGTTCCACAAAAAATATCAACCTTTAATTATCCATCAAAATTATATGATCAACAATACCGTATTCGCAGCTCCAGTAGCTGGTCTAACATGAACTCTCAAAGGTGTAGATGATGGACCTTCCTGGTCAGCCAAGGGTACGTTTTCTTCTTCTTCCGAGATGGGGACTAAAGTCTTGACATTCAGTTTGGGGATTATTGACATATCTCTAGCTAGGTTGCTATCCACCATTCTATTCGAGTCTCTCGACCATGCAGTATGACCAGACCTTGTAATCAACAAGTTTCGTGCCAAGATGAGAGTTAATGGTTAGAGGAAGGCTTTTAGTAGCGGTTCCCAAAGACGGAGCCAAACTATTGATGTTGGATTTTAGATGACCTCAATGGTATGGTCTGGTCACTTGTTGATAGAGATGATATGCTTCTCTGTTGGAATAGAGGTGGAGAAGTCCGGGATCAATCCGTCTAACCCGAGGTGGGCAGATATGGAGTGACCCGGAATGAGTCCCAAGCAAGGAAGCTACCCGGGAGTCTTCTAATCTGTAGAGAGTCTTTCGACCAAGAAGATATGGGTCTGAGCTAAAATGAGCTCAAATACCTTTCGGGCTGAGAAAAGGTGGTCCCGAGCTGGGATGAGACAACATTTTGACACATACACAAATGATTTGTTGTGTCCCTTGCGGCGTGAGAATTAGTGCTTAGAGGAAAGATTTATAAATATTTACCAAGAAGAGAAAGTAAATTTTATCTACCTTTGGGCATTGGCATGCCCTTCTATATATAAGCATAGAGTGAATTAGCTTAACGGCTTAAGCATGAATTAGTGTTCACTCAATGTCACATTAGTGTCCCATCTTGGCGTGTGGCCAATGAGAAGGTGACAAGGAGTAGTTTTATGTCGGTCATAGGTTTTTTGGCACTGTTGTTGAGGCCCATGGTAGAAGATATTTGTAGTTGGAGAAGTGATCCAGCCCATGATCCGAGAAGAACATTTTTCTGTTGTAGCCAAGACGAGAAAATTTATTGCTGCCTTTCTTGGATAGCTAGGGACGAGAAGGGGAAGTTGTATGGAGCTTCCTGACTTGTCCTTCTCAAATAGTTGGAGACAGAAATGGGGGCTTTTGCTGAAGAGCTTGTGGGGTCAATTTCTGAGATGAAAAATACTGTTGTAGAGAGTGTCGATATGGGAAAGGTTTTCCCATCCCGACGGTGGCTTGCTTGCTCTTCCTGGAGGGCGCGACTGGCTGTCTTTAGAATGGCTGGCATGGGCTAAGGTGTGCCCCTGCCCGGCACAATCTTCACACTTAATCCTCGGTATGAATTGATCTTAGTGGAGAGTTGTAGGCACATGACCATATTCAATTGGTTGCGTTGGAGTGACTATTTTTACACTCATCATATCCTATTGTGTAAAATATAACTCATGAAATTTGTAAGTTGCTTCTCGCACAACAACCCGATCAAATCAGGTATAGATACTTGAAGGTATATCCATTCCACACCTCATACAAAGGCCATGCGATAAAGAAAGACAAAACAAAAATGATGTACATCCCATGTGCATCGTTCTAGACGTATTTGACAAATTTATAATAAGTAAAATTTAAACTTACCCAGACCCCTCCTCTCGCATAATCAGCTCAAGTTGGTCCCAGTCGGTCGGTGTTATTATTCTTGTAATGGTGCTGTTGCATGGTGGCACACTCGGGGCTCATCGTTGTTGTGGGCCGATGTGCTTAACTCGTTGTTGTAAATCGCAGCATCCGTACTTGGATTTGCGTGGGCTGGTACATCATACTTTTTTCATAGTAGTCGTGGTCGCTTGACAAGGACATCGTGTTTGTGAACTGAATCACCATCGGTCTTCCATATCCTAACGCGACCCTTGATGTTTTTAACAAGCGATGTTGGAGTCTTTGTTTCAACTTTTGTACACACGTTGTGCCACGGCTTCAGTTTTGACGTAGGTGGCATCCTTAGCAGGGAATTGTGTGCAATAAAAATCGATGCTTGCCTAACAGATACATTTTCTCGTTCCTCAAGCTCGAGGTAGTAGAACTCTGTCAGTTCAATAACTTTCGCGTTGTGTTCTTTCTTCTTCTCTATTAACCGTGTCACTGAATGCGCAACAGCTTTTTCGAGTTTTTCCACCAGTGTTGTCTTCTTGACCATATGCCTCTCCTTTTGAGTAACGTTATGAACTTTCGATTCAATCAATTTCTCGTCTATTCTTCCTCTCCTCCATCATCTTCTCTATCTCAACCTGTATTTGGTTTTTCTCAATGTTCATATGCTCTATCTGAGCTTCCAGTTCCTGTGTTTGTTTCTTCAATCATTTTTTTCAACATCTTGCGCTTGGCCATCAAGGACAAAACCTTCTATGATAATCTCCGATTACTCTCAACCAATTCTGTTAAATTTTGAGAACCTTCACAAAATTTAACCATCTTCTCGTCGAATGGTTGTGATATTTGCAAGTCAAAAGAAAACATGTCGTCAGCGGGAGACACATTCTATTTTCCCTTAATCTTGTCATTTGAGTCGGAAGAACTAGACCCCGTGTCACCATACACGGGTAGTAAAATACTTGCCTTGAGCTTTGACACCAACTCTGTCGTTAGGCTTCGAACAATCTAAATTCATTAGTAAACACTTGTAGAAAAATATTGTAACACCCCACCCCAGGCGCCCGTCACCCGAGGCCGAGCATGACGTCGGCATAACACTCCCTGTTCACTCCCAAACTTACACTACCTCTGGATTCTACCTAGTACCAGTAGTGGACCCACTTCTATTTGCGGCACCTGAAACCAAAATTTTTTATCGGTGTATTGTCTTCATTATAAAAAAAATTTATATGGATCAAGTATAAGAATTTAGACATCACGTTACAAAATATAATATTATATAATCACATACCGTACGGAAATCCAGTTTCACGATTACCACTGAAATAACTCATATATTTAAATCACCAAATCCAAATATTTTAAGTCAACCAGTGTAACAAAATATTACACTGTCGCCAATCCATTTGAAAATAATATGGCTAAACCAAACCAATCCAGGCAGTTCATCGTATAATAAAATACCCCACACCACTTTCCTACTAGCCAAATGATCGTTTTTACCTCATGATCAAGAGTTGTAACGGTACTGTACCACCTATAGGATTTGCACTTTTGATAGGTCAATCAACCACCTACAGGACTAATCCTCCTAACAGGTCATAATATCAACAACCACCTGCCGGACTAACCCTCCGGACAGGTCATAATATCAACAACCACCTGCCAGATTAATCCTCCAAACAGGTCATAATATCAACAACCACCTATCGGACTAACCCTCCGGACAGATCATAATATTAACAACCACCTGCCGGACCAACCTTCCGGACAGGTCATCCCGCAGGACATACCCTTCTGACGGGATCAAAGTTATGGCATAGTCGGATAAAAAACCACCCTCTATATTTAGAAATCTACTTCACCCATATAAGTTGTAAAATTGTCCAGTTTTTAATAAACACATTTTTTCACAATTTATATGAAAATAAAATTTGTATATTTACATAGAAGACAGTACACTCACCTCATTCTCCGCACTGCAAAAATGTCACTATCCAAAACCTACTAAGACGCTGGCGCCTGTGAACCTAACAATGATAGGCCTAAATTAATATTTTATTTTAAAATAACCTAACGTGCAATGCAGGCCCTAACTTTTATATTTCTCATTCCCCAAGTTGTCATTATGAAGAATTATTATTTTTGTCCATCTTGCTACGTTAATATTTACCGTACTAACTTATTTAAAATTAACGATTATAGCAATATTATTATAGGTACGAAAATTACTATTACGATTGTGAAAATCTTAATACTTAACAATTTAATTTAATCAAAAATAATATCCGATTAAAATTTTATCTGTTCCGAATCGTTCGCAGACCGAGAAATTTGAATTTTTTTTCAATTTTTTTATCTTTATTGGATTTTCCTTTTTTTTTTTTTCTTCTTTCCTACTTCTGCTTCCTGTTCGCTGAGCCTCACCACAGCGATGACAGCCTTCGTCCCTGTTCTGCTTCTGCTTTGTTCAAACCAATCGTCTCTCTCTCTCTTCACCAGCTCCGGCAGCTCACTTGCCACGTCTTCCTCACGATCAGAGCACATACCCACACCACTCCAACGCTCCTACACACATTAACCCATACACACACGCACACAGCAGAACATTAGAGAACACACACACGTAACCAACGTATGCACACCCACGGCGACGTTGAGTAGCACGCACACAGATGACGAAATAGAACAGAACACACACATGACTAACCACACACGTGCACACGCCAATCACCTCCACACTCTGTCGGTGAACAGAACCCACCAACCCACACTCACACCGGCGACAGAAACAGAACAGAGCACACACCCATACATGACGACGGAACGTACACTAAACGGCGATGACACACCCAACACACAATCACTGGATGATCAATGACAAACATACATACCCACGCCGGAGAAACCCCGACGAACAAAGCCCACCACCGTCGGCGATCACAAACAACACCGACGACACCCACCGGACCGACTGAGCACTTCACCTCCGATCCTCTCTATCTCTCATTTGTTTTCTCGTTTCTCCTTTTAAGGTTCATGATCATAATTGTGCATGGATGAATTTATACGCATGAAAATGGTGGTGGTTCATGAATCCTTGCGTTGCCACATCAAATTCCCATCCCCATGTTTTTCTTTGGTTTTTTTCTTTTTTGATCCCCACAGCCTATATATATATATATATATATCTTTTCCCAAATTAAATTAATCTCTTCCTGATTTTCTTTACGATATCATTTTAATCCAATTCAAAATTTAAGATTTCTTAAAATTACAAATTCACCTCTAAAATTTTTATTTCAAATTGAAAATAACACATTCCATCCCATTATTTTATAAATATTTTTAAAATGCAACTAAAATTACGTATGTGCTAAAATTAGGGTCTTACAACCCTTTCTTCCTAAAAAAAATTGTCCCGAAAATTTAGTTACCTTGATCGAACAAATGCGGATATTTGTCCCTTATCTCATCCTCTCGCTCCCACGTCGCTTCCTCTACCGAATGACTGCACCAGAACACTTTCACTAGCGGAATCGTTTTCGTCCGCAACACCTGATCTTTACGACTTAAGATCTGGACTGGCTCCTCAATGTATGTCAAATCCTTTTTCAACTCGATTGGCTGAAAAGTCAACACATGTGAAAGATCTGACACATATTTCCTAAGCATCGACACGTGGAAAACGTCATATAATTTGGACAATTCTGGCAGTAAGGCAAGTCGATAAGCTGTCGCGCCAACCCGTTCTAGGACCTCGTATGGTCCGATATATCTTGGACTTAGCTTCTCTTTCTTCCCGAACCTCATTATGCCCTTCCACGGGGATATACGCAAAAATACATAATCGCCCACTTCAAATTCCAACTCCCTCTTACGCTTGTCAGCATAACTCTTTTGTTGACTCTGAGCAATCTTCAATCTTTCCTAAATCACCTTTACTTTGTCTGCTGTCATTTGGGCGATATCCAACATCAGCAATTTTCTTTCTTCTACTCAGTCCAACAGACTGGAGTCCTGCTGTACGGCGAGAGATTCGCATCCTCCTCGTATTGACTACTCGTAACTATACGAGGTCAAAGTTTTAGTATAGTGTGATTGTGAAAGATCAAGTTATCGTATTCACAGGGATTGGTGTCGTTACTATCGAGTACCGCGTTTATCATGACCTAACTTTATCTAGGCTAAAAACAAATGTATCTAATTAATTAAAATAATTCTAATATAACTTAAATTATCTATACTAATATACTAATATGTTTTAGGGGAAAGAATTGCCTAGGGATTAACTTGTTTACAAATATGTGTTCGATCTCGATTTACTCACGTTTACGGTGTTCGACTTATTTGACAATCTCGGTATTTAAAACTCATCCGCCACCTCTCCCGAGTGTAAGACGGGGGATATAACGTAACTTCGTGTCAACGAAGAAGTCCTCCTCAACGTCTTAATGACCCTAGGTCGCGTGAGTCTGGCCCCAACGTCATTGATTGCACATAATCCAACTCCCGACTGGGTCATTGGATTGTGCGTTGTATTTACCCTATCGACAATCTCCATTCTAAAACTCTCTCGCCACCTCTCCTAACTGTAAGACGAGGGATATAACGCAAATTCGTGTCAACGAAGAAGTCCACTTTAACGTCTTAACGACCCTATATCACGTGAATCTTGTCCCAACATCATCGATTGTCCACAATCCAAACCCTGACCGGGTTATAGAATCGTGGCATTTGTTTACCCTAATCTGAATCTGGGATTTGTCAAACCCTGTATTCTTGATGTATCTAACTAAGCATGATAAACAAATAATAAGATAAACACAATCAAACTACGAAGAACAAACATAAACGCAACACTGAAATCATCCAAACACATATTCATAAATTTATTATTAATCCCTATACAATCCATGTTTAACTACGGCCATAACCGTATTTACAATGAAAGAACGAGCTAAACATGCTCACATGATCCTAAGTTAAAGAAATAAGAAAACGAATTGAATAACTTAGCCTTGTCCGAAGATTAACCGCTAAGAACCGCTCAACGATCGCTTTACCGTCTTCCTCCACTTCGGGATGTGAGCTTCACCTCTAAAACTACTCTATCTACCCTTAGATATATTCTAAGGGGCTCAAAATACCAAGAGAGACCGAAAAGAGAGATGAAGGGGGGATATATATAACCAAAATATCTCAAAATATCTAATAAATATCTTCAGTCTGTGCAGAGGTCACTACCGCAGCGAAGGAATTTACCACCGCGGTGGTGGTAGGTCGGTTTGGCTAATCGCCTTAGCGATGAAGAAAGTAGTGGCCATGGTTGACATTCTACTGTTTCACTGTCGAGGCGATGGATCTTACTGCCACAGCGGTGGATGTTCAGCAACATTAGTCAGTCTCTGCATCCTCACTGCCACGGTAGAGGTCTGGACACCGCGGCGGTGGGTTTGTTTTACAATTTTGCCTCCGAGCTTGTTTTTTCACCGTTCTTAGATCGTTTTTGGTTCGATCTTATTGTTTTTGCTCCAGTTTTCTATCTTTTTTCCCCACACACATGTTTTATACAAAAAGTATAAAAACTAATTAAAACGTAATAAAATACTATATAAACGCTTCGAAAACTAACTTAATTCAATTTGGAAATAGATAGATAAATCACACATATCACCTGCATTTTCTACCATACAATGCTTCATACGGGGCCATTTCGATTGCCGAATGGTAGCTGTTATTGTAGGCAAATTCCATCAACGTCAAGTGATCATCCCAGCTACTAGAAAATTCCAGAACACAACCCCTCAACATATCTTCCAATGTCTAGATCATAAAATCTAATTGACCGTCAGTCTAAGGATGAAAGGCAGTACTGAATTTCAGTTTGGTACCTAGAGCAGTTTGAAGACTCGGCCAAAACTTCGAAGTAAATCTCGGATCGCGGTCTGACACTATAGAAACTGACACACCATGTAACCGAACAATCTCGTCAATATATAATTGAGCATACTTATCCAGAGAGTACGTCGTCTTTACGGCTAAAAAATTAGCAGATTTGGTAAGCCTATCAACGATCACCCAGATAGAATTATACCTTTTTTGAGTACGAGGTAATCCCAAAATAAAATCCATCGTGATATGCTCCCGTTTCCACTCTAGTATAGGTAGAGACTGTAATAACCCACCTGGACGTTGGTGCTCGATCTTGACTTGTTGACAAACGAGACACTGGGCAACAAATTCAGTAATTTTCCATTTTATTCCATTCCACCAGTAGTGTTCTCGCAGATCCTGATACATTTTAGTACTGTCCGGGTGCATAGCGTATGCTGAGTTGTGCGCTTCCTCCAAGATATCCCTATTCAGGTTGGCATCATCAAGCACACATAGTCTATTCCCCACCATCAAAGCCTCATCGTTATCCCTAACACGATAGTCAACTCTTTGACCATTCTTTACTTCACCTCTGATCTTCCCTAAATACGCGTCTGACTTCTGTGATTTTATAATACGGTCGATCAATGTCGGTCTCAAAGTCAAAGTCACAAGCAACGTTGCCGTCTGACCAACTGCCAACTGTACTCGCAAAGATCTCAACTCGGCATACATATTAGTATGAACAACTTGAATGTGTGCAATTGAACCCGCCGATTTCCGCCTCAACGCATCCGCTACAACAATGGCCTTTCTAGGATGATAGTGGATAGTACAATCATAGTCCTTGATCAATTCTATCCAGCGTCTCTGCCTCATATTTAGTTTCTTCTGAGTAAACAAGTATTTTAAACTCTGGTGGTCGGTGTATATTTCACAAGTCTCGCCATACAGGTAATGTCTCCAGATCTTTAAGGCAAACACAATCACTGCCAATTCCAAATCATGCGTTGGGTAATTACGCTCATGATTCTTTAGTTGTCGGGAGGTGTATGCAATCATGTGACCATGTTGCATCAGTACACACCCTAGTTCCTAATGTGATGCGTCACTATAGATTAAAAGCCACCACATTCAGTTGGAATAGAGAGTATTGGCGCAGATATCAATCTATTCTTCAGCTCTTGAAAACTCTACTCACATTTATCAGTCCACTCGAATTTGGATTCTTTGCGGGTCAATCAGGTCAATGAGGCAGCTATAATAGAGAATCCTTGCACAAACTGACGATAATAACCTGTCAATCCCAAAAAGCTTCGAACTTCGGTTACCCTTTTCGGCCTTTCCTATTGCACCACGGCTTCGACTTTCTTTGGATCCACCTTAATACTATCTCCTGAGATAACATGCCCCAAGAATACCACTCGATCCAACCAGAACTCACATTTACAGAATTTGACATACAATTGCTTCTCTCGCAACGTCTGCAACATAATCTGGAGATGCCCTGCATGCTCTTCCCTACTTTGGGAATAGATCAGTATATTATCGATGAACATGATAATAAATTGATCTAGATAAGGTTGGAAGATCTAATTCATCAAATCCACAAAGGCAACAGGGGCATTCCTCAACCCGAATGGCATAACCAAGAATTCATAATGCCCATACCTCGTACGGAACGCCGTCTTTACCACGTCACTGTCAATGACTTTCATCTGGTGATATCTTGATCGAAGATCTATTTTGAAAAACACCCTGGCCTTCTGCTGTTGGTCGAACGAATCATCAATTTTAGGCAACGGGTATTTATTACGAATCGTCACCTTATTCAACTGTCAGTAATCGATACACATCCTTAACATGCCATCCTTCTTCTTTACAAATAACACTGGGGCTTCCCACGGAGAAACACTAGGTCTGATAAACCCGCGGTCTAACAAATCTTCCAACTGAATCTTTAATTCCTTTAGCTCGGTAGGCGCCATACGATAGGGTGGAATTGATATCGAAGTGGTTCCTGGGAGTAACTCGATAGTAAATTCCATCTCCCTATCCACTGGAAATCCTTCTGGAAACACATCGGGAAAATCCCCGACCACTGGAATATCCGCCACCTGAACTCCATTCTGTCTTGTGTCAATAACATGCGCGAGGTATCCCTGACATCCTTTCTTTAGTAACTTTCTGGGCTCCAGGACTGAAATCAAGCTAACAGGGTTAATGATTTTGGTCCCGAAAATATCAACTCCAGCTCGCCTGAAACCCGAAAGATAACTTCATTTTTAAAGCAATACACCGTGGCATGATAACCGGATAGAAAATCCATACCCAGTATCACATCAAAATTTTGAATACTTAAGATCTACTAATAACTCTTTATCACCAATCCGAAGCAGACTATCTTTATAAGCATTATCTATCAACACCGACTCACCTACCGGAGTAGAGATAATGATACTATATAGCAGGGAAGTAGGAAATTTGCCTATATGCATCATGAAGGTTGCTAAAACAAATGAATGAGTAGAATTGGGATCAATAAGTACATGTGCATCTCTATCATATAAAGACATGATATATGTAACCATATCTGGAGTAGCCTGGGCATCCTCTCGAGTAGTAGCAAAAACACGACCTCGCGTCGGAGGTCTACCAGCAGATCTTCTACTATGCCCCTAGGTAGTACTAGGGCCAGCACTACCCACACTGATCACAGAAGGTGCAGAAAAGACAACAGATTTCGGACAATTCGGAGCTATATGACCCAGCTCATAACAACAAAAATATACGGGACTCTCTATAGGACAGTCTCTGATAAAGTGATCCGGTGATCCACATTGGTAGCATACAAATACCCCGGCTCGACTAAATAGCTTATTCCTTCCCGGTCCTTGCTGGCGGCACTCGATCCAGATACACTCTGCTGTCGCCCAGAGTATAACTTTCGTAGACCACGACTTCTAACAGATTGACCAATCAATGTGTCCCAAGTAATTGGCGGTCGAGATACTATTCCCCGAGAAGTGCCACCTGGATATCTACTAGGCGACTCAAATCTGTTTTTTTTTTTTTTTGTACTGTTCGTGGCTCTTGGCAGCTTCCTGAACATCCATTTCCATCAACTTTGCCGTATTCACCAACTCAGCGTAACTCTTGATTTATCTGCTCATCAGCCTGGAACGAATTTCTAAATTGAGCCCTTTTTGGAATCGTCTGCATTTTATCTCTTCTGCTTTTACCAGATCAGGAACAAAATGAGACAAGGCATCAAATTTAACCTCGTACTATTGGACAGTCATCTTCCCCTACTTCAAAACTATGAACTCTTCCTCCATCTGGAACTGATAAGATTCGGGAAAATATTTCTCATTAAACACCGCAACAAAATGATCCCAAGTGATCTCTGTGCCGGAAACTGTAATCAATCTCTTCATCTCTTCCCACCAGTGTTTTGTTTCTTCTTTCAGCTGGAAGGTGGCAAGAAGTACTCGGCTATCGTTAATAATCCCCATGGTCTCAAATACATGCTCAACGCCTCTCAACTAGTTCTCGGCATCAGCTGGACCCGCCGTTCCTGTGAAAATCGGAGGATCTAACTCCTTGAATCTTTTCAAAAGTACTGACTAGGACGTAGCAGTATCAGTTTGGGCCTTTTGACATTTCATTATTTTCGCCTGATGTTCTGTCAACTAGGCAGTAGCCTGCAAAATCCTCTCGACGGCATCTAAACTTCCCTGCATCCTATCTTCCTACCTTGGGGGTTCCACCTGCCTCTGGGGTCCCACACTCCCAGAGCTCTCATTTTCACACTCCATCGTCACTATCTGAAATAAAATTTAATGAACTACTGGACTAACCAAATAAACAACAATATTTAATTTAATAACAACACTACCACTCACGTGCCGAAACTACCAACCGACACCCTATCTCAAGGTCCACCACTGGCTCGACAAACTGACATGTCTACAGAACCTATAACCTAAACTCTGATACCACAAATGTAACACCACACCCCGGGCGCCCGTCACCCGAGGCCAGACGTGACGTTGGCATGACACTCCTTGTTCAACTAACCAAACACACCCATATATATATATATATATATATATATAATGTAACATACTACACCGGGCGCCCGTCACTCGAGGCCGGACGTGACGTCGGCATGACACTCCTTGTTCAACTGACTAAACACACCCATATACACACACACACACACACACACACACACACACACACAACAAAAATCACCAAAACAACATGCTAAACCTTCCACGGTTCACTTCGGACCTGCCCACTCCCAAACTGACACTACCTACAGACTCTACCTAGTGCCAGTAGTGGACCCACTCCTATTTACGGCACCTGAAACCAAAAAATTTTATCGATGTACTGTCTTCATAATAAAAACATTTTATATGGATCAAGTATAAGAATTTAAACACCACGTTACAAAATATAATATTATATAATCACATACCGTACGAAAATCCAATTTCTTTGTCACCACTGAAATAACTCATATTTAAAACACCCAATCCAAATATTTTAAGTCAACCAGTGTAACAAAATATTATACTGTCACCAATCCATTTTAAAATAATATGTCTAAACCAAACCAATCCAGGCAAATCATCATATAATAAATTACCCCATACCACTTTCCTACTAGCCATAGGATTATTTTTACCTCACGATCGGGAGTTGCAACGGTACCGTACCACCCGTAGGATTTGCATTCCTGACAGGTCAATCAACCATATGTAGGACTAATCTTCCTGATAGGTCATAATATCAACAACCATCTGCCGGACTAACCCTCTGGACAGGTCATAATATCAACAACCACCTGCCGGACTAACCTTTCGGACATGTCATAATATTAACAACCAACTGCTGGACTAATCCTCTGGACAGGTCATAATATCAACAACCACCTGTCGTACTAACCTTCCGAACATGTCATAATATCAACAACCATCTGCTGGACTAACCCTCTGGACATATCATAATATCAACAACCACCTACCGGACTAACCCTCCAGACAGGTCATCACCATCCCGCAGAACATACCCTCCTGACGGGATCAAAACTATGGCATAGTCGAATCAAAAACCACCCTCTACATTTAGAAATCTACTTGACCCATATAAGTTATAAAATTGTCCAATTTTTAATAAAAATATTTTTTCACAATTTATACGAAAATAAAATTTGTATATTTACATAGAAGACAGTTGATCGCTCAAATTTAATACTCAATTTAAGCGCAAAATATGGCGTAGTATAGCGACTTAGGTAAGGGTGTCGAACCACAAGGATTGAATTGCAATTATTAATTCTTTCTTATTTTTCGGTTGAATTTAATAAATTGATTTTTGGTTTTTTTTAATTAATAAAATAGAAAAATAATTAAATTAAAATATAAAATGATAAATGATCGGGTTGAGGGCATGCATTCAGCTTTCGATTATCCTAATGTGTTTTAATTCTTTATCTATTTTTATTCTGTGTATAGTGAAGTAATTCAACTACAAGAAAAATTACAACGAAAGCTTGACTATTTAATCGATATGAATTATCTTTGGGATTCGGTTCCTAATCTACTGTGAACCAATCCCTAAGTATAATTAATCCTAACAAATACGCCGATTAATCGACCGTTTAATCGGTATGGATTATCTTCGGGATTCAATTCCTTATTTACGATGAATCAATCCCTAAGCATAACTCATCCTATTAAACCATATCGATACCAATAAAACTGATTGTATAACGGTTAGATCTAAACCACAGGTATTAGATCTAACCCAAAAGTACTAATAAATTATTTCTAATATTCATAAAATGATAAAAACAATAATTGATTTCATAAACAATGTAAGAACATAAATCTTCGTTATACAATCTTATACACAGATAAAATATAACGAGAAATTAAAACTACATAGGAAATCTTAAAACGAATACAACCTAACTCAGTTTTGTGCCTTAGGCGTTCATGGATTGTTGCTCCTCCAAAAGATGATCAACCATAGTCCCATAAAGAAGAACAGTTCAATTCGGCAGTAAGAAAGTGGCAGGGAAAAAAAAACTAAAGTTCACTCCCCTCCCAATGGAGAGCCGACTGAACAGTATAAAAAATAAAAATAATAAATTCCCCCAAACCCTACAACAGTGGCCGAAACCCCCCCCCCCCCCCCCCCCCCCCAAAAAAAAAAAAAAAAAAAACCCAATGGAGCAAAAACTAAAAAACTAAAGGAAAAATAAAAAAATAAATAATAAAAAACTCTCCCACCAAACGACCACTGTTTCCTTTTTTGTCCATTAATTTCCATTAAATTTGATCTTAATGGTCATGCATCTCTCAAATGTAACTTTTCCCATTTAGGCCACCTCAATAATGAATAAAACAATTCCAAATAAAGCCCCTCCTTCATGCTGAATTGGATCCATGATTTCATAAAATTTCCCACATCAATGTTACCAATTAAAGCTCCTTTAATTGGTAACAGATTCTTTAATTGGGACCCGTTTTGTGAGTGGGTCGCGGGTCTGGGCCAGTTCGAGTCGATTGCGAGTTTTCTCAATATTCACTCTTTTTAACTATTTTGTATACTTTTTTTCAGGATTTCTTTATTGAGTTTTTTATTATATAGTTCCCTATAGAGAGATCATTGAGAAAAAAATCTTTTTCATATGTTTGGTTAGGATTCAGACCAAATAGTACAATCAATTAAGTTTTTAGTCCTTCAAAAAAATAAAAACAACACTAAAAAGACACACGTACCCCTGAACAAACCCTCTCTCTTATTTATATTAATTATCACTCACCCTCTCTCTCTCTCTCTCTCACTCTAAGCTCACTCTCTCTTTCACTCACTCTCTAAAGTTGAGCGTTAACATAACTAAATGTGTTGAGCGTTAACACAACTAAATGTATTGGGTTTGTAATTACGTTAACATTAACACAATTAAATTAAGTGTGCTAGATTGTAATTATGTTAACGTTAACGCAATAAAATTAAATGTGTTGAGTTGTAATCGTGTTAACGTTAACGCAATTAAGTTAATGTGTTGGGTTGTATTTGCGTTAATATTAATGCAACTAACATTAACGTTAATGCATACAAAACAAATAATGAAAGACACGGTAATATGAAATACACACAAAAAAATGCATTAACGTTAACACACACAAAATATGATAAATATTCAAGAGAAAAAAATATACAATACGTCTGGTGATAAAATGAGTTAACATTAACGTAATGCACAAACAGACAGATTGGAAGATGATACGTTAACAAAAAAAAAAAAAAAATAGATTCAACAACGTTAACGTCAATCCCAATGTAATATTGTAATATAGATAAATGGTATTTACTTGAACAAGTTACGTTAACGTTAACATCCTTTGTTATTCAAATTTGTCTTGTTACAAAATAACAAAATGACAGACTTGTAAATAAATATTAATAGGGAGGGCCATAATGAATGACTTTTTTCTAAAAATTTGGTGAGGTCTGAAAACTTAATTGTTTATGTTAGGAAGTCTTTTTTCTCTATTGGGTCTCTATAGAGGACTAAAAAATTAATTACCCTTCTTTATTTTCGGACTTACATTTGCAAAAACAATAAACTGTATTATTACTAATTAAAAATGATTAAAAGACTATCAAAATTATAAATTAAGGGTGTAAATTTTGTATAAAATTGAGAACGATCAACAGTACACTCATCTCATTCTCCGTACTGCAAAAATGTCACTGTCCAAAATCTACTGGGACGCTGGCGTCTGTAAACCTAACAATGATAGGCCTAAATTAATATTTTATTTTAAAATAACCTAACAAGCAATGCAGGCCCTAACTTTCATATTTCTCATTCCCCAATTTGTCATTATGAAGAATTATTATTTTTGTCCGTCTCGCTACGTTAATATTTATCGTACCAACTTATTCAAAATTAACGATTATAGCAATATTATTACGGGTACGAAAATTACTATTACGATTGCAAAAATCTTAATACTTAACAATTTAATTTAATCGATAATAATATCTGATTAAAATTTTACCTGTTCCGAATCGTTCGCAGGCTGAGAAATTTAATTTTTTTTTTAATTTTTTATCTTCATTAGACTTTTCTTTTCTTTTTCTATTTTTTGTTTCTTCTTCTTTCCCACTTCTGTTTCATGTTCGCTGAGCCTCACCGCCGCGACGACAGCCTTCGTCCCTGTTCTACTTCTGCTTCTGCTTCGTTCAAACCAGCCATCTTTCTCTCTCTTCACCAGCTCCGGCAGCTCACTCGTCGCGCCTTCCTCACGATCAGAGCACACACCCACACTAATCCAATGCTCCCACACACACACGCAGACAACAGAACATTAGAGAACACACACAGGCAACCACCGCATGCACACCCACGTCGACGTCGACCAACACACACACAGATGACGGAATAGAATAGAACACACACATGCCTAACCACACACATGCTTAACCACACACATGCACACGCCAATCATCTCCACACTCTGACGGTGATCAGAACCCGCCAACCCACACTCACACCGGCGAGAAAATAAAATAGAGCACACACCCACACATAACGACGGAACGCACACCAAACGGCGACAACATACCCAAGCCACGATCACTGGATGATCGACGACGAACATACATACCCACACCAAAGAAACCCCGACGAACAGAGCCCACCATCGCCAACGATCACAAACAGCACCGACGACACCCACCGGACCGACCGAACACCTCACCTCCGATCCTCTCTCTCTCTCTCTCCTCTGTTTTCTCGTTTATCCTTTTGAGGTTCATGTTCATAATTGTGCATGGATGAATTTATCCACATGAAAATGGTGGTGGTTCATGAATCCTTACGTTGCCACGTCAAATTCCCATCCTCCTATTTTTTTGGGTTTTTTTCTTTTTTGATCCCCACAGCCTATATATATATATATATTAATCTTTTTCCAAATTACATTAGTCTCCCTCTGCTTTTCTTTAAGTTATCATTTTAACCCAATTCAAAATTTAAGATTTCTTAAAATTATAAATTCACCCCTAAATTTTTTATTTCAAATTGAAAATAACACATGCCACCCCGTTAGTTTTTAAATATTTCTAAAATGCAATTAAAATTATGTACGTGCTAAAATTAGGGTTTTACAAATGTTATTTTGTGGATTACACTCAACAAACACCGGTTGTGTTACATTTAAATTTTTTTATCTTGTGTTAAATGTAACATTTGTAAATAAATAAAAATATTGCGTTAAGATTGCGTAGTTATACATCAACAAAAATACACACCTGATCTGCAGTTAAATTATACAAATTTAATCCAAATGCAACTGACATTAGCATCATTATGTCCCATTTTATAAACCGGGGGACTGCAACCATTTTGGTTGCCACAAGGGGTGGTCAATCGTGTGTGCTCACACAAGAAAAAAAAAAAAAAACCAATAACGACAACAACAACAACCTAAACAAACATATTTAAGTTTTGTAAGGTTTTATGCATTATATGCAATAACTATAATAAATCACGCACAATTGTTATTACCTACAAGACTATCATCCAACCAGTGATGGAACTCGGCCTCTGATACCCAACTTCAATTGATAACATCAAATTTGAATAGATGACATTGTCCCATTTGTAAGTTGTCATGGTGTTCAAATCCTCGACAAGATTTAGATCCAATACTCTAACATAGTGCCCCTTGTTCACGAAAATACAAGTTGTAAACAAATGAAGGCAGAGCAATCGAACAACATCCCTCACATATTTTTCACCGTCCTGGTTGATGGCAGCACATAACATATCCTTTATCTGGACAACACTTACCTTGTTTGTATTCAAATCTTGTCTTGTTATGAATGTGCAATCCTTTTTTTCATATCTACCGTAAAGTTGTACACGATCACGTGGCAACCCAAATATCAGTTGCACATCGTTGCTCATGAACTTCACATACCATGGCCCCAATTTGAACACTTTCTTCTCTGGATGATAGGACTGGATGATGTTTACAATAAGACTATCGATCCTATAAAATGATACCTTAGCCTCCCGATCATTCATCAATGTATTCATGGTGTTTCAAAATGGAGTGCGGCGTAAGTATCGTATATGTTCGTCGCGTATTACTACATCATGAATGATTGAGGAGAACTAGGATAGATAGCATCGATATTGATGGGTCCTGCAGGTGCTTGGCTGGTTGACACTGTTGGTTGATCTGGAACATTCGCTTCTAAAGTGGAACAAACAAAATTCAATAGGTGCTAAATAATTCAAATAAGTAAAGAACAACAAAAACGTACGTGGTTTTTTTTTTTTTTTTACCTTCCTCACTGGTTGATTTGGAACATATCCTTCTGAAGTGGACCAACAAAAATCAATAGGTGCTAAGTAGTTCAATTTTGTAAAGAACAAAACAGATTAGTACGTCATTTTTTTCCATCCTCACTGTCTAACACGCTTGTCGATGTGTCATGTTCGTCATCGACCGTAGGTATTGAATCATCTACACAATATATATATATATATATATATATATATATATATATTGTGTTACATTCAACGTACAAATATATATAAGGTGTTACATAGAGGCAAAAAAAAAAGACCTCATAAAGCATAAAACCCAATGATGTTATATTCGTACTTCAGTGTTACATTTCAACATACGAAAAGCTAGCTTTTGTACAAAAAATGGTTGAAACTTTTACATTTCAGATGTGCACACAATTTTGAAAAATAAAAAATGATGTGCTCCATATTTGTTAGCCCTACTGCGATAGCAAAAACAAAAATCGTGTATAAAAAAACATACAAAATTGTTATACATAGAACCTATTTAACTATACAACGATGATGTTACGTTCAACATCCAACCAAATCGATCTGCACCAATACATGTGCTTAGTGACGGCTAAATATCAAGGTAACACGTTGATCATGATATGGAAACAATAAACATAACTACTTCTCAGGAAAAAAAATAGTCAACAACTTCAACAAATATGTGTACCAAATCATCGATCAAACACATGTCGATGCCCTTGTGTGGTGAAATCATCGAATATATACGCACACTGATATGCTAATAACAAAATGTCATGTATAAAAATCACAAAAACGCAATAGGCAAAACAATACTATATATCACAAACAACAAAAACTAAAAATATTGACTTCCGTCTGTTCAATATATGGTGGCATGCCATGAACTACAAGTTCAAACGCGTTAACTAAGAGCTATCGTCGGATTTTTGAGCCAACAAAGCTAAGATCATTGTCAAAGTACAGCAAATATGATTACCTGTGTCGGAAAGGTTGTCAGGATCATCGACAGTGTTGAGATTCTTCGTGATCATCTTCCGCCACATAGTTACCATTGTACTCTGGTTGGGACACAAATCAAGCAGGTATAGAGCACGACAATGGAGACGACGGGGTTGTAGAACAATAGGGATTTTGATCGGTGAAAGAATATGGAATGTTTTGAAATCGGGGAGTGGATATGGGCTTATAGAACGTGATTATCAAAATACGTCATTTCCCTAACAAGTTGTGAAATGGCAATTTAATTTGGGGAGGAATCGTATATTACGCACTTAAATATGTAACGTGTACAACACACGCAAATATTACACAAACACGTAATGTTACATGTAACATTCTCTTATATACTAATGTATGTAAGAGATGAGGACATGTGTTACATGTAACAATGATGTTGCGTGTAACCTATTAATGTCATGAATGTTATATGTAACAAATATCTCTAAAAAATTAAAAATATTTAAAATGACAAAACTTAAATCCAAAAAAAAAAAAATCACATTATTGCCATGTTGAAAGTAACATCAATGACTTCATCTAAAAAATATACAATGTAGAACGTAACAAAACATCTATTATTGTCGTGTTGAATATAACATCAATGATTTCATCTACAAAATATATTTTTATTTAAAAACATATAAAAATAAAATTCAATTGTCTGCTCTCGAATCCAAAAAATCTCATCAATATGACCCTGTGTTACATCATTGGGTATTTGCAAGTCTTTCTATTGTGTCTCCCTATTTTCCCGTATCTCCTACATTTTCTCTATTTTATCTCACCTCTTGACGGTATTTTTACTTTCTTCCGCTGACTCGGTTACTTCTTTGACAATGGAGGTAATATAACCAGTTCGCTCTCAACCCACATAGGTCGTTCCATTGTCGTTATTGTGTATATACTTCTCGAATACATCTCACGGTAAAAATTAACACAAAAGTATTCCTCTATGTATTCATATGCTGACAGACAGCTTTTGTCGATTGCTGCACAATCGTGTACGCGTGAGAATCCCTTTATCTGCTATTGTCTGTACGAACATGATCGTCCCACCGTATTAATTGGCATTGATGGGGAGGAATGAATCTTGTAAAATCCATCGCCAAACGAGCTGATGTTCCAGGTTCTTTCTTCATTAATCAGTTCGCACAACTTATTTTTCCAGAATGGTATGATCTCACCATCCATATATTTTTTATTCCTCTCTCCTATCAGACATCAAATCCATCCACTGTATTATGATTTTGTCAATCAATAATATTGTAGGCACGTGATGATATTCGCTTACCCAGGAATTGAAACATTCCGCCATGTTTGATGTTAGGGAAAAGTACCATTTAGACTCTCTAACTATTGACACATTTCTAAGTGGTCCCTCTAAGTTTAAACGTTTTATTTCAAACCCTCTACGTATCATAACATTTCAAATTCGTCCTTCCGTTACAAATTCAGTTAAAACTGACGGAATTTAAGGGCAAAATGGTCTTTTCATATTTTTTAATCATTTTTAATTAATTTTTTTAATTTTTTTCCTCCCCTTCTTCTCTCTCTCCCACCACCTCCCTCTCCCTCCTTCCCTCTTCCTCTCCCTCTCCCTCTCCCTCTTTCTCCCCTTCCCCTCTCTCCCTCCCACCCCACCCCCTGCAACAGGGTGGCACCACCCTTGTTTCAGGGGGTGATTCCACCCCCTGCAACAAGGGGTGGTTGCGCCCCCTGTTTCAGGGGGGTGGAACCACCCCCTGAAACAGGAGGTGAAAACACCCCCTGTTGCAAGGGTGGGGTGGGAGGGGAGATAGGAGGAAGAGGGAGAGAGAGAGGGAGAGAGAGGTGGCGAGGAGAGGGAGGTGGCGGGAGAGAGAGAGGAAGGGGAGGAAAAAAAATAAAAAAAATTAATTAAAAATGATTAAAAAAATTTTAAAAACGTGAAAATACCATTTTTCCCCTGAGATTCTGTTAGTTTTAACGGAATCTCTAACGGAGGGATGAATTTGAAACATTATGATACGTAGAGGGTTTGAAATGAAACGTTTAAACTTAGAGGGACCACTTAGAAATGTGTCAATAGTTAGAGGGTCTAAATGGTACTTTTCCCTTGATGTTATTTCACTATATCGTTTCTCCCGAAAAATATATTACTGAATTTTATTGTGGAAAATCGTGCATAAATCTTTGAACTTTTTCTCCCCCTACATATATTATCTAATCGTACAACATTTTATAAACTTCTCCCAGCCATTGTAGCTTTCAGATTCATTTTTAAGTGAAGAAATATGTATGGTGACATTATGGGAATAAATTTCATACTCCCTCTAATATTCCATTGTGCCGATCCAATATAAACGTGATCACGAGATCCAGCACGATAATCTTTCTGAACTCAGATAAAAATCAATTCCAATTCTCATCATTTTCTGCATTAACGATTGCAAATGCGATGAGAAACACTCCTGCAAAACAAACCAGTCGCAAAAACTCATCATGTGCCCATTGTGTGTGAAATGTAACAAATGTTACATGTAACATTACCTATGTTCAAAAAATGTTATATGATACGGTGAATATAAATATGTATTGTGTGAAAAACAAGTACCTTGGTGGCCATCTTTTGCCATTGCAGCTAATAAATTCCCTTTATATCGACTAGTAAAAAATGTTTGATCGAGGAACACCATCGGTCGACAAAAATAAAACCCATAAATACATGCTTGGAATGCGACAAAAAGACGCCTAAAATGTCCTGTTTCATCATCATAATCGAGTGTAACGTGACTTCCAGGGTTTGCCAGTCTACACTTATCAACATACCATCGTAAGTAGTTGTATGGAGATGAATAATCCCCAAACACATTATTTCAGGGCCTTTCAACACCAAGCCACGCGTTACGATACGAGATCTCGAGACCATATTACTTCTTGAAATTGTCAACAACATCAACAGGGTGCATTTTTGGGTTCTCACTCACATCATTAGTTAAGTAGCTAGAAATAACCTCCAAACTCATTTGTTTGTTTTTGTTTGTGCGGAAAGCAGCCCAACACGTGTGTGTTTTTACCAAATTCCGGATGTAGAATAAACTATTTTCACGCATCACACGTTCGTGCACAAACCATGGGCATTTTTTTTTTCCTCTCTTAGTGCAGATGCAACTATCACACGCACTTTGTCACCTTTCAAGTAACAAAAATTAAACCCAATCTCAATTACATATTTTTTTAATACTTTTCGAAACTCGCTTGTTCTGCCTCTGAATTTATGTCCCTCTTCCTGGATACTGTTAGCCCACTGAGATGACAATAATATCCTCTCATTATTTCGTTGTAGTATGTTGCCATAACTACCTATGTAGTCAAGTTCATTTTCATTGTCGCTACTGCTATTTACCGGAACAATAGTGTTGGTTGATGCACCATTCGATCCGCTTAAATCATTCAGTCTTCTCTTAATGCATATCTCCAACAGCTCAATCTTCATATGGGTTGTTAGCAACAACATCTCTTCGAAGTCGTTTTGGTCGTCAAGCATGCAGTTAGGATGACCGTACAATGCGTATAACAAATCATATTTTGATTTAGCTAATTCTGGTCATTTTTTGACAATCTTATTACACTACTCACTAATATTATTATCGTTTCTAATCCTTAACATTGTAGTCACCCCCTCGTACTTGCACAGACATGCAATTGAAAAATTCTCCCTGCTGATGTACCAAAAAACATCCGATCATGTTTTTTTGTCCCCCAACAAAATATTAATGATTGTTGAATGTAACATCAACATAATACACTGTTTGTGAAAATATGTAAAACATGTAACAAAATAACGTTTTCATGTTGAATGTAACACACCTTATGTTTGTGTTTAACATATGTGAAAGTATGTAAACATGTAACAATATAACGTTTTCATGTTGAATGTAACGCTCCCTATGAATGTAATATCGCTATAAGTGCAATGTTATATGAAATATGGAGAAATGTAACAATGTAATGCTCCTTATGTGTTCATATTGAAGGTAATGCGCACTATGTTGTGTGTCTATGTTACATTCCACATTGTGAAATTGTGTGAAATCGAATTTGTATCATCCAAAAATACTATTATATACGTCGATCTACATCAGAAATACTGTATCATCCATTCATATATGTTGTGTGTCTATATTACATTCCACAACGTGAAAACTGTGTGAATCGAATTTGTATCATCCAAAAACACTATTATATACGTCGATCTACATCAAAAACACTGTACCATCCATTCACGTATGCTATTCGTATACATATGTGTGATAACACACACTTGATCGTCGAAAAACGAGATCTTTATGAATGTTAACTATATTGCTACTATCGAAACTCTAACTATGATATCAACAAATCTATAAATCGTAATTATTGGCACAGATCAATGCGAATAGGTGTTACCTGTTGTTGCTCGACTCATAATGATACATCAATTGTCTTTCCATTGTTGCGTCTGCTTCTCAACTCGAAATGATACAATTCGATCAATTGACATGCACCGACTATTTCTTGATTTTGAAATTCGAAATGGAACATATAATAGGAAATTATGCATGATTCCATATTTATAGAATATTTTGGCAACTAATTAACGATCAAGAATATAATCTTAGCTGTCGCGTATAATGCAAGGGCAAATTAGTCACTGATGAATGTATTGATAATGATTTTGGGACCTCTCAATGCACAGAAACTCCGGTGAATGACTGATCTGTTCGGTAATTAAGTAACGAGTTTTATTGGTAGATTACCGCTTAATGTAGTTTTAGCAGGTAATTTTTTCTAAAATATATTACACCAAAACCCTCTGTTTCAAAAACTTGATATTCCCGATTTATGAATAGTTGTGCCTCTTTTTCTTTTTGATACAAGATGGAATACAAAAGAAAACTAAGGGCCTTTATCAAAGACTTTTTTTTCATTTCAGACAAAACAAGCATTTCTATATCTTCTGGCGTTGATTCTATCATCTTCAACTCGAGGGTTCCATTCACTTCCTTTTTTTTTGCCAAAAAATCTACTAAGAATGGGTGGAATGATATCAAAAGATAGATCTGGATTAAGAGAGAGAAGCCTGGACAAAAAGATAGAGAGAGAGAGAGAGCTAGAGCGAGAAAGAGAGACGGGACTGAGAGGTGTGAGATGATGGGGGAAAATAGAGATTTAGGATTTCTTTGGACAAGAATTTATACTATTTTGAAATACTGGGAAAATTGACCAGTTCGGATAGAGACATTCCAATTCACTGATTGAGCAGTTGAACCAGTCCGAACCAACTAGGTCGTCGATTTTTTTACTTAACTGGATTTGAACAGTTAATCAGATGGACACAAGCTGATAGGTTAAAAATACTTATCTACTTCTAAGCCGAATTTGGTAGTTTTCGAGTGTTTTAGTAATATTTTATTGTGTTTTTGTTTGTTTTTATGTAAATAAGGTATAGGGACGTAACAAAGTGATAAACAACTGAAACAGTAGAAAAACAGTGAAGAAACGGTAAAAGAAATAAGGTTTCAGGACTGCAAACCCACCATCGCGGTGGTACGGCCACCGCCAAGGCAGTAGAGATGCAGGGAGAATTATGCAAAAGTCACCACCGCAGCGGTCATTCACCGCCGAGGCAGTGAAAATTTAGTGTGTTATGCCAGTTTCACCGCCAAGGTAGTGATCTCACCGCTGAGGCGATAAAAGTCCAGAGAGTTTAGATTTTGTTTCACCACCGCAGCAATTATTCACCGCCGAGGCGGTAAAAGTACAAAGAGTTTAGGTTTTGGTTCACCGCTGTAGCAGTGAAATTAACCAACTTAATGCACCGCCGCAACGGTGAACCACCTCCGCGGCGGTCTCTCTGTGCAAAAAATATATATTTTCTAGATATTTTGAAGCCTTCTATTTAAACCCTTATTTTCCCCATTTTTCAAGGACGGTTCCACACTTGTTATACATGATCTTAAGAATTTCTTGAGAGCTTAAAGAGGAGATTCAACATTTGGAGAAGATGAATCATTTCAAGATCGATCTTTGGCGACAGTGGACCACTCCACTTAAAGATTTGATTGTTCTTCCTTTATTTCTATCTTCGTAACATAACTTTTTATATCAAATGATGATGAATCCTTCTTGTTTTAATATATGTATGGTTAAGATCATGGTAGGCTAGATAAATATAATATAGGGATTGATGTAACTCATGTAAATACATGTTTGAGTGAATATATGTTACTTTAACGATTGTTTGTCTAAATCCGATTGTGTTTACCGTTTGATTAAAATTTTAATATGTTTATTAAGGTATTAGGGTTGGTTTTGAGAATACGGAGTTTGACACTCGGGAGAGGTAACCCAGATTCAGATTAGGGTTAAACACATCACGACAATCTATCGACCCGGGAGAGCGTGAGATTAGGTCAAGACACATGTGATTATGTGTTATATAAAATGCTAGAATGGGACTTCAGCGTTAACGCGAAGTCATATAATCGCTCATTTTACACTCGGGAGAGATAATGAGCGAGTTTGGGATACTTAGATTGTCGGATAAGATAAACACCGTTATTATTAACTAAATGAAGTCAAATATGCATTAAGTGAATGAAATCAATCCCTAGGTAATTCACTTAATTAGAATTAACGCAATAGTTGTTAGTTTAACTTAGTTTTTAAATATTCAAACCCAAACATTTCTTGAACCATTGAGATAATATAAGACTATGCAAATCGCAATATTCAATTAATCAAACATGTTTTCCAGAAGACGATATCCGATCAAAATGTCCACTATATTAAAACTTGACCTCGTGCACTTGCGAGTATATTAAGACGTGAAAAGTAGTGGCGTCCAAATTTTTGGCGTCGTTGCCGGGGATCGGTGTTTTGATTTGGTTGATATTGTGACCAAGTAGTTGAATATTAATCCAGACAATTCTTTTGTTTTATTTTCTTTCAATTTAATTCATTATTTTTTAATTTGTTTCATTTATTGTAATCGAGCAGTGTATGCGCTATAGTAAAAGTTTGGAATTCTTTGCTCTTGATCCCAAGATCGAGCGTACCTTGCAAAGGATAAGGAGAGAGAGAAGAAGCCAAGCTCAAACTATGGCCGACGGTGGAGACAATCGTATGCCACATATGCCTCAACAACCGCCGGTTCCGCAGGCACTACAGCAGTAGCCTCCGGAGCAGGAAGTTCAACAACGGGTCCTTAGGGACTACTATCAACCCGTTATGTTTGACAACTACTCTGGAATTCGGAGGCAGCCAATCTAGGCCAACAACTTCGAGTTAAAGTCCGCCCTGATCAATATGGTACAACAAAACCAATATGGCGGCAATCTGCATGAGGACCCAAATGTCCATCTGGATACCTTTCTAGAGATATGTGATACAGTTAAAATCAACGGTGTTGCTAAGGATGTAATACGGTTGAGATTATTTGCGTTCTCACTTCGTGATCGAGCACGGGGTTAGTTACAATCGATTCAACCTCAAAGTATCAACATGTGGGAGGACCTTGCTCAAAGGTTCCTTACTAAGTTTTTTACGCCTTCAAAGACTTCTCAACTCATAGGTGAAATAGCGCAATTTCGCCAGAAGGACTATGAGCCACTGTTCGAAGTGTGGGAAAGATTGAAGGATCTATTACGTCGGTACCCCTAACACGGGTATCAAGATTGGTTTCAAACTCAACTCTTCTACAATAGGTCGAATAGCCAAACAAGGACTACTGTTGATGCCACCTCCGGAGGATCATTGTTGTCCAAAACACCTGCTGAAGCAAATGCATTATTGGAAGAAATGACGACTAATAATTATCAATGGCCAAACGAGAGGAACACGGGAAGAAAGGTAGCTTCAATTCAAGAAGTTGATCATATTGCTACCTTATCGGCCCAAGTCTCAAAACTCTCGGATCAATTGGTCGCCTTCTCAACTAAGGATGCTTCGTCAAGTCGTGAAGCGGAGAATGTTGCAAGCAGTTCTCAACCCGGAATAGATAGTGAGTTCGAAGAATGTCACTTTGTCAACAATCGGGCTTATACTTTTAGGCCCATTACCAATATTCTGACTCACTATCATCCAAGACTTCGCAACCATGAAAACTTTTCATATGCAAACAATCAGAACACGTCACGGTCACCTCCCAGTTATGGAACTCAAGCTCAAGGTTATCCTATGCAATAAAACCATCAAATACAACAACCTCAAATTCTAAATAAAAAGGCAAACTTGGAAGATATGATGGGTTCTTTCATGAAGGAAACGCAAACAATATTGGGTGAGACACACAACAGGCTTAACAAGTATGAGACGAGACTTGACTCGATTGAGACCACATGTACAAACACAAATTCTATTGTGAAATCATTGGAGACTCAGATCGGAAAACTTACAAGTGCGATCCAAGAGCAGACCAAGGGAAAGTTTCCTAGCAACATGGAAACTAACCCGAGGAAATGCAAGGCTATTACATTGAGAAGCGGGAAAGAGGTTGAAGCAAGAAAATCAATAGAGGAAGAGTTAGGGATAAACCATGATGTTGACCGAAATGAACCAAAGAGAAATGTGGAGGAGGAAGTTGATGAGAGAAATGAGGAGAAGAATGAAGACAAGATAGAGGAGAAAAATGAGAGGAAGAAATAAGAGAAAGTGGAAGAGAAGAGAGGATATCAAAAGGTGATTCTGGGGAGAATTACATTCTCGGACAATCCACCGATTCTAACCACACCTTTGCCTTATCCACAATGATTCCAAAAGAAGAAGTTGGATTCACAATTTGCAAAGCTTCTTGACATCTTCAAGAAAATACAAATCAACGTACCTTTTGCAGATGCGTTAGAACAAATACCCAACTATGGAAGTTCTTGAAAGACATAATGGCGAAGAAAAAAAAGTTAGAGGAATACGAGACAGTGAAAATGATGGTGGAATGTAGTGCTATACTACAAAGGAAATTGCCTGAAAAGCTGAAAGATCCCGGTAGTTTCACGATTTCATGTACTATCGGGAAATCTTATTTTGACAAAGCACTATGTGATCTTGGTTCTAGTATCAACTTGATGCCATCTTCTGTCTACCAGAAGTTGGGTCTTGGTAATGCAAAGCCAACTACAATTTCCTTCAAATGGCAGACCGATCGTTGACCTATCCGAAAGGAATTATTGAGGATGTCTTGGTGAAGGTTGACAAGTTCATCTTCCCGGTGGACTTTGTCGTGCGAGAAATGGAGGAGGATATGGAGATTTCAATCATCCTTGGAAGGCCTTTTCTTGCAACGGGAAAGGCTTTAATTGATGTGCATAATGACAATTTGACGTTGTGAGTTAATGAAGATGAGGTAAAGTTCAACATTTTTAAAATTATGAACTTTCTGGATGAATGTCCTAAATATAACCAAGTAGATGTTTGTGACTCATGTGTGAGGGAATTCTTTCATGAAAATGTGAATATGGATCCATTGGAGCATACACTCACAACTTCCTTATCTATAGGGGATTTTGGTGAGAAATGATCAACCACGAAAGTTGGTGTTGTGGACTACGTTCTTACTATGGAGGCTCAATCTAAATACATAGAGGATCCAATTCATATGGCGATGATGGAAGAAGAAGTTAGTTCTCCCGAACTATCCAATCTGTCTCACGGTGGATTAATACTCAAGTAATTACCAGATCACCTTCGGTATATCTTTTTGGGGGAGAATTTAACCAATCCGGTGATAATCTCATCATCCTTGATGGAGGAGGAAGAGTATAAGTTGCTAAAAATTCTGAAATGGCATAGATCCACCTTTGCGTGGTCTATTTCCGACATTAAAGGAATTAGCCTAACAATATGCATGCACAAGATCTTAATGAAGGATTCGTTCAAACCTTCCATTAAGCATCAACGGAGGCTAAATCCAACAATGAAAAAAGTCGTTAGAGTGGAGGTATTGAAACTCTTGAACGCTGGAATTATTTATGCTATATCCGATAGCGAGTGGGTTAGTCCGGTACAGGTGGTGCCAAAGAAAGGCGGCATGACAGTTGTGAAAAACTAGAAGAATGATCTTATTTTGATACGCACCATCACTGGGTGGCGAGTGTGTATTGACTATCGGAGATTAAACAAGGCAACAAGGAAATATCATTTTCTGCTTCCATTCATTGATCAAATGCTTAATCATCTTGCCGGCTATAATCATTATTGTTCTCTTGATGGCTACTCAGGGTATAATCAAATAGCCATAGCACCAAAAGATTAGGAGAATACGACCTTTACATGCCTATATGGGACATTTGCTTACCGACGTATGTCGTTTGGTCTATACAATGCACCGGCCACATTCCAACGGTATATGATGGCAATATTCTCGGATATGGTGGAAGACATTATGGAGGTTTTTATGGACGATTTTTCAGTTTTTGGTTCGTTCTTTAATTATTGCTTGTACAACTTGGCGCTTGTTGTCAATCGTTGTGAAGAGAAACACTTGGTTCTCAACTGGGAGAAGTGTCATTTTATGGTTAAAGAAGGAATAGTCTTAGGTCATCAAGTCTCTTCAAAGGGGTTCGAGGTAGACCAAGCCAAGATTGAAACAATTAAAAAACTTCCACTGCCGATAAATATGAAGGGAGTCCGAAGTTTCTTGGGGTATGTCGGCTTCTACCAGTGCTTTATCAAAGACTTTTCAAAGACAATGAAGCCGTTGTGTCACTTACTCGAGAAGGACGCCCCATTTGAATTTGAGGAAGCTTGCTTGAAAGCTTTTAATGCAATAAATGAAAAGTTGATCACGGCTCCTATAATAGTTGCTCCGGATTGGAACGGGCCATTTAAAATAATGTGCAATGCTAGCGACTATGTGGTTGGAGCGATTCTAGGCCAACGCAAGGAGAAGATCTTCTTATCCATTTATTATGCAAGCAAGACTTTGAACGATGCACAGGATAATTGCACTACAACCGAGAAAGAGATGATGTCAGTTGTTTTTGCATGTGATAAGTTCCGATCCCACATTATAGGATCCAAGGTGATCATCTATACGGATCACGCCGCCATCCGGTACTTATTCGCCAAGAAAGACGCCAAGCCACGTCTAATCAGGTGGATTCTCTTGTTGCAAAAGTTTGATGCGAAGATAAGAGACAAGAAAGGGAGTGAAAACATTGTTGCTAATCATTTGTCACGGCTAGTACAAGAGTATGTCGGTGATGAGTCCTGTATTACGGAGGTGTTCCTTGATGGGCAGTTGTTCAAAATTGACACTACACTTCCGTGGTTTGCGGATATCATCAATTTTTTAGCCTGCAAAATGTTACCACCGGATCTTACAAGTGCCCAAAGGAAGAAATTCTTGTTTGATTCGAGGCACTATATGTGGGACGAGTCGTTGCTATTCAAGAAGTGTGCTGATCAAGTGATTCGGAGATGTGTTCCGAAGGAAGAGATGGCGAGTATTCTTTATCACTGCAATTCATCACCTTGTGGTGGCCACTTTGGAGCGACTCGAATGCTGCAAAATTGCTTTTAGTCAGATTTTTATTGGCCATCATTGTTTAGAGATGCTAATACTTTTGTGAAAACATACGATCGATGCCAACGAGTGGGTAACATTTCAAGAAGGCATGAATTGCCACAGACATATATTATTGAAATAAAGTTGTTTGATGTATGGGGTATAGACTTCATGGGACCATTTTCATTGTCATTCAGTCAGGAGTATATTCTACTGGCGGTGGACTACGTGTCTAAGTGGGTCGAAGCTGTGGCAACGCCTTCCAATGATACCAAAGTGGTGCTTAAGTTCCTTCAGAGAAACATCATGACGCGGTTCGAGACACCTCGGGCCATAATTAGTAATGAATGAACCCACTTTTGTAACAAAATGTTCAATACTTTATTGACAAAGTATGGGGTGAGGCATAAGGTGGCCCTGTCATACCATCCGCAGACAAACGGCCAAGCCGAATTATCAAACAGGGAGATCAAACAAATTTTGGTGAAAACAGTTCATTCTAATCTCAAGGATTGCTCGGTGAAGTTGGACGATGCACTGTGGGCATATCGCATGGCTTTTAAGACACCGATCGGTATGTCACCATATCGGTTGGCGTTTGGAAAAACGTGTCACTTGCTAGTCAAGTTGGAGTACCTTGCCTTTCGGGCGATAAAGAAATTAAACTTCGATCTAAAAGCTTCAGGTGAACAACATCTCCTCCAACTCAATGAAATAGAAGAATTCTTGAACGAG
Source organism: Eucommia ulmoides (assembly GCA_016647705.1). Taxonomy (NCBI): domain Eukaryota; kingdom Viridiplantae; phylum Streptophyta; class Magnoliopsida; order Garryales; family Eucommiaceae; genus Eucommia; species Eucommia ulmoides. Next base: position 12,739,627 of record CM028333.1, on the reverse strand, counting down.
GCGTATGAAAATGCCAAGCTCTATAAAGATAAGATGAATACATGGTATGACAAGAAGATAGAGAGGAAAGAGTTTAGCCCGGGTCAGCAAGTTCTGTTGTTCAATTCTCGGTTGAGGCTCTTTCCCAGAAAGTTGAAGTCCCGGTGGTCCGAATCGTTCCGGATCAAGCATGTATTTCCATTCAGCTCTGTCGAATTGGAAGGCGATTGACGGACGAATTTTTTGAGTCAATGGGAAGCGAATCAAACGTTACTTCGGAAATGAAGAGCGAGTTGTGGAGAGTATCTCCCTCGTTGACAACTGATCTTTGAATTCGCTACGTCCAGTTAGGAACGGTAAATCAAGCACTTTTTGATATGATAATCTTGCCCGACGTTTGCTATTACTTACTTTTTGGAGGTCGAAATGGTCTTGGAGCGTGTTAGGAAGTGAATTGAGGAGTATGGATACTTGGGGATGTGTTTCGCACTTAAAATCGTTGAACTAGCAAAGTAGAAGCGCGTGGTGTGGAGTCTTGTTGTGAAAACTTGAAGAAATCATAAAAAACTAGCAGGCAGCTCACTGCCGAGGCGGTGAAATTACAGGATGTAAGGTTTTCAGCAAAACACTTCACCGCCGAGGTGGTGAAACTTTAGGTTGCAATAGTTTTAAAAAGGCATTTTCAACCTCCCAAACCATTTCCAACCCACAAATTCATCCTTCCATTTACAAAATTTGTGATTTCCACCACGAATCATCATCCAAAAATCAATCTTCCACCCCATTTTCGAATCCTAGGGTTTAAGGAACAAAAGGTGCGATTTCACCCATTTTCAATCGTTTGGACCAAATTTTTTCAACAAGTACTTTTGATCCTACATTTTATTTATATGTTAAAATCTTTGGTTTATTTGCATATTCATATCAAGAATCATTGAATTTGGATTGTGCCCTAAACCCTTAAACCCCATTTTCGCGATTTTCTTTATCTATGGGATTTCGGTTTGATTTTTTGTGATGAACACATTTTCTATGGATTATTTCATTGTGTGATACAAAATTGCATGCTACATTGTTGAAATTTTGTTGAAACGGTTGCGATTGGTGTGTGCGTATTGAGATTGTGACGTGTTCTTAACGATATTGATTTGGGGAATTGTTTTTCATTGTTCATATATGATTGGGTTACCGTGTTTTGTGATTATGATTGATAGGATCCATGACTAAGCGAGCCACATCAAAGAGGGCAAGGGGAGAAGGTTCGAGTTCTTGCGCCGAGGGTCTCGCCGCTAACTATGATTCCGCCCGCTTTGTTTCCAAACAGGCCGAGGAGCATTTCAACTGTTTTAAACATAAGAGGATGTGTATTCAACAATGAGGATTTGGGAAATTAGATAGTCTCCCGACGGAATTTCAGGATGTGATCCGAAGCCGAGGTTGGGAAGGTTTTTGCAAATCACCGCCCTGGGGCGAGGTCGCTTTAGTGTGGGAATTCTATGCAAATATCACTGAATCAAATGACAACCAGACAAGGGTCCGAACTCACCCCATCTCATTCAATCCAGAGCGTATTAATGAAGTTTTTGGATTGGCGGCCCCGGAACCATCTCACGAACCATATGGGGGTAGAGATCCAAGCATGGAAATGGTAATCCGTGCCATCACTTCAGGCAATGTCCAGTGGACTTACACAGGGTCGGTTCTAGCCACTTTCCCGGCTAAGTTCCTCAATTCGATCCCCAAAATTTGGCACCATTTTGTTTACGGAAGCCTTCTCCCGACATCTCACTTATCGGATGTCTCCAAAGAAAGGGCCATGACGCTATATTTGATTCAGACGGGCAAGTCGCTCAATGTCAGGTTCTTGATCTACTCATCTATTCTTCATGCCATCAATACAACAAAGGTCGGTCTTTCATTTCCTTCGCTGTTGACCAACCTATTCCGACGGGCCAGTGTATCAATAACCGGCGATAGCCCTTGCCCCCCTATCGAATGTGGAAAGCCGGAGCGCAAGAGGCAGGGGAGAAAAAAGCTAAAGAAGATGAAGGGCCTATAGAGGAAGAGGCGGGGCCATCTGCAGCCCCAATTCCAAAAGCACCCGGCAGCCCCTCGATTATTTTGAAGAAGGTCTATAATGAGCTCCAGGATGTCCGGCTCGACAATGGCATTCTTCACCAAGGGCAATATAATTCAGATCTCCGAAATGCCAAGCTCCGGATGTTCCTGGACCAATATACGCGTCAACGAGATCAAGTCCAACGACTCATTAGCGAGTGCCTCGGCATCAATATGAACGCTTATTTGCCAATGTCGCAATTATCGCTACACCTCTTGCAACCACCCCACTTTCCTTTCCGACGAGATAGTGGTGGCGATGACGTTTCTCTAGGTGGACAATAGGAGGTGAGACTTCTATGTCTTATCTCCTAGGTATGTGTTCAAAACCCAATATTTTCTTGTGATTGATATATGCTATTATTGAGTTCCCTGCTCAGTCAGAGTGGACACTGCCTACTTCAAGTTTGGGGGGATGTTCGTCCAATTTTGTTTTTGTTAGAAAATGATGAACAAAATTTTGATATATTATATTTGAATGTTTTATGTATGCTTAGTTACGCTTTGTAGAAGTTTTGATGTATATTGTAGATTTTAACATATAGTTACTTTTTATTTAAATTTTTGTGTTTATGCATGTGAAATGCTTAGTTTAGTGTATGTGTGTTAGTGTTTAGATTTAGTGTAAAGATGTTTATGTATGGAGTAGTATTTGCGTGTTGAATTGTTGAGTTCGTCTAGGCCATTTCCCGATGATAAAATTATCCCCTAATTGTATATCGAGGTCGGGCGTGATGTTGTTAATGTGTGTTTTGTGTGCTTGGCATGTCGATTAAGTAAAAATCATTTTGATCCTAAAATCGCACGATAGCATAGACTCATTGTATAACCATTCGAACGATTTGACGCCGATTATTCAGTAATAAGTTCATGACAAATTTGAGGAATCTAGAACTTGACTAGGGGAAACTTGAGGTGAAATCCTAGGTGAATTAGTTCAGGAGGCATAATTTAGGCCTTCATTTTTATCGCTTGAACCTTTGAAGTTAACCTTGAAAAATTTATCTCTCGTTATCCTGTCAAAGCTGATAATCTATTCCATTCTGAACACGTATAAATACCCTATCCGATTAAAAAAAATCCAAACCAATGTCACAAAGCCAAACGCACGAATTGAGTGAAATCAAGTTAGCATTATTTTATGCTACTTGAAGTAAGCGGTCGAGTTTCGGACGAATTTTTATTGGTTCAGTATTAGTGTATTCACTGGTCATTCTTTGAATTCTATTTGCACGCCCCTAAAATTGTACAAAATTGAATAAGTTTGGGGGTGTGTTATGTAACGGTAAAAAAAAAAAAAAAAAAAAAAAAAAAAAAAAAAAAAAAGCTTTGTGAATATAGTTTTTAACTTTCGTTCTTTCGACAAGTGAATACAAAGTTCTTAAAGTCTTGTTCAGGGTTGTGTTTTAAATATTTGGGGTTACGAGAGAGATATAGCGACAAATGTTTGTGCCTCGGGTATCATTGAATTATCGTAATTGTAACGATTACCTGTTTTCTATTCCTGAGATACCCTTGGTCGTGCTCCAATGCCTATCCAAGCCCTAAAGATCTCTATGAATTTTCGAACCTACATTAGTGGATAGTTGAGCCCAGTCAACCATATGGTTTTCCTAATCCTTAAACGGTTTAAGTCATGAGCTTAGTTATTGAATAATTCAATCTGGTGTTCGGATAGTTATACATTTGAGTTCTCACACACACACTTTAAATGGATCTAGAATGGTTTTTGTTGATATTGAGTGTTGAAATTCTAGAACACCACGTGGTGTGTGTTATTTCCCGAACTTGATCTGATTGAGGGCTGTTGAGGGAGGAACAACTTGGTTTTTTCGATTGAACTTGGAACTCGTATGCGTTTACTTCTTATTTGTTAAAGTTTATTCATTTTTAGTAGTTAGTTAGTTAATTAGTACAATTAGTTTATTTTAATGTTAGGGTGTTTTGCTTGAGAACTAGCAAAATTTCAAGTTTGGGAGTATTTGATAGGTTGAAAATACCTATCTACTTGTAAGTCGAATTTGATAGTTTTTGAGTGTTTTAGTAATATTTTATTGCTTTTTTGTTTGTTTTTATGTAAATCAGGTGTATGGACGCAACAAAGTGATAAACAAGCAAAGTGGTGAAGAAACGGTAAAAGAAATAAGGTTTCAAGACAGCAAACCCATCGTCGCGGCGGTCAGGCCGCCGCCGAGGTGGTGGAGATGCAAGGAGAGTTGTGCAGAAGTCACCATCAAGGCGGTGAAAGTCTAGTGTGCTATGCTAGTCTCACCGCTGAGGCAATAAAAGTCCAGAGAGCTTAGGTTTTGTTTCACCGCCGCAGCAGTCATTCACCACCGAGGTTGTGAAAGTACAGAGAGTTTAGGTTTTGGTTGACCGCCACAGCGGTGAAGTTAACCGACTTAACTCACCGTCGAAACGGTAAACCACCGTCGCAACGGTAAACCACCGTCGCGGCGGTCTCTTTGTGCAGAAAATATCTTTTCTCTAGATATTTTGAAGCCTTCTATTTAAACCATTGTTTCCCCCATTTGTCAAGGACGGTTCCACACTTGTTATATATGATCTTAAGTATTTCTTAAGAGCTCAAAGAGGAGATTCAATATTTAGAGAAGATGAATCATTTCAGGACCGATCTTTGGCGACAGTGGACTACTCCACTTAAACATTTAATCATTCTTCCTTTGTTTCTATCTTTGTAACTTAATTTTTTATATCAAATGATAATGAATCCTTCTTGTTTTAATATATGTATGGTTAAGATCACGATAGGCTAAATAAATATCATCTAGGGATTAATGTAACTCATGTAAATACATGTTTGAGTGAATATATGTTACTTTAACGATGGTTTGTCTAAATTCGATTGTGTTTACCGTTTGATCACAATTTTAATATGTTTGTTAAGGTATTAGGGTTGATTTTGAGAATACAGAGTTTGACACTTGAGAGAGATAACCCCGAATTCGGACTAGGGTTAAACACATTACGACAATCTATCGACCCAGGAGGGCGTGAGGTTGGGTCAAGACGCATGTGACTATGTGTTACATAAAATGCTAGAAGGGGACTTCGGCGTTAACACGAAATCATATAATCGCTCATTTTACACTCGAGAGAGGTAATGAGCGAGTTTGAGATACCTAGATTGTCAGATAAGATAAGCACCGTTATTGTTAATTAAACGAAGTTAAACATGTATTAAGTTAATGAAATCAATCCCTAGGTAATCCATTTAATTAGAATTAACCCAATAGTTGTTAATTTAACTTAGTTTTTAAATATTCAAACCCAAACATTTCTTGAACTGTCAAGATAATATATAACTATGTAAATCGCGGTATTCAATTAATCAAACACGTTTTCCAGAGAACAATATTTGATCGAAAGGTCCACTATATTAAAATTTGACCTCGTGCACTAGCGACTATATTAAGACGTGAAAAAGTAGTCGCATCCACAGGCCCTGATGGCGATTCAACCAATCGGAGCAGGCGGTTGGATCTAGGTTCGAATCAGAAACAGACCCTAGTGACAATTCAACCAATCAAAGCAGACAATTGGATATGGGTTTTAAAACATTATTATCAACTATGCATGCGTCATCAATAGTAGTGCTTGTAAAACTGTGTGATATTTTTCGTTGTGTTGAATTCAGTATCGTACATTATTGTTCAATTGAATTAAAGAAAACAATAATATAGAAAAAAAAAAACAAATTAAATACCATTATAAACTCTTAGCCTTTCCATATTTTTGAATTGATTTGAATACAAATGAAAATAAGACAAATTGGAATATTAGTCCGACTCATGACTCCATATTTTTAGAAATTTTAAATGAAAATTATATGTTGATAAAACTTGCAATAGACGGTAATACAATGATCATTTTGATAATCCAAACACAAGTTTATGCTATACACAAAATTAACTTCAAAATAACATTTATGTTTTATTGCATACTTTAAAATTTGTTGAATTCATTTATTGAATTTTCAACCAATAAAAAATTGTTGATTTTGGTATCTCTCCAAAATTAATGATCCCCGACGATAATTATGTACTCAAATCAAGCAAATAATGTATAAAAAAATATATATATGTTATTTTAATTTGCTCACTATTTTTATGGCACGAGTATTTTGGATAAAGATATCATTAAATGAAAGCACATCTGCCAGACTAATAGAAAGAAGTGCAATAAAACTCAGAAAAACAAGGATAATTTGATAGTTTCTATTCAAGAGTAACTGACCCCCCCCCCCCCCCCCCCCCCCCCCCCCCCCGGAAAAATCATATTTGATGCGATAGGCAATGCCAGAAAAAGGTCCGGAAAACAGGCGACCAGAGCTCCAACTGCCAGATTTTGACAACCGGCAATAAGTGAACTTTTTCTTCACTCAACCTAAAAGGGGGAAGGAGGGACAAAGCCACATGCTCATGTGTCCACCTGACAAAAGCAAGAACCAAAGCCATCTAAAGCATATGTTTTGGCCCCCAAAAAAAGCAACGTTCCAACCACAACCATCACCGCCGCACATGTCAGTCGCTTCAAGTCCACGACCAAAAATTCGTATTTCTTTTCAGAAAAACAAAAATAATACCAAAAAATATTATGGGTATCGAGTTATAAGAATATTGACAAACCACAATCACACTAACTGCAGATTACAAATATTAGACTGCCAATAACAAAGAAAGAAACACCAACAAATCTACCTATACAAACACCACACACTGCCAAAAGGTTAATACCTCAAATTCCATATCCTCCATTCTTCCGTGTCTTTTCCTTTTCTGGCTATAATTGGAAATGCTGATGACCACAAAAGGGCAAAATTGGAAAGAAGGAAGATATGGACCGGGGACATGGTGGTCCATGCAGAATAAAATCCTTCCGGTACGGGGTTGGTGTGGCTTTATGTTATTGTGTGGTTCGCGTCAACCCGCCTCGCCCTACTTTCCTGCATTAAAAAACATTGACTTGTTATATCGATAAATGGTTTTTGAGATAAAATAATAAATCATTGAAATATAGTTGATTTCAACTATAAATTACTAATACATGGTTGATTTCAACTATAAAAACCTATGCACTAAAAGCATTCTCATCAAAAATGGTTCGCCTAAACGGGTTCTTACTAGGAAAAAGAAGAGAGTAGAATTAGCAACTTGACCAGAAATCATCACTCAACCTCATATTCAGTCATCCCCGGCAATCAATCCATTAATATTACAATTCTTAAAAAAAAATATAGCTTGTAGAAACCCAATGGACCTCGCTCACTCTCAAAAGACGCCCTATAAGATTAGGATTGTCCTAGCCTTTATACATAGCTCAAGATCAGGTAACACATATGATGTGGGATTCAACTCGTCCCATCACCCGCCGGGTGGACTTTAGACAAACCAATGCGAACGGATATCGGGGGAAGGGCCCAATATCGATGTGGGATTCAACGTAGCCAATACCATTTGGATCCAAAATTGATAACTATGAATTATGATCCCACAAAGCAGCTTTAAGGACATCAAAGCTATCCAAATATTAGCGAACTCCAAAGTTCAAAGTGCCTAACTGAACTCCATGCAAAGGAAACAATTTGCCTAGGAAGTCATTACTACTCGTTGAGTGAGTCTACCATGTCTTCTACACCATTTCATTTTCCAAATTGACATAAACTACCACTGGATGCCAACATTTCTTCCTCAACTCAACACATGTTTTCTTCCTTTTCTTCTCTTCTATAGAGAGCGTGTGTGAGAGAGAGAGAGAAAGAGATAACTAGGTCAGAAACCCAAACCATGTTAACCTCTACTACAATCGATCGTGTATTATATGCCCCTTCTTTTTCTAATCTGATAGGAAGTGGCTTGCTAAAGTACAAAAAACTTCCTGAAGAAGCGGTAGGAATTACAATTGCAGGGGATATTAGCACATCCTTTGTGCCAAGTCCAACATCAATAAGTAGGGAGTACTCTAGGTATTGGCATATAGTTTTAGGATGGTTGGTCCTAAGAGAATACAATATCGTAGAAACCCAATGACCCTAACTCACTCTAAAAAATGCCTTGTAAGAGGAGAATTGTTTTCGACTTTATATATAGCTCCGGATCAGGTAACGCAAGCGATGTGGGATTCAACACACCCCCTCACACACAGGGTGCAACATCAATGTGGAATTCAACATGCCACCTAACGAGTAGGATGAACTTTTTGGCAAACCACTGCCAACAAATATTGAGGGGCACAACATCCATATGGGATTCAACATACTCAACATCAGACAATAGTCTTGGCTCTTATATCAGGTATCAAAGGTTCACCATCACTAAGCTATACATGGGCATATGCATAGAAGTACAACGGTTGGTCGTTTAAGATGCAAGGGATTATACAATTTGCTATGCAGAAAATGTATAGTGTAGAATGGATACAGCTTTCCAAAACAATGCAGCAAAAGTTTTGACGACATCGACATTAGATAAATGGTGGATGAATTGATACTTGCATAAAAATTGTCATCTAGGCCTTTATACAGACAAAACAATGTAAAAAATATGGTTTTTAGACTGTCTTATTATTTACCCTTGTATGCATGTCGAGTCCTTCCAATACCTACTTGAATCCAAAGAATAGTATGGGGACATGAATTTTACAGTTCACTAATCTTCTCTAGTTCCTGAGAATTTTTAACAAAACCTCAAACAATGCATTCTAGTATAATACACTCTGACCACTTGGCAGTTACAATGTGATATTTTGTTCTGTCTTGTTTTCATGTGACAAAACCAAACGTAATTGAGCAGTTGAGTGGTAGAGCAATCTATTTCGGAAACCACAAAACCAACTTTAGGCTTCATCTATTGCATGTTTGGTCCTGTCATTCAATTGGTTGATAAGTAGTTTAGGAGCTTTGACTAGACAAAATAGAATGATCAGTTCACTTGGGCCAAAAAAAATGATTAGTTTACCTTTCACTTATCATACAGGTTTTAAGAGGGTAAACGGTCACTCTCTGCTAGGATGGTCCGCATTTAAGTTGAGTTTACTAATTTCGAAATTTGATTATAAATAGTTAATTAGTTAGGACTTTGATAAAATTATATTTACTATGAAATAGTAGTTATCGAGCGCACAAGCGAAAACTTGCAGATTCAGTTGATCTATCCAAATGGAACGCCACCTCGATGATTCTCTATCACAATTTTCAATGTTTTTCCCTCCCAATTGAGATTTCAAGTCCTTAATGGTTTTAACATTCCTAAACAAATTCAAACCCTTCCTAACCTTCTAAGGTTGTCAAAGCCTCCTCTCATACGATTGTAGCCCTAAGATACCTATAAGAAGATTTCTTGCTCAAACTCTTTAGTCTTTACCAATGATTTTGATTCTTAAATCTTTTCAGTAAGTGTGAATCTGTTAAAAAAAAAAAATCAGAGTTTTATATGTACTACATTGTTCGCGTTGAGCAATGGACTAGAGCCGAGACAGCAGAGATAAATGTTGCAAACCTTTCACTAGAAGTTTCGCTGGAGGGTTCCCAGAGCCACAAAAGCATGATCAAGTTTGGCAGATTTCACAATGATTAAAAAGTTTGTGTTACTAGATTTTGATGCAATCTCAAGAACACCTCTTGTATTCATATTTACTTATTATATTTGTTTAGCAGCGCCCGGTTGGCGTCGTTTTCCTTACAACCTCAGTGTGATCCACGTAAATTTTCTCCTGTGCATGATTTAGTTGTTTTTCTATGGATATCGATTCCATTGCGATGATAATGACATTGAATTAGTGTTTTGATAATGACATATCTACCTACCCACCCACCTGTAGACCAATTTACTGGGTATCATAGAATTTTTTGATAGAACCATTAGTTTCTACAAGGTGGGCATATGGTTCCAGAATGACACATCGGAATTTCCAGATTACCAATAGCACAAACTAAAGATGAAGTTCCAAGAAAAATCATATTCATAATCGCACGACATATATATAAACACCACTTTTACTAACTTACTGTCCATACTTGCAGCAGAGAGCATCATTGCTAGCAGTCTTGCAGAGCATCTATGATTTTCATAAATCTTAGAACACCTAATCAAATCTAAAGAAATGCATTTCCATTTTACAGTTTTCCATGGAAAAAGAAAAAATGTTAACCAAGATAAATAAAAGAAGGTCATGCATTAAATAAAATAACTATCAAAATAAATTTAAATCCTATAACTAAACAACATTGAAGAAACTCAGCTAGGACTTGTGCAAAATATGTATGGTGATTTACAAGCAGTGAAAAAAAAAACGAAAAAAATATCAATCCTACTGTTTTCCATATTCAATAAATGTCTAACAAAGGAAAAGAACAGGCTAAGTTGTTTCAAACAAATATAAATACTAGCAAAATTGCCTAGATATCAAAAAATATAAGCGTACCTGCCAGGAAGAATCTGTGAACTGCTTACAGGACCCTTCGAATTACCAAATCGTTTTGCCCTATTTTCATGATCTTTCTCTACTCGCATGGTGGCTACCTCCTTCTCCATAGCAGCTACCTCCCTTCTCATCTTCTTGGCCTCAACCTCCATTGCCTTAGTCAAAGTATCCACCTTCTTCGCTAACATCTGAAAACAGGGTAACAACCAAACAACTCAAAACAAGCCCACCATTCCAAGATCTCCAAACATCAGGAAACATATGATACATACAACTCTTAAAAAGATACCCAATCAAAATATAAGGCGTGAAAAGATATTAACCTCAATGGCATCGTCTTTGTCTTTAAGGCTTATATCTTTTTCATGACTAGCTTTCCTCAAAGCAATCACCTCTTTCTGTAGAAAATCATACAACAACCCTGGCACTGTATCCTCCTTATCTGGAACTGGACAATAGTCATTGGGTTTTTCATCTGGATTTCCTTTCCAGGTATCATTCTGTGCCTCATTGTCCTTAGGCACATCACATGACTTATTGAGATTAAAACTTGGACCAGTTCCATTTAAGAGTTTACTCCTGTCTAATGATCGAGTCCCACCATCAAATGACTTTGATGTCCCTTTTGCATGCTTCAGTATTGTACTGCTACCAGAAGATAGAGTAGATCTCAACTGAAAAGATGGTGACCTCTTGGGCAAAAGTCCATTCGATGTCAGTTTTGAGAAATTATCAGCACCACCTAAAGATTGGCGCCGTGAAGGACCATTGCTTGCATTTCTAACATCTGTTGTGCCACGACTACTAGTGTTTGGTGATCTTATAGTGTCCTCCAGCACTTTGAGCCGCAGTTGGTATTTGTCCTGGAAAGTACATTAAAAAACTTCTAATTCCAACAGTAGTATGGGACCTAGAAACTATCATTTGATATATATTAATGGATTAAACCAGGTCATTACTTTCAACTGTGCTTCATATTTTGCAGTTCGCTCAGCTATAGCAAGCTTATCCCGTAGTTGCTGCATTTCTCCCTATTGACAAACGGCTTGATCGTCAGTACAAAGTACAAACTGCATTACTCCCTTTGACAATTCCATTGAGACAGAATTAACATATCAAATAATAGTCGAAACAATCAAAGGCATACGAACCTGCAAGAACCTTCTTTCTTCAAGCCACTGTTTCACTGGCATCACTTTGTCGTTGGCCTCTTTCCATTCATTAGCTACCACCACTGCCACTCTGTTTGCTGTTACTTTTGCACGAGCAAGCTCCCTGTCAAGGGTTTTCCTTTCCTCCTGGGAAAAAAAATAAGAACAGAAGATTGCATAATCAAGGATTGTTCATGGAGAACTCAGTAGTAGAATGTACATAGGCAAAATTTAAGTTTGCAATCTCCAGATCATACATTCATCTCTTGAACTTTCCGCTGGTAGTCCCTCACTGCATTTGCAGCAGCGCCGCCAGCAAGAACAGCCTCCTCAAGCTCTCGTACAGTTTGGGTGAGCTTTTCAACCTCAGCAACTTTTTGACGATGCATTTTATCCAATATTTTATTTTCTTCCTGAGACAAACATTCTAAACAAATAAATCCAAGTAGAAACCACACTAAACCAGAACACCATTTGCCACAAGCTTCAGCCCTTCGGGAAACAAATAGCATGCCCTATCAAAGTACCTGGCAAATTTCTATCTGTTTCATCAACTCTTGGTTCTTATTCTGGAGATCATCCACCATAGAAGCTTTTGCCAATGCAACCTGCACAGTTCGCTCTGCTTCAAGTAAAGCAGCCTCTTTTGATTTTGTTAATCGATCCAATGCTTTGTTATCATCCTGCAGCTTTGCAATCTGATGGAACAAAACATGTTATGAGACAATCTTTTCATCTTGCCCCCTCTAAAGTTTGTTTTGATGTCATTTACATCAAATGCCTAAATACAAAGCACAACAAATACCTCCAGCCGAGCAAGCTTGAGTTCGGCCTCCAAGGGTGCAAGGATAGCCTCAATTGGAGGCATATCATCATCTTTTTGAGCGGCATGAACCCTTCGAAGAGTTGCTTCAGCAGCAAACTGAGCTGCCATTGAGGCCCTCTTCTCATCGTTGATTTTCTTGATTTCAAGATTCTAGGAAGAAATGGATCTCCTTAGATAAAGCTTATGACCACAAGAAACACAAATGTATCAAAAAGAATTAGGTTCAGTTAATACTTTGCTTTCTAGCAGAGATTCTGTTAACTTGAGCCTTTCATCCACCTTTGATAATTCTTCAGTAAGCTGAAGTGCAAAGACAGTAAAGAAATAACTGTCAGCCTCCATTTTGACTACATTGTTTGACACAAACAAATGAATAGATAAAGGGGGGCAAGGCGAGAAGAATTTTTTTTGCAAAAATCATAATCATTATTAAAGCTAAGGTCTTTCAATTGCTAAAATTTGTTACTATTTCAACAAGGAGTTAATGAAATCCCTAAAAATATTTGGAACTTTGACAGGAAACACACATTGAATCGCAGAAAGAAAAATACACCATATGGAGTTTAGATAGCATTCCCCGGATCCATGCTGTGTCAAATCCAATCATAACAAAACAGGATACATAACAGCAAAGATTATCATGTCAATTTAACCACCCTACACCAAAACGCCTATTTCTTGGAAAAGATCATGCAACATTGCCTAATATGTCTTATGTAGAAACTAAATCAGAACCATTGAACAGCATATCAACAGAAATAACAACTGAACATACCATACAAGAGGAATAAACTGCCAACTAATAATTAAGAAGTGAATTGATCATAATAATTAGCAAGCGGGTGCATTATGACACATGAATAGTAATTTATACAGAGTAAAATGATTCAAATGAATTTAACATCTTCCGTTTTTAAACAGCAGCTAAACTCAATCTCAAATATGCTAAAAATATGGAATTTTGACTGAGATAATTTTAAAGATGCTTTTCTCTGAACCATAAACAATTTTAAAGATGCTTTTCTATGAACCATAAACATCATGCAGATGAACTTGAGCCTAGATACAAATGCACAAGAGAGCACCTGTATTTTAATAAAGGAAATATATAACAGAAAATAGAAAACTAAATTTGGCTATTTTAGAAATCAACATTCTGCTTACCGAAACGCCGCAAACGCATGATAATTCAGAATAACATGGCAAAGCTTCAAAGCAGAAGTATGACTAATTCAAACAATATTAAACATCCATTTATCTAAGCATCAGCATATCAACCATAAACCAATTACAGTCGCAATAGTAACGAAACAATAATTGATAAAAATAAATAAAAAATAGGACCTCTTCAACAGCTTTTTCTCGAAGCCTTTCAGACAACTTCAGTGCTTTGATCTCCGCGTGCGCTTCACCCAATTCACGATCCTTATCTGCAAAGAAAAGGACACTGTAAAATCAAATCAAAAAACAAAGCCAGCGCCCATAAACCACTGGATCCAGTCGCGTTCCTCACCTCTGACTTCGTTCTCCAACCGATTCAGCTCAACCTTCACCGGATCCGAACCGTGCAACAGATTCAAGAACTCATCCGCGTCCAAGCTCGGCCTCACCGCACCCCTCCTCCTAAAAGACGACCCCTTCCCTTCCTTGAACGACGCCGACACCGTTAACGGCGTCACTGCAGCCGTCGAAACCACCGGCTCACTAGCCATACTCCACACATTGCCTTCATACTCCCCGGAGCGAACCTCCGGCGTCCCCGATACACCTCCCTCGCCGGAAACCTCCGCCATCTCCGATCTAACTATCCGTCACATCAAATGCTCGAGCACTCAAGTCAAATGTAGATACACACTCACAAATATACACAAAAAGAGAGACCGCAATGTAAATTCAAATCAACTGTAGTCCGCACTTGTGTTCCCTTCTGTACCTAGGGTTTCAAATCTAGCAATTAGCAAACAGAGGGAGCTTCTGAGAATTCTGTATGTGTACGCGCGCGTATAGATATGTATATATCTAGATTTCTAGAGGGAGAAGATGAGCTTTGGAGAGAGATGCGAAATGGAGCTTCGGTGAGATACTGAGATTGTTAGGAGCTTCTCTCTCTAGAAATATATATATATAAAAAAAAGATTTGTTTAAACAGAGTGGTTGATTACTTTAAACAAACAACTGTGTTAAACAGGGACGCATTGCTGTTTTTTTCAATTTTACTGTATCATATTGTTATGTTGTTGGGTCAATTTATGCATACTTCGATTAATTATTTTTTCAGATTTTAACAATGCATTTTCCCATATCGGTGTGCATTCAGAATTATATCCAGCGTGCTCCTTAGTAGAGAGACGCTTTATCTGTTATAGAGCATAATAGCAGATACTTAGTATAGAGAGAATGTATTAGACTGTGTTCTTGGGTTTTCTAATCTGGGGGTTTGGATTATGTTAAGCGTGGTGCGTAGTGCGCACACGGCTTAGGAATTTAAAAGGATTTGGGTGGTGCGTAGTGCGCATAGTCACGTGGAAGGAAAGGGTTACCCGGTTCCAAAGAATGGGGGTGCGTCATGAGCACGCTTGCGCGTTTTAGTGCGACGGCCTGCAACTTTGCCGTCGTGTCTCTGTGTCTGTGGATCAAAATTATCAGTGATTAACTGATTATTTTTTCTTTTCCTTTTTTTTTTTTAACTAGAATTTTATTTTATACATGGTAATCAAAATACAGAAAATTGAAAAGGACGGTCACTAAATAAATATTTTATTTTTTAATCCTATCTTGTAAATTTTATAAAAACATTAAATAAATAAATTATTATTAAAAAAAATCACTAAATTTTAGCTAACCTCTCTGCCTTAATTAGTAATGACTCTTGAGATAATTATTAAGTAAAATAATTATGATGATGACTCTTGGATTTGAGCTTAAATTTTTTAATTTGATCAGTCAAAATTGTAAGATAGTATTAAGTCTCTCTCAACTATACAAGGTAACTTATTAGTTGAGAATTTCTCTCGCACTTATAACCTAGCTATCAGTCTCTTCCATATCCGATGTGGAAATAATTCTAACAATTTTTTCCTCACACATCGGGCATTTGGTCGGCTAACCCTTAACCAGTTTCTCCTTTTGTGATTATTAGGTTAGAGTTGTTAATAATCTCTCTTAACACATCGAGCCTTTGGTCGGCTAACGCCTGACCAATCTCTCATTTTGTGATTATTGGGTTAGAGTTGTTATAACTTGCACTCTAATACCAGTGTAAGGTGGTATTGGATCTCTCTCAAGCTGAAAAACTAGCCCATGAGGTAGGGGTATGCACGAGTCAGGTACGCCAAAAAATCGGTTGTCTGGCCACCCTACTCGAAGTATGTCGGGTAAAGAAATTGAAACCCGCTGCCAACCGAAAACAGTGTGTAATCTGAAATAATTCGAGTCCATCAGTTGATGAGCGGGTTTAGGCAGGTTCATGGGTCGGGTATTGGTTCGGGTGATGATTCGGGTTGGACGAGTAGTTACCAATACGGGTTCAAGAAGAAGATAGAACAAGACACTAAACAAGAACAAAAACAAGAGAGTAATTGAAACAGAATTTTGGTTGTCGATGAATAACCAAAATTTGGAGGAAACAGAACACTAAGCAAAAACCCTAATTAAAACAAAACAGAAACACTAACTGAAACCAAATTTGAAAACCTTAATTCATACAGAATCAAAATCGCAGAACAAACAAATCAAAGAACTAACAAATCGAACAAATAGAAGAACTCACAAAAGATTAACCATGGAGTCCCGTGCACTGATATTGAAGCTTGGAATGGAATGGAGAGTTACGAAGTGACGAGACGATGAAGCCTGGAATGGAAGGAAGAATTACGAACAAATGAGACAAATCAAAGATGGATTTTGGAGGTTGCAGTTAATGAGAGTATTGAGAGGAGAAACGAATTGATGGAGCGTCGTTTAGGTTTTCAAGTCAACGATAGAGGAGAGTTTAGAACCTCTGGATTCGTGAAACGAATCTATGGATTTGGAGGCTGAGTAAATGAAAGGAGATGAGAGGACTGAAATTAATGAAACAGCCGCAGGAGAGGAGGAAATGAATAAAACCCTAGAACTTGAGTTAGAGCCTATTTATTTGCGGATGTCGGTCGGGTCGGGTGCATTGCGGGTAGGGAGAAACCAAATCTGACAACCGCTCTTATTAGAACACTATTCAAATCGGGTGTTACCCGATCTGAACAAAAAGACCAATAGGCCAGATTATTTATGGTCGGGCCCGATTGGTTTGTGCGGGCGGGTTGAGCCGTTAAATTATTTGCACAGGCCTACCATGAGATGAGATTTTCCTCACACTTATTACATAACCACCAACCCGTTTCGCATCCGATATAAAATAAAGCCAGCAATCTTCTCATTGCACATTGGCCCTTTGATCGGTTATCTCTCATTCAGTCTCTCTCTTTGTAGTTATCGGGTCAGAGTTGTTGTAACATGATCTCTGATACTAGGGGTGGTCATGGGTCGGGCTGGACAAGGCTCGAGGCGGGCTTTAGTTAAGGTATTACAAAAAGAAATTAGGCCCTATGATCGGGCTCTACTTTCATGTCCGAGTTCGGCTCTACAAAAAAAAAAAACCCAAGTCAGACCCTATATATTTTTAATTTAAAAAATAAATATTAAAATATAAATATAAACACTAAAACATAAAATTAAGTCAAACCAATATCGTCATTTACATTCATATGAAATCAAGTCAAA
This sequence comes from Eucommia ulmoides, assembly GCA_016647705.1. Taxonomy (NCBI): domain Eukaryota; kingdom Viridiplantae; phylum Streptophyta; class Magnoliopsida; order Garryales; family Eucommiaceae; genus Eucommia; species Eucommia ulmoides. Next base: position 12,722,353 of record CM028333.1, on the reverse strand, counting down.
TCAACATTGTCAAATCAACTAGGGTTAGGTTTGTTATATATATATATAATTTTTTTTTTAAATTAATAGTCATCGAGTTGGGCCTAAAAAAATTTGGCCTTATCCAAGTCCGACCCTAAATTTGATCAGACCTGAAAATTAAAGCTCAAGCCCTATCCATGGGCTTAAAATTAAAGCTCAAGCCCTAAAAAAAGCGGGTTGGGCGGGTCCTGAGCTCATGACCACCCCTATCTGATACTAACTAGTGTAAAGAGGTCTTAGGTGTCTTTCAACCCCAAAAGTTAATTCATAAGGTGAGTCTTTTGCTTATATTTATATCTTAATTGGCAGTCTCTTCCACATTTAATGAGAGTTAAACTCAACAAAAATAATAATTATACTATTTGCGTGTTGAGATAGAAGTTGCTGCAAAGGGAAGAAGAAGAAAAAGCTGCAGGCTTGGCTACTTGGCATTTGGCAATATGCCTTTGCCATCCCTTGAAGAATCTACATAGTCATAGTATAAGCAAACATGCATGTGCCTGTGTGTGTGAGAGAGAGAAAGTTCTTTTCAAGGGTTCCTGCATATGTTATCATGACTTGTATTAATGTTAAAAATGTAATTAGATGATGGGATTAAGAAGTGATTAGAAGGAATAGACAGTGCTTGGTTCCCCTAACAACCACCTCAGACTCTGGTCTGGTTTTGAATAAGATAATCTAAACACACACCTTTCACCATAATACACACAAAAACACAGATATAGACATTTGATGGCCCCATGCTCAAACCCCTAATTAAACTATGTTGACACCGCACCTAATTGCCACTTAACTGTTTTCTTTTTACCTGAAAATTCACTCAGGGTACCCCCCACCCCCTCTTTGCCTGTTTTTTTACTAGTTCATGGAATAAAATTAGATGAATAAACATACATACATATATATATATATATATATATATGGCAAATTACAGTTTTGGTCTTCCTACTTATAGCGTTTTTTTATCTGCTCATTTTTTTTTCAATCAACCCATCTAATTTGGAACAGTCATTCTAAGTGGCTTTTCTGTTGCAATTATTGTGTATTAAAAAAGTACACGCACCCTCAAATTTTATCGGAAGAATTAAACTTCACTCTCGTATGCTTTAAGAAAACAACACTATATCCTATGTACTATGAAACTTCACACTAAACGTCCATATTTTTTTTTTCGTTTGTTTTTTTTTTTGCTTTTGTTTTTGTCTTTAATATTTTTATTTTATTTTTTGTTTTTTTGTCTTTTTTTTGTTTTCTATTTTATTTGCACAAAATTCTAAATTGAGTTGGACTTATGACCTAAAATTTGAGAGTAATTCAATGTTTTTGTTTCGATATTTTTCTTCACCTTTATTTTTTTTTCTTTTTTATTTTTTTTCTCTTCCTTGTTTTCTTCCATATTACTTCTTTTTATATTTTTATTCTATTTTTAAAATAGAATTGGATAAATATAGATTTCACCTATTTCAATTTTAATTAGTCACCAAAATAAAATTGAAAAATTCTACATTTTATGCAAAACCAATACAACTAATATCTCAAGTAGAATTTTGTCCCCATTGGACTGAATTACAACTAACAAATTTACCATTAAAATTTAAAGAGGGAAAATATTTTTTAATTTTATTTTGAAAATAGTGAAAATAAATAAAATGGAAAAAAAACAAGCGAAAAAACAAAAAACAAAAAAGAGAGATAAAACAAAAAGAGAACAAACAAACCGAAAAAAGAAAGAAAAAATGTGATTGAAAACAACAATATTTTTTAATTACTCCCAATTTTCAGCACATACGACCATGTCATTTCAGAATTTTATGGAAAAATTAAACCCAAAAATGAGAAAAAAATAAAATAATAATAATAATAAAAATAATAATAATAATAATAATAATAATAATAATAATAATAATAAATAGGTGTTTAGTATGGAATTTCATAGTATATGGAAAAAAGTGTTACCTCCTTAAAATACATGGGGATAAAGTGTGATTCTTCTAGTCAAAATTTAGCGGTAAAGTGTATTTTTTTGGGTTAAGATTAACATTGATTCTAATGGAATAACCACTTAGGATAACGATAATAAATCAGAAGGACTAATTGCAAAAAAATTGAATTCCAAAGTCACATAAAAAAAACAATACAAGTAGAAGGACCAAAATTGTAATTTTCCTAAATAAATATTTTTATGTGATTCTTGGTTAACAATTTACAAACTTAAAAATTTTGTCCATACAGTCCACGAATACAGTAATTTTTTTAGAAATTCAAATTCATAGTCTTTCCATGTAAAAAATTGTAGCACTTTTATGTTCTATAATACCTTTAAAATTTTGACATAATTATTAATCTTTTCAAAAAAATATTCTACTAAGTAGATTAAATGAATAATGAGTTGCTAATTTGAGATCATAAGAAAAATTAAAAAAAGGGCCTATTGTACTTTTGATATTAAATTAAGAAAGAAGTTAAAAATAAAGGGTATTTGTCATTTTAGGCTCAATAGTTTGATTATTATTTCACTTTTGTCCTCATGATTTTATTTTGATCACATGACACCTTGATTTTTTATTTTTTTTTCTTTTGCGCGCTTCAATCTAAATCATTAATATTGTTACAATTTGGATGGCAATAGTCGAGCATGATGCATAGGACCATTTTTCAAGGGACTCTGTGAGTATTTTAATCTCTTCCTCTTTCCCCCTCTAAATATTTTACATAAAAATAGGGGAGGAGAAAGTTGAAAATACCGATAAAGTCCCCTTAAAAATAGTAACACATGCCGCAAATGACTGTTTGCCTACAAAACAACAACGGTAATAATAATTTGGATTGTAGAGGGATGGCTTGAAAATTTCAGGGTGTTATGTGTTCAAATTGAAATCTTAGGGACCTAAGTAAGATAATAATCAAACTTCAAGAGTACAAAGTGTTAAAAACCCAAAAATAAATGGAAATTAAATAGATTTTGGGAGGAAAATTAGAGAAGCTTTGAGTTTGTTTTTATATCATCAATATATAATGTATACATATATATAATTAAAATTTATACGGGACAAATTTATAAGTTGAACAAATTAATATTGTTTGTTTTGTTGTGTTTGGGTGAGGGATTTGGGGAAGGAATTTGATCTGAGTAAGAAATTTCAAAATTTATTTTTGACAAATATTTTGTTTGGGTATTTATGAGAAATGATTCGTAAAATTCTTTCAATTAAAAAATAGTGGTGAATGAGGGATTTGAAAATTTTTTTTAAAGTAGGTGTCATTTACAAATCCCACCAAAAATAAATTTCAGATCCGACCGTCGACCGTCACCATCGGCCACCTCCGTTCGCTGGCCACTTCCTTCCGTTGGCCACCGCCGACCACCGCCGCTAACTGTCGCCGCCTGCTACCTCTGGCATTGGACACCACCGACCACCGTCGGCGACCACTACATTCCGCCGCCAATCCCCACAATGGTGATGGTAGTTATCCAAATAAGAAAATTATAAAATTACACGATCAAATTCTTTGTCTAAAATAATTATCCAAACAACGGCTTTGTAAATGATGGAATTTCAAAATTCAGAGTTTTAAAATCTTTTCATTTATAAATCCCTTAGCAAACTAATATTTCTTCAATAGCAAATAAGTGAAAATATTTCAACAATAATTTGTTTTCATCCACCATATAATACCAAACGAGAGAGAAGAAAAATAAATTTACTTCCTTCTGTTTACGGTGTATCATTTGTCCTTTCAACCAAAAAAGTTCTTTACATTAAGGAAAAAATATTGGTTAACATTGTCTTCAAAATTGAGTATTATGAGTATTAAATTTTGAATTTAATCTGAAATACACTATACTGATATGGAAGAATACGATTTTAAAATTGTCTGGAAAACTAATTAGTTGTGTGTGTAGATTGATCTAGACGCACCATAACGTAAAACTCAAAAAAAAATGTAGGGAGAGTAGTCCAAACATGTCATAATTTTATGTTATATTTTTTCTCATAATATGAAATTTGCTTCGGGGAAAAAGCCATAATGGGTGGGAAGATTGTGAGTTTGTCTGCATAGAGACAAAGGGAGTGGAATCATGGCTTCTTGTAATGTTCCGTCCACTTTTCCCGGGTTGGTTTTAAACGGCGAATGATATTTGTTTGTCTTTTTTTAAGTTTTGGTGAATGAAAGACATGTAAATGGGAAAATAGAAAGGGCAGTTGGCGGACTTCAATAACACGCACCAAATTAATTAGAGAAAAAGGGGGGTTAAACTAAATTATAATTTTAGCTTGTTCTCATCTATTAAATTAAATTTTATAGAAATCCTAATATATTTCAATTCGGATTACATTGTCCATTATCGCCCTACCATGGCTGACTATTTTTTATCACTACAAAACTATTAGTTATATTCAACTAATTTTTTTTAAAAAAAATATTATTTAACCCTAATTTAAAAGTTATTTTAGATTTTTATTTTTTTAAACAAATATGTTATTTAGTCTTTTTGTAAAACATTATTAGTATATAATTATTTGACTGTTGACCAAATTAATGAACGGACGTTTATACCTTTATATAAGTATATAAAACCCTAACTTCTTTCCCTAATCGTCCTCTTCATTTTCAGTCGCCATCTCCATCTCTCTCTTCCTCATCCGTAAGCCCCACCACCGCAACTGTTCACCACCACAAGCCCCACCACCGACGGTGGCATCAGAGATGCTGAAGGTTACAGATTAATCAACCTTAAACATGCAACACAAAAAAAGCAACAATGAGAAACCCAAGCAGCCAAGCCGGGTGTATTCCCCTCAGACAAGGCCTCAAGACCTCATCCTCGTACAATAATCCCAGAGGTTGTTTATTGTTTTCGCTTGTTCCTTGTTTAGATTTGCGCAGAACTTCATCTTTCGATATGAGAATGGATACAAGAATTGTTAGAGAAACTATATGATTTTGACAATATTTTAAATAAATATAAAAACTATCACTAGAATATAAATAATAAATTTCTCCAAAATATAAATGATAAATTAAGAAAGAAAAAAATTAACTAGCCTGTGAGTTCAAGGAAACAAGAATGATCGTTGTCCTAAAGTAACAATTACCTCCCTACATGAAGGTTTTGACGGTAATGACTACTCTAAGATACAACTGTTACTCACAAGCACGTCCTCTCAGGGTTCGCGTCCACCGGAAGACTAATAAACCGTCTTTATTGAATTGCCCTTAAATATATTATATAGAGATAGAGATATACTAGCAAGAGGAAGAATTCTTAGGATATTTTTCTATATCTTTCAAAGAGTAGTCAACCCAATTTATATAGTGTAAAAAATTATAGGAGTTACAAAAATAATAATAAACACAAAAATAAAAACTAAAAATTAATAATCATAATTGTCAAATAAAAATTGAAAATTTAATAAATTAAAATGGAGGGTTTGAAATTTTTAATTAATGCTTTTAAAGAAAAACTTATAAAGTTTATAACAATCCCCCACAAATTTCAAAACCGTTATTTAACATATAAAGAAAATATGGGCATCTTTATATTGTGCAATATGTGAAGGTGTCTTTCGAACTTGAACCTCACTTAGTGTTAATAGTTTTCCCTTTGAAGGAATCATAGTGAATTATGTCTTGAACTAAACCCTTTAAGTCAAAGTTCAACTATTTCATACACAACATCGATATTTAGACATGGTTCGCGGGTTAGTGCCATTAATAGTAATGCACTTTGATCTTGATTCTCATGAACGTTATTAGGGATCAACCCCATTCTTATAGTCGTAGCCTTACGACAACTCTCACCTAGGTGAATCCTCCAAGGGTATATGTGACCTATACCTTATAGGAGTTTTCATACTTTGGTCTCATTTAGGGTTAAAACTCTTCCTTAACATCACACTTTATCATCACTATTGTCATAGGGATGAGCAGAAGAATATCTCTTGAAAATATCCTTCTAATATTAGGTGTTGGTCAATAAATCACGCAGTACAAATTGTTTCCACCTATTGAACCTCCTTCATGGGGTTCCCAATCACAAAGGTTGGATTACTTTCCTAGGCGACTTCCTTGTGGGCTTAGACCCATCCCCCTCGACAAATCAAGGACTGCATTCCTAGATAGACCTTTGGCTAAATGATCAGCAATGTTACTTTCTACTCTTCCAAAATTTAGTGATATTATATCTCTTTTCAACATTGTCTTAATAGACTTGTATTTTACTTGTATATGTCTATTCATTTTCTTATTTGTATTCATTTTCTTATTTGTATGAGTTTGTTTGACTAAATCAATAACAGTTTTGTTATCACAACGAATGGATATAACAACAATAGGTTTACCAACAAAAGTAGATCTAAAAGTAAGTTTTTAATCCATTGTCCTTCCATATATATGGTATCAAGTGCTATAAGTTCTGCCTCCATTATACTCCTTGAAATAATAGTTTGTTTATTAGAGCCCCAAGATATAACAGCTCTTCCTAATAAAAATACAAACCCAGTGGTGGATTTCATATCTACACTGTCAGAAATCCAATTTGCATCACTAAAACCTTACTATACTAGAATAACTTTTGTAGCATCACGTAAAATCTAAAGTTTTTGATGCAGTGTACGTGGTGAAATGAGAATTGCAAATAAAAAACTCATTGATTCACAAAAGAATACTGAGAAATTGAAATAGAAAATTGGGGAAAACTCAATATTAATTAAAGATAAATTGTCCAGCCGTCAAGCAGCTTTACAAACCTTATAAACAAACCCCAAAAATTATAAAAATTGCGAAAAAGGTCCCTAAATTATTGAAAATTGTAAAACTAGCCCAAATTTCTATGTAAAACAAAAAAAAAAAAATTATTTTGACCCCCGAAACGATGGAATTTGGATAAAATCACATCATGATATTTTTTGTCAAAAATGACCACAGTTAACTTTTCTAGTCAAACTGAGCCTTAGGGTGTTCTCTTTGGGCCAAGAAATCTCATTTCTGTTGCGCTACAATAGCACCTTAAATCCCAAAAGGCCAAGTTTGACCAAAAAAGTCAATTGTGATTGTTTTTGACAAAAACGGCTACAATTGACTTTTCTGGTCAAATTGAGCCTTTTTGGGCCTTAGGGTGCTCTCTTTGGGTCAAGAAATCTCTCTCTTGTTACACTACATCAGTTCCTCTAAGATACTTACAAATCCTATCTAATGCTAAATGTTCCTTACTAGGGTTGTGAGTATATCTACTCAATCTTCCAACAGTATAAGAGATATCAGGTCTAGATTTATTAGATAGATATAAAAATGATTAGATCAATTAGGAATACTTCATTTGAGATATTGGTTGACCTTTGTTCTGTTTCATATGTACACTAGAATCATAAAGTGTGTTAACAACTTTTACATCAAAATACTCAAACTTCTTTAACATTTTCTCTATATTATTTGTAATACTCCATAAAATTTATATTTTTGAAAATAATATTTTATTTTATATAAGTTAATATATTTTGGGAGTTATTTTGCATATTATAAAAAATTTAAGGTATAAATGAATTTTTATTAACTTTTAGGCTTATAAGTGTAATTTTTATATTTAAAATAAATATCATATAAACTATAGGGGTGCTTGTATAATATTTTTTTATGAAAGGTAACTCTTTGGTGAAAAATGTTGAGACTGCCACAGAGCCTATTTTGGATGACCATGCTCTTTATATATATATATATATATATATATATATATATATATATATATATATTAGATAGATTACGATGAAGATGGAATTTGTCATTTATATGGATTAGATAGATCGATTGGGAAGAAGAATTATGAATGAAGAAGAGAAGAAAAATAATTTTGTGTGACGATTATCAATTTCGGACTTTAGACAGAATTATTGATCATTTTAACATTTGCATTTACCCTCTCTCTTTATTATATGATTCATGCTAAAATTATTGGTAATTATAATTGTTGGTTTCAGAAAAGGGCGAGCACTTACAGTATGGTTCGAATAGGTGACACGTGAGAATTTGTTACTAACGTGGAGGTGGTTAACTGGCAAGTCCGAGATCGATGAACTTCTGACGCTTTGGAGATCCTTGCAATCCGACCCAAGCTTTTCAATTGACTCCGTGATCCTATTCATACTCCGAGCTAAATTCTGCTCCGGACTCTGTTCTGATCTCTGAACCGAGTTCCAAGACTACACTCTAAGCACCTGCACAAAGGTCTACCGGGGTTGTGCCCGGTGAGATCCCTCTGGCGTGAGAATAAGTATCCGGAGATAGAAGGTTATAAGTGCTTTAAAGTGAATTAGAAGCATGTAACTTTGGACATTGGATGTCAATGAGTATTTATAGGGCGCTGGGCTCAATTAGCACTGTGAAATTATAGAGTCAAGCTCGGTTAATTAACCTAATTCATCTAATAGCTAATGAGCTTACGGATTAAGGAATCACTTGGATTAGGCTTTTAGGCCCATTTTGTAGAAGTCCATGGGTCAGCCAACTTGAAATGGAGAGTAATGACCTATTTTTAGCCTTCATGGATGATCAGGAGGTCGATAAGGTGTCAAAACAGCTTCGGTAGCTTCAAAACGTCTTAAGAGACCCCATATGTTAGAGAATCCGAGCTGAGAGTGCTTGGACCCCTCAGCTCGGCATGACGATCTTCATATAAGAGGGGAGGCTTTATTTTGGAAAAGTCCGAACTGAGGATGCTCGGGCACCCCAGCTCGGACACACTGTTTCATTGTCCCTTGAAAAGCCCCCTTTAAGAATAAGTTCAAGCTGAGAGTATTTGGAGACCTCAGCTCGGCGGCGTAGCATGAACTTTCCTTTTGAGGCTCCATTCTTCAAAAGTTCGATCTAAGGGTACTCAGGCACCTCAGCTCGGTAGTGCGTTTTCAATTCGATTTGAGGATTCCTAATTTGCATAAGTCCAGGCTAAGAGTGCTCGGACACCTCAGCTCGGCGGCACATCTTCAATATTGTCTTGAGGGTTCCTAATGGGAGACAATCCGAGCTAAGGTTAATTGGGCACCTCAACTCGGAGTTGAGTCTTCGATCCCACCTGAAGGTTCCCAATTTGTAGACAATCCGAGTTGACAGTACTCGGACCCACCAACTCGGCAATGATACTTCTTTATTCCTTTGAGACCTCCATTTGGGTGATGCCCGAGTTGAGGGTGTTCAGGAATCTTAGCTCGGTACAGTATCTTGAATCTTCATTTAGGTTACCCATTTGGATGTTGTCAGAGCTGAGGGTGTTCGAACAGCTCAGCTCGGCAACTTGATATTTGGACGCCTTAGTGGGGGGTTTGAGACTTTCCTTTTTGCACATGTCCGAGCTGAGGGTGCTAGGACACCGCAGCCCGGATCATTCCTTATACTTTGATAATGTGGAGAAGAAAGGAGTTTAAGGTTCCCATTTTTGGTGATGTCCGAGCTGAGGGTGCTCGAGCACCGTAGCCCCTCAGCTCGGACCTTTCTTTACACTTGGAGATTATGAAGGATAGAAGGGATTTGAGGCTCTTCCTTTTTAATATAACAAGCTGAGGGTGCTCGGATACTGCAGTTCAAACATTTCTCCATACTCGGCCTAAGAAGGGGTCTTCCAGCATGTGTGATCCTCATGACCAAATTTACCTCCATCAGCTACCCCTCAATCCTGAGCATTTGGACGCAAAGACGGATGTTTGGGACTCTGAGATATCATCTCAGCGAATTTTTTACTGTTGTGCTTTGGGAAGCTACACTCAGTGCCACTGCGTATGGCGCATGCGTGGCACGTGCGCTAACCTAGACTTCCAAGAGAAGCCAAACCATACGACCGCTAGATGAATGCCATATGGCATAGGGCACAGGAATCGATGCAATAATATTCGTTGGACTTTGCGACTTTTCGTATGGGTACTTCTTTTTTTATAAAAGAGGTCTCCTTCATTCATTTGACACTTGCAAAAATTTAAATAGCTCTTCCTTTTTCTCAGTCATTGGTATTTTTTTTTCTCCTCTGACCAGACTAAAAATGTTATTGTTTTCTTATTTTCTTTCTTTCTCAGGTTCGACCTCTGACTTGGGTTCCAATTCTTCAGAACGGACATCCTCCAGCACCCCGTCCTTCAGGGTTGAGCGTCATCCCGCTCCTAGGGATGCTTCGTCTTTTGCTCTAGCTCGACTCTACGAGACTAATGGCGCGGTCTAGTCTTAGCCTGGCCGACTGCGTGAACGTGGTAGGCCGGGGTGATGAGAGCGGAATAGCGTCTTCATCCCTTGATCCTGCATAACAACGAAGTATATAATGCTGAGACAGAGAAACTCTTCGTCAAAGTCCCAATCACGAGCCCGCTATAGACTACCGAGACGATTATGAATGAAGCCTCTATTCTCAAGTGCCGGAGTGAATATTGCTTCCCAAACCAAAAGAGGAAGAGTTGTTTCAGCTCTCGGAAACTAGAGATGGATGCGGGGGCCAAGGTCTTGAACCACGCCCCCCAGCTCCCGTGAGAGTGAGAGGGAAAGCTTTACATCTCATGGTAACCGAGGCAACGTGAAAATCCATGTAAGACTTAAAAATGGACAAGTGATCCGCTGGGTCGACGGTTCTATTATAAGGGATCATTTCGGGGTGGGTGAATCGTGTAGGCAAAGGCTCTTCCAAAATCTTACCCATGAACAAAGATCTTACCTCAGAGGGGAGCCCAATTGGTCTTCTTATCCTTTCAATCTAATATAAGGCGGCCTCCATGTCGGCGAGGCACCTTTCTACTATTACTCCCCATCTCTCGGAGGTAACCTAGCCTGATTAGCAGCAGCCCGGGCAGCAGGCTACCTGTTGGGTGGTGAATGCGAATCCACTTCACGAACATGTCGCGACCTATGCTTTGATCAGGCGACATAACTTTGAGCTCTACTCGGGGGAGACTCTGTTCGGTTGTCTCTCCTTCGTCTCGGTGGAGGTAGAGACGAAGATCCCGACACCTTAGGAGGTGCGAGGTCAACCTCCAGCCGTCTGTTGTTGTGGGGCCAGGATAGGATCTCGGGGCATGTCCATTAGAGTGAACCACGCGATCTTCGAGCTCAGGTGCCCGTTCTTCCCCTCTTGCGGGTTAGAGAGATAGTACCCCTTTTGGTTGGGTCGGCGGTAGACAAGTGAGGAGGCCTTGAAATAAGGTTTGGAACTGACCGAGCTAGCATTCCAAGTTGTTGATGCATCAGGCTTCGGGTACACTTGAGGTTTGCTCAACAAACAGCCAAGAGGGCAAGGCGGACGAGCTCGTCTAAATGGACGGGTTTATGATATTAAATGGATCAAGTAAAATTTTAAAGGTGAAAAATGATTTTTCTTATCCTGCTATGCCATAGTTGTCTTCTTGTCAAGAGGGCATATCCTACGAGATGTGGATATATATTATTACCTGTCAAACAAATCCTGTAGAGTGGATATATTATACATGTTATTACCTATCAGGCAAGACCTGCAGGGTAGATATATTATAACATACATACATACATACATATATATATACATATATATATATATATATATTATATATTGTTACATGTCAGGCAAGTCCTGCAGGGTGGATATATTATATATGTTATATTTTTGTTGTTACCTGTCAGGCAAATCCTATAGGGTGGATATATTATATATGTTGTTACTTGTTAGGCAAGTCCTACATGGTAAATATTATAACTCCCGATCGTGAGGTAAAATGATCCTATGACTAGTAAGAAAGTATGTTATTTTATTATATACAAGTGAGTTGACCAGTTAACTTAAATTTGATTATCCTGTTATCATGATATTTTTGTTGAGATTTGGATACGGCCTAGTGTGGCTACATTTTATTGGAAAGTGGATTTAGATAAAAATACTTAATCCATAAAATACTTTTATACTACGAAGACAGTACACCGATAAAAATAATTCGGATAGATATTGGTCCATTACTAACGATTGGTAGAAGCGAGATGTGGGGTCATTGGGAGACTATTGGGAGTTAATGCGGAAAGGATAATTGGAATTATTCTTGAGCTTTATTGGTGTTTTAGAAATTTATTGGGGTTGTATGTAATATTGTTATATACATGTTACAGTGACTATTGACCATTTGTGACGTATCAGATTTTTGTAGTTTGGGATGTATTCATGTATTTCAACACATATTTATGTAGTTGACACGTAGTTATATGTTCGAGGCGTATTTATGTGGATTAAAATGTATTTAGGTATCTCTAAGATGTATTTATATGGTTGACAGGTATTTGAATGTTTTGAGACGTATTTACGTGGTTGCGACGTATTTACGTATTTCCAGATAGTTATATGATTTGGAATATATTTATGTGGTTGGAATATATTTATGTGTTTGAGATATATTTATATGATTGAGAAGTATTTGAGGGGTTTTGAGACCTATTTATTTATTTGAGGCGTATTTGATTTTTATAGTTTGACACGTATTTACGTGATTGAGATATATTTATGTGATTTGAAACGTATTTATGTGTTTTAGATGTATTGCGAAAAATTTATTACTAAAGTTGAATTGTGTTTGATGTTATTAAAAAGTTTACGAGATTATTAAAACTTAAATGTGTATATTAGGATTGATTATTCTCACGGGACAGTCCACAAGAAATTGGGTTATCTGTTGGATAAGATGATAACTGCGAAATGTTGGCTTAAATGTTGGATGGATTTGATAAACGTTGGCTATGGGATATGGCAGTAAACTTGAAAAGTCATGTCAAGTGGAAAAATTATTAAGGTTGTAGACCTGTTGGAAATGAGATAGACCCAATCCAGTGAGACTATCATGATATTTTAAAGATATATTGTTATTTATTTCTATTTTTATCAGATTAGCGCAGCGGAAATATTTAGGAACATAAGATTTTTTGACAATTGGTTGTCTGTGTTAGGTGTTACCGACCAAAGTGCACCATGTCTACATGTTGTTGGATATAACGTGGGCCACTGCGAATGAGAATGTTGTGATGAGTGGAATGAATGTTGACGAATGTAAATTATGGGTGACTTCCGGTTATAGGACTCTACATAAAGAACAATTGTTCTAGAATTTAGTGTGACTAACATAACCGTGCGATGCAATTCGTAATTATTATTGTTTTGAACAAAATTTCGGGGATGAAATTTATTTAAGGGGGGTAGATTGTAAAACCCAAAAATTTATATTTTTGAAAACATTACTTTATATACAAGTTTAATATTTTTGGAACCGAATTTGTAAATTGGTGGTATACATATATACTTGATAATTTTTTAGTTAAATATTAAATTTATATTTTTAAAAATATTATTTTATATGAGTATAATATTTTTGTGTTGATTTGTATATTATAAAACTTATAATAAATATTTGATAATCTTGGGTAGAAAAGTGTAATTATTAGAATTAATATGAATTAGTTTATAATTATGGAGTGTTAAACATAATTTCCAAATTCTTAGCAATTAAGTAAACAAATTGTGGCCAAGAATTAATTAAAAAAAAAAAGGAAAAAATAGAAGGAAAACTTCGACCACATGAATTTACACACACACACATATATATATGTCACAACCTGTCCCGGACACCCGTCATCCCGAGGCGGGCATAACTACAACATGACATCACCATTACCCAAATTAACAAATGAATGACAATATACACCTACTGTATAATACAAACACCTACTATAAGGGACACACCCGTCCCAAAATTTGATTAACTGAAAGTATTTATTCATGAACCTTTTATAGGTTCGCTTTTGACAGCTTCTCTCAATCGCCTATATGACTTCATCACGTAACTCTACCTAGTGCCAGTAGGGGACTGACTCCTAACTGTTGTACCTGCGAGTGTACTACCTTCTTAGTAAAACATTTTAAAAATATTACTACGTTCTAAATTTTTTCACAATTTAGTATGGAGCAAGCACAAGTATATAAGCAACAAAAATAATGCGATATAAATAAGTTCCATCCAAATCCATCTAGTATAAAATCCTACCAAACATTATAATAAGTAATATCAAATCAACCAATATACGTAAAACACCACATCTCAAGTACCAATTTCAAACACACACCTCCAACACACACACACTGGCTAGTCCTAGTGATCGTTTTAACCTCACGATCGGGAGTTGCAACGGTACCGTAACATTCGTAGAAATGCCTTCCTACGAAATATCCACACCCCTTTTTGGGGAGAAATATAATCCACACCCCTTACGGGGAGAAACATAATCCACACCCCTTACGGGGAGAAACAACTATGGCATTGTCAAAATCAGATACAGCATCATCGAATCACAACGCACTAAATATTGTCTACTCAACATCATCAAATTACCACGTCTATCTCTTTTCCTCAACACCAACATTTACATCCAAAAATCATATTTCATATCTTCTTTTAAAGAAAACGTCTATTTTTTATCAAAATCATTTTTCCACCATTTTGTTTATTGAAAACCCGGCATTTTTAAAAAAATAAATATTTTCCCATTTTCCTTTAGAAAAACACCGTCTAATTTTGCCGAAACCAATCCAAAAATTTATTTTTAACTTTTTTTCGAAAACCATCGAAATCTTCCGAAAAATCTAATTTACCAACTCCCTCAAATACTGCTTGATCCATATCATTTATAAATTCATACCGTTTAAATAATCTCATGGTTCATCATGTATATTCATAGAAAAATAATTTGGCAAGAAGACAATACACTCACCTCAATATCCATTTTGCAAAACTGATACTGACCGCACTCTATCTGGACGCTTGTGCCTGCGAACCTAATAGTGGCAGAATCTAAATTAATATCTTATCTAAAATATTCTAATCATGCAGTGCAGACCCTATATTCCGAATTGTTACTAATTTTATGTACCACGTGCTTAAAATTAATTAACCGTTATGAATTTATTATGATTTTCGAATTTGTAACACTAACTAAAATTTAATTTAACGAGAATTAATAATCGATTGAGGTTTCACCTGTTTCCAAAATGTTTGGCGCCCACGAGATGGGAATTTGGGATTTTTCCTAGGGTGGTTTCTGCAATTTTCCCTTCTTTTTTTTTTTTCTCTTTTTTTTTTTTTTTTTCTTTCTTTCTTCTTCTTTCCTTCTTCGCGTCTATTTCTGTTTAGTGCCTGACCCTACCGCAGCGGCGGTGAGCTACCAGTTCCGTTTTCCTTTTTTTTTTTTGGGTTCTCGTCGTCCCTGACGCCACTCACCTCCAGTGATTTACGCGCACACACACACCCCCCACGGTCACCATCGACTGATCAGCAGCACACACATGGTAGCACATGCATACACCGGCCGATGACAGCACAGCACCGACGACACACACACATTCAGTCTATGATCACCCACACACACACACGTCTTATCACTCCGCCGACGAACTGGACGGACCGACCGAACACCCACCTCACCAAGCGAATGAACTCTCCACCGACTAAATCTCTCTCTCACCTAACCAACTCCGGTGACAACTCCAGCGACCTCCCCCACAACAATCACTCCCACCGGATGAGAAGAGCACCCCGGAGACTGCAACGATCACGAAACACACACACTCGTACCTGAACGGCCGATCAAATAAAATTTTCACAACCCATCCCGGACACCCGTCATCCCGAGGCGGGCGTGACTACAACATGACATCACCATTACCCAAATTAACAAATGAATGACAATATACACCTACTGTATAATACAAACACCTACTATGGGGGACACACCCGTACCAAAATTTGATTAACTGAAAGTATTTATTCATGAACCTTTTATAGGTTCGCTTTTGACAGCTTCTCTCAATCGCCTATACGACTTCATCACGTAACTCTACCTAGTGCCAGTAGGGGACCGACTCCTAGCTGTTGTACCTGCGAGTGTACTACCTTCTATGTAAAATATTTTTAAAATATTACTACGTTCTAAATTTTTCCACAATTTAGTATGGATCAAGCACAAGTATATAAGCAACAAAAATAATGCGATATAGATAAGTTCCATCCAAATCCATCTAGTACAAAATCCTACCAAACATTATAATAAGTAATATCAAATCAACCAATATACGTAAAACACCACATCTCAAGTACCAATTTCAAACACACACCTCCAACACACACATACTGGCCAGTCCTACTGATCGTTTTAACCTCACGATCGGGAGTTGCAACGGTACCGTAACATCCGTAGAAATGCCTTCCTACGAAATATCCACACCCCTTTTTGGGGAGAAATATAATCCACACCATTTACGGGGAGGAACATAATCCACACCCCTTACGGGGAAAAACAGAATCCACACCCCTTACAGAGAGAAACAACTATGGCATTGTCAAAATCAGATACAGCATCATCGAATCACAACGCACTAAATATCGTCTACTCAACATCATCAAATTACCACGTCTATCTCTTTTCCTCAACACCAACATTTACATCCAAAAATTATATTTCATATCTTCTTTTAAAGAAAACGTCTAATTTTTATCAAAATCATTTTTCCACCATTTTGTTTATAGAAAACCTAGCATTTTTAAAGAAACACCGTCTGATTTTGCCGAAACCAATCCAAAAGTTTCCCCATTGATTAATAAACAGAGTTAAAGTTGTAGCATGTAGCAAAGTAATAGGAAATGATATATAAAAGTAACCGAGGATTGTGAATCTAGGAGGATAGTAGGTGTGTGTAAAGATAATTCATTTGAATAACCGAGGATTGTGAATC
Organism: Eucommia ulmoides; assembly: GCA_016647705.1. Lineage (NCBI taxonomy): Eukaryota > Viridiplantae > Streptophyta > Magnoliopsida > Garryales > Eucommiaceae > Eucommia > Eucommia ulmoides. The sequence continues at coordinate 12,705,573 of CM028333.1, read as the reverse complement.
TAGAATGGACAGGGTGCTTGTAAGCGTGATTGGTAACTGTGATTACTATTAAATAGTTTCATAATGATAAGGAGGGGAACGTTCGGCACATAAGTTGGTTAAGTATACTAGTGTTAATGAATGTGGGAAATTGAGATTTGAAATTATAGTTTTGGGATTTTAAGGGTGATTGCTATGTGATAGGAAAAAATGAGTGAATTAATTTAACTCGATGATGGATTGTATTTAGTTGAATTTAAATAATTTTGGGTGGAAAAAAGAATAGAAAATAAAATAATCGTTGGATATTGGGGGATTGGAGTAAGTCTGTTTGCAGTTTAGGAAATTTTAATAGAAGAAGAAGTCGTCACAATAAATTAGAATATTAACTAATGATTTAGGTAAACCTAGTGTGTGTTTCCATAAGGATCTGGTGTTCATAACGTAAAAACTAGAATATGTTACTAAGGCGGTGACTAGTGCAGTAAATATGACTAGTACTCTTAGGGCATAGCATTCAAGTGAATCCAAAGGAAGCCGAAGTGGTGGATTGACGGAATATGGAGAAGGCCGAGAACATGTGACCAGAATTCGAAACTTTTTGGAACTAGTAGAGATTGTGTTCATTCTAACGTTTAGTGACATCTCCTGTATGGCGGGATTTGTGCTTTAAGTCGAAAATCGAAAAAAAAATAAAAATGAAGCGGGGTTGCGCATATTTGGGTTATTCATACTAATGTCAAATAGAGATATTTGTAAGTCTATTAGGTACTCGGTCGGGTGACCACTCAAATGGAGCTAGTAGATATGAAATTGACATTTAGCGATTGTAGGGTAGAAGTGCAGAAATAGATGTCCAATTGGAAACGATGAGAGTAGAAGGGAATGATGTTGGTTACAGTGCTGACTATAGCAAATATTTCGGGTAAAAAAAAATAAAAAATTGGTGCCCTTGTAAGTTTAGTGGCCGGCTGGTCAGATGGTAATGCTGTTTGGTATTAATTTTTACCATGGTGTAGACATGTAAAGGTCGAATGTCCAGTTAAGAAGGTTTAGCGAGGCAGTGAAAATTGACTGTAGAGTCTGAAGGAATGATGAAGTTTGGAAATTTGAATTAAAATGCGTAGGATTGATAATGCCAACTTATAGATGAGATCTAAAAAAAAAAAAATGCATGGAATAAGATATGCAATACCCCAGTAATATTAACTATACTGTAATGGCATGGGCATGATTAGTAGATTGCAAATGGAAATGGGAAATCACGGCATTTGTTATCCGGTGATTTGTTAGTCAAGTTAAGGTAAAAAAGTAACGAAATCTCTAGGTGGGCTATTGTAGCCTTGACCTATACTAAGAAGAAAAGGGAGAGGAGTTCGAGGAGTGTTATCCTGATACGTATGTCCAATATATATTGATAACATTGTTCGATTGCGTGATGCACCAATTTAATGTAAGTATTAAAAATTAAGTTGGGACAAGATATTCTTTTAAAAAAAAATCAAAAGGGACAAGGATTAGTAATTCTAGGAATTTTATTAATCGGTTATTCGAAATTTTCGAACTGGAATTCTGAAATCATAGGTATTGTCGCCATATGGTAATTTGGACAATAGTTGTTATCAAAGTAAAATAAGTCGTTAGTGTATAAACAATCCGTAGGGGAAACTGTGGTGTCAAAAGCTAATAACTATCTTGTTGTCAATCGTGGTGGCATCGCATAAAGTGTTATATGAAAAGGATACAGGATTCTGATCTGATAGACTGAACTGAGATAGGAAAACGAAACTTTTGCGAGATTTAAAAATAGCCCGGTGTGACTACCTTTTTACTAGAAATTGGAAGTTATTGAGATGTTACGGGACAAGGAGAATTTAAAATATCCTTGAGATGATATGTATACCTGATATAATATTTTACAGTTAGTAGCCAGTAACTATTAGAATGTATCGATTTCGTTGTGACTGGGGCGTACCTATGTCCTTTGAGTCGTATATATACGTGGATATATGTTTGAAGCCTGTTAGGTAGGTAGAAACGAACTTGAAGCACGTGATCATGTCAGGGACTTGGTAAAATGTCGAGGCATGAAAAGAATTCTTATAGGATATTTGTTTGATATATCTGAATTGTAGTTATAAGAATTGGTGATATTTAGGTATAAGGAAAGATATCGATATGAGTATTAAAGAATTAAAATAGGTATTGAGGTTAATGATAGTGGAGTTATCTGTGCTTATGAGATTGGTAACAATTACTATTAGGTTAAATGTTGAATGGAAAATATTGTTGCAACGGGCGACTAGAAAAGGTCAAATAAAATGTATAAGTGCCGGTTATGACGAAATGAAATAAACTTAATATACTGAAATATTTTTTTTAGCATATAGTGTTGCTACTGATTTTGACTTTTTTTATTAGAGTAGCGCAGTGGGAGCAGTTGGAACATGAGATTCTTTGATAATGGGTTATCCGTGTTAAATGTAACCGACCATGGGTACCTTATTTGTTGGATGGTTATGATTTGATGAGAAAGTTGTTGGTTACAAATTTTGGACGTTCTGGGATGATGAGACTATATATCGGAAATAGTTGTTCTAGAATTACATAAGACGAGTATAATTTTGTGATGCGACTTTGACGTATTAGTAGCTTGACGAAAATTTCGGGACGAAATTTCTTTTAGGAGGGAAGGGTTGTAAGACCCTGATTTTTTTTTTCATATGCACAATTTAAGTCGTATTTTAGCACATTTAAAAATAACTGGGTAGACTGTGTCATTTATTGTTTAATTTCAAATTTTAGGGGTTAATTCACAATTTTAAAAATATTAATTTTAGATTTTGGGTTTAACTAAAACTTAAAGGAATATGAGGGGGGTTATTGTAATTTTTTTAAAATAAATTTTTTTAATCCTTCCTTCTCGACAAAGGAAATCAAACGACCTATATATATACACACACTTGGAAGCAAATAAGCGAGGGAAGAGACACGTGGAAAAAGCATCGAATATATATATATACGCATATACACACACGCCTGAACACGGGAGAAAAATAGAAAAAGAAAAAGAAAACGAGAAAGAAAGCAGAAACATGGAAGAGAGAAAGAAGAGAGAGAGATGAAGATCGACCGGCAGTAGGTTCGGACGTCCAATGAGTGTTTGGTGGTCGGAGATCGTGTGGGGTGGTGTGCTTGGTCGACGGAGAGCTTCGTGAGGGTGCCGTCGTCAAATTTCAGAAGAGAGGGTGGTGGTTCGGCGAAGGTGGTGGGTAATCGTCGCCGGTCGTCCGGGGAGCATTCGGTCTGCCGTTCAGGTACAAGTGTGTGTGTTTCGTGATCGTTGCAGTCTCCGGGGTGCTCTTCTCATCCGGTGGGAGTGATCGTTGTAGGGGAGGTCGTCGGAGTTGTCACCGGAGTTGGTTAGGTGAGAGAAAGATTCAGTCGGTGGAGAGTTCATCCGGTTGGTAAGGTGGGTGTTTGGTCGGTCCGTCCAGTTCGTCGGCAGAGTGATAAGACGTGTGTGTGTGTGGGTGATCATAGACTGAATGTGTGTGTGTCGTCGGTGCTGTACTGTCGTCGGCCGGTGTATGCGTGTGCTGCCATGTGTGTGCTGCTGATCAGTCGATGGTGACTGTGGGGAGTGTGTGTGTGTGTGTAAATCGCTGGAGGTGAGTGGCGTCGGCGGCGACGAGAACCCAAAAACAAAAAAGAAAAACAGAACTGGAAGCTCACCGCCGCTGCGGTAGGGTCAGGCACTGAACAGAAATAGACGCGAAGAAGGAAAGAAGAAGAAAAAAAAAAAAAAAAAAAAAAAAAAAAAAAAAAAAAAGAGAAAATTGCAGAAACCACCCCAGGAAAAATCCCAAATTCGCATCTCGTGGGCGCCAAACGTTTTGGAAATAGGTGAAACCTCAATCGATTATTAATTCTCGTTAAATTAAATTTTAGTTAGTGTTACAAATCCTAAAATCCTAATAAATTCGTAACGGTTAATTAATTTTAAGCACGTGGTACATAAAATTAGTAACAATTCGGAATATAGGGTCTGCACTGCATGATTAGAATGTTTTAGATAAGATATTAATTTAGACTCTGCCACTATTAGGTTCGCAGGCACAGGCGTCTAGATAGAGTGTGGTCAGTATCAGTTTTGCAAAACGGATATTGAGGTGAGTGTACTGTCTTCTTGCCAAACTATTTTTCTATGAATATACATGATGAACCATGAGATTATTTAAATGGTATGAATTTAAAAATGATATGGATCAAGCAGTATTTGAGGGAGTTGGTAAATTGGATTTTTCGGAAGATTTCGATGGTTTTCAAAAAAAAGTTAAAAATAAATTTTTGGATTGGTTTCGGCAAAATCAGACGATGTTTTTCTAAAAGAAAATGGGGAAATATTTGTTTTTTTAAAAATGCCGGGTTTTCTATAAACAAAATGGTGGAAAAATGATTTTGATAAAAATTAGACGTTTTCTTTAAAAGAAGATATGAAATATGATTTTTGGATGTAAATGTTGGTGTTGAGGAAAAGAGATAGACGTGGTAATTTGATGATGTTGAGTAGACGATATTTAGTGCGTTGTGATTCGATGATGCTGTATCTGATTTTGACAATGCCATAATTGTTTCTCCCCGTAAGGGATGTGGATTCTGTTTCTTCCCGTAAAGGGTGTGGATTATATTTCTCCCCAAAAAGGGGTGTGGATATTTCGTAGGAAGTCATTTCTACGGATATTACGGTACCGTTGCAACTCCCGATCGTGAGATTAAAACGATCACTAGGTCTGGCCAGTGTGTGTGTGTTGGAGGTGTGTGTTTGAAATTGGTACTTGAGATGTGGTGTTTTACGTATATTGGTTGATTTGATATTACTTATTATAATGTTTGGTAGGATTTTGTACTAGATGGATTTGGATGGAACTTATCTATATCGCATTATTTTTGTTGCTTATATACTTGTGCTTGATCCATACTAAATTGTGGAAAAATTTAGAACGTAGTAATATTTTAAAAATGTTTTACTAAGAAGGCAGTACACTTGCAGGTACAACAGCTAGGAGTCGGTCCCCTACTGGCACTAGGTAGAGTTACGTGATGAAGTCATATAGGCAATTGAGAGAAGCTGTCAAAAGCGAACTTATAAAAGGTTCATGAATAAATACTTTCAGTTAATCAAATTTTGGGATGGGTGTGTTCCCCATAGTAGGTGTTTGTATTATACAGTAGGTGTATATTGTCATTCATTTGTTAATTTGGGTAATGGTGATGTCATGTTGTAGTCACGCCCGCCTCGGGATGACGGGTGTCCGGGATGGGTTGTGACAATATATATATATATATATATATATATATATATATATATATATATATATATATATATATATATATATTGTGTTTTACACGTGTAATAGGTATGATACAATAATAATAATTATAATAAGAAGAATAAAATTACTCCTAATTATATAGGAGAGGCTGAAATAGGAAGGGAAGGAGCAGTATATATGATAAAGTCTAATTAACATTCAGGAAGTTTTTTTAGCAAGAAAAAAATATTCGGTTCGTATTTTAGCTTCGGATTTCAGTTAGAATTTCTAACTCTTTTAATATATGTAATTAATTTTCCTATTGTATGATTTATACTAGTGCAGCTGTTGAATTTTAATTATTAAATTTTATGAAATAATTTTGACTATGTGAAAATTATGTGGAAATCATGTAAATATATTTTATTCATTGTATTAATTAAATGCACGTATTAGAGGGGTTAGAATTCTACTGAACATTGGCACACAACCCCACAATTCTGATTGCAGGACTGGTGAGGACGAATCGGCGTCAGGAGTTGAATTTCTATTTATAAAAATTGTATTTATTATTTACTGGTGTAATCGGTGAATTCGACAATTATACTTAACACCATCGCATTGTAAACTTTATCAGATTTTTAATAATTAAAATATTGATTATTTAGTAAAATTATCATCGTCGATAAATAAAATTGTCGCCGTAGTTTGTAAATTTTTTTCGGATTTACACGGAATAAATTATCGGTTATTCGATTTAGTGTTAATTCTCCTTAGGAAGAAATCGTATAGCGACCCTGGGAAACCGGGTCGTTACAATAAATCTCACAATAGGGAGATTAAATACATGTATTAAAAGATTTAGAAATTCTACCTGAAATCCGAAGCCGAATTCAACGTGGTATAATTTCACTTATTTGTTTGAGAGTATTTGCTTCCCTTGACTGCAAATTAAAAGAGACGTGTACATATAAGTGCCATTTGGTCAGTGAATCTATTCCCATATTTCTATTTCTTTTATTTTTTCTTTTTGATTTTCCTTTTTCCTTTCTTACTATCGCCGTTTGATGACCTTCTTAAAAAAAACATTTTAAATCTCATCTCAATCTCACATGCCCATATACATATAAAAGTGATCATATTTTTCCTTCTTTTCCCACGTGTCCAATGTTAAGCAATATATATATATAAGTTTTGCATATATATTGTTAATGTCGGATTTTGGGGCGATCTTAATGGTATGGTATGGTCACTTGTTGATGGAGATAATATGCTTACTTTACTAAAATGGAGATGGAGAAGTCCAAGATGGGGATTTTCCTCCGTACTGGGATAGAGACGAAAAGGTCTAGGATCAGTCCGTCTGACCCGAGATGGGCAAAGGTGGAGTGACCTGGGATGGGTCTCGAGTAGGAAAACTGTCTGGGAGTCTTTTAATCCGTGGAGAGTCTTCTGATCCGATAAGAGATCCCTAGCCAAGAAGGGACAGGCCTGAGTTAGAATTAGCCCAAAAACCTTCTGGTCTGGAAAGAGAATGGCTAGAACACCTTGTGATCCGAGGAAAAATAAATTAGAGCTTGATATAAAACAGAACCGAGATGGGGAGCACCTAGAAACATGCACAAAAAACTTGCCGGGATGGACCCAACGTGTATCCTCCAGCATGAGAATCAACGTACGGGGGAAATTTTTATAGAATATGCTATCAAGTAGAGGCATTTTTTATGCCCTTCTATAAATAGGCATGGAATGGATTAGCTTAAGGGCTTAAATATGGATTAGTGTCTCCTCAATATCCCATCTTGCCATGTAGCCAATGAGAGAGTGCCAAGGAGCATCTTATTTTGGCCATGTTAGAAGTTATTTGGAGATATTTATGGGATATTTGTAGATATTTATGGAGATATCTGTGGAGATATTTATGGAGACATTTGTCGAGATATTTGGAGATATTTAAGGTTGGGGAAATGAGCCAGCCCATAAACCGAGAAAGACATTAACCTGTTGTACCCGAGATGGGGAATTTGATTCTTGTCCTTCCCGGATAGCCGGAGACGGGAAGGGGAGTTGTGCGGAGTTTCTTGCTCTACCCTTCTTGGATAGCCGGAGACGGGAAATAGGACTTTGTTGAGGAGCTTGTGGAGTTGATTTTCGAGATAGGAAATACCGCTGTAGAGAATTCCGAGATGGGAAAGGATTTCCCATCTCGGCAGCGGCTCACCAGCCCTTCCTGAAGAGTGCTGCTAGCTTTTTTTGGAGTGGCTGACATGGGCTAAGGTATGCCTCTACCTGGCACAATTTTCATACTTAGTCTTTGGTGCGAGTTGATCTTGATTGAAAGTTGTAGACACGTGGCAGTTTTCAATTGGTTTGCGTTGAAGTGACTATTTTTACACGCATCAGTAGCCCCCCACTCCTTAATAACGAGGTACGAAGTACTAGGGAGTAATGATAGTTGCGTTCGGTGTTAATGCCAAACCGGAAGTCAGTGGTCCCAGGTAGTAGGTCTTCGAAGGTTCTCTCTTTTTGAGGTTCCAGATCGGAGGTTGAGCTCGAACGATCTGAGCTCGGCATGCTACTTAATCTCAGTATAAAGCCCGAGTTCAGCACATCGGGAGCTCTGCCTGGAATATCTTGGATACATGCATTAATTTCTTCAATTTTTGTCTATTCTTAGAAGTTGTCCCATTTGGAGTAGTATTGATTTCTCTGCCTATTGGCGAAACTTTACTCCTATCCTAATCTCGAAAATACCGAGATGGGAAGGAATCTGAGCTTGGCAAGGTGCCTGAGTATGAGTTTAGCTTCTATTCGGTGGATTACCTGAGCTCTTCTCGGAGATAGACCAGAGCCCTGCCCTGTCATTTTTAAAGATGCGTTTTCAGCTATAATGTCCCATTCTTGGTTATTTTTTGAGACTTGGACATTTTTAGCCATGATATTCGCATTTTGCCTTAGCCAATTGGACGTCCTTTTGCAATTCTTCCTGATCTCGGCATTACTCTGCTCTGGGTGGACAATCCTTGACACCTGTGTAATTTTTGTTCATTTTTGCTTGAAAAAAATCAAGTTGCTTGGATTTATTTTTTTGGCCTCTTCTTGGATAAGAGGCCTAGAAGAGATCATGCATCTCCTTCTCGGGAAAGACATTATTTCATGTTATTTTACCATATCCATAACCTCTTTGCTTTCCAGCCTAGCATCCGAGTAAAGCTCGGGTGGTAGGTTGTAGTCCAGGGCTAGTACCTGTATGAAATCTAGCTCTTGCAGTCCCTAGGGGTGACCTTTGGTCGGCCCTTTGTGGCTGGTCATAGGTGGCGTCTCCTTAGTGGAGCTCATCCCTAAGTCTTTTTAGGTTATCCCAAATTTATCCTTCCAAGAGCATCATCCCTTGATGTTGCCTGAGCTTAGCTCCGCCGTCAGGGGTAGAATGTTTGTCTGTAGGCCCTCAAACCCGATCGATGTTCTGCCATCAAAAGATGATAGCTATCAATCCTCGGGCTTCAAACTACTGACCTGTGGAGAGGGTCTGGTTACACCCTCGACACGGTGTGTCGGGGTAGGTTTCTTCGTGGAGATTATTCTCGACGTTGCGTGTCGGGATACCATTTTCTTGTGGAGATCACCCTTGACGTCGGGCGTCAGGATGCCATTTTTTCTTATAGATCACCCTTGACGTTGTGCGCTGGGATGGGGTTTCTTCTCGACGAAGGGCTAAAGGCTGCACATCCCCATCTGAGATGGGACGGAGGGCTGCTCATCCCTACCCGAGATAGGGTAGAGGGTTACTCATCTTTGTGATGTCGTTTCTTCTTGGAGATCACCCTTTACGTTGTGCGTCAGGATGCCGTTGAGGAGAATTATTCACAATGCCAGAGTCAAGATGAGACTTGGGGGGGTTGGAATTCCATTGAGGAGAATCATTCACGAGTTGAGATACAAACTTGGAGAATCATCCGCAACTTATGGGGTCAGAATGTCGTTGTTAGATAATCACTCACGACGCCGGAGTCGGGATGAGACTCATGGGGTCAGAATACCGTTGAGAATAATCATTTGCAACAAAAAGAGTCGGGATGCGGATTTGTAGAATCATCCATGACTCAAGGGGTCAGAATGTCATTAATGGAGATAGGCTAGAGGGCAGCTCATCTCCGTCTCTGCTTGGTTCTTCCTCTTCTCGGCCTTTCCTATTCTCGGTCCCACTTCATGGTGGCTTTGAGGTTTACCTCATAGAATCTTGTAACTCTGGCCAGAGTGGCAGTCAAGTTAGGCGAGGGCCATGAGCACAAGTCATACAATAATCTTCGGTGCCTCAGCCTGTCAATAAAAATGTTTAGGGCCACAGCGTCTGGAATGCCTTCACAGCACAAACTTTCCTTGTGGAACCTAGCCACAAAATTTCCCAAGCTCTCCTCAATGCCCTGTTGAAGAGCGAGAATGTGAGTCGTTGTTTCAGGTCTTTTATGGGAACAGCCAAAACGGGCCAAGAAGAGTTGTTCCAATTGAGTGAACGTTGAGATCGAAGTTGGAGTCAATTCTCGAAACCAGGTGTTGGTCATTCCGGTGAGAGTGAGAGGGAATGACTTATACTTAATCACGATAGAAGCCATGTGCATATCCATAAAAGTAATAAAAACGGAGAGGTGATCAACGGGGTCGATAGTACCATCACAAGGAGCTATTTACGGGCTAGGAAACTTGTACGGAACCACTTCAAACACAATATCATCGACAAAGGGGACCTTATCCCAGAAGAGAGTCCAACGGTCCTTCTAGGGCCTTGTATCTGCACGAGCGCTGCCACCATCTTGGCAACACGCTTTTCTAATGCCGCTTCTCCCCTAGGCGGTGCTGCACATAACTCGCAGTTGCTCTCGATCCCTGTTTCTCGGCGACGAGAGGAGTGGAAGTCAACCTCCCAAATACGGTAAACTCTGCGATCAACATGGGTGACGTTACTGAAAGTTCTTCTTGGTTGATGATCGCGGTGACCCTATGTCCGGCGAACTCGTTTATAGGTGTAATTTACCTATCTATTTCTAAATAGAACATTGTTAGTTTTTTAGTACGTTTATTACATTTTAATATGTTTTTACTTGTTTTTGTATAAATCATGTGTTTGAGGTGAAAAAGCATGAAAACGGATCAATAACGATGAAATTGGATTAAGAACGGTGGGAAAACAAACACGGAGGCAATATTCAGAACAGCAGCCCACCGCTGCAGCGGTGAATATGCAGAGAGGGACTTAAAGTTGTTGTAAACTCACCACCGCAGTGGTGAAACTACATAGAAGTCCCTACACCCACCGCTAACTCCACTGCTACGGCGAAGACTGTGCCAACATGCCCACCGTCGCCGCGGTTACTCTACACCAGATTTAGATATTTTTTATTCCCTATTTCTTCTCCTCTTCTCTCCTCTAGCCAAAAGAGCTCCACTAGGCCTAGGATATTTTAGAGAGAGGTTTTGGGAGTGTTCAACCAATTCCGAAGGAAAAGTGATCCCGAAGCATTTTTAGCGGCAAATCTTCGAACTATGGTTAAGTTTCTTTTGTTTCTTCTTTATTTTCTTAACTTCAGTGGATGGTTGAGCACGTTTAGCTCATTTTTCATTGTATAAACGATTATGGCCATGAACTAAACGGATTTTATCTAAGGATTAATATATTTTATGAAATTGTTGTTTGTTTGAGTTTGTGTTTCGTTTATGGTTGTTCTTCACTATTTTGATTGTGTTTACTATTATTCTTTGATATTATGCTTGTTTAGATAATTAGAGACTACGGGGTTTGACACTCAGGAGAGGTAACCCGAATTCGAATTAGGGTAAGCACAACACAATGATCCAATAACCCGGAAAGGAGTTGGAAAGTGTGCAATCAATGACGTTGGAGCGAGATTCATGTGACGTAGTGTCATTAAGACATTAAAGGGGACTTCTTCATTGACACGAAGTTGCATATTCACTCGTCTTACACTCGGGAGAGGTGGCGTGTGAGTTTACGAACCGAGATTGTCGAATAGGTCGAACGCCGTTAACGTAAACTAAAATGAGACCAAACACATTTTTGTAAATAAAGTTAATCCCTAGGCAATATTTTCCCTAAACATATCATATTAGTATTAGTATAGTTTAATTAGTATTTTAGTATTAGTATTAATTAATTATAAATTATATTTTTATTGCCTAGATAAAATTAGGTTATGATAATCACAATACTCGATAATAATCTCAACCATCCATGTAGACACGATACCCTTACTCTCCCCATCTATACTAAAACTTGATCTCGTGCACTTGCGAATGAGTCAAACATGAGCATAAAAATATTCTCGTACAAGTTTTTGACGCCGTTGTCGGGGATGGATTTTAGATTATTATAGATATTGTGAGTAAATTACTTGATTTTACTTTAGGCATTTTTTTTGTGTATGATTTTTTCTTTGTAGTTTTTGTTTTTGTTTTTCTACAGGGTGCTTGAAGATGTTAGATCGATAGGTACTTTTGCGTTTATTTCAACAGGATTCCGAGCTACTTTATAGTGCTTAGGATCGATACAAGGAATTATTGTTTAGGTTTCCGAACCATCATTTTCTGAGGAAGTGTCAAAAACTGAACTTCCTCGATGGGTTACAAGCCACAACCAGAACGTGGGTTGAAAGAGGAAACGGTACCACCTTTTTCGACCAACTAACCACGAATGAAGCCCATTGGTTGTTGGAAGACATGGTGGTCTTTGATTATCAGATTTTCAATACTACGGCACCATAGATTGACATTTCGGATCAAGAGGAGGAGTCTTCCCCTACCTTAGAAGACGTGTTCATTATAGTTATGGGGAAAACTCAAAGAGTCTTGAGGGAAACGCATGACCGGATCAACGAGCACGAGGATCGTCTTGATTATATAGAGACGGTCTACACTGACATCGATGCAACCATAACGTCTTTGCAGACGCAAATCGGTCATCTTATTTGCTTGATTGAGGCTGAGTCAGACGTGGTGGCATTGAGAGATACACAAGCCACATTCATCGAAAGCTACCACGAGGAACTGAAAACAAGCGGGAGGTACTTGGGTGAGATCAACGATGATTATGAAGATGCAACACCTCAAGTGTGGAGCGGAGATAAAAATTCACATATTAATCGTTGTGAATTTTCACCGTTTGAATTCCAGCTGGTGACTCCGTAGTTGATCCAAGACGATCACATTTATGAGGATCCGATGTGGCTCACTTGCCCTTCGCCGCCGTTAGCAACACCCTTTCATGCCCACCAAGTACATGAGCCGGTGAGGTGTGATATTGAAAGGTCGAGCCATTCAGAGCCTTATCTCACCAGTCTTGAGGGCATTGATAATCAAGACCCGTATGTGGTGTTATTTGACACGTATTATGGAAAGAAATCGCTCTTTGACGAGCACTTCAGTGTGTCAGGCTAACGACCATAAACCAAGTGTTTCTTAGGAAATAACCCAAGTAAAAAAATAAATTAGATCCATCTCCGTCGATTTGATTCGGAAGCGAGATTCTCTTGCCTCCCAAGTACGTGTTTTAAACCCCCATTTTCATTTTCATGCTATAAGATGTTATTGGGATCGCTGACGGGTCGTTTTGGGCATTACCTATGTTAAGTTGGTGGTGATACGTTAGTATGTTTAGTATGTGTTTATGTTGTTAGTTATGTTTTGCTATTTTTATCGTGTACATGTTTGTTTAGGGTAGTTAATGTTATGTGTTGAGTTTTGACGTCGTCTAGACCATTATCCGATGATGAGTCTATCCCTTGATTGTTTATTGAGATCTAGCGTAAAGCTCATTCATATGTGTTCTGTGTGCTTAATGTATCGTTTTAGTAAAACTTATTGTAGATCCTAAATGCATGAGCATGTAAATTCAATATAGCACTATTTAATTGATTTGAAAACGATTATCCTTTACTCAAATTCATGACAATAGGGATTCTAGAACTTGATTTGGGGGAAATTCGGGGCGAAATCCTAGGCGAGGTAATTCAGGAGATATGATTTAGGCAGTCATTTTGTCGCTTGAGCTTTTTAAGCTTACCTTGATATATGTTTATTTCTCGTTACTCTGTCGAAGCCTAAATGCCATTTCAATTCTGAGCACATAAACAAATACCCTGACCAATTGATCTTTTTTCAAATCTTTATCGCTGAATAAAAGGCACATTTGAGTGAATCAAATTAGCATTCGTATATGCTGCTTGATGTGAGCGGTTAGGTTTAGGGTGAATTTCGGATTGGTTCGGTATTCATGTACTCACCTGTCGTTTTTCTTTTGTTTAAACCACACCCGTGAAATTCTAATAATCAAATAAGTTTGGGCGTATGGTGAGTTCAAAAAAAAAAATATGTACATATAGTTTTATTCCAGTGTCTTTTTGACAAGTGAGCACGTCGGTATGAATATATGTTCAGGGTTGTTTCAATTTTATCTGTGGAATTTCGAGTGTGAGTGTGCCAAGCGATGTGCCTTGGGTAACATTAATTTAACAACATTAACCCGTTTTGTTTTCAAATATACCCTTCGCCATTTTCCCAAAATCGAACCAAGACCTATTGATCTTTATGAACCTCTGAACCTACATTAGTGGATAATAGATCCCAGGTCAGACGTATGGATTCCCTATACCTTAAAGGTTTTAATTATGAATTTTATTGAGGGATAATTCCATCTAATCAACGGATAGTTGTATATTTGAGTTTAATCACACACACTTTAACAAGATCTAGAATGGCGCTTACTATTTTTGAACGTTAAAATTTTAGAACACCACATGGTGTGATTTATACTTGAACTTGATAGGATGGGGGGCCGATGAGGGAAACATCGTTTGGCTAATAGATGATAATCAAAACTTGCACATTTTTGTTTAAGTGTTTTTAGTTATTATTTGGTAATTAGTTGTTATATTTTCTTGTATTTAGTGGGTGTTTTGCTTGAGTACTAGAAAAATTCCGAGTTTGGGGGTATTTGATTGGTGTAATTTACCTATCTATTTCTAAATCGAACATTGTTAGTTTTCGAGTACGTTTATTACGTTTTAATACATTTTTATGTGTTTTTGTATAAATAATATGTTTGAGGTGAAAACGCATAAAAATGGATCAATAACAATAAAATTGGATCAAGAATGATGGAAGAACAGTGGAAAAATAAGCATGAAGGCAATATTCAAAACATCAGCCCACTGCCGCGGCATCCAGACCACCGCCGCGGTGGTGAATATGTAGAGAGGGGCTTAAAGTTGCTGTAAACTAACCGCCGTGGCGGTGAAACTGTAGAGAAGTCCCTACACCCACAGCTGCGGCGAAGACTGTGCCAACATGCCCACCGCCGCGGTGGTCACTCTGTACCAAATTTATATAGTTTTTTAGATATTTTTTGTTCCCTATTTCTTCTTCTCTCATCTCCTCTGGCCAAAAGAGCTCCATTAGGCTTAGGATATTTTAGAGAGAGGTTTTGGGAGTGTTCAACCAATTCTGAAGGAGAAGAACACGTTGCGAAAAAGGAGAAGCGATCCCAAAGCGTTTTTAGCGGCAAATCTTCGGACTATGGTTAAGTTTATTTTGTTTCTTCTTTATTTTCTCAACTTCGGTAGATGGTTGATCATGTTTAGCTCTTTTTTCATTGTATAAACGATTATGGCCATGAGTCAAACGGATTTTGTCTAGAGATTAATATATTTTATGAAATTGTTGTTTGTTTGAGTTTGTATTTCGTTTATGGTTGTTCTTCACTATTTTGATTGTGTTTACCATTATTATTTGATATTATACTTGTTTAGATAATTAGAGAATACAGAGTTTGACACTCGGGAAAGGTAACCCCGAATTAGGATTAGGGTAAACACAACGCGACGATCCAATAATCCGGGAGAGAGTTGAAAAGTGTGCAATCAATGATGTTGGAGCGAGACTTATGTGACATAGTGTCGTTAATACGTTGAGGGGGACTTCTTCATTGACGCGAAGTCGCATATTCACTGGTCTTACACTCAGGAGAGGTGGCGAATGAGTTTACGAATCGAGATTGTCGAATAAGTCGAATGCCGTTAACATAAACTAAAATGAGACCAAACACATTTTTGTAAGAAAAATTAATCCCTAGGCAATATTTTTCCTAAACATCTCATATTAGTATTAGTATAGTTTAATTAGTATTTTAGTATTAGTATTAATTAATTACAAATTACATTTTTATCGCCTAGATAAAATTAGGTTATGATAATCACGGTACTCGATAATAATCTCAACCATCTTTGTGGACACGATACACTTACTCTCCCCATCTATACTAAAAGTTGACCTCATGCACTTGCAAGTGAGTCAGACGTGAGCATAAAAATGTTCTCGTACACCCGTGAAGGCAAAGATGTAGAAGTGGGGCCAAATTCCGTTCTCTCTAGACGTGCCCTTCAGAGTGGATGACACAATCTGATTCTTGGTGATTATCCTCACCCTTACAAGTCGAAAAACCGATCCTCGTTGATCTGGGGCCGGTGGCAGGTGGTGTTCTTATCCCCTTGTATGCCGGAGAACCGGTCCCCGCTGATTCAGGGCCAGTGACAGGCGAGAGAGAAGAGTGTCGAGACAAGTTTGAAATTAAAATAACTGACATTCAAAGTTATAAAGCCACATCATATCAGCAATTCTAGTAGCTGGTCCAACTTGAGCTCCTATAGGTGGAGCCAACGGGCCTGCTTGGTTAATAGAAAGTGTATCTCATTTTTCTTCCAGGATGGGAACTATAGTCCTCACATCCGGCCTGGGGTTTCTTGACATTTCTCTAGTCGGGTTGCTGTCCACCATGCTATTAGGTTCTCTTGGTTGCAAAGACTGACCAGATCTTGTATTCATCTAACCTCTAGCCGAGATGAGAGCCAGTGATTTGGAGGAAGACTTTTAGTAGCGCTTCCCACAGACGGTGTCAAATTATTGATGTCGAATTTTGGGTCACCTCAATGGTATGGTCTGGTCACTTATTGATGGAGATGATATGCTTGCTTTACCAAAATGGAGATAGAGAAGTCCGAGATGGGAAAGTCCGAGATGGAGATCTTCCTCCGTGTTGGGATAGGGACGAAGAGGTCCAGGAACAGTCCGCCTAACCCGAGATGGAGCAGAGGTGGAGTGACCCGGGATGGGTCCCAAGTAAAGAAGCTACTCGAGAGTCTTCTAATCTGTGGAGAGTTTTCTAATCCGAGAAGAGTAGCCGAGAAAGGACGGGCCTGAGTTGGAATTAGCCCAAAAACCTTCTAGTCTGGGAAGAGAATGGCTAGAACACCTTGTGATCCGAGAAAAAGTGAATCAGAGCTTGAGATGAAGCAGATCCGAGATAGGGAGCACCTAGAAACCTGCACAAAAGACTTACCGGGATAGACCCAACGTGTTCCTTCCAGTGTGAGAATCAGCGTATGGGGAGAACTTTTATAAAAAATTCTATCAAGTAGAGAGAGCTATTTTAATGTACCTTTGGGCATTTCGTATGCCCTCCTATATATAGGCATGAAGTAGATTAGCTTAAGGGCTTAAGTATGGATTAGTGTCTCCTCAATATCACATCAATAGCCCATCTTGGCATGTAGCCAATAAGAGGGTACCAAGGAGCATCATATTTTGGCCATGTTAGAAGATATTTGGGGATATTTATGGGATATTTGTAGATATTTATGGGATATTTGTAAAGATATTTAAGGTTGGGAAATGAGTCAGCCAATAAACCGAGGAAGACACTTTCCTGCTGTACCTGAAATAGGGAATTTGATCCCTGCCCTTCCTGGATAGTCAGAGATGGGAAGGGGAGTTGTACGGAGCTTTCTACCCTACCCTTCTCAGTTAACCAGAAATGGGAAGAGGGGTTTTGTTGAGGAGCTTGTGGAGTTGATTTCCGAGATGGGAAATACTGTTGTGGAGAATTTCGACATAGGGAATAATTCCCCATCTCAGCAGCAGCTCGCATGCCCTTTCTGGAGAGTATTGCTAGCTTTCTTTGGAGTGGCTAGCATGGGCTAAAGTGTGCCCCTACCCGGCATAATCTTCACACTTAGTCTTTGGTACAAGTTGATCTTGATGGAGAGTTGTAGACACGTGGTGATCTTCAATTGGTTGCGTTGGAGTGACCATTTTTACACTTATTATATATAATCATATATTTATATGTGTAGTTGGAAGTTGATGGCTTCCATCGGAAGCCATCGATTTCCACCACATTTATTTGTTATTATTATTTTTTTTATTTTACTTATTTATATTAATTACCTCCTAAAATAAAAAATAAAAATATTAATTATATCTCAAAACTCTTAAAAGTATATTTTAAATAGCACGATAGTTCCCAAAACTTTTAAAAATTGATTTAAAATTAACATTTAACTCCAAAAATTATAAAGTATATATTTATACCCCAAATTTACTAAACCGTCTCAAAAAAATATTAAACTTATATAAAATAATATTTTCAAAATATAACTTTTCCAGGGTATCACATCCAATCTTCTTCTCCGATAACTTGACCGGACCTTGTGATCATCAGGTCTTTAGCTACTTTAGGGGCCAACGATCAGGGAAGGCTTCTGTTTCTGTTCCATGAAAACTTAGTAATTGAAGCAAAACATATAAGAACAATAATGTTTTGTTCCTATGAATTTGTTCTAAAACAATGGGAACAAAAACAGTAGCAACTAATGTTCTGTTAATATCAAATATCAATCATGGAGCTGGAACATGTCACTAAGTTTTCACACACACGCATGGATGGGTGGCCGAGGATAAGGTAGCATTTGGGCTGGGACGTTCCAATTGAGGCCCTTAAGGTAACAGATCTAAATGTTGGTATCTGATTTATTGGATTATTCTTTTGTTTCTGTCAATTGGAAATTTGTTGATTCTAGATTTGTGATAAGTCAGGCATGTATATTTCTAATAATTCATATTGATTCTTATAACAGTTTCTTTTCTGATTTCATATTGCAAATTTGTATATTGCGAACTTGGTATGTGATTTGCTATTTTCTTCAGTCATGGGTTACCTAAACCCCCATAAACAGTGAGATGTGATTCGTTGTTTCATATTGGAAATTTGGGGTATGATTCTATATTACCTTCAAGCACAGGTTAACCCTGAGCCCCTATAAACAGTAGGATGTGATTTACTATTTCATATTGCGAATTTGGGGTTTGATTTCATATTGATTGCTCTATCTTCTAACTGATTTCAGACTGTTTGCATTTTGATTTCATATTGATTCTTATAACTGATTGCTCCCTAATCAGATCACCGAGTTTAGATTGCTACTGACTATATACTTATTTTAGGGAGTAAAATACCTAAAATTATGGTGGTATTATCAATTGTTATTTTATTTTATTTGTTATTTAGCAATTGTGTCCATAATATGACGAATTAATTAAGTTGAGTTTTATATTTCCAAGTGATAAAATAGTAATACTTATTTCCGTTCTGATTTATTATGTGTTTTGAGCAACATATGTTTGATGAAATGCCTAACTGATAAAACTATGTAATAAATCAGGACGGAGATAAAGAGGATCGTCGAATCAAAAGTCAAACCCATCTATATTTCTGAACCATTGGATGAGGATGAGGATGAAGTTTACTTTTTGGAGATTAGGGTTTTAGCCGCACAAACTAATTCTCTATTTCTAGGGTTTTAGTTTAACTACTTTCTCTCAGCCCAACGTCCTCTCTTGTTCTGCAAATCAATCTCTTCTCTGCAAATAAGCCCCCCTCTGTCCCGTGCCATTGCCATCACAAAGCCGTCATCACCGTACCATCATTGTCACAAGGCCATCGTCATTGTGCCATCCGCTCTCCCGACTCCCTCAATCCTCGGTAATCAAGTTTCATTACTCTTAGCCCTCCCTCTCTCATCCCTCTTTGTACATTTGCGTCAACCATCCTTCTCTCTCGATCCATTTCTCGATTTCAATTTGCCAGATTTGGGAAAATTGAGGTCATATTTGGCAGATCTGAGTTTGATTTGGTTCGCATTGGCCAAATCTGGCCAAAATTGCTTCCAATTAGCCTCTTCCTTTGTCAAATCTCACACCACCACCATGCGCCACTGAGAGGTTGGTCTGATTTGGCCAGATCATGGAGAAGAGTAGACAAATTCCCCACGATTTCTGAAAAATAGTAGACAAATTTTCATTTGAAGTGTTGTATTTGAAAATCATTTTTAATATTTCAAAATAAGATATGAGATAACTCTAATAATAAAGTTTCATGTAATAGGTGATGGAGAAGAGTTGTTTTTTTTCGGGACATGATAGACAAGTTAGAGTTGTAGAACTATTCCTTATTGTTTCCATTTTTTTTTAAAAACATTTGGCGACAAATTCTTGCATTCAAATATTGTTTCACTATAGTTTCAATTGTAGATCTTTTGGTTGTTAACTTCATTTAGGAGGTGATATTTTTCATATAATGTGGTTTTGGTGACTGAAATAATGTTGTGTAACAAGCTTTGGATACTTCTCCATCTATGCTTTAAACAAATGAACTAATTGCTTTGTTTAACTATATGTTTTTAAAAAAAAAAATAAAAAAAAATTGAAGCCAAATATGTTATAGGCTGTTTGAATGATTAGTATATTTGAATATTACTCACCTTTACATGAGATTCATTGGGTAGTAATTTTACTCACCTTCTTCCTTTGTAAATATTGTCATTTTTTAATATTTTGAATTTGATGTATTTTGTAGTTTTTTCTATTTGTTTTTATGTTTTGTTTTATGTAGGCTTTCTTGAGGAAAACTCACCCTTGACCCTTACTCTTTTTTGTACATATTAGTTGGTAATGGCATTTAAATGTTAATTATTGTTATTTTTTTATTAAAACTAATAAATGTTGTATAACAAGCT
This sequence comes from Eucommia ulmoides, assembly GCA_016647705.1. Lineage (NCBI taxonomy): Eukaryota > Viridiplantae > Streptophyta > Magnoliopsida > Garryales > Eucommiaceae > Eucommia > Eucommia ulmoides. Next base: position 12,685,361 of record CM028333.1, on the reverse strand, counting down.
GTGAAATGTTGGTTTTCGTTGTTAGTTATGATTGATGTTTAAATGAAATAACTGTAGAATGTTGTATGTACAGAGTAAATTATGTCAATATATTTTTTATTTGTTATTTAATACCCGTGCCTTTAGGTATGGGTTATACGCTAGTATATCTATATGTGTGGTTGCAAGTTGATAGCTTCCATAGGATGCCATCGATTTTCATCACATTTATTTGTTATTATTATTATTATTTATTTATTTATTTACTTATTTATATTAATTACCCCCTCAAAATAAAATAAAAAATTAATTACATCTCAAAACTCTAAAAAGTATATTTTAAATAGTACGATAATCCCCAAAACTTTTAAAAATAGTTTTAAAATTAATATTTAACTCCAAAAATTATAAAGTATATATTTATACCATAAATTTACCAAACCGTCTCCAAAAATATTAAACTTATATAAAATAATATTTTCAAAATATAATATTTTTGGGGTATTACATCTGGTCTTCTTCTTCGATGACTTGACCAGACCTTGTGATCATCAGGTCTTAGCTACTTTGGGGGCTAATGATCAGGGAAAGCTTCTCGTGTGTTCCCACAAGCGGCGCCAAATTGTTGGTGTCAGAAAATGGCGAGCACCCACAGTATGGTCCGGACAAGTGACAAGTAAGAATTTGTTGCTAACGCGGAGGTGGTGAACTGGCGAGTCCGAGATCGATGAACTTTTAACGCTTTGGAGATTCTTGCAATTCAACCCAAGCTCTTCAATTGACTATGAGATCTTGTTCAAACTCAAAGCTGAATTCTGCTCCAGACTCTAATCTGATCTTCGAACCGAGCTCCAAGACTGCACTCTGAGCACCTACACAAAGGTCTAACGGGGTTGTGCCTGGTGAGACCCCTCCGGAATGAGAATAAGTATCCGGAGAGAGAAGGTTATAAGTGCTCTTGTAAGACCCAAATTTTAGCATGTGTATAATTTTAATAGCATTTCAGAACATTTAGAAAATAACGGGGTAAAATGTGTCATTCTCAATCTAAATTAAAAGTTTTAGGGGTAAATTTATAATTTTAAAAAATATTAAATTTTGAATTGTGTTAAAATGATAACCTAAAGGAAATCAAAGGGAGATTAGTATAATTTAACATAAAAAAATGTAAACAAAAATGGAAATGGGAGCAAGCTATGAAGCATTACCTCTTTACATATATATATATATATAAAGAGGTAATGCTTCATAGCTTGCTCTCATTTCCATTTTTGTTTACATTTTTTTATGTTAAATTATATACACTCTTCCATACGCTCATTCCAAAACCACCTAGAAAGAAGAAGAAAATAGGAGAGAAAGAGGAAGATCAGTCATTGGGGTGTTCAGTAGGTCGTTCAATAGGCGGTGTGCTATCTGGCGTGGGTGTTGGTTGTTCAGCAATATATGTACGTGTGTGTGCTCGTCCGTTCGTCTGTCGTATGTGTGAGTGTGCTCTGTTTTCTATTTTGTGTCGACAGCGTGTACGTGTATGTGTGTGTCACCGCTGCGGCGGTGTGTGTGTGTGTGTGTGTGTGTTTTCTATTTTCGTTTGGTACAGTAGTATGTGGGTGTGTGTTTTCTGTTCGGATCGTCAGTCGTCAATCGTCAGCGATCGTGTGTGGGTCGTCATCGGTCTGTGGTGAGCGTTTGTGACTGATATAGGGTGGCCGGTGGTGAATGGGAGTTAGTGAGAAAGAGAGCGTCGGTTGTGGGTATGTGTGGGTTTCGGTTTTGTCCGACGGCGATATTCGGTGGTGGGTGTCCGTCAGTGCCGGCGGTGTGTGGCTGTTTAGACGATGACGATGTGTGGGTGCTCTACTCAGTGTCGTCGCGATTGTTGTGCGTGGGTGTTTTCTGGTTGTTGTTTTGTGCAGACGTTCGTGTGTGTGTGTGATTGTGTGTGATTTGCAATCTGCTTGTGTGTGTAGTCGAATGTGCGTGTGTGTGTGATCGTGTTGTGAAGGTGTGGCGTCGACGGCGGCAGGTGTATAGGTGTTGTTGCGTGTCGCCACCGGTGAGAAGAGTGTGGGTGGTCGGTCGGCAGGGAACCAGAACAGAAACAAAAAAAAAAAAAAAATGTCACACAAACATCCCAATAAAAACCAAAAACCCAATTCGCGGCCGGCGGGCGATACGGAACTGGTAAAAAATTTAATCAAATATTATTGTCGATTAAATTAAATTACTAAGTATTGAAATCTTTAGAATCGTAATAATATTTTTATAAACGTTAATTTTAATAAATTCGTACAATAAATATTAACGAAACGAAACGAACGAAATAACAATTTTGCATAATTAAATTTAGGGAATGGGGAATTTTGAAAATAAAATTTAGGGCCTACATTGCATGTTTGGTTATTTTAAAATAAAATATTAATTTAGGCGAATTAAGCCTATCGTTGTTAGGTTCACAGGCGCCAGCATCCCAATAGATTTTGGACAGTGACATTTTTTTAGTACAGAGAAAGAGGTGAGTGTACTATCTTTTATATAAATCTACAAATTTTATTTTCATATAAATTATGGGAAATGTGGTTATTTAGAAAGAAAAAAAAAATAGACGAATTTGCAACGTGTATGGATCAAGTGGGTTTTGATTTTAAAAGTGGAAGATGATTTTTAGACTAGGTTGAATTTAAAAAGATGAAAAATGATTTTTGGATCGTGTTGGTTTTAAAGGTAGAAAAAAAGATTTTTGGATCGAGTCGATTTTTAAGGTGGAGAGTGATGTTGGGTCCAACTATGCCATAGTTTCTTCCCGTAAGGGATGTGGATATTCTTCCCGTAAGGGATGTGGATTTTTTTCCCGTAAGGGATGTGGATTTTCTTTTCATTAGGAAGATATGACCTACGAGATATGGATTACCTACTAGGCAAGTCTTACAGGGTGGTTAACCCATCAAGAGTGCAAACCTGGCGGGTGGTACAATACCGTTGCAACTCTCAATCGTGAGATAAAAATGATCCTATGACTAGTAAGAGAGTGGTATGGAATATTTTATTATATGACGCGATGTTTGGCTTGGTTGATTTAAAACATTTGGATTAGATGGATTTAAAATATTTCAATTGGTGGATTTAAAATAGTTGGGTGTGGTTGATTTAAAATGTTTGGATTGGGTATTTTAAATATATATTGGTTTATTTCATTGGTGATAGGGAAACTGAATTTCCGTACGGTATGGGATTATATTATATTTGCATTGGGTGTTTTTAGAATACATTATTTCTTTACATTGGTGACAGTGGGGAACTGGTTTCGAATATGGTGTGCGATATACGGTATTATTGTTATATTATTTCATTGGTGGTAATGAAACCGTGTATGTGATTTTATAATATTATATTTCAAACGTGGTGTTATTTATTTATACTTGATTCATGAAATATTTTTATTATAAAGACAGTACACCGATAAAAAAAATTAGTTTCAGGTACCGCTACTAGGAGTTGGTCCACTACTGGCACTAGGGAGAGTCTAGAGACAGTGTCGTGTTGAAGGTAAGTCGGTCGGACGTGAACCGTTGAAGGTTCAAGTATTTTGGTATTTTTGGTTGTGGATATTTGGGACAGGTATGCTCCCAAAATCTGAGAACAAGTATATATTTATATATTTTGAGGAAAAATAAAATCTACGGATGCATGAGTCTGTATGTATATATGTTAAAATGTTTGGATATTTGTTGATTGGGCGGGTAGCATTATGTCGACGTCCCGCCCGGCCTCGGGTGACGGGTCCCCAGGGTAGGGTGTGACAGCTCTAGAGTGAATTAGAAGCATGCACCTTTGGGCATTGGATGCCAAGGAGTATTTATAAGGCGCTGGGCTCAATTAGCCCCATGAAATTAGGGAGCCGAGCTCGGTTAATTAACCTAATTCATCTGATAGACAATGAGTTTGCGGATTAAGGCATTGATCACCTGGACTGGGCTTTTAGGCATATTTTGTAGAAGTCCATGGGCCGGCCCACTTGAAATGGATAGTAATGGCTCGTACTTAGCCCCTCTGGATGACCAGGAGGGAGAGAAGGCGTCAAAACATCTTCGGTAGCTTCAAAACAGCCTTAAGAGGCCCCATATATTAGAGAATCCGAGTTGAGAGTGCTCGAACCCCTCAGCTCGACACGACAATCTTCATATAAGATGGGAGGCTTCATTTTGGAGAAGTCTGAGCTGAGGATGCTCGAGCACCCCAGCTCGGACACACTGCTTCATTATCCCTGAGAGGCCCCATTTGAGAATAAGTTTGAGCTGAGAGTGTTCCGACACCTCAACTCGGCGGCATAGCATGAACTTTCCATTTGAGTCTTAATTCTTCAAAAGTTTGATTTGATAGTGCTTGGGCATCTCAGCTTGGTGGTGCATCTTTAATTCTATTTGAGGATTCCCAATTTGCGTAAGTTCGGGCTGAGAGTGCTCGGACACCTCAGCTCGGTAGCACATCTTCAATACTGTCTTAAGGGTTCCCAATGGGAGACAATCTGAACTGAGGGTGATCAGGCACTTCAGCTCGGCGTTGAGTCTTTGATCCCACCTGATGGTTCCCAATTTGTAGACGATCCGAGCTGATGGTGCTCGAACACACCAGCTTGGCAAGAAGACTTTCTTCTTCTTTTGAGACCCCCTTTTGGGTATTGCCCGAGTTGAGGGTGTTCGGGCACTTCAGCTCGATAGAGTATCTTGAATCTTCATTTAGGTTTTCCATTTGGATGATGTCCGAGCTGAGGGTATTCGAACACCTCAGCTTGGCAACTTGATATTTGGACACCGCGGTGAAAGGGTTTGAGACTTCCCATTTTGCATATGTCCGACCTGAGGGTGCTCGAACACTGCAGCCCGGATCATTCCTTACACTTTGATAATGTAGAGAAGATAGGGGTTTGAGGCTCCCCTTTTTGGAGATGTGCGAGCTGAGGGTGCTCGGACATCGCAGCTTAGATCTTTCTTCACACTTAGAGATTCTGAAGGAAGGAAGGGGTTTGAGGCTCCCCCTTTTGAATATAACCGAGCTAAGGGTGCTTGGAGACAGCAACTCAGACATTTCTCCATACTTGGCCCAAGGAGGGGTCTTCCAACACATGTGATCCTCATGACCAAATTTATCTCCATCAATAATTGTTGATTTTTATGAAATATTTATAACTATTATGTGGAATTTATGTAAGATATATGCCCACATACAGCTTGTAAAACCCCGATCTTTATTTAAAACGCAATTTCGCATGTTTAAGAAAATACGGGGATAGTATGTGCCATTTATTATTTAATTTAAAAACTTTGATGGGTTAATTCGTAAATTTTCAAAACATTAAAATTTGAGTTGGGTTTAATTTAAATCTTAACTAAAATTAAGGGGTCTTAGTGTAAAATTATATATATATATATGCAAAGGCAATGAAAAAATTGTGGGAAGGAAATGGCCACTTGATCACACACTTATCAATATCAATATATATATATACATATATATATATATACATACATATATATATATATATATATATATATGTATATATATATATCAATATATATATACATATATATATATATATATATATATATATATGGGGGAAGGAGAGATGAGAGGGAAGAAAAATCCAAAAGCGATCAAACGAAGATAGAGGAAGAAGAGAGAGAGGAGTTGTCGACAACAAGGGGAGGTGGTCGGTCGTTCGGTCTGAAATGAAATAAAAGCAAAAGTGATTGATGATTCGCGTGAGTGTGTTGTGTCAACAAAACCCAATGGAACGAAAATAGAGAAAATCGGAGAAAGGGAAAGAAACGACAAACGGTGTGGTTGTCACTCTAGTGATTGTGTATGTGCTCTGTTTCTAATTCGTTTGTATACGTGTGTGCTGTTTTGTTGCCTGGTTGTGTGTTGTGTGCGTCGTTGTGCACGTGTGATTATCGGAGTGTGTGTATGTGTGTGATCAGTGTGTGTTGTTGATCGGCTGTGTGGGTGTGGGTTTGCGTTTGCGTTGCCGTCGTGGTATGGGTGTGATAGTGTGTCGTCGTTGGTTGGCTAAGAGGGAGCAGAAATAGAAACGAAGAGAGAGAAAGAGATAACAGTAGGTATATGTGTGTGTTCCCCATTTTCGTTTGGTGTTGTTGTGTGTGTGTGTGTGTATGTGTGTGTGTGCGCCTGTTGTGTATGTGGGTCGGTGTATCCAATTGTTGCGATGTTCATGTGGGTGTTCGGTGTGTGTGTTGTGTGTGTATGGATGTTTAGAAGAGGGTGGTTGCCGGAGTTGGTGAGGAGAGAGAGAGTGGTCGACAAGGAAACTTCAAAACAAAGTAGAGCAAGAAAAACGAGTTCTCGCCTAGGCGGTGAAGAGTTCGCCTCAGCGGTGGAGCATCAGTAAGCCACACAGAAAATAGGGCAAGTTTTCTCGCCTAGGCGGAGGGGTACTCGCCTCTGCGGAGAAGGGTCAGTGTGCAAAAACTGAGAAAAAGACGCGTGTTAGCCTAGTTGGAGAACCTATGGCCTAGGCGGAGGAGCGTCAGTGGGTAAACCAGATAAAGGAGAAAGTGTGTTTGCCGTGGCAGTAGATCTCTCACCGAGACGGTGGGAGCAGGAGCATAATTTAAGAAATTTTAAAAGAAATCGACAACTGTTTCGGAATAGGTTCGCAGGCACCGGAGTATCAGTAAAGAATAGTCGGTAAAAGTCTTCAGAGCGGATAACCAGGTGAGTGTACTGTCATCTAGTAAATTACAAAATTTATTTTCATATATATATGGTGGAAAAAATGTGTTACTTAAAACTGGACGATTTTCTAACTTACATGGATCAAGCGGTTTTGGGGTATTTGTGAAATTGTGGATTATGTTGGTTTTTAAAAGGGTGGAAAAAATGATATTTGGATTAAATCGGTTTTGGAGATAGAGGGTAATTTTATTGATATTATGTCATGTCCGGAGAGTAGTCCGACAAGTGGTTCCTGTCCGGAGACGTCCGGTAGGTGGTAATTGATATTATGTCATGTCCGGAGGATTAATCCGGCAGGTAGTTATTTGTCTCGTTTGGGAGCAAACCCTGTGGGTGGTACAGTATCGTTGCAACTCCCGATTGTGAGTTTAAAACGATCACATGGCTAGCCGGAGAGTGGTGTGGTGTTTAGTCGTATAAGGTGAATGGGATAAGTACATATATATATATACACTAATCGATATTGGGTTGATATATTCATTTATGTTGGTATATCTATTGTTCTGATTTCATTACACTATATGGTTAGTTGTAATATTCTGGTTGATTTTCACTGCTCAGTTGGGACGTGATATATATATATATATATACGTTGATTCTGTGGTGACAGGAAAAATGTGTTTTCCTTGTAGTATGAGATAATTATATTATGAGATTTTTATATTATTGTTTCGATATGAGATATTTATATATTTTATGCTTGATCCATCTAAAATATTTTATTAAAAAGACAGTACACTCGCAAGTACAACAATTAGGAGTCGGTCCCTTACTGGCACTAGGTAGAGTCCTATGTTGGTGTCGTGTGGGAGTTTTTGGACGAGCTGTCGGAGGTGAGCCCGTGAGAGGTTCCAGGTTATTATATCTTTGTTGTTCTTATATTCGGGGACGGGTGTGTCCCCCATATGAGTGTATGTATATGGCATATATATGTGATTGTATATTTATGTAGTTATATATTGTTGTTTCCTAGTTGGTTGGATATCTAGGTGATGTAGTGTTGACGTTACGCCGGCCCCAGGGTGACGAGTGTCCGAGGTGGAGTGTGACACAACTAGTTGGATTGGTTAAATAAATGTTGTAAAAGAGTTAAAATTCTACTAAGGTTGACTCATACCCCAAAAGTATTTTGGTTTGCTATCATAGGCAATCAAAAATAAAATCCTACTCCTAAATATGAAATGTAGTAGTGTGAGCATGTATCGTTTCCACATAGAGTGCCTAGCCTAAATTTGTGCTACGTGAACAAGGAGAGGGGGGTTGCGATTATAGGATAGCGAAACTAATAAAATCAATAAGAAAAAGAATTGCAAACTTAATATCGAAATTCAATCAGAAAACACACCTTGGTCTAAGTCAACATCCACCTTCGGAATTTTATAACTGTTCATCGATGCAAGCATAAATCAATTTACACATTGAATATTCACCGTTGGAATTATTTTCCTATCTCTCCTTACTTATAGTTGATTAGAAAACAAGTGATCTAATTAACCCTAACTACTAAACAACCTCAAACAAGTGCTAAAGGTTTAATCTAGTCACAACATTAAGAATTAGAGAGATCGATGAAGCTAAACAACACAAGCACAAGCGGTTGTATTTAATTTAGTTGAGTGTCCTTCCTAAGATCTAATAATTTCTGACGCAGCAAATCATCAAATCTTAGTTGCTTCACAGATTAGAGGGATCAAACAATTACAGATTTGATATCTAACCTAGCAGTAGATTACAATGAATAATAAACTAGTAGGCCTCCTAGAGATTAAACGAAACAATCAGGAAAATAGGCACAGAAGAACATCTAATACTCAAAATAGAAATTGAACAATGAAAATAAATTAGATCTCACAGTTTTATTGATTCTGAGGCTTCAGTTTCCTTCGACCAAGAGAAATGGCTTAGCCACACAAGGCCATAGGAGCTTACAAATTAGAAAAGAGATAAGAGAATGACTCCAAATGTCTTTCTCGGTTCCCTAGCTACTGTCTGAATCTATATCATCCAAAAGAAAAAGAAGGAAAAGGAAACTAATAAATTCACCCCAATTCCTTACTGAAATTGTTCTCAAATTCCTTAAAAAGAATGATAATATCTAATGGCCTTTAATGCCAAATGTAACGGATCACCACCCCCTTGAATGAAATATCTTGCATCAATTTCTTTTTTTTTTTTTTTTTTACACTTTTGACCCCTCCCTTCTTGCATTGGGTTGGTTCCATAGATTTCAATAACCATTTAATGGTTCTAGATTGATCAGCAAACCAGGTTAGTTCGTGGGTTGGGATCTAGTAATGGGTCGGGTTTTTGGTTTTCTCCATTTTTCGTTAAATTGGACTGCAGGCAGTGCAGGTACAGGAATTTCAAACCCAATTTCGACCATGATTTATTTTGATTCTGAATAACATCAAAACATAAACGTTGTATATATTTTTGTCTTATTTTCATATCATCTTGAATCACATCAATTGGAGTTCTGATATGAAAGTTATGGCCTGATTACGAACATATGTCGAAACAGCCTAAAACGCGCGATTTATTTCGTTTTGCTCCAAACACCTTCATTTGTTTCCTAAATTGAAATATGGGCTTAGTGAGTACAATTAGGCACAACATAAGCATAAAATATTAAGTATAATGGAATAAATATATGGACATTTTCGCACTTATCATATTTATTGCAGGATTCATGAAAATGAAGTTGCACCAGAAATTATAATTGGATTTGAATTAAATTTTTGTAATATTTGTAATTATTATTTATTGTTATAAAATTGATTCAATTAATTGATAATTATAATTATCGACATAATTTGTAAATTTTTCAGATAAAATATTGGTTATTCAGTTTTAATATTAATTCTCTTTAGTAGAAATCGAGTGGCAGCCTAAGAAAATCCGGTCGTTACTGTATTAAACTGATCAAGGGTTATACCGCTAGAGGTTTTCTCTAATTTCATTCATAAAATCACATACGCTTCTCTCAAATCTTTCATATCAAACTTCTTAGATAAGTATAACTTAACATCCTCTACAATCTTGAGATTAGTTCCAAAAATAAGTATATTATCCACATAAAGACACAAAATAACACTACCCCGACTATTTTCTTTGTAATATAGACATTTGTTATGACCATTAATTCTGAAGGCCTATTCTAAAATCACCTTATCAATTTTTTCATGCCATTGCTTAGGGGCTTGCTTGAGACCATATAAAGATTTTACTAACTTACAAAACTTATGTTATTAACCCTTAACAATAAAGTCTTCAAGTTGATTCATAAAAATTTCCTCTTCTAAATCCCTGTTTAGAAAAGCAATCTTTACATCTATTTGATATATCACTAAGTTACGAATAGAAGCTAAGGTTATAAGGATCCTAACAGTTGTAATACTAGTTACAGGATAGTAAGTATCAAAATAGTCAATCCCTTTTTTTTGTGTAAAATCTTTTGCAACCAATCTAGCCTTATACTTATGTATGCTTCCATCAGGTTTTAACTTCTTAAAAATCCACTTACAATCTATTTCTTTGTTTCCTGGAGGCAAATCTACTAACTCCCATGTATTATTTTGCATGATTGATTCAATCTCATTATTTATTGTCTCTTTCCAAAAAGGTGCTTTTGTAGAAGATAATGTTTCCCTATAAGTTTTCAAATCTTCTTCTACTAAGTAAGTATAGAAATCTTCCCGAAAATTCTTTTCAATTCTATGTCTCTTACTTCGTCTTGGTTCTACGAAAAAATCTAATTATGTCTCGGCAGGAAGACTATTGCTAGTAGAAGGTATTTCATGAGTTAGTGTAGAATCCATATTTACTAACTGGTTAGGAATTCTAGTTCTACAAGAAATATATTTTCAAAAAAAGTTGCATCTCTTGATTCAACGGTCGAATTTATGCAGATACCACTAATTTGAGATTCTATAACTAAAAATCTATTTACACTATTGTCTTGTGCATAACCTAAGAAAACAATGTCTAATGTCTTGGGTCCTATTTTCTTTCATTTTGGTTCAAGTATAGCCACCTTTGCTAAACACCCCCACACTTTTAAGATTTTCAAATTAGGCTTTCTATTTTCTCAAATTTCATACAGGGTCTTTTCGTTATCTTTTGTCGTAATGCGATTTCATATGAAATATGCATTAAGTACATCCTATTCCCTTAAATTTTTAGGTAAGCCTGAACTTATCAACATTGAATTCACCATATCTATCAAAGTTCTATTTTTCCTTTTTGCAATTCCATTTGATTGAGGTGAATATGATAGAGTAAGTTCATGTATGATATCACACTCTTCACATAAAGTCTTAAGATCTCTTAAAGTATTACTCGCCCCCTTTATCAGACCTGTGTTTCTTAATCTTCTGAGCAAGCTAATTTTCTAGTCTATTCTTATATATTATAAACTTATTGAACACCTTGTCTTTAGTCTTCAAAAGATAAATATAACAAAACCTCAAACAATCATCAATGAACTTCAGGAAATATTTATTCTCAGCTCTAGTTGGTGGTTTATTTAAATCACATACATCACTATGTATAAGCTCTAAGAGTTGTGTATTCCTATTAACACTTCTAAAAGGTTTTTTACGTTGTTTTGCTTGAACACATACCTCACATTTGTGTTTATATTGACAGTAAGGTTTAGGAATAAGATCAGGATCCATCAATCTCTTAACCTTTTTCAAACTTATATGACCTAATCAGCTATGCTATATATTATAAGTCTCGACATTCAAAACTTGACAACTTTTATTATCCTCTAAAAATACATTCAATTTAAATAAACCTTCAGACACAAAACCTTTAGCAACAAAAATATTATTCTTAGTCATAACAATCTTATTGGACTCCATAACAATTTTATAACCTTGCTTGACTAAGGTTGACACACTAATTAAATTTCTTCTCAAGTCGGGACCATGTTGCACTTCGGTTAGATGTAGAGTCTTTCCAGATGTCATCTGTAAATCAATATCTCATATACCACATACTTGTGCGACATCTGTATTTCCTAGAGTTGCATTTACTCTACTTGATTTCTGATAATTTTTTAAAATACCACGATATCAAAACAAACATGTATATTAGTTTCAGAATCTAACCATCAATCTTTATTCTCACAAGTAAAATTGATTCTAGAAATATCATACCAAAAGGAAGGTTCACCAAGGTTTTCATGATCTACAAGCATATTGACTTAAGCTCTTGAACTACGTTGATTATATATATATTGATTGAGTTGAGACTTATAAGGCTCAGTCTTCTTATTGAAGCAATCTCTCGCCTTGTAGTTGACCCAACCACCACCAAAACAATGCATCTTCTATTTCTTTAAGCCTTTTGATCTAGTAGTAAGGTGGTTTGTTCATTGACTTGAGCGATTGAAAAATCTATTAAGTTTAAAATTGTTACGCCTAGGAAGAAAATTGTTCATGTTGTTGAAATTTTGAGCTTAGGTCTTTCATGTTGACGTTTGGAAGTTGAGAAACCATGTTTTTCCTCAACCTTAATAGAGTTGATGGTTAAAGACAGAGTTAATTCACGTTGTTTATGCCTAGAGTTTTGGCAAAGTCGAACCATGAATGAGTCAATCTATCTATAAGGCATGAAACTTTAAAGTCTTCACTAAAAGTAGTAAAAAAAAATTCCACTCCTCTTAAATATTTTTTTAAACATTTGAATTTGGTCTCCTACCGACTCTTTGTCAAACATTTTTATAATTATTGAATGTAGATATATCAAATCTCTTAATTCCAACATCATCAACAACATACTCAGCTTCTAAAATATTCCAAAGTTCTTTAGCAGAAGATGTTGAATTTAGATAAATATCATAAAGATGATTAGACGAACCACTAAGGATTCTATGAAGACAATGGTAATTGATTTTTTCAGGTGTAATAAGCCAAGAAAAAGAAGATATTTCTCAAGCAGTAGGTGAATTATCTATGGTTGATATTAAACCTAGACGGTAAGCCAATAGCGAAGTTGGTTTTACCATCTATCAAAGTATTGGCCACTAAATTTTTCAAGTTTAACACTATCAACGTCATCAAAATGAGCCATGACAATGATATAGATGCAAAAGACTATAGAAAAATTGAATTATTACTCAGTGATGATTAATCACAAAGATATATGTGAGAACTATAAACAATGATAATAAATAAGCAATTTAAACAAATTATAAAGTATTAAACAAAATGCACATTTTTTTTAATAAATAATTTAGTCAAAACATATAATTGTTTTGCAATATCACTATAAATTGTAACTCAATTTATACATTCAATAAATAATAAATTATTTTATTCTTAATTTATATAGTTATAAATATTATCAATTTTTTTTATTTAAGATTGAAGAGATAATGGAAAAAAAATATTGCAATATAGATAAATAATTTAAAATATAAACAACACTTTTAATTTATTTTTTAATTAACAGATTTTGAAACCGTTTTCTATCAAGAAAGTCAATTTTCTAAAATATAACACAGAGTCGTTACTTTCGATTGTTACAAAAATTATATGATTTTGACAATCACTAGAATATAAATAATAAACTTTTCCAAAATATAAATAATAAACTAAGAAAACAAAAAATTAATTGGCCTGTGAGTTCAAGGAGACACAAATGATTGTTATCCTAAAGTTACGATCACCTCCCTATGTGAAGGTTCTGACGACAATGGCTATTCCAAGATATAACCGTTGCTCACAAGAAAGTCCTTTTAGGGTTCACGTCCACCGAAAAACTAATGAACCGTCTTTGTCGCATTGTCCTTAAATGTATTATATAGAGATATACTAATAGGAAGAAGAACTCGTAGGATACTTTTCTATATCTTTTAAACTTTAGCTAACCCCCTTTACATAGTGTAAAAAATTAGTGGAGTTACAGAAATATTAATAAACACAATAATTGACAATAAACACAAAAATAAAAACTGAAAATTAATAATAATAATAATAATTGTCAAATAAACACTGAAAATTTAATAAATTCAAATTGAGGTTTTGAAATTTTTAATTAATGCTTTTAAAAGAAAACTTATGAAGTTTATAACAAGAACCATCCAAATCAGTAGCCAAACAACGCATAACACGATCTTCCAATTCAGTTGTTCACCTTCTCGCCGTTCGACCTTTTCTCTCTCTCTCTCTCTCTACCTATCTATCTATCTATTTATCTCTCTATCTTAGATATAGGGAAAATTCTAGATCTAATTGTTTCAAATTTGGAATTTCCATATCTAGAATAAATAAATAAAATCTAGCTCTGTTCGTCGCCTTGCTCGTTGTGCTCCCTACTCGTCGTGCTTGTCGCTCACCGTTGGTCGTTCACCTTCTCACTGTTCATAGTGCTCTCTCTCTCTCTCTCTCTCCAAACTTGAATTTTTAGATCTAAAATTTTGAATAAACATTTATTCTAAAAATTTTAAATGAACATTTGTTTTGAGTGAACATTTGTTGTTAATTTGTTCTGAAATATTAAGTGAATATTCACATAGAAATATAAATTCATAACGAGATTTTTTTAATATTTTTTATTTGTTCTAAAATATAGAGTGAACATTTAGACAAAATGTACATTCATAACGGTTTCTAATTAAATTAGTAAAATATTGAGTAAACATTTGAGTGAACTAGTGTTCTAAAATATTTGAGTGAAATATTACATGAATATGGAATTGAGTGAACATGGAGAGAAATATTATTCTGAAATATTGAGTGAACATTTACACAAAAGTAAACATGGAGTGAAATATTATTATATCTCACATAATGAAATTTTATGTAAATTTAGAGGTGTAAATTGGGTTGGTGGGTTGGTTATAGAGGGTTTTTGGGGGCCGATCCGAAAATTTTGGGAGGGTAGAAATTCGATCGAACCAGCAAGTTCGAGGTCGGCCACCATCGGGTTCGGGGTATTCGGGTTTCAGGCGGTATCGGTCGGATTTCGAGTGTGAAGAACAGTGAACGAAGAGAAAGAAAAAAGCAGAAAATGTTTGGATCACTTCTTGTTTAGATCTGAAACAGATCAAAACAACAATCGAAACAAACTATTGAAACAAGATCTAAACAAGAAATTAAACATATCTAAACATGAAATGGAACAAGATCTAAATAAAAACTGAAAACAAATCTGAAATAGATCTAAACAAGAACCATATCGATCCAGCAAAAGACGACAGTGGCGAAACACGATCGAGCGGTGACAACGACGACAAACGGTAAGAACGGCGAAGGCGAACGCCGACAAGAGAATACGGAGGAGATCGAGAGATCAAGAGAAGAAAGATGAAGAACTGAGAGATCGAGAGAACTAAGAGATTGAGAAAATAAAATAAATGAGAGAGGAGTGAGGCGGCGCAAGTAATCCCTTTGAGCTAGGGTTTATAATTTTTAATATATAGGAGGGGATTTTTTGTAATAAACAATTGTTATTTTTTGTAATAAACAATTCTTCTCTCTTCTCTTTTATTTCTCTCTCTCCCTGCTGGATATGTGCTCGTTGGTGCAGATCAATGTCAAATTTGTGCTTGTAAGAGCAAATCCATCGCGATCTTACACTATACAAATCTTGTTGTGCTTGTCTTTTCTCACTAGTTTTTTCTCTCAAACTGCAAAATCCAATGTTTCAAACTTATTTGGATTCACCTAATTAGCATATGGTGATTCATTGTTGTTATATGTTTCGGTGACTGAAGCATTAATTTTTGGTAGGACTGTAACGAACAGGTTATTCGTGAACTACTGAAACTCGATTCGATAATAGGTTATTCAAGCTCATTCATTTAATAAATGAACAAAGCTCAAACTTTTAATTAAGCTCGTTTATTAAATAAATAAACATTATATGTTCGGGTTCGACTAGTAAATGTTCGTGAACAACTCGAATAATATAAAATTCAAATATTCTATCATATTTAGAAAAAAATATATTTTAAACCCTCTAATTATTGATACGTTTCTAAGTAGTCTTTATAAGTTTGCATGTTTCATTTTAAACTCTTTACATATTAACACGTTTTTAAATAGTTTTTCTATCAAAAGTTCCATCAAAACTAACAAAATAGAAAGGCAAAATAGTATTTTTATATTTTAACATTTTTTTAATCATTTCTATTTCTTTTTTTCTTTTTTTTTCTTTTTCACAACAAAACTCTATCTCACTCTCTCTCTACTCTCTCTCTCTACTCCATCTCCCAGCCCCTCTCATCATCTGCTTGAACTTAAATCCACCATCCCATTCCCATCGACATCCATCTTCACGATCATTTTTCGGCAATCCTCCGCCGTCCTCTCCTGTTCCAGCCCCAGCAACACCAGCACCGAATTCAACTCATCAACGGTGATAAACCCATCTCCGTTTTGATCAAACACGTTGAACGCCTCCCTCATATCCTCCTCCCATTCCTCCCTCTTCTCCGTTATCTCCTTATACAAAGCTCAAAACTCTTCTATGTCGAACACCCATCTGTATTCTCGTCGATCTTCTCAATCATATGCGTAGCTTATCCGGGATAAAAATACCCATCTTCTCCAGCGAGTAGTTGAGATCGATCATCGTGATCCCGCCATCTCCGTTCCGATTAAACATCTGGAAAACACGTTGGAGCTTCGTTTGATCCATCCGGTGGAAATTCAGCGGCGATTGAGGATTTTTTTGGGATATGGATTCGTGGATATTGGATTGGGGAGGATACCAAGAGGGCAGGAGATAAATTCTGAACTTTTTGGCATTTTTTTTGGGTTGAATGTTACTATTTTTGGGGGGGTGGGTGCCGAATTTCTCCTTAGGATTGCTGAGAAAAATTTGGGGAGAAAACAGGAAAGCTAAATAAGGGAACTTTGAGGAAGAGAGAGAGACAGAAAAAAAAAAGAAAAAAGGATCATATATATTGATAGAGAGAGAAAGAGTGAGACATACATAGACAAGGGATTCGATGATGTTTTTTCTAATGGAGATTTATTTGTTGATTTTAGAGTTGTCTTCAAGCTGTTGGATTTGTCCAATTCGAGGTGTGTGGGAGTTGAGAATGAGTGGTTTGTGTATCTATAGGTTGATGGTTCTTGCATGCAAGGGAAGAAAAAGAAAAAACACAGAGGTATTAGGCGATTTTGACTGGAAAAATATGTATATAAAAATGGAGGAAAAATGACTTGATCCACCCATTTAAACACGTGGGTGGGTCGAGATGACTTTGCCGGCACCTTCACCTTGGTGTTCTTCAGACAAACCAATACAACAGAAATTTACCAGAAACTATGGTCCAACTTTTAGAGAGAGAAAGAGGAGGGTTTGTGCTTGTTCCGAACAGTCACGACAACTCTGACCTTGAATGTCACTACCTTTTCCGGCAATACTTTCACGAACAACTCCTCGCTAATGGCCATCACGGATTTTGATCTGGAGACCTTCTTCCTCAACCTTCTTTCCAGGAAGAACGGGTATCCCAATCCGAATTGGTCTTCATGGGCTATCCAACCACAAGTCCGACGGTGAACCAACACCAACACCTACGACGAACCTTCCCCACCCACCTACAACATCTTTCTCTATTTCTCTCTCCTCTCATCTCCTTTCTCTATAAAATTAATATATACAGATAGAGATTTGAGCACGGATTTGTAGCTCGAATTTCTTTTTTTTTGGTGGGTGTGCATATTATAGAGAGAGATAGCGAAGAGATGAGAGAAAGACAAAGAATAGACGAATAACAGTGGAAGTATTGTCGGGCTAATCGTGGAGTTCGCGGTGAGGCTAATGGTCCAGGGAGGAAGAGAAAGAGAGTTGAGCGGGAGGAAGAGGGGGGTGAAAAAAACAAAAAGAAGGGGAAAAATAATTAAAGACCATTTTTCCCCTAAGTCTATTAGATTTAATGAAAAATCTGAGAGAATTGTCTTTTAAAACTGTGTTCATACATAGAGAATTTAAAATGTAACACCAAAACTTAGGAAGACTATTTAGAAATTTGTAAATAATTAAAGGATTTAAAATGTACTTTTTTCTTGTATTTATTGTATAAAAAAATAGTAAAATAAATTGTTGAATTTCGTTAATAGTATAATCTCATATATCAAATCGTTCTACATCTTAGTTCAATTAGATTTTAATTTTATAAATGCCTATTTAATTATTATTATTATTATTATAATAGACTGATTATTTGTAAATTTACATTGATTATTTGTAATTCTTATATTTTGATTCGTTAGTAAAAACGATTATAAATAATTAATTTTATGAAAAAAGATATATTAGTTAGGTTTTTTTAATTGTTTAATCCTTTTTAAGAGTTCATTTAGTAAAGAAACCATCTTAAACATTCATGTTGTCATTCAATCATTTTTCAAAATATTCTTACGGCTCGTTTGGTTGGACAGAATAGAATGAGGGTGGAATGAAATGAAATAAGGAATAGAATGTGAGAATGAATGGAATGAAATTGTCAATAGAATCATTATTTCATTATCTTATTTGGTTGATATGGAATGAGAGAAGGAATGGAATAGTGAAATATAGTAAAATTATCATTATGCCCTTATGAAATTATTATTCCATTATCTTGTTTGGTTGGTATGAAATAAGTGAAGGAATAAAATGAAATATAATAAAATTCCCGTAATTCCCTTTTAGATTTCGATTTGAATATATATATATATATATGCACATATATATAATAAATTATATATATTTTAATTACACAAATTGCACATTCTCACCCACTCATCAAACAGCTCGAAGGCGACGGGCCTGCTCAGTCTCAAGGGTGAAAAATGGGCTCACCACCGGAAAATCATCACGCCGACGTTCCACATGGAGAATCTCATAGTAAGTTTTGTTGGAATTTGTAAAGGGTAATGTTCTGTTTTGGGGTTTTAAAATGGTTTCTGATTGTCGGAATTTGGTTCAGTTGCTGATACCGGCGGCGGCAGAGAATGTGAACAAAATGCTGGACAAATGGGTGGCGGATTCCAATTCCTGCGAGGTCAAAATTGGGGTGTCGGAGTGGTTCCAGACGTTGACGGAAGACATTGTGACGAGAACGGCGTTTGGCCGGAATTACGAAAAAGGAAAAGCCATTTTCTGGTTGCAGGCTCAGCAAATGGTGCTCTCTTCCGAAGCTTTCCAGAAGGTCTTCATCCCCGGCTACAGGTATATATTCTTTGAGGACTTTTATCGAACAGTTGATATGCGAAATTCTAAAATTTCTCACTCCTATTCAGATTTTTGCCAACGAAGAGGAACATGAAATCATGGAAGCTGGACAAAGAAATCAAGAGGTCTCTGGTGAAGGTGATTGATCAGAAGAATGAGGATTGGAGAGAGGAGACTTGTCACACCCCACCCCGGACACCCGTCACCATAGGGCTGGCATGACGTCGACATGACCTCATTTGACTAACCAACTTAATTGCAACAATATACAAACTTTCATCTACACGTCATATATATATAATAACTTCATACTATACAGATACATCTGTCCCAAAAATAAAAACAACAAAATATATCTCATGAACCTCCCTTAGATTCATTCTCTGACAGCTCATCTCAAATTATTCTCGTATGACTCCAACGCCTGACCCGCATAACTCTAACTAGTGCCAGTAGGGGACCAACTGACTCTTATCTGCTCCACCTGTGAGTGTATTGTCTTCTTAGTAAAAACATTTTATAACAAGAATTCATATCTACAACATTTAAATGGATCAAACGTAAGTATATAAACACCACATAGCTCGTAAAATCTCTAGTATATAAACAGTAAAAATAAAGCGATATAAATAAATTTCATCCAAATCGATCTAGTATAAAATCATACCAATCACCATAATAAATAATAAATCACCCAATATAAGTAAAACACCATATCTCAAACACACATCTCAAACCACCACTTCACCACAACACACACTGACTAGCCATAGTGATCGTTTTAACCTCACGATCGGGAGCTGCAATGGTACCGTAACATCCGTATGAATGCCTTCTTACGAAATATCCACACTCCCTTTTGGGAAGAAATACAATCCACACCCCTTACGGGGAGAAATATAATCCACACCCCTTTCAGGGAGAACAACTATGGCATTGTCAAAATCATTAATATAGTTAAAAATCCACATCCCTTACGGAAAGAAATACATTTTCACACCACATCGTCAAAAATCCACACCCCTTATGGGAGAATATAAACCACCCATATCCAACGAAAATTATTTTTTAATCCTTCTTTTTAGAAACCAACACAATTCCCCGGAAATTCATTTTACCAACTCACTCCAAAAAATCTACTTGATCCATATCATTTATGAAATCGTACAGTGTAAGTAAACACATATGTCATCATATATATATAGAAAATAGTTTGGCAAAAAGACAGTACACTCACTTGATTATCCGTTTTCGAAGACTTTAACTACCTATTCTCTAATGGTACTCTGATGCCTGCGAACCTAATAATGAAAGGGCCTAAATTAATATTTTATATAAAAATTACCTTACCATGAAATGCAAGCCCTAATTTTCGTGACCTCCTATTCCCCATGTTTTATTATGAAATATTATTTTTCAACTAATATTACTCCGTTACAGTTTACTATATCGAATTTATTCATGTGAACGGTCTCACTATTTCCTATCGTCATTTCAATTTAGACAATTAAATACATATATTAAAGAAGTTCGAAATTCTACCTTTCCCAGATTTTCCGATGGCCGCGAGATTGGATTTTTATTTCTATTGGGGAGTTTGTGCAATTTTCTCTTCTTTTTTTTTTTTTTTTTTTTTTTTTTCCGCTTCTGTTTGTTGTTCTGTTGCAGCAGCCGTCGACGAACCTCCGATCACGCCATCTTCATTTACCGCCTCTGTCGGCCGGCCATCCCCAATCAATCACACACACATACACACCCCTAAACGCCCAACACACGCATTCATCATCACTGTCGTCTGATTCGCAACACACACGGGGCACCCACAACACACACACACTGTCCGACAACGATACACACACACACACTCGTCGGAGTAGCACACACACACCGTCAATACTGAAGAACAACCACACAAACGCACCACCGAACCTTAGAACAAAACACACACAATCACGCTCACCACGCGAAGTCGACGGCACCCTCTCTCTCTCTCTCTACTCTCTACTCCGGCGACGACCACCTATAACGACTATAAACACACAGAAAACACACCTACACACCCCTGATCACGTACCCACAACTAAACACTTACATAAACAACCGGAACTCATACTCTCACTCACCAGCGATGACACAATGACGATCGCCGATCATCCCCACCGTCTGCGCACACACACATACACCAACAACACTGAAGAATACATACACACACATACCCACACACAGCAGGCGCCCATACACGTGCATGCACTACTCTCTCTCTCTCTCTAAACTACACTCCGGCCAATTCCGGCGACCCCCCCCACACCACCATGCACCCTGATTGCATACATAAACACACACAAACCCACACGTTTTGATCAAACTCACACACACACAACGACACACACTGTAAACAGAGCACACACATACCGCCGAAACACACACACATACCTCCTTTTACCTGAAGAATGGCTGATCTCCGAACGGCACAACACCCACGATCCTCACACACCACAGACACACCGCCACACCCATAACGGGCGGACGGCGACGACCCACTGCCGGCAAAACTGACAGACCCACATACAAACTCCAGTGACGACGATGACGATCAAACACACACCACCGCCTCCTCCGTTGACGAAACTCACTGACCGAACTCACCACATACACATACACCGCATCACACACACACACGACGAACATGTGACAACCCCACACCACCGGACGATCGACGGCCCACCGACTCCCCCATCGTCGAATGTTCTCTTTCTCTTCTTTCTCTTTCTCCATTTTTGATTTCTCTTCCTTTCTTCTCCCACGTGTGTGCATGTGTGTGTGTGTGTGTGTATATATATATATATATATATATATATATATATATATATATATATATATATATATATATATATATGTATGAATGATCGGCCACGTGTCCTCTCCGAGCTCTGTTTGATTACACGTTGCATTTACATATATATGTGTGTGTGTATGTGTGTAAACTGTTGGTCGTAGGAAGAAAAAATATATTAGTTGAATTACGCTAATCCCCCCTCTATTTTGTTAAATTTTAAATTAAACCCAAATTAATATTTAATATTTTAAAAATTATAAATTGACCCCTAAAATATTTAAATCAAATAATAAATTACGCCATGTACCCCGTTATTTTTTTGTTTTTTGAAACTTTTTAAAATACGACTTTAAATAAAAAAAATCAGGGTCTTACAAGACTCACCAGAACGGGCCAAAGGATTTGTTGGGGCTGATGATTCAGGCCAGCTCCAGGGAATCGGCGAAGCTAGGACCGTCGCCGTCGATGATCACCATGAACGACATTGTAGAGGAGTGCACGAGCTTTTTCTTCATCCGTGAACAGACGCGATGGGCTGCTCTTGACTGATCGAGCTGTTAAGTGCTCAAGGGTAACTACAGGGGCAATTATGTAATTTTAAATATTGATTCCAATGGGCTAGACTTGATTCCGGCCCATCTGAAATGGAATGTCATTCCAGCCCATTTCATTCCAATGAAATCACAAAAATGATTCCATTGGACAACCAAACCATAGAATAGGAATCGAGGGCGGAATGCGATTTCATTCCGTCCCCGATTCCGTCCAACCAAACATACCGTTAGTGTATAGTTCTTGGCAGTTAGCAAAAATGGTGGATAAATATTTATACTCTTGAGATAAATATTAGAAACCTTAAAGCATGTTTGGTTGGACGGAATCGAGGGCAGAATGGAATCGCATTCCACCCTCGATTCTTATTCCGTTGTTTGGTTCTCCAATAGAATCACAAAAGTGATTCATTGAAATAAAAATTAAGGGAATGAGATTCCATTTGAAATGGAATGAAATCAAATCCAACCCAATAGAATCAAAACAAAAATTACAAAAAAAACTCATTGTTAATCCAACTTAATCCAAAAATTAGATAACAGAAACAGAAATTAAAAAACAGAAAATTGAGAACAGAAACAAAAAATTGAGAACAAAAAATTGAGAATAGAAATAGAAAATTGAGAACAAAAAATTAGATAACAGAAACAGAAAATTGAGAACAAAAACTGAAAATTGAGAACAAAAACTGAAAATTAGAAAATTGAAAATTGAGAACAGAAACAAAAAATTAGAGAACAAAAATAGAAAATTGAGAACATAAATAGAAATTAGAGAACAGAAACTGAAAATTGAATGAAATAGTGAAATATAATAAAATGAGGGAAAGAATGAAATAGTAAAATATAATAAAATTTTATTATAAGAGCATAATTGAAAATTTTATTATATTTTACTATTTTATTTTTTTCCTCATTCTATTTCAACCAAATAAGTAAATGAAATAATAATTCCATTAACAATTCAATTTCATTCCTTATTTCATTTCATTATTTTTTTTATTTTATTCGATTCTCATTCCATTCCGATTCAATTCTCATTCGATTCCGTCCAACCAAACGATGCATTAATGTGCTTCAATGCCCTCCTAATTCTCTCTGTTTATTTTTCTGCCGAGTGTCACTTTTTCTCCTTCACCACCTCCGCCTCTTTCTCTCTGTCACCAACTCCACCAGATTGACGACCTACCACCGTCGCGGTCCACAATCGATGTCGCGACCGTAATCGCCAACGTCGTCGCCGCCTCTAGAATTTTCCAGATCTGAAATTGCCACCGCCACTGTGTCCATTCGAAGATATCCATTCGCCACCATTTGAAGACGAATCAAAAATTGAAGATCTTCATTTGGTACCAGATTTGGCATCGGTGGACAATAGACGAAACCCTTTATTCTCTTCTTTACCTTACATCCTTAGATCTGATTGGCACCTTCCAATTACTTTTCCTGAACGGAGATGGCGAGGAGATATGAACACCAGATCTGAATCAGAGATCTGATCGGCGATTGAACAAATGGAGTGGATCTCCAATTTGGACGAAGGACAGACGATGAAGGCCATGGACGAATCGGACGAAGGTTGGACAAAGGCCGGACGATTTTTGTTATCGCAGAAAATAAATAAAGAACGAGTTTACCAAAATTTCTTGGGATGAGTCGCGGACTAGGTCGCTCTCTTTAAGACGTTTCGCGGCTCTGCCCAAGAACGTGCAAACAGTGCATCAGCCCCGTCGTCCCCAGGATAAAACAACCCAGAATTCTCCTCTATCGAGGACGTTCTTTGCACTGTAGAAGTCCCGAAAATCAAACACCCCCACACACTGTTCGCAAAACGAACAAAACTGCTCGGAAACCAAAATCGGACAGATTAAACAGTACCGGAACAGATCGGAACAATTCCGGAAGATGAAACCGAGACTGTTTCAGAACAGAAACAGAAACAAAATCGGAACAGAAACAGAAACGAAACCGAAACAGAAAACAGTATTCTAGAACAAAAACAGAGCAGAAACAGGAACAGCTCATAGACTGTTTTTCGTTCTTTTTTGTTCTGATTCTTAAAACTGAAAAAAAAAAACTAGTATTTATAGGGGAAGAAAAAAAAAAAAAAAAACCGTTTGATTATTTTCTTTTAAAACCGAAAATAAAAAAAACGTTTTTAAAAAATTTATTAAAACGTTTCAATTAAAACGTTTGAAACGTAAAACGTTTTTTAATAAATAAAAAACGTTTTTTTTTTTTTCAACGGTTCAAGATTCACAAAAAACGTTTTGTTTTTTATTTTTTTAATTAAACTGTAATAAAAAAATATTTTTAAATAATTTTTTTTTCTAAAAAGTAAATAAGTGCCACCTCATCACACGCGCGACTCGACTCGGCACGGCCCGGCCGGACGGACGGCGGTGGCAGCGCGCGCGCGTGTGTGGTAAACCGGTAGGGATGTAACTCCTCTCCCCTCCACAAAATGTGGGTACCCCTTGGGGCACACCCCAAGTGTCTCACATACCCCTAGATATCCACTTTAATTTTATCTCTCCCAACCAATGTGGGACAAAAGGTTTTGAGGAAAAAACCAATTTGACACATTTGGCACTTTCTATTCTAAAAATTAAATTAAAATTCATTTGTTTCAACAATCCCCCACTTGAATTTTTAAAAATAATTTTTTCATCGAGCAGTATAATTCAATATAAGATTGTGCATAAGAAAAGGTGTCTATCGACTTGAACCTTTACATAGTGAAGATGCTTTAGATTATACTAGAGTAACTCGTAGTTTTGAACTCTATCTCTAACAACATCACACACACAACCCTATCAGGGTGTAGTCTAAAAGCCCGTGCTTTACGGTCATGCACGTGTATCCCAGTATAGTGAATGCTCTAGAGAATTTTGCCCAAAATTCCATAGGAAGCGGCCACACTTCCACATTCACATAGGTGAATCTATCAAGAGTACTCTTGTAGCTAGGTACTCCACTCCAAAATAGAGTATAGATCTCATTAAGAGTTAATAAAAAAACTCAACCTTCTATCGCTTCAAGATATCATGCTTCAAACAGCACATAGAACTCAAATTTATAGCATGATTTTTCTCATATCACTTCATAAGTTGTTATTACCCTTTGAACCTATTTCTTGGGATCTCCAGTCTATAGGTTGGGTTTCCCTCACAAGTGACTCGTCAATCTATGGGCTTGAGTCCCATTCCTTTCGAGGTTTTGTAAACCTTTTCTCGAGCTAATCCTTTCGTCAAAGGATCGGCTAAGTTATCATCAGACCGTACATGATCCACTCTCACAGCCCCTGTAGAGATATACTCCCTAATAGTGCTGTGTTTGGGATGTATTTGTCGCTTTTTTCCGTTATAATAACGGTTCTGAATCTTTGCAATAGCCGCGGTACTATCACAATGGATCAAGACAGCTGGAATCGGTCTCTCCCATAAAGGGGTATCCGAAAGCAGGCTCCTTAACCACCCTGCTTCCTTGCTAGCCGAAGCTAGTACAATCATCTCAGACTCCATAGTAGATTGAGCCAAAATAGTCTGTTTCTTAGACTTCCAAGAAACAGCTCCACCAGCTATACTAAATATATAGCCGCTAGTTGCCTTAGAGTCATCTGAAAGGGTATTCCAATCAGCATCGCTATATCCTTCCAGAACAGCGGGAAACTTCTGATAATGTAATCCAAGGTTCATAGTTCTCTTTAGATATCTCATAATCCTATCAATAACATGACAATGTTCAATACTAGGTCTACTTGTAAACCTGCATAGTAATCCCACAGCATACGCTATGTCGGGCCTAGTGCAGTCAGTGGCATATCGGAGACTGCCTATGATGCTCGCATACTCAGTTTGTCTAACACCGTCACCGGTGTTCTTGAACAACTTCACACTAGGGTCATATGGAGTACATGCTGGTTTACAATCAAAATAATTGTATTTCTTTAGAATCTTCTCTATATAATGAGATTGGTCCAAAGAAATTCCATGTTTAGACCTAGTTATTTTAATACCAAGGATTACACTTGCTTCACCAAGATCTTTCATATCAAAATTAGCACATAGTATGGATTTCACATTATTCACAACATGAATATTGGAACCAACAATTAGCAAGTCATCCACATAAATACATATAATAGTGCAAACATCATTTTCAGATTTATAGTAAATGCATTTGTCATTTTCATTTACTTTAAAACCATGTGATATGACTAGATTATCAAATTTCTCATGCCATTGCTTAGGTGCTTGTTTCAAACCATAAAGAGATTTATCTAATTTGCATACTTTGCTTTCTAGACCAGGAATAACAAATCCTTAAGGTTGGTCCATATAAATCTCTTCTTCTAATTCACCATTTAAAAAAACAGTTTTAACATCCATTTGGTGCACAATAAGATCATGAATTGCAGCAAGAGATAAAAGTACACGAATAGATGTAATTCTAGAGACAAGTGAGAAAATATCAAAGAAATCTACATTCTCTCTTTGTCTAAACCCTTTGGCTACAAGACGAGCCTTATATTTATCAATGGTTCCATCGGGATTCAATTTCTTCTTTAGAATCCATTTACATTCTATTGTTTTACAACCAGGAGGTAAATCTACCAAATGCCAAGTTCTATTTGACTCGAGAGAGTCTAACTCGTCATCTATAGCCTCTTGCCATAAACTGGCATCTATAGAGGATAATGCCTCTTGGAGGGTAAGTGGATCCTCCTCTAAGGTATATGCATAGAAATCCGAACCAAAGTCTTTAGCTATACGAGGTTGTTTACTCCTTCTAGGTTCAATATCTAATTCCTTATTAGATTCATTTATCCTAATGATAGGTTCATTACTAGAAGTCGAGCCCCCACTATTCTTCAATTTGAAAGGAAATTTATATTCATAAAAATCAGCATCATTTGATTCAATAATAACTTTATATTTCAAATCATAAAATCTATAAGTTTTACTATTTACCGCATAGCCAATAAAAACACATTCATAAGCTCTACTGGCAAGTTTTCTTCTTTTGGGGTCAGGAATTCGAACATATGCCAAACAACCCCAAGTTTTAAAATAAGACAGATTTGGTTTCTTATTTTTGAAAACTTCATAAGATGAAATTTTACTTTTCGATTTGGGAACTCTATTAAGTACATAGCAAACCGTTAATAAAATTTCACCCCACCAGTGATAAGCTGCACCGGAGTTAAGTAAAATAGCAACTACTGATTCAGCAAAAGTTATATTTTTCCTTTCAGCCTTTCCATTCATTTCAGGAGAATACGGTGCAGTTTTTTCATGAATAATCCCATGAGATTTATAAAAATCAATAAAAATATCGGAATCATATTCTGTTCCTCTATCGCTACGTAATCTCTTAATTTTCTTATTGCATTGATTTTCAATCTCAGTTACAAAATTCTTAAACATTTCAAAAGCTTCACTTTTATTTTTCATGAGATAAACATAAGTAAAATCAGAACAATCATCTATGAATGTAATAAAATACCGTTTACCATTCCTAGTCAAAACTCCATCAAATTCACAAATATCAAAATGCATTAAGTCAAGAGATTCAGATTCTCTAATTACTGATTTATGAGGGGTTTTAGTAATTTTAGCTTGACTACAAAATTCACATTTTTCAAAATCATTCAAAGACAATTTAGGAATTAGTTCTAAGTTACTTAAGTTTTTAATAATTCGTTTGTTAACATGACAAAGTCTAGCATGCCACATATTAAAAGAACACAACATGTAAGCAGAAGAAGAAATTTTATTAATTTCAACATTCAGTTTGAACATTCCATCAGTTGCATATCCTTTCCCAACAAAAATATTATTTTTGGTTAAGGTGTACAAATCAGCCCCAATAGTTTGAGTGAAACCCGCCTTGTTTAGAAGATAGCCCGAAACCAAATTCTTTCTCATCTCTGGAGTATGCAGAACATCTTTAAGGATGACTGTCTTTCCAGAGGTAAACTTTAATTCCACTTCACCAGAACCGGCAACAATAGTGGAGTGGGAATTACCCAGCAACACTTTCTTATCTTCACTTTCAGAATAAGATTTGAACATGGTTCGATCATAGTAGACATGGCGTGAAGCACCAGTGTCTACCCACCACCCTTCGGATCCACCAACTATATTGATTTTAGAAATCATAGCTATAAGTTGGTCCTCGGTAAGATTCGCCTGTGGAACAGGACGACGTCTTTGCCGGCAGTTCCGAGCCAAATGGCCCGCCTTCCCACAGTTATAACAAGTAAACTGTTCAGAATTATTTCTTGAAGGGAGTTTGTTTCTATTCTGATTTTGATGCACATTTCTGTTCTGGTTGTTGTGGTTGCGATTCTGATTTTGATTTTTCATATTTTTCCCTTTAGGTTTCAGAATTGCGTAAGATGATTTTTTGTGAGCGTTGTTAGAAACAACAAGCACTTCATCTTTCTGATCTTGTTTTCGGGCCTCCTCCTCAATCCGAAGACGAGTGATCAAACTTTCTAAAGAAAACTCTTTAGTTTTATGCCTTAGAGTATTCTTAAAATCTTTCCAAGAGGGGGGTAATTTGTCAATTAAAACAGCAACTTGAAATTGTTCATCAAGGGACATACCTTCAGCAATTATTTCGTGAGCGATTTTCTGAAGTTCATGAGACTGAACCTCCACTGATTTGCCGTCGGTCATTTGGTATTTCAGATACCGACTAACAACATATTTTTTACTTCCAGCCTCCTCAGTGTCGTATTTCTTCGAAAGAGCATCCTAAACTTCCTTTGCAGTTTTATTAGAGTAGTAATAATCATACAGATCATCAGACATACCATTAAGAATAAAATTCTTACAACGGAAATCATTTTCCTCCCAAGACTTAACTTCTTGAATCTGAGCGTCTGTAGGAACTTGAGGTAATTGTGGTTTTTCTGTTGTATAGACATATGCTACTTTTTCGATAGTAAGAAAAAATAACATTTTCTGTCTCCACCTTTTAAAATGAAATCCTTCGAAACGAAAGGGTTTGTTGAGATCAACAGTTACTTGTTTAAAATCGTGATCAGCAGACATCTTAGCAAATATTGAACGTCTTAAAATTGTTGTTGCAGAAAATAAATAAAGAACGAGTTTACCAAAATTTCTTGGGATGAGTCGCGGACTAGGTCGCTCTCTTTAAGACGTTTCGCGGCTCTGCCCAAGAACGTGCAAGCAGTGTATCAGCCCCGTCGTCCCCAGGATAAAACAGCCCAGAATTCTCTTCTGTCTAGGACGTTCTTTGCACTGTAGAAGTCCCGAAAACCAAACACCCCCACACACTGTTCGCAAAACGAACAAAACTGCTCGGAAACCAAAATCGGACAGATTAAACAGTACCGGAACAGATCGGAACAATTCCGAAAGATGAAACCGAGAATGTTTCGGAACAGAAACAGAAACAAAATCGGAACAGAAACAGAAACGAAACCGAAACAGAAAATAGTATTCTAGAACAAAAATAGAGCAGAAACAGGAACAGATCATAGACTGTTTTTCGTTCTTTTTTGTTCTGATTCTTAAAACTGAAAAAAAAAAACTAGTATTTATAGGGGAAGAAAAAAAAAAAAAAAAAACTGTTTGATTATTTTCTTTTAAAACCGAAAATAAAAAAAACGTTTTTAAAAAATTTATTAAAACGTTTCAATTAAAACGTTTGAAACGTAAAACGTTTTTTAATAAATAAAAAACGTTTTGTTTTTTTTTTCAACGGTTCAAGATTCAAAAAAAACGTTTTGTTTTTTATTTTTTTAATTAAACTGTAATAAAAAAAATATTTTTAAATAATTTTTTTTTCTAAAAAGTAAATAAGTGTCACCTCATCACACGCGCGACTCGGCTCGGACGGACGGACGGCGGCGGTGGCGCGCGCGCGTGTGTGGTAAACCGGTAGGGATGTAACTCCTCTCCCCTCCACAAAATGTGGGTACCCCTTGGGGCACACCCCAAGTGTCTCACATACCCCTAGATATCCACTTTAATTTTATCTCTCCCAACCAATGTGGGACAAAAGGTTTTGAGGAAAAAACCAATTTGACACATTTGGCACTTTCTATTCTAAAAATTAAATTAAAATTCATTTGTTTCAACAGTTTTGGTTTAGACGCTGACGGTTTGGATCTGGACAAAGGTCGCACGGTTTCACCTCTTTGTTCTGAATTTTGTTTAGGTTAAAGGGGATTTTTATTTAAGTTGTATTTTTACCCCCCGAGAAGATTCACATTTTCGCCCCCTAAATGTTCATCTTTTCTTATTTTGTTTAAAAATATTGAGTGGACATTTACAATTAAAGAAGTGAATGTTTATAATTTTGTATTTATAGTGAATGCTTATATTTTTGTATTCGCAAAAGTGATTATTTATGTAATTCAATCAGTTATTGTTGTTGTAAAACATGATAAGAGAATGTGAATATTCACATAAATATTATTAACATTCAGTAGTAAAATCAATCCCCGTTGACATCTATCAAATGTTTAAAATAGCAAACTAAAAATGTGAATGTTTGCATGTTACTATATTTTATAGAATAATATTTTATGTAATTTATGAAAAAATGATGGTCAAAGAACAAAAACTATTTTTCAAAAAAATCTTTGACGACTAAAAACTTAATTACAGTAGTTGACGATCTATTTTGAAGCTTCTATATCTTTATAAGACTAAATAATAAATTTTTCTATTATTTATATAGTTCTTAAGTATTAAACTTAATTAATAGATAATCTTTTAGGGCGAAGAGAAAGGGGGAGACTGCGAGGGGAAAGGACAAGAGTTGGGGGATTTAGGGTATGTTTAGTTGGAATGATGAAAAAGGAAAATGAAAATGAGAAGATAATATTTTTATCTATTGTAAAAAGAAAATAATTTTTCCTAGTGTTATTTGGTTAGGAAAAAAAATGAAATAAGATAAAATAATTTAATTTAATTTAATGTAATTTACTATTTTACCTTCATATATTACAAAAAATGAATTAAAAATTATATTATCACATGTATAATTGTAATTTTATTCATTTTTCATCAATTCCCTCTATTTTTCTCCCATATTTGTGAGAAAAAAAAATTGCCTAGAACATTTTGTTTTTTCTATCCTATTTTTTTTTCCTTCCGTTTTCCATCCAATCAAACAAAGTTTTTTTTTTTTTTTTTTCATTTTCCATTTTATTTTCTTTTTCATTATTTTCCATCCATTTTCCACCCAATCAAACGCACCCTAGGGGCATGTTAGTGTGTGTGTGTGTTTGAGAGAGAGAGAGAAGAGATAAAGAGAGAAAATTTGATGCCACCAACAGGCGCTGGTAGGCGGCGGTAGCGCCGGCGGTGGTTGCTCGCTTGAGAAGAAAGAGAAGGAGGGTGAGGAAGGGAGAGAAAATATATATAAAAAAAATAGAGAAATATTTGTGTCAGTAATTTAAAACACAATATAATAATTGAATAAAATATTTTTTTATAGGTGTATAGCTAGGAAAAATGATGTACCTATAAAACGACCATTTAAAATTAGAAAAAATTTGGCTACCACGGTAAACTCTTCCGTAGTTAGCCTAGCTCAACCTAATAAATTACAAGAATTTGTAGGGTTGAGGCTCGGCCTCGGCCCTAACATTGGGCCTATTTCCCTCCCAAACCCGCCCATAGTAAAATGCAGAAAATCTATGTTCGGACCTCTTAGGGTCGGCCCAACCCTATATATTTTAAATAATTAATAAATATTTTTTAAAATAAGTTTTATATATTTTTAAGTAAAATATAATTTATAAAACTATTCATTTGCATTAGCTAAATGAATTAAATATTTTTTTTAATAGTATTTTGCTACTTCAAAATATGTTTTCACTCCAACCCAAATAAGCATTTACATTAGTTATTTTTTATTTTTTATTTGTAATTTTCAACTTCTATTTGAGTATTATAATAGTGATATAAAAGTAAATTGAATATATATAAAAAAATAAAATAAAAAAATCATTAACTAACATTCAAATTATTACACTTTGAATAATAAAAGCAAATGAGATATAATTAAATGAAATAATATCCAAAAAAATTGAATAATATATAATTTAATAATACACTTTAATTAAATAACTTAAAGTAATCTAGTTAAAATAATTTACTTTAATTTAATAGCCAAATAAAACAACCCAAACCCAATTTGTACCCAAAATAACTAACATTCTTGGTACCAAATTATTTTGTCTAGAGTGAGAAAGCTCTCCAAATATGGCTTATGTTTAAGAATAGATGCATTTTGCCTACTCTTATACCTAGTGGATTAGAGTTCATCTTTCTTTTCCTCTCTAGCCGAGATGGTAGTTAATTCATGTTTAAGGGTAGGCAAAATGCCTCTACTTTTAAACAGGAGCCATATTTGGAGAGCTTCCTCACTCTAGGCAAAAAACAATTGTGCCAAAAATGGTAGTTATTTAAGGTTCAAGGTGGACTTGGGTTATTTAATTTGGCTATTGAATTAAAAGTGAACTATTTTAACTAAATTAGTTTAGGTTATTTAATTAAAATATATTATTCAATTATTTATTACTCAATTTTTTTTGGATATTATTTCATTGTATTTTTACCATTCAAATTTTAATAATTTGAATATTAGTTAATGTTGCTTTTTTATATTTTCAATTTATTTTCATATCATTGTTAGTATACTCAAATAGAAGTTAAAAATTTCAAATAAAAAATAGCTAATTTAATTGCTATTTGGGTTGGAGTGAAAACATATTTTGAAGTAGAGAAAATACTATTCAAAGAGACATTTGATTCATTTACCTGGTGCATATGCCTAAATGAGTTGGAATTGCTTACAAGCCTTATGTTTGTATGTGTTATATGTTATAATTTATTTATTCTATATATAATAATTAATTTAATAATTAGACGGCCGGACTATACCAAAAACCAATCCTAAATATAAAATGACTAGGTTCTACCAGGTCTTGGACTTAGGCCATGTTTGGTTAGTATTCCCATCCTATCCTATCCCCACATTTTTAGGATTGATATTTGAGAATGCATTTAGTAAATCTATTTCCGTTTCCATCTCATCCCAAAAATCTAAAAGTAAAACTTAAAAGTGGAATACAATACCATGACATGAATGAAAATTAAATATTTGTTATCTCTACAATCCTATTGAAATGTGAAATGGATGGCCAAGATTAATTCATTCCACTATTACTATTTTATTAATTCTATTAATGTGAAATGGATGGGCATAGATTTGTTCTAAGTCAGATTTGAATTTATGTTTCATATCAAATCTTAAATTCCACGTTAATATATGTGGCAAAAATTGTGATTGGTCTTACATAAAAAAAAAAAATAATAATAATAATTATCTGCCCGATTAGGTTTGTGTTTCTATTCTCATGTTTCTATTTCTGTTCCTTGAAAAACTTGAGCTAAAACAAAAATATATGTTTATAATATCTGATTTAAAATAAGCTAATATTTTTCAGATGTATTGATGTAATTTTGAAGAAAAAAAAATGTTAATGTAATTTTTTTTTAAAAATAAAAAGTTAACGTATTGAAAAAAATTGTTGATGTAATTTTGAAAACAAAATTGAAAAATCGTTTTTGGGTGTATGAAAACATATATAATTACTTTTTTATTTGTGGGTGTATAAAGATTTATATAATATATTTTTTTGGTGGGTGTATAAGTGTTTATATAATTATATATTTTGTTTGTGTACATATAAAGGTTTATATAATCATATTTTTGTTTGCGGATTTATAAAGTTGTATGTAATTATATTTTTGGTTAGGGATGTCTAAAGGTACATGTAATTGCATTTTTGGTTGGAGTTTGTAAAGGTAAGTTAGTTATTTGTAGAGACCATGGTTATTTGTAAAGTTGTATGTAATTATATTTTTTGTTAGGGATGTCTAAAGGTATATATAATTATATTTTTGTTTGAGGTTTGTAAAGGTAATTTGGTTATTTGAAGAGATCGTGGCAGGTAGAAAAGAAAGAGAAAAAAAATTGTGACCAAATCAAATAAGTAAAATTAAAAAAAAATAAAAAATCTTATTATAGCACAAACATAAAAAATGAATTCACAATCCAAGACTTTTTAAAATTAAAATTATGCTCAACTAACATTTTATCATTCCATCAAACACTAAACAATACCCTCAATTTAAACTTATAAAACTAAAGTGTTCGTAATGTTAATTGAAAACAAATATTATACATATATAAATTTAAAAAAAAAAAATCTTACATATTTCTGATGATCTTAATAATTCATAGTTAATTCACATAAATAAAATGAAAAAATCATTAACTAATACTGTTGGTGTGTAAAATTGGTACACACCTCGAGTATGGTCCAGTCGGATGACGGGTAGGTCCTCCTGCTAAGGTGGAGTTGTTCGTTGAAAAATTCTACACGGAAGCTATGCTAGGTCCTAGGATGATTGATTTGCTGTGTCCAGAGTCCTGCTCCTCAGGGAATGTACCTACAGAAGGTTCAGACCAAGATTTATCCCGATGAAACCCCTCTGGTGTGGTGTGGTAATCAGTGTTCAGATAGAAAATGTGCAATAATATAACAAGTAAACAAATGAACTCGCGCATAATGTAAAACGTACCTTGGGTTTGCATAACCCGTGGTATATATAGGAGTTGAAGACGATTAGTCGGGTCTAAACATGATTAATTAGTCGAAATCCTGTGTTTAACCGATAATCCGGGGCGTTTAGAGGATAATCATTGGGTTTGGGCTTTTGGACCCATTTAGCAAAGCCCACGGGCCTTTACCAGGCCCGTGGTGGTAAGATGGTGGAGGAGAGCTAGAATCTGTGGAGTCCTGGAGAGGAAACGAGTTGGAAAGAGGAGCCGGTCGAGGTAAACGACTAAGCCCCTGAGATTGGTTGCTTAAGGCACGGCGTAGAGCTCAAAGCAGCACATCCCTGTGAGGCTCCTCGCTCCTCCCTGAGTGTAAATGAGATTCCAGAAAGGAGCCATAGTCGGCGTATACTCTAGCGTGACGTTGTGGATTTCGGAACTCGTCCATGTCACTATGAGGACGGACACGTGGCTAGATCTCAAGTGCTGACTCAGATGTGTCAAAAAATACCCTCATCAAATACAAAATTAAATTTATATAATTAATTAAAAATACACATTTAAATTACTGCAAAATCCGCCTTTAGTGCAGGCCTAAAATTAATTAGGAATTGATTCCTATGGCCGCGTTTGGTAAGCATTCTGTTGAAATTCTTCACTTCAAATTTCACTTTGGCAAATGAATTTTACTGAAATCCATGTCAGATTTATCTGTTAAATTGAATTTAAATACTAAAATATGGTTCGCGGTGTATCTTTGTTGGCAACCTGCATAGAACATATGATTATCTGTTTTTGCTTTTTTGTTCTTATAAATTGAGAAACAATTCTAGATTTTGTCATTATCAAATACAATTATGTTCTCAAAATGAGACAAAATTCTCATAAGTGGGATGGGAAAATCGGAAACACTAAGGTGGCGTTTGGTAACCGTTTCTGTTTCCATTCCAGCAGTTGGATGGGAATGGGATGGGATGGGATAAGAATTTTGTTTTCTTTTTGGGAGTAGAATCGCGTTTGGTAACGATAATTTTTTTTTTTTTTTTGTTTTAGGAAGGGAATTGTGTTTGGTAACTATTTTATCCTAAAATCCTTTTTTTTTTTTTTTTTTTTTTTTTTTTTCTGTTCACCGCCGCCGGCGGACGGCGGTGCTCCGGCGTCGGAGAAGGCGGTGGCCCCCCGCCGGCGATGACCGGACGGTGGTGGCGCCGGCGACGCCGGCAGGAAGACAATGGCGCCATCGCCTGCGACGGCTGGAAGTGGCCCGGAAATTTCCGGCCGGACGGCGACCGGCGGCGGCGGGCGGTGGTCGACTGGTAGGTAAATAGTAACCATGTGTTTTGGGAATGGAATAGGAATAATGAGAAACAACTTTTTTTTGTTTCTCATTTCTTAAGAAAAAAGTGGGCACAATTCTCAAATGGGAATGAAATGGAAATGGAAACGGAAATAAAAATTACCAAACATTATTTCCAAACAGAATTTTCAAAAATCTGAAAATGGAATGAAAATTTCTGGGATGAGATGGGTCACCAAACGGGGCCTAAAATTTTAGGATCTGCCCTATCCAGCCCATCCATCCTTAAAAATGGACAGGCTTAAACCTAAAAAATAGCCGAGAACACCCCTATCCACAGTTGAACAAAAGCGCGCGGAGTAATCAATTGGTTTGTTTTAGGGCTGTCGACGACTGAAGCCATGGCCATCGAGTGTCTCATTCTAGGTACTCTATCCCTCTCTTTCCTCAATATATGTCTCCATTATCCATGTATCATCTATTTATCATAAGTGGTGACACTACAAGGGAGTTGTTTGTTTTTGGATACTATAAGGTGCGGGGCAGGAAGTAGGGAAGAGCTGCGTGGTGGTGTCGATCAATGGGAAGAGAATCATGTTCGACTGTGGAATGCATATGGGATACACCGATCACCGGCGCTACCCTGATTTCTCTCTCATTTCAAAATCCGGTGATTTCAATAGTGCCCTCACCTGCATCATCATCACTCATTTGTATTGTTCTTCACTCAATCTATATTTACACGTATACACATGAATGTATCTGTACATTTAAGTGTATATGATATGTGGTTTAGATATAAGTTGATTTGGTACCATCTAATTATGCAGCCATCTGGATCATGTTGGAGCTCTTCCATATTTTACAGAAGTTTGCGGGTACAATGGACCTATTTACATGACGGTACCCTTTTCTCCTGATATTTATGCTTACAGGAATGCACATTCATTGAAATTCAGATTGATATAATATTTAATGCATGGCTGTATATTTAGTTGAATTGAATCTTTTTTTTACTAAAGATGCGGTTAGAGGATATGATAGTAGTTTATCTTATGTAGCTAACTTTAGTTAATTTGAAACTATTATTTGTAAAGTTGTATTCTTGGCCACGAACTTCATAACTTCCATACAAATTGAATATCTCAGATAGCGCTACACGAAACTATTACTAATCAGATCATTTTTCTTCTGAAGTTCTCAATTGTCACTAACTTAATTTTCAGTTTATTACCTTCATTTTCTCCTTTTTTTTTTTTTTTTCAAAGTAATTCTTGCTACATCATATTAACTATTATATTTAGTCTACAAGGGTAATTCACCTTGAGACTTGGACTCAATTGGAATTGGACCAATTGATCCTTTGTTATTAACGTCTCCTCATCAGATTTTCTATGTCTGTTGACTGCAGAATGACTTACTAGGATTTTCATATTTTAACCTAGGGCTAGTGACATTTGAATGTATGTTTTTAATGTAGTGATTCAAATTGATTTCGTGTATAGTATCCAACAAAGGCTTTGTCTCCGCTGATGCTAGAGGATTATCGGAAAGTTATGGTTGATAGAAGGGGAGAGGAAGAGCAATTTACTTCTGACAATATAATGCAATGTATGAAGAAAGGTATATGTTTCCTTTTTCGTTTTTCTATTGAGAGCTTCAGATACGTGCCAAAGTTGCTAAATAACACTGCTGGATAGTGTGAGTAATAGCATAATACAAGCAATTTCCTTGGCCTGGTGTAAACTACACCCTAGTTTTTCTTTGACAGGCTCAATGTTTTTCAGAAGCAGTAGATATGCCTGTAAAATAGGCTTATGTAAATTCTCATTAATGACTATGGAGTCTGATATTCTTAGGCTGCTTTATCATTATCTAATTTAGAAATCGCTATGAATTTTATTCGTTCCAGATCCTTGCCATGTCTTGTATGATTGGTAGACTTTCAAGTTGTTCTATGAAGTTATATATGCTCATTCTTTTTCAAAATAAATACAGCCTGTCGAAACTGTAATTTCATCTCCGCCTTTGATTACCAATTCACTTTTGAACCTGTAGATGGGTCAACATTGCTGGAATGAAGAGAAGTAAATATTTTTCCTGGATTTATAATCTCATTTTTCTACCTATTTTGTCAAGCAGGACAGGGAAATATAGAACCCTGGACGATG
Organism: Eucommia ulmoides; assembly: GCA_016647705.1. Classification (NCBI taxonomy): domain Eukaryota; kingdom Viridiplantae; phylum Streptophyta; class Magnoliopsida; order Garryales; family Eucommiaceae; genus Eucommia; species Eucommia ulmoides. The sequence continues at coordinate 12,646,976 of CM028333.1, read as the reverse complement.
AGTTTGATACCATATTCTTTTATAAAGGGTTATCCGCTTTGTTAATTCATTATAATATAGGTGCTTTGTGTTTTCCATATTCTTTTCCAGATGGATTTTGTTATTCAAGAACGTCTTGTTATGATTCTTAGCAATATTGACAATTGAGCGAGATCAGGAAACTGGAGGATGGAGAAAATGAGGGGAAATATGTCTTCACTTTCTTGTTGAGAATATAAGAATGGTTGGAGATGAAAATGAGATTGAAAATGTTATCATGCGGCCAACAAAAAATGTTCATCCCAAAGGTGGGCAGAAAAGAGAACAAATCAATGAGCTCTCTTCTTCAAATACAAATTTACTTTTATGCTTTTAGGTAGCATTAATAGCATATGATTCACATTGTCTTCTTTCAAACTTTTATTCTTCTTACCGAACATACCATTGTTGATTGTATGAATAAACCTGTTCTGTTGTTATTTTCTTTATTTCTCGGGAAATGAGCTTTGTTATTTTCACCATGTTGTCTGGATGGCAGTTATTGCTGTTGATCTGAAGCAGACCGTGCACATTGATAATGACCTGAACATCCGTGCTTACTATGCAGGGCATGTAAGGTTCTTGAACTTAACGACTTAGACCCTCAAGTAAGCGTTATGTATAAAGCCTATTACGCAGAAAGGATATTAGAACTTAGAAGCGGTGTTTTAAAATGTCATTTGATGACTTACTGCAATTTCAACATTTTTCTTCAATATTTTCTTTTTCACAAGAATCACGCGGCCTAATAAATTGTTATCATGCTCTGCCTCAATACTTTTTTGTGACCTCCTGACTTGTGAATGTTTAAGAAGTTTATCTGCAACCAACATAATCTCTGTTCCCACCCCCCACCCCCAAAGGTGGGAGATAGGGGAAGGGAAGAGAAAGAGATAGAGAGAGAGAGAAGGAAGGGGTCTTAATGACCGTTTGATTAATAAAGAATTGTTAGGGTTTTGTTAATGGATATCATATATTGTCCAAGAGAGTTAGTTGGATTAGCCTACATAGCACTATTTACATCTTCTGAGGGAATATCTCAATAGCTAGAACAATGTTACGAAAATTTCTGAATATCGGCTCATAGTGATCCATTGATGATTGAACACACTCCTTGGTGTGATTAACTTCCTAAAAAATCATAAAATTTTTGGTAGGATACTTGCATGTTAGACTAACAGGATAGTGAAAGAAGGAAGACTAGTTATCAAAAGAAATGAAAGAAGTAAGAAGAAAAAGAAGCAAAAAGAAGGGAAGTGAAAAACAAAGAAGAGGAGAAAGTGGGAAGAGTTTAAAGAGAATGAAAGAAAAGGCACACAAAGAGAAGAAGGGAAGAGTAAAGATTTCGGGGGGAGAGAGGCAGAGTGAAGCAGTGATAAGAGGAGCCCAGCGTCAGAGCATACTTAGACCCTTTATTGTTGGGTCATATTTTCTTTTGTTGGGTCATTTCTTTGTATCTATTTATGCTGTATATGTCCACAAATCCTTTTTTTAACCCCTTTAATTACTATGACAAACTATGAAGTTTATTCGCTAATTGTAGTACTTATTATAAGTTCTCAGTATTCCTATACCTTGTTACATTCATTTTCTACTGTGCTTATAAGGTTCTCGGAGCTGCAATGTTTTATGCAAAAGTGGGAGATGCAGCTATGGTGTACACAGGGGATTATAATATGACACCTGATAGACATCTTGGAGCTGCTCAAATTGACCGTTTGCAATTGGACCTTGTAATAACTGAGTAAGGAATGATATCTTCAAAAAAATTCTCTGAGTTGTACTTCTTGACCGTCTAGTTAAGTTTCTTTGATGGGGCATACCCTGGCCCATGTGAAGTACTTAAAACACTGAGGTTGTTGCAGTGCTTTTAAGCCTTTCTTCAGTATTAACTAACATCCTTTTACTTAGGTACTACTTAACACATTCAAAACTCTGAGGTTCATCTTCTTTAGGATATTCTTCTATTTTTTCTGATTGGTGAGGCTGATTCCAGCTTGGGCAAGCCTGAATCTTTCAGTTTTGAATCAACAGTGTTTCCTCTGACAAATTTCTGCTTACAGGTCAACCTATGCAACAACTGTCCGTGACTCGAAATATAGCCGAGAGAGGGAATTCCTCAAAGCTGTAAGTAAATTTTGGCCTATAAACGTACTATGTTTATGTATTTCTATAGTTTGTATGTTGTATGGTATTTTAGTTGGTTGGTCTCTAATTGATGTGGTACATGAAGTATTATTATTGATAAAAGCTGCCCAAGGCTATATTGACTCTTGAGACAGTTTCTACCTAGGTTTACCATGTTTGATTCTAATACAATTTATACGAATATGACTGCCTGTAACTACTACCTTTATTGATAATACTGCATGTAAGTAGATGCTCATAACCAGATTGAGAATCTGCTTCTTGCAGAATTATTTATCAGGTTACTAACTTTATTTCTTGAAAGATACTTTGTTAAGCTTGGGGGAGAAGCAACGTGTTGTCTGTAAGCCTGGGCACGTGCCAGTTATTTGTTATAATATTTCCCTTCGTACTGCTTTTAGTTGCACATAACTGGGTTTCTATAGTAACTAATTAATTTGTCAACCAGAATGCACTTTAGATGCCTACATATTATCATCCTATTTATTCCTATGGTTGTTGCAGGTCCATAAATGTATTGCTGGTGGAGGGAAGGTGCTGATTCCTACATTTGCTCTTGGAAGAGCCCAGGTACTCATATTGCCTTTAATGCATTGTCCGTTCTATAGCAGTCTGATTTTCTCAGCCTTGTGCTTCATTCTGTCGTGGTTCTTGAATGAACTCTTGTTTCCTCCAAGAAAATGGAGGTTTCAAATTTTCTTTGAGAATGATAAATGTTATTCAATAGGAGCTTTGTATGCTATTGGATGATTACTGGGAGCGCATGAATCTTAAGGTTCCTATATACTTCTCTGCAGGTTTGCGTTCTTTATCTTTGTTTTTTTCTTAATATTTTTTCAATAATTTGCATTGTCTTCTATTAAATAGGTATCAAAATCCATAGTTGGATGTGTGTTTTGAACCGCAGGAGTCTGCTTCCGGGAAAAAAAATAAAATTGTTTTCATGCTAACTGTTAAAGGGGTAATTATGTCTTTCCAGTATTGTTTAGGGTTTTTTCATATTATTTAGGGTTTCTTGTATTGTTCCCTAACTACTATTATAAATAGAGGGAGAAACTAACACAATTGTTAAGTCGTCTCATTATTTTCCTACTCTCTTTTTACTTTAACATAGTATCGAGAGCAGGTTATAGGACATTAACTCCATAGATCTGTTCAACCATTTTTTTTTTTCATTTTCTTTCCCCTTTCCCTCTTTCATCATCATCTGTACGAAAAAAAAAAAGAAAGACCTAGCAGCCGTAGTCGTCAACCAGTAACCCTAACCACGCCGTCGCAAAGCCTTGTCGACGACGTCGCGTCTCCATCGTCGTCGCAAAAAGCCCAGTTGACACTGTCGCAGAGCCTCGACGACACCTTCCCCATCGTCGACATCAAGATTCAGCGCCTCACCGGACCTTCGCTGACCTTCGTCACTCCTTCACCACCTTCGCTGACCTTCGTCGACCATCACTGTGCTTCGCCGACCTTCGCCAACCATTATCGGCGCCTTGTCGGTCGTCGATTGCTCTGGTATCGTCACCGGCCTATGCTGCAGCTCGTATCCTCTTGTTTTTTGCAGTGAGCGTGTTCTTCATTTAATGTCCTCCTAATATTCTTCATTTAAGCCCTATTGTTTGTGTTGTTGGTTTATTTCCCTTATGCAAGTTGTTTGTTAGTTGTATTGGCGGATATTATGTCGACAGCTACACCTCAACCGTTAACAGTCCGCAAGTTGAATGGGACCAATTAATCACAATGGTCCAAAGTTGTACAAGTTGTTGCTACCGATCAAGGGAAACAAGATGACCGAGGAAGTCATAGTAATGAATTTCGAGGTGGCCGAGGTGGCCAAGGTCGTGGTCAACATTGTCGGTGCTCATTTTGTGGCAAGAAAAATCATACCCAAGCTACTTGTTGGTACAAAGTTGGTTGTTCTCCTAAGTATGTTCATGTGACAACTTCTAATCAAGTTGCTCATGTTTCCGCATCCAATTCTTCAACTCCCAAGGCAATTTCTGATGACGAGTATGTTCAGTTCCTCCAGTTTAAGGCGTCCAAGCAGGCATCTACCCCCATTACTTCGCTAGCTCAACGAGGTAACCCTACTACATGTCTTTCTTTTCATCCTTCCACTTCTATACCTTGGATCATAGACTTCGCTGCCATCTATCACATGTCAGGTACCTCTTCTTTATTTATGCATATTCAGTCATCTCCCTCATTGTTCCCTGTTACTATTGTTGATGGTTCCACTGTCCCTGTTCGTGGTATTGGCACTGTGAAACTTTCACCCTCTTTCTCTTTATTTTCTGTCTTGTATATTCTCTCTTTTGTTTTTAATTTGATGTCAGTTGGTAAGCTTACTCAACAACTTCATTGTTCTGTTTGCTTCTTTCCTAATTTTGTCATTATCCAGGATTTGAAAACACAGAAGACGATTGGCGTAGGGCATGAGAAAAATAGCCTTTATTACTTCGACAATCACGACGAGACACCTGTTATCCCGCCTATTGCCTGTCCTGCCGTTGCATCTGCCCACAAAATTCATTGTCGCCTAGGTCATCCCTGTCTTGCCAATCTAAAGGTACTTGTTCTTAGTTTATGTCATTTGACCTCCTTAGATTGTGAGTCTTGTCAGTTGGGCAAACATTATCGTACTTCATTTATTTCCTCGGCTCAGTTTCGAGTATTGAGTCCTTTTAGTTTAGTTCATTCAGACGTTTGGGGTCCTTTTCGTAGTACCTCTACATTAGGCTTTCGTTATTTTGTCACTTTTGTCGATGATTTCTCCAGGGTTACATGGCTATATTTAATGAAAGATCGTTCTGATTTGTTCTCCATTTTCTCTGCCTTCTGTGCTGAAATTAAAACTCAATTTAATATGCCCGTGCGTATACTTTGTAGTGATAATGTTCGAGAATATTTTTCTCAACCTTTTACTTCCTTTATGTCACAGTCTGGCATACTGCATCAGTCTTCTTGTCCTCATACACCGCAACAAAATGGAGTCGTTGATCGTAAGAATCGACATCTCTTAGAAGTAGCTCGAACTCTGATGTTTGAGATCAATGTTCCCAAACAATTCTGGGCAGATGCAGTTCTTACAGCTTACTTCTTGATCAATAGAATGTCATCTTCTACCCTAAATGGAAAAGTTCCTCATTCTATTCTTTTTTCCCGATCACCCTGGTTTGCTTTACCTCCCCGTATCTTTGGATGTGTTTGTTTTGTCCACCAATTGACTCCCGGTAAGGATAAATTAGATCCTCGTGCCATAAAATGTGTTTTCCTTGGTTATTCTCATACACAAAAGGGTTATCGGTGTTATAATCTTTCTTTACGTCGCTCTTTCATCTGTGCAGATGTCACTTTCTTTGAGTCCACCCCTTATTTTTCTACCACATCCACTAGGGGTGATTTGGATGCCACCCTTCCTCTACCAAGCCTCCTAGACCCAACACCATCTCCTTCCGCTCCAAAACCAGTCCTGCGTAATCGTCTTTCACCATCTTTGCAAGTATACTCTCGTCGCCAGAAGGTAACTCCCGCCATTGAGCCCATCGTCTCTGTGTTTTTAGATTCTTCTCCAATTGATCCATTTGTGTCTGACTTGGACATACCCATTTTTGTCCGGAAGGGTAAGCGCACATGTATGCAACATCCTATTTCTAATTTTGTTTTGTATGCACATCTATCTCCTTCATATTCCTCTTTTGTTGCTTCTCTATCCTCTATTTTTATTTCTAAGTCTGTCACAGAGGCTCTCACTCATCCTGGTTGGACGACCGCAATGAAAGAGAAACTGTTAGCTTTACATTAGAATGGTAGTTGGGATCTTATCTCGCTTCCGCCTGACAAAACAATGGTTGAATGTAAATGGGTGTACACAGTCAAAGTTCATTCGGATGACACCATTGATCGACTCAAGGCTCGTTTAGTTGCCAAAGGTTACACTCAAATATATGGTCTTGATTATTCAGAAACTTTTTTCTCCAGTTGCCAAACTCGCTTTTGTTCGTTTGTTTATCTCTTTGGCTGCCACCTTTCGTTGGTTGTTGCATCAACTTGATATCAAGAATGTATTCTTAAATGGCGATTTGACTAAAGAAGTATACATGGAGCAACCTTCTGGATTTGTTGCTCAGGGGGAGTCTAGTTTGGTATGTCGATTGAAGAAATCCATTTATGGCCTCAAACACTTTTCTAGAGCATGGTTTGGGAGATTCAGTGAAGTGGTCACTGAATTTGGTTTTTGTCGTTGTGGAGTCGATCATTTTGTATTTTACAGGCACAGTAAAGTCTGGAGAATATTATTGATTGTGTATGTGGATGACATCATGATTACTGGGGACGACTACCAAGGTATTCAGAAACTCAAAACGTTTTTGCATAGCAAGTTTCAAACCAAAGATTTGGGTCAATTGAAGTATTTATTGGGAATTGAAGTTGCACGATCAAGTCAAGGTATTTACCTGTGTCAGAGGAAATGTGTTCTTGATTTGTTGAGTAAAACATGAATGCTAGGAGCTAAACCAATTGATTCACCTATGGATCCAAACAACAAACTGTTGGCAGATCAAGGTGTACCACTGACAGATTCAGCACAATACAGACGGTTAGTTGGGAAGTTGAACTACTTGATGGTTACTAGACCAGATATTTCCTTTGCTGTGTGTTATTAGTCGGTTCTTGGATTGTCCCACGACGTATCATTGGGATGCAATGATTCGTATTCTTCGATATCTGAAAGGGTCTTCAGGATGTGATTTGTTGTATCAAAATTTCGGTTACACTCAAATTAAGGGATATACAAATGCAGATTGGGTTGGATCTCCCTCGGATAGGAAGTCTATTACAGGGTATTGTGTGTTTGTTGGAGGTAATCTCATTTTTTGGAAGAGTAAAAAACAGATAGTTGTGGCGAGGTCAAGTGCAGAATCAGAATACAGGGCAATATCTCATATCACTTGTGACTTAACCTGGTTGAAACATTTGTTAGAAGAACTTGGATTCGAACACGCTTCACCGATGGATTTGGTATGTGATAATCAAGCAGCACTTTACATTGCATCTGATACAGTCTTCCATGGGAGGACAAAACACATTGAAGTTGATTGCCATTTCATTTGAAAAAAAGTATTGCAGAAGTAGATAGAGACTAAATATGTAAAGTCAGTTGATCAATTAACTGATTTATTTACTAAACCATTAGGGAGCTCAAAGATAAAGTATATTTGTAATAAGTTAGGAGCATGCAATATATATGCTTCAGTTTAAGGGGGAGTGTTAAAGGGGTAATTATGTCTTCCCAGTATTGTTTAAGGTTTTCCCATATTGTTTAGGGTTTCTTGTATTGTTCCCTAACTACTATTATAAATAGAGAGAGAGGCTAACACAATTGTTAAGCCGTCTCATTATTTTCCTACTCCCTTTTTACTTTAACACTAACATTATGTGAATAATTTCATATTGATTCTAACTTAAAAGAAAAATGAAAGTGGTAATTTCTTTAATGCCTATGTGCAAAATACATGCCAAACAAATTATTTGCTGTTAAACATCTATGCTGATTGTATTTCATGATAAGAGGGTACTATCATACGTTTGTACTTAACGTATAGGAGTTACAGAAACACAATAATGTGGAATTTTTAAAATTAAGTATTGTGTTGAATCCCACATCGCTTGTGTTACATGATCCTGAGTTATATATAAGTCTAGAGACAATCCTCCCCTCTTAAGGCGTCTTTTGAGAGTGAGTTAGGCTCATTGGCTTCTACATGGTTTCAAAGGCAGACTTTTTGTCTAATATTGGGCGTGTTAAATCCTATATCAATGTTGGGCTCCCAATATCCGTTCGCAGTGGTTTGTCAAAGTCATCCCTACGCGTGAGGGAGCATGTTGAATTTCACATTGGTGTTAGGGCCTCCGATATCTGTTCGCAGTAGTTTGGCAAGGTCCACCCTGCACGTGAGGAGGCGTGTTGAATCCCATATTGCTTGTGTTACATAATCCTGAGCTATATACAAGTCTAGAGGCAATCCTCCTCTTTCAAGACGTCTTTTGAGAGTGAGTTAGGCCCATTGCTTCAACATATTGAAGCTGGTTTTGAATCGCCATGTTTAATATGATTGCATAGTTAGAATTATGAAGCAAGAGCATATGTGGATACAGTTCTCTTGTTCATGGTTAGATTTATGAAGCAAAAGCATATGTGGATACAGTTCTCTTATTCATAGTTAGAATTACGAAGCAAGAGCAAATGTGGATACAGTTCTCTATAAGTAACATTATAACATTTGATGATTTTTTTTCGCAATCCTGTATTGTACTGCATCTATGAATTCATGTGCACGAGAGATCCTTGTTTTTTATTTGTGTTGACATTTTGATGATGACATCCAAAATTTCATTTGACTGGGTTGTGTACTGTTGAATGTTCACATCAGGTGGATTTTTCAATGTCAAATGGTCTTTATTAGCCAATCTTTCAGTGGTGTATCATATTTTTTTTATTAATGACAGGTTACTTCTCTTTCAGGTTTGACTAATCAAGCTAACATGTACTATAAAATGCTCATCAACTGGACCAGTCAAAAGGTGAAAGATACATATGCTACTCGCAATGCATTCGATTTTAAAAATGGTACCCCCTACATTTTTGACTTATTAATTTAACTTGGTGGAGATGATTCCTGATTAGTTAACGGTATGATAGGGATCACCATGTTTAGACTTCTCATTCATCCAGAATATTTTGTGTCGTATGTCACTATAGATTATATAAAAATCTGTTTGACACATTGACTATAGCGTCCAAAAAAGTATATGATATCATAAGCTGTTGAGCTATATATAACTTCCCAAAGTGCATGTCTGCTACCTTTGCTGTCTAGCCATATTCAGTAATGAAAATTAAATCCACATTTTTTTGCAAGCACATTTCCATTACATTTACTGACGTTTTGTTCTTATCTTCATGCCATTGCATTTAAATAATGTTCCCAAACCTAAATGCAACCTGTAATGTTAGTGTCCATTAAAAGTTTTCAGCAAGTTCATTTTTTGTCGGCTTCAGTTAGAAATACAATTTTGTTGGCAAGAAGAAATGGAGAAGCTTTGGATATTGAAAGACTCTGGTGTAGGGGCGGACCTCAGTAAGAGGCCGGTTGTGGCTGTGGGCCTTGCAATATCTTTTAAAAAGTACGGTTTATGATTACATTTATATCCTACATAATGGCCTCCCAATTGAAGTAAACATGAAGATATTCCCCCCAACCCCTCGGTTACATGGGGAAGTTTTTGGGTCAGCCCTTGCTGTGGTGTTAATTTATTGATGTATTCTTAACTTTGTTTCTTTTGGATGTTACAGTTTGCAATTTCGACCGTTCCTTGATAAATGCCCCTGGACCTTGTATTCTTTTCGCTACCCCCGGGATGATTACTGGTGGATTTTCAATGGAGGTCTTCAAGCAATGGGCTCCATGTGAAGCCAATCTTATAACACTGCCAGGGTACCATTACTTGCATTCTAGTTAAATAAAAGTCAAATTAAATTCGGAATTGCTTACATTAACTAGTAGTAGGAGATTGTGCTTCTTAAAGCCTATCATTAAAAAACTAATTATGGAATTGATAGAAATATATATATATATATATATATATATATATATATATATATATATATATATATATATATATATATATATATATAATTATTATAAATCAACCCCCCCCCCCCCCAAAAAAAAAAAAAAAAACAAAAAAAAAAAAAAGAAAAACCAACCTTGACATTGTATTGGTGATTACCTTTAGGCACCAGGCAGCTCCTAGTATGCATCTCTGTATATACATTGTTATCATTCTTTTTGTCTTTATGTATAAACATGGGTAGGTTAATTAGAAGCGATTGTGCTACTACCAACATATCCCGACAAATTGCTCTTTACTGAGTTGAATGGCAAGAATTGATTATTATCGTATCTATTGGCGTATCATATACTGAATAATTGAGCATAGTTTACTTATTGTAATCTTGGTTCTTTTTTTCATATTCCCTTTTTCTTGATTCTTTTACTCATTGTAATCTTGGTTCTTTTTTTCCATATTCCCTTTTTCTTGATTCTTTTTTTCACGTTCCTAGGTACTGTGTGGCCGGAACCATAGGACACAAATTGCTGTCTTGTAAGACACCTGTGAAAATCAATGTCGATGAAGACACCCAAATTGACGTGCGATGCCAGGTTGGTGTTCATTTTTTATACCTTTTGAACCTGCTTTAGAATATATCTACAACCTTATTCTTATCTGTGTGGTGGTTTTGATTACATTTATTTTCTCTGTTTTTTTTAATCATCAGAGCTGAAATAATCATCAGCTGTAATTTATTTTTGGAAAATGGCTAAATAATGCCTGAAATTGTTACCTATCATTTGTTTGATAAATCTTTGGGCTAAGTTTACTTTGCCCCTAAAATTTTGGAATAAAGGACAATTAAATCCAAATGGATGTTCAGTTTTAAGAATTAAACATGAGTTTTTTGGGAACAAATATATTTTTTTTAATAGATTTTTGGGAACAAATAGTTTTTTGAGAGCATTTTTTACAAATAATTTTTTTGGGAACAGAATTTGAGAACCTATTTGGGGACAAATTGAGAATAGATTTTTTGGGAGCAGATTTTGAGAACAAACAATTTTTTGGGGAATGTGTTTGGGAACAAATAATTTTTTTCAGGAACAAATTTTGGGAACATAATTTGTTCCAAAAAGAAATGTTGGGTTCAAAAACCTAAATTATACTATTGTTTAACTAGTCAATTTGTGATGCGCTGTAGTATAGTGCTTGGTTGTAATAATTAAAAACACTTAAATTAACTAAGTAATCGATAGTTGTTCTAGTTCATATACTATTTTCTCGTGTATTGGAGAAAGATAATAGCTTAAAAATTTAACTAAATTAAATAATTTTCTGTTTCTTTGTTCAAACAAACATGTGAATTTGATTAAATTCTCGGTAATAGAGAAATATACAAATCAAATTCTCAAAAAAAAAAAAAAAAGGATACTTATAAAATTGAATAATTTAGAAAACCAAACGGGCCCTAAAGTGTGAAATCATTTATATGCGTTGCCTTCACAACAGTAAAGTGCACATTTTATGCCTGCTTTGCTTTATGTAACTTTACACTTTTCTAGCATTGTTTTAGAAGCTTGATCATTTGGTCTTGAATATCAAACCATCCCTACATTTATACGTCTTTCTTATATCCCATTTGTTTCATACAACTTTCTTATCTCATATTTGCCAGATCCATCAATTATCTTTTAGTCCTCACACCGATTCCAAAGGAATCATGGATCTCGTCAAGTTTCTCAACCCCAAACACGTGATTCTAGTTCATGGCGAAAAGCCCAGTATGGCTTCACTCAAAGGCAAAATTCAATCCGAGTTGGGGATTCAATGTTACGACCCTCCAAATAACGATATTGTCTTCATCCCCTCAACTCACTATGTTAAAGCAGACGCCTCCAAAGCATTCATCCAAAGTTCCATGGCGCCAAACTTCAAGTTCATCAAAACACGTTCAGGACAAAACTCCGATTTGGTTCAAGTAATGGATGAAAGAGTAGCTGAAGGGATCATAACAATGGGGAAAGGCCAGAACGCAAAGATCGTACACCAGGGTGAGTTTCTATCTATTTTACAGCATGAAAAGCACGAAATTAGGATTGCCCATTGCTTCTCCATAGATATGGGCAAATTGGAGAAGGTTGAGAATAGTTATTTGTTTCCCCTATTACATGCGAAAATTTCCAAGGAACTACCTGAAGCGAATATTCAAAATTTCGGGGATCATCTTGAGGTGGAGTCATTCAGTCTGTCTGTTTGTTTAAAAGAAAAATGCCCTCACAGAATTGCTGACGGTTTGGGCAATTTGTCTCGACCACTGTATTTTTGCTGCTCGTGGTCCGTGGAAGATGAGAAGCTTGGTTGGAGTGTCATTTCAGTCATGAAGAACTTAGACTTTTGAGTTCTATATATTGATTCTTTTTTTTTTTTTTTTTTTTCTGAGTTATCTTGCAGGTGCTTTTTTTAGTTGATTGAGAAAATGTATAGCATATGTAGGTAAGAGTTTCACCCATATATTATATATTTCTCCTTTTAATGTCCACTTGCTTGCCGTTGGAAGTGCAATTTCGATATGTTGGCTTGGTTGAAGTAGAAAATATTGAGAACCATGTTGTTGTGGTGCACAATAATCAATATGAATATATTTTTTATTAGTTATATAGTAAATTATACTAATATGTCACGTGATACATTATAACCTTTATTCAATTATAAGTTTTATTCAATTATAAGTTTAAAATATGTTATTGTTTTGTAAAATATAGTACTTTTATTTTAGAAATGTTTGATTTTTTTATTTTTTTTAAATTTAACTAAATTAATTTAAAAAATTTGAACTATTATTTGAGATTGTGATCCAAAAAGCTACAACTTGGTTTCATGGGAATGGAATAAGAAAGAAATAAATGCTAATAAAAATGTGAAAATTCTATGCATCCTTTGTCAATTTTAATTTTAAAATTTCAATTTCGCATTGACTTTGAAGTTTACCAAATTGCAAATTTGGTTCCTCAAGTTCACGTGTTTCAATGATTCAATCTAGTGAAATAGAAAATATTGTTAATGATTTTGGATAAAAAATGATTTGTACTCGGTACGGAATTTCCTAATAGAAATATTTTTGTCATTTGATCACTTCATTAAACCTAAGACGTTTCCCTTAACCGTTTCCAAACAACCATTCATTTGAAAAATAAGTAAGAAAAAATTGAGTCGTTGTTAAGATAAAACATCTGAACTTTAGTGAATTGACAAAATTATAAAAGCATCCTCCTTAAAAGGTTATGTATTGATTACAATCCATTTTTTGTCCAAAATAATTAACAATATTTTTAATTTTATGAGATTGAAACAAATGTAGAACTTGAGAGATCAAACGTGCAATTTGACAAAATTCATGGTCTACATAGACATCCATCCAATATTTTAAGGACAAAAATGTAATTTCCCAAATAAATATTCAAATTGATCTTGATTGAATAGGACAAATTTCATTTTGAACCCTATAATTATTGGGACACGTTGCTATGTTATTCAATAAGTTTAGTGCATTTTACTTCGAACTTTGTATTTTCAATTACGATTTTAATTAATTTAATATAATTTAACTGTTAAAGTAGACGGATATAGATATAAAATTATAAATTTTATCGCTTGAAGCTTATTTGGGTCACTTGCAATTGATGATATGGCATGGGATGACTAGAGTGAAACCCAAGAGTTAAGTTACGGGTTTATAGAGGAACGACGACCAAATTAGGTTTTATAGCAAAAAAACAACAACAGAAAACAAAGCTTAACATCCCATGATGATGACGGTTTCTATCTCCTAGAAGAAATTCAAATTACTTAAAAAGAAAAAAAGAAAAAAATTGAACCCAAAGAATTGAATTTTTATAATTTCATTGTTGCAAAATTTCTTAACTAATTCCTTTTACCCTTCTCATTTTGATGATTTTTTTTTTTTTTTAATTTTTTTTTTTTTTTTTTTTTTTTAACTCTTACTCCATTACCATTATTTCCGACAGCATCGCCCACGTCTATGTCCCATTGGAAAAACTCAATAACCTCTACTATCTTTCAATTAGTGTTCAGGCAAACTTCAAAATTCTGATCCTACTTGCTAACAACAGCAATGCCAAAATGGATGTCAAACGGGTGTTTGATATTGTTGCCCGAAATGGTTCGACACCAATTGTGAAGGAAATCATCGAGGGAGAAGAAGCAGAAGAGGCATTGACAATGGCGAAAATGGCGTTGACTGGAGATGGCAGAGCGACGACGATGCTGAGTTGGTGATCTTAATTAAAAGATACAAATTTAAATTTGAAGTGTGACACTCAACTGCCTACCAATCTAATCTAATATCTAATACTAATATATAAAAGTGGAATGAGAGAAAAAATTTCAATGAGATTTGAGGAGTCCTTCAAGTTTTTTGGTGAGTTTTTATTTATTTTTAATTAATTATTACCACATCTTCCTAAGTTCTTATGTTTTTTATTTTATTTTCTTTTTCTTTTTTCATCAATAAGTATCATTCAAGCCTTTTAAAAACTTTACAAAAATAATAATAATAATAATAATAATAATATTAAAATATATAATTATTTTAATTTCAAAAAATAATTATAATTATAAATAGAAAATCCACAAGCCTAATATTTTTTAACCGAGTGAAAGTATTAGTAAATAAAATCTCATATGAAAATTTCACCAAATAATTAAAAAAAAACCTAAATTAAACAACTTATATATGAAGTGTAATTAAATTTCATAGATAAAAAATATTTAATTTTTAGAGTAATTTTAAATTTAAAAATTTCAACAGCAAATACTCTTTAAGTACTCAAAAAATACAAAAAATTATCGTTTGATCCCGAAAAAAAAAAAGTTAGAATAGAAAATGTATTATATAAATCAACAATTTTTAATTATCATAATAATTTTAAATTCTAAAAAATTAGTACAAAATACTTTTTAAATACTAAAAAAATGTAGTAACCATCGTTTGATCCCAAAAGTATTTTTTTTTAAATATATTTACATAAACAAAATTTAAAAACCAAAATTGAAATTCTTTTAAGAGTGTTATAAAAATAATTTTTTATTAGATAGTTTTAATTAATTTTTTTTAATAATATAGTATCAAGGATAAATATATAATTTTATATTTAATATTAAAGGAAGTGAAGGTCAAAGATATTTTCCAAATGACAGAGAATATCATTGTAAGTTTTTCTAATGACAATAACACGGACCTTCACTGAAATTTATCAATATTTTGATTGAAGATTGTTTTCATTATAACTAATTATACGTAACTTTACTTTTCATCTCCTTCTCCCTCTCTAACCATTTAATAAAATTCTCTCTCTCCATCAATGAGTTATATATAACTTTTAAACAATATAAAAAAAGACTTATTAGCTTATTTTAAAACTGTTATTTAAAGAAAATAGAAAATTTAAAAAAATCCTCTAGGAGATTATTTATATATTACGTGAGACCCCGATTTTTTTAAAAATACAAATAATTTTTGTTGCATTTTTATAATATTTCGAAAATAGTGGGGCGGGTTTCAAAAATTAAGATGTGATTTAAAAGTTAGGGGGCCAAATTGCGAATGTTTAGAACATTAACATAAAACTTGATGTTAAACTAAAGTAAAGGGGCTTAAGTGCAATTATACACATTTAGAGAGAGAAGCAGTGGAAATGGCGGTGAGGAGAGAGGCCAGGTGGCCGGCTTCTAGGACATGCATACACACATATATATACATGCAGAAATATAGAGAAAAACGGGAGAAGAATCGAGAAGGGAAGAGAGAGAAGGGTCCGCCGGTGTGGGTTCCGATTAACCGTTGTCAGTGTCGCCTCCGGTGAGGGAGTGTGCAGACGGAGTGGGTATGTGCGAACGTGGGTGTGTGTTCTGCGTTGCCGGCGGTGTGTAGGTGATCGGACGTGTGTACATGTATTTCGTCTGTGTGTGTGTATGTTTTGCTTCTTCGCTTGAGTGTGTGTGTCCGTGGTCCGTCGTTGCTGCTGTGTGGGTGTGCTCTGATCGCTGAGGAGGGTCGGCTGTCAGTCGTTGCGCCGATGTGTGGGAGCCCTACTCCGTCGCCGACTGTCAGGTTGCCGGTGGTGTGTTATTTAGTCTGGTGGGTTCTGGGTTCAGTCGGCGATTGTCGTTAGGTGTGGGTGTGGTGTCGTAGGTCGACTGAAACAAAACAGAAACAGAAACGATCGTGTGCTGTGTGTGTGTGATCGGGTGCAGCGTTGCCGGCGTGGGTGTGATCGGAGCAAGTGATCAGCGACAGCGAGATTCGGCGATGAGAACAAAAAAAAAAACAAAAAACAGAGGAAAGAGAGAAGAGGGTTTCGGTCAGTGGTGTGTGTATACTGTTCAACTGATGTGGGTATGTGTGGGTGACTGTCGGTTTGGCCGGTGAGTATGTGTGTGGGCGTGGGAGGACAGGAGATGGTCTCCGGCGGTCGGTGAAGGAGGAGTGAGAGAGGGGTCGGCGGCAGACGTGGTCGGAAGAAGGAAGAAGAACAGAAACAGGGGAGAGAGAAAGAGAACAGGCTGAGGCAGGACGGGAAACAGAAAAAGAGAAAAAAACAAAAAAAAAAAAAAAGAAAAAAAAAGGGGAAAATTGCAGAAAACACCCCAAGAAAATCCAAAACTCATTTCCTGATCACCAAACGTTTCGAAAACAGGTGAAACTTCTATCGATTATTAATTCACGTTAAATTAAATTTTAGTTAGTATTACAAATCCTAAAATCATAATAATTTCGTGACGATTAATTAATTTTAAGTACGTGGTACATAAAATTAGTAACGATTCGGGATATAGGGTCTGCATTGCATGATTAGGATGTTTTAGATAAGATATTAATTTAGACTCTGCCACTATTAGGTTCGCAGGCACTGGCATCCAGATAGAGTACGGTCGGTGTCAATTTTGCAAAACGGATATCGAGGTGAATGTACTGTCTTCTTGCCAAACTATTTTTCTATGAATATATATGATGAAATATGTGATTATTTAAACTGTATAAATAAATGATATGGATCAAGTAGGATTTGAATGAGTTGGTAAATTGGATTTCGATAGTTTTCAAAAAGGAAGTTGAAAATAAATTTCCGCTGGATTTGGTGGAATTAGACTGTGTTTTTTTTAAAAAAAAAAAGAATAGGAAACATCTATTTTTCTAAAAATGTCTGGTTTCCTAAAAATAAAGGGGGGAAAATAGTTTTAATAAAATCGAACGGTTTCTTTAAAAGAAAGTGTGAAATATGATTTTTGAATTTAAAAATTGGTTTTGAAGAAAAGAAGTAGATGTGGTGATTAGACGATATTTATTGAGTTATGATTCGATGACGCTGTATTTGATTTTGACGATGCTATGGTTGTTCTCCCCGTAAGGGGTGTAGATTCCTTCCATGGGATATAGATATTTCTCCCCGTAAGGGGTGTGGATTATATTTCTCCCCAAAAGGGGTGTGGATATTTCATAGGAAGGCATTCCTATGGATGTTACGGTACCGTTGTAACTCCCGATCGTGAGGTTAAAACGATCACTATGGCTAGCCAGTGTGTGTGTTGTGGTGGAGTGGGGTGTTTGAGATGTGTGTTTGAGGTGTGTGTCTGAGATGTGGTATTTTACTTATATTGGATTATTTATTATTTATTATGGTGATCGGTATGATTTTATACTAGATGGAACTTATCTATATCGCTTAATTTTCACTGCTTATATACTCATGCTTGATTCATTATTTAATTATGGTAATATTTAGAAAATGTCATTATTTTAAAAATATTTTACTAAGAAGGCAGTACACTCGCAGGTACAACAGTTAGGAGTCGGTCCCCTACTAGCACTAGGTAGAGCTATGTGATGGAGTCATATAGGCGATCGATAGAAGCTGTCAAAGACGAACCTATAAAAGGTTCATGGATAAATACTTTCAGTTCATAAAATAACGGGACGGGCGTGTGCCCCATAATAGATGTTTGTATTATTAAGTGTATGTATAGTTTATTTCATTAGTTTATTTGAATTTTGGTGATGTCATGTTGTAGTCATGCCAGCCTCGAGATGACGTGTGTCCAGGACAGGTTGTGACATATTATATACTATATTCTAAAAATAAATGTGAGTGATGACCAATAATTATTTCACATGTTAACATTATTTATTTTTTAACTTACAATTTTATTTTTATTTTTCAGCATTAACTTTTTTTATTTAAGATAAATTAAATATAAAATTAAATGATCAATTGTTGTACGTGTAATATTTAAACAAAAAATATATACTGATATAATTTTTTCTAGATCTGCATAATATGCAGGTCTAAAACTAGTAGAAGAACCTAAAATTGGAAGACAAGCGCTTACAATGAACAAGAGCAAGGCATTGCACATCTACGACTTCTCATTCATCCATGACTTCTTTGGCCTTCTTTCGCTTCACGATCAATGAGACGCTCCACCATCAATGAATGCTCATCCGTTATCCTTTCCTCATCAATTAGCCGTTTGAATCTCTACCATTGCCAACAATTCCCAAAATCTGTCGTTACATATTGTGTTGTTGCTGTTGTGATGGTAGAAACCTGTGGATCCCTCACCAATTGTCATTCCAAGGATCAATTTTAGCCTTCATTAATGGGTCTTCAATTGTTCATCAATGATTTATTCACCTCCATGAAAGGTGATGGCTTATTCCTGTTTTTCTCTTTCAATCCATAGATTATATAAATCAATGAGTATTCACTTCTTCTCCATCACTCAAACTTTCAATTCTCTCATTTACTCTTTTGTAACTGTTGAAATATATCCATTATTGACAAAAGTTTTGACTCCTGGAAGCTTCATCTTCTTCTCAATCCTCACTATCTTAAGGTAGGATACATGTACATTTTTCCTGCAACTGTTTACACATGGTGCACACCATGTATTTGATATTTTTCATCAACCAGATTTTCTACACTTCCTTCATATGTTCACACATGGTGCACACCATGTGTTTGCAAGTGTAGCATGTTGAAGGATTAAAAAATGAAGCTTTGGCATATGAGGTTTTATGATTTTTAAGGTTGTTAGTTGTTGTCTTTGAACTACTAATTTTTGCATCTAAGCTTTTTCAAGAACACTCAACTTCACATTTAACAACAAAGACATAAGCATAATAAGAAATCATGTGTATGCTCATTTGTCAATAATAGCTATTCTGATTGCATCTAAAGTGTCATACACATCAAAAAGAACATTTGTCAATTATAGTTATTCTGAGCCGTGGCATGCAATCAACTATATATGTGGAAATGGCTCCAGGAGTATCAACAGAGGATTTGCACCAACATTTAAGGAGTTTTTATGATAATGAAGAATTTGTGGTGATGTTGAAGAAATAAGTTCCTCATACAAGGCATGTGAGGGGATCAAATTACTATCTTATGAATGTCTTCCCTGATAGGATTCCTGGAAAACCCATTATTGTCTCTGTTATTGATAATCTTGTGAAGAGACAATTAGGGAAAATCTAAACATGATGATGGGAGTTCCTGAGAACATTGTCCTTCTTGGCTTACCATTGTTTCCTTAGAGGAGCTGAGTATACTTTTAATGTATTAAGTTAAGGGTCTTAGGTCGCGTTTGGCTACCTTTTCTGATCCCAATTTTTTTTTTTTTTTTAGAATAGGAATAGAAATATGAGAACAAAAAAAAAAAAAAAAAAACTGTAGCCACCTGAATTGACTCTACCTGAGAAGCGGTGATAGCAGTCAACTGAGAAGATCAATGAATGGGTTAAACACCAATATTTCACCATGATACCCTTGATTCTTGATTGGATCATCAAACATAAATGTCTGATCCATGTTGGATTATGCTTGCTGATTTCTCTTGAATTGATCGATGAAATTTTTACTATTCTAATATGCTTGACTCTTGATTGGATCAATAGAAATTTTGAAAGCTTTGTCCACTTGCAATTTCCGAGCAATTAATGTTGTCTTTTGTTGCCTAAGAGTGTGTTTGGTTGGAGGTGAAAAGAAAAAAGGAAATAAAAATGGAGGTGTAATGACTCATTCCCCCCCCTAGTGTGTTTGGTTGGAGGTGAAAAAGAAAAGAGAAATAAAAATGGAGGTGGAATGACTCATTCTCCTCCCCCCCCCCCCCCCCCCCCCCCCCTCTCAAATTTGGGGTGAAAATGAAAATAGGGTGGGGAAATAATCAAAATTACCATTTTGCCTTTTTATTTTATATAATAAATACTCATTTCATTTGTACTAAGGGTGAAATAGTAAATTAAGTAAAAAACATATTACTTTTTTCTTTTTTTAATACACACACAATATTATTTTTCTTCTTTCTATATCCCTCCAACCAAACATATTAAGGAAAATGATTTTCCTACTATAAAGGATAAAAAAAATTTATTTTTCATTTCCCTTTTTCTTTTCATTTTCCACCATTCCAACCAAACATACCCTAAGAATTTTTATCTTCAAGTATCCATTTGTTGCATTGTTTGGAGTCCCCCAGACCACCGTTGGGAAATCCAAAGTTAACCGATTTGGGACCGCTAAATCGTAAAGCAAATGGGCTCTTAATCTCATGCTTAGCGTTATATCTATATTTTAGAAGTTTGTAATGCATATATGGCGGTGGCCAGTTACTTTTTGTATGAAGCCATAGCTAAGAGATGTTTGGAGAAACACCTGGACTAAATACACGTTCCAGGCAAAGTTGAATATGCTTCTCAAGGCACTTCATGTTGCTTTTTTATTTCTTTATGATCTATCCATCAACAAAGAGATATGTATTTTTGTGTGTGTGTGTGTTTAGGTTATTTATTGAGATTTTATAATTAGTTTTTGTTTAATTTTTTTAATTCATCTGATGGGAATAAGAACTAATGATTTATTTATTTTTCATAAAATGAATGTCTTTATTAAGTAGGATGTTCTATTTGGAGTTACAATTCTAAAAATTATCAAAGTAGAATATAATTTTTGGTGCTTAACAAGAAGGTAATTAGTTTTTCTTTTCACCTTTAGAATTGCCCTTGCCCTAAAAGGATTAACTGAATTCAGTTGCTAAAAATGCATAAATAAATAAATGTATGTTGCTAGAATAAGAAAAAGAACTGACAAAGTCTCAATAAATAAATGTAGTTCAACTTACACATTTAAAACAATACATGAAGGGAGATAAGATTTTATTTATCTTATGCCAAATTAGTTAACTTCTTAAGGATTAGTAGCATTTGATGCCAAAAATACCTTAATGATCATCGCTTCTTGAGCAGTGATCATGAATTAATTGTTCATTGGTTGTGAACCTTCTTCTATGTATTTAGCTCCCTTATTTGAGTTGGTGCAGATAATCAAAATGCTTGAGTACCTTCCACCTCCTCAATCTTCCCATTGTTGTATTTTTATTTAGTGGATACCGTCCCAGACGAAGTGAGAATACGGAGGCTCGAGGAGCAGAGAGAATCCAAGATGAAAAAAATCCAAGATCTCATGAACAAATAAGTTGCTTCCAAAGGCCAACTCAATCTTCTCCAATTCGGGGCCAATACTTCCGAGTTTTTTTTACTCAAATCGGATACTCAGTAACCTATTTCATTTAGTTTCTTGGGTTTATTCAATGCATTTGCAATTATAACTCATGTATTCGTAATGTTTTGAATGAAATCATAATTTTTAAGTTTAAATGGTTCAGATTCTTGAGACTGCATTCAAGAAAGTAAAATTTGGTTTGATGAGAAGGGATTAATATGTTGAGATAATTAGTTTTTTTTTTTTTTTTTTTTCCTTTTTTTTTTTTTGTGCTTAATTTGGTTGAGTCGTGTTGTGATTTGTGAAATTGCAACAAAAATAAAATATCAGTTACTTCATATTTTGATTGAAATATTTTGAGCTTAATTATGCTACAAAGTCTCATACGAAGATTTCACTAAACAATTCAAAAAAATATAACTAAATGTAACTGTTTATATTTGAACAATAATTAAATTTTATAAATAATATTTAATTTTTTAAAAAAAAAAAAATTAAAAATTTAGCATTAAATACTCTTCAAATACTAAAACTGTAAAAAAAAAAACATCATTTGATCTCAAAAATATGAAAAATAGAATTAGAAATGTATTAAATAAATCAACAATATTTGATTCTCCGAATAATTTTTAAAATTCAAAAATTTAGCACCATTTATTCTTTAAATATCCAAAGAAAATATAACAACCATTATGTGATTCCCAAGTAATAAAAAATAGAATTGAAAATGTGTTATATATATACAAAATTTAAAAACAAAAATCAATATTCACAAAAAATTACAATTTTTTTTAAGAATGTTATAAGAACAATTCTTTTATTGACTGCTTTTAATCAATTTTTTAATAGTATACTAAAATAGACAAATAAGTAATTTTATATTTACTATCAAATGAATGAAGTTTTTGGGATATTTTTCAAATGAAAGTGGATATCGTTGTAGATTTTTCAAATGACTGGGTATTTCTCTAAAATTTATCCATATTTCAGCTGATTTTTTTTTTTTTTTACGTTATGATTAATTTTATGTGACCCTATCTCTTTATCTTCGTTATAATTAATTCTATATATAAAATTTATTTAATTTCATATACTCTAAAAAATATTACAATGGTTGATCAAATAATAAAAATTATTAAACAACATAAAAATAGCCCATTAGATTATTTTAAAACTATTATTAAAAAAAATGATAAAATTTGGAAAAAATACACTAGGAACTTATTTACTTATGATTTATTATTTTATGAAAATAAATATGAGTAATAAATATTAGGGGCAATTACCAAGAAGTCCTCATATGTGGACAAAATTACCAAAAATATATTTTTTTAAAAACATGTTACAAAATAGTTTTTTTGTCTTTTTGTGACGATTTTACCCTTCATGTTATATTCAACACGAGAGTCATGTTATATTCAACACAATCTCAAATCGTGTTGAATATAACACGAGGTCGTATTACATTCCAATTTTTTCATCATTCAATACAATCTCAAATCGTGTTATATTCAATATGATCTCATGTTGAATATAACACGAGGTCGTGTTACATTCAATTTTATAAACGATCTCATCTTAACATGAACACAACCAAATTTTACAAATGGTAAAAGAGAAGAAGAAAAAGTAATTCTTAAAATGTCAACTAAACAAAACTCTTCCACTATCAATCTGAGTAGTATTCGGCCAATATGAAAAACTAGACAAAAGGAAAGAGGGAAGTCTTATCACAATTTGGTTCTGAACCTTCCAATTCCGTTCAACCAAACACTACCTTATCAAATATCCCGAAGAGAAATTTCCAACTACTCAATCCGCTTCGTCAAATCGTGCTTCCCGATATTCTTCAACTCATAAAAAAACATAGCATCACTCCCAAATCCAATCCCAACCCTAGGTCTTTAATTAGCCACCAATTGAATCGATTCATCGATTCACCATTTGCGGCTGCTGCTGCACTGTTCAACTAGGATGAGGGCCATCGTTGAATTTATCCATCAAATTGAGCATAAACACTCCAAAATTGCAGTAATTGAAATCGAAATTCAATGAATTTGGTGAATTATATATGCTCGACTGCACAATCGCAATTGTTGAAAAGGCAAACAATAAGCAAAACCGAGGTGGATGAAGATTGTATGGGCGAAAATCAGATGAGAAGTGAACAACGAAGAAGAGGAGAAGAAGAAGGGCATCTTCCCTTCGGCGGAAGGAGAGAGAAGGTTGCCAACAAAGAGTTTTCCGAAGGAGATGAGCATGAGGCGACGGCGACGGAGCGACTCAAAATCGAAACTTACCTCATCGAATTCGTCGCTCTTCGTCACGCCGCGCCGTCGCCGTCGACGCTCGATCACTAGCTCCATCGTCGTTTAGATCTGGCCGACACCATTACCATGTCGCACAGCTCTATTGCAGCAAGCTCGTCGCACAACTCCATCGCACCAGTCTCCATTCTGTAAGCATAAAAGGATAATTTCTTCCATTCAAAATATTTAGGATAATTTGGTGCAAACCTGTAAGACCCCGACTTAACACGTACGTCATTTTAGTTATATTTTGGAGCAATTGGGAAAAATATAGGATAGAATTGAATTAATCATTATCCGAATTAAAAGTTTAGGGGGGCGATTGTAAATTTGTATACATTAAATCCAACCTTTAGGATTCAAATTGTCTTTCAATTGATAACATGTAAACTTTTAGGGGTGAAATTACAATTTGAAGGAAAATTATAAATGGTAAATTGGGCTAAACTAGGAATTAAAGAAATTTGGGGGGAGGAAGGAGTAATTAGAATAAAAGATTTTTATATAAATAAATAAATAAATATATATATATATATAGACGCATACGATATGGGTGCTGAGAGAACAACCGGATCGGAGAGGGGAAGGATCGAGATTCATTGACGTGGCAAGCTAGGAATAAACCGATCCACCTAAAACATGCAATTGTGATCTTTGAAACATGGAATAGTGATCTTCAACGGAGGAAGAAAAGAAGAGCAGAAACTGAAAACAGAGGAGAGAGAGAGGGGAGGTTCGGCGGTCAGGGGGTGGTGAGATCCGACGATCGTAGGTGTGAGCGATTCGTTCGGATCGTTGATCGATCGTCGGTGGTGCCGACGATGTGAGGTCCCGTTCATTGCCAATGGTGTGGAGTGCCGACGGGGTAATTGTCACGGTTTCGTCGGAGGTTGCCGTCGGTCAGTTCGGTGGTGGGCTATTCAGCAGTCGACGGTGGTGAGTGGGGTTGACGGTAAGCTTCCGGTGGCTGTCGTTGACGTTGTGATATGTGTGTGTATTTTCTGCTCTAAACAGTTCCTGTTCTTTTTTGTGTTGTGTAGTACGTGTTCGTGGGTTCGCCGATCTGCCCGGCGGTGACGATCGGCGGCATTAGTGGCTCTGCTCCATCGGTACGTGTTGACCCTGCAGGGTGTGTGCGTGTTGTGGGCGCTTGGAGGTCGCCGGAGTTTCCGCCGGAAAACTAGAGAGAGAGAGAACAGTACGTGCATGGTGGGTGGGACGGTCGGCAGTACACGGAAGGGTGTGGGTTGTTCGATTGATGGTGCGTGTGTCCGGTCGGTGGGACGGCGAGGCTTGATCGACGGTGAGACGTCGGCGGCGGCAACGCGACAGCGAGATGTCATCGACGGCGGCGAGACGGTGTAACAGGAAGCATGAATACAAACCAGAAAAAGAGAAAAAAAAAAAAAAAAAAAAGAGAGAAGAAGAAAAAGGAAAAAATTACGTAAACCCCCCCAATAAAAATCCAAATATCATTCTCACGACCAACGGACGATTCGAAGCAGGTAAAATCTAAATCAATTACCATTATTGTTAAATTGAAATAGTAACAAACGGGATTATAATTTGGAGTCATTAATTTTACTAATTTTTGTCACCATCCCTATTAACAAACGCGTGCAATAATTATTAACGAAACGAAATTTACCGGATATCAATTATTCGTAATAAAAAGTGGGTACGGGGGGAATTACGGAATTTAGGGCCTGCATTGCATGATTTAGTTATTTTACATAAAATATTAATTTAGACTCTGTCGCTATTAGGTTCGCGGGCACCGAAGTACCGGTAGGGAATAAGCGGTTAAGTCTACAAAAATGAATATTCAGGTGAGTGTACTGTCTCCTTGCCAAACTATTTTTCTATATATATATATATATATATGTATATATATATATATGATGAAATATGTGATTATTTAAACTGTATGAATTTATAAATGATATGGATCAAGCAGGATTTGAATGAATTGGTAAACTAGATTTCGATAGTTTTCAAAAAGAAGCTGAAAATGAATTTCCGCTGGATTTGGTGAAATTAGACGGTGTTTTTAAAAAGAGAATAGGAAACATCTATTTTTCTAAAAATGCCTGGTTTTCTAAAAAAATAAATGGTAGAAAAGTGGTTTTGATAAATTCGGACGTTTTCTTTAAAAGAAGATATGAAATATGATTTTTGAATTTAAAAGCTGGTTTTGAGAAAAGTGGTAGACGTGGTGATTTGACGATGTTGAGTAGGTGATATTTATTGAGTTGCGATTCGATAATACTGTATTTGATTTTGACGATGCCATGGTTGTTCTCCCTGAAAGGAGTGTGGATTATATTTCTCCCCAAAAAGGGGTGTGGATATTTCGTAGGAAGGCTTTCCTATGAATGTTACGGTACCGTTGCAAACTCCCGATCGTGAGGTTAAAACGATCACTAGGGCTGGCCAGTGTGTGTGTGTTGGAGGTGTGTGTTTGAGATTGATGCTTGAGATGTGGTGTTTTACGTATATTGGTATGTTTGATATTATTTATTATGATGATTGGTATGATTTTATACTATATGGATTTGGATGGAACTTATTTGTATCACTTTATTTTCATTGCTTATATACTTGTGCTTGATTCATACTAAATTTTGGAAATATTTAGAACGTATTAATATTTTAAAAATGTTTTACTAAGAAGGCAGTATACTCGTAGGTACAACAGTTAGGAGTCGGTCTCCCTACTGGCACTAGGTAGAGCTACGTGATGGAGTCGTATAAACGATTGAGAGAAGCTGTCAAAGGGAATTTAAATAAAAGGTCCATGAATAACTACTTTTAGCCAATATAATTTCGGGACGGGTGTGTCCCTCATAGTAGATGCTTGTATTATACTGTGGGTGTATATTGTCATTCTTTTGATATTTGGGGATTGGTGATGTCATGTTGTAGTCACGCCAGCCTCGGGATGATGGGTGTCCGGGACGGGTTGTGACAAAACCAGTGTTTTTTTTTAAACTATCTTGTGCAAAAAAAATGTTATAGGACTATCTTGTTGATTTAGTGATTTAAGGAGATCATTTGATATTTTTTTTCTAAATATTAATAGGGTTGAAGATTGACATTAATAATTTTTATGTTACAATTTTATTTTATTTTTTTAATATTAAAATTTATTTTTTCTATATATTATTATAATTTTTTTATTTTTTTTTGACCCGCATAATTTAAGCCACTATATAGTTAAAAACGAAATTTGTACAATTGAATAAGGACATAGTGACGCACCAGCATTTTTGGTGAAAAGGACCCGAATGGCCATGTTCGCAAGCATGATTTTCAACGCCCAAACAGTCTCTCATCCGCCCTTCAACGCAGGCGAAGTGCGCCTGATATTTTCTTCCCATCCCCCACCAATCGAACCAACAAATTCAAAACCCTCCCCAACTCTTAATTGGAACCCCCCAAAATCCTGGTATATGCCAACTCTCGTTCTCTGAGGTTAAATCCGCCTCTCCGAAATGGCCGATACCTCGACCACCACCGACACCACCACCGCCGCGCCGCTTCTCCGCCCCAGAGAGGCCGAAGACTCTGAATCTCCGTCGTCGGTTGCATCTACGGAGTCCCTGGTGATGCTTTTGGGACGGGCGACGGGTAGGCGGGGCCCATCGCTGCTGGTGCGTCAAACAGCTGCGAGCCAGCTGGTGGCGCTGCGCGGGAACTGGGGTTACTCGAAGCTGGTGGTGGCATTGGACTTGATGTGGAATTTGGCCTTCGTGATCGTTTCGGCGGCGATTTTGATCTGTACGGCCGATGAAAGGCCGAACGTGCCGATCAGGATTTGGATTTGTGGTTACGCTTTGCAGTGTTTGTTGCATGTGGTTTTGGTTTGGATGGAATACCAAAGAAGGAACATGATGAGAATTCGAAACGAAGAGGCGTTGAGGACGGGTGATCGGGTTCTTGGATTCACGAATCGACCAAAGTGAGTCGTCAACTGACATTCTTCTTAAATCTTATACTTTTTCAATTGTGTGGGTCAATTTTCTTGTTTTTAGCAATTCAACCATTAAACATCTATCTACCATTAAACATCTATCTACCATAATCATCATCAATATCAATATTAACCCAAAACGGTGTTAGTATGGTGGACAAGAGAAGATGTCACTCCTTTTTTCATGTCAATTAGGATTTGACCTCCCTGATAAACACCCCAAAAATTAAATTTTGAACTGGCCAATGTGGAATATAGAGAAGTGTGCCCTTAACATCGTTTCATGATTAGTCAATATGCGTGTGAGGTGACTCAGACACACTTTATTGTAAAAACCAAGAAAAATAATTCAACATCAATACTATAAAATCTTACAAAGAAAGTTGTATATAAATAATTATAAACAGAGAGAGAAAGTTGTAGAGAAAGAATGTTTAAAAAGAAAAAGAAAGTTGTAAAAACTATTTGAGGGATTTGTCCAAAGATAAAAATTTTGAAGTTAAAGGTAAAATAAGTAAATACATAAAAATATTCATCACTTAATAAAATAAGCACTTATAGCTTAGCACTTAAAATTTGGTACATGCGAGCTTTCAACACTTAATTTTCAGTTTTATCAAACATGCCCTCAGCATTTGTTGCTTCCTATATGTCTACTAGGAAATACCCCCATATGTTAATTGGCAACTGGTCTAATGCAGCAAAATGAAAGAATATTGATTGATGAATGCTTGCTACTGGACCTGAGAATCTTGCTGCACATAGTCCTCTTTCTACTCTTCTAGAAATATATATATTTTATTGTAAATGAGGAGGAAAACATGTTACACAAAATAAAAACATAATCACCACTTCACCACCCTATGTATAAAGGGGAACAACACAACCTAGTAAAAATAGAAACATCCTGATTGGTGATAGATGATTTTGTCTACGGAAGAAATGAAAATCGGGTGTTGCAGGGTTTTTGATTTTAGAGAGAGACAAAGATAAATTCGTGAATGATTTTGTTGAATCCCACATCGATATTGGGCTCTTTCCCCGATATCCATTTGCATTGGTTTGTCAAAGAGTCCATCCTCCATGTTAGGAGCTGTGTTGAATCCCACATCGCTTGTGTCTAATCTTGTGCTATATATAATAGCCTAGGGCAATCCTCATCTTACAAGACGTCTTTTGAGAGTGAGTTAGGCCCCATTGGGTCTCTATAGATTTAATGATGTTGGGAAGAGGGAAAGTTGAGTTTTGTTGGGGGTTTCCAATTCCATTGTTGGCTTGATTGAGGAAGGAAAGCTTGAAGAAGTGACGATGAAAACAATTAAAAAGTAATAATTTTAAAAAGTTCTGATGTTAGTGTTTTAATCACCTTGATGTATTTTTTCTTTGTGCTTGAAAATGATCAGTAGTAATTGTTTTTGGTGTAATACTTGATATATTCTTGTTTTTTTTTTTTTTTTCGCCATTTCAGTATCACGAAACGATGTGAAACTATGAATACAATGGCTTCATTTATTTGGTGGCTAGTAGGATTTTATTGGGTGATATGTGGTGGTCAAATTCTTCTGCACAACGCTCCCCGTCTTTATTGGTATGTTGTCCAATTCATTTATTTTTTTTGAAATCTCTATTTCTCAATATGTTAAGTTAAAATTGTGGCGGATCTTCCATGGAGTTTTATTTTTGATCATTTCTTTTGATATATTCATTGTGTCATTTAGTTGTTCTATTAGTCACTGTTGAACTAATCCTAGAGGCAATCCTGAACTATATATAATCCTAGAGGCAATCCTCATCTTACAAGATGTCTTTTCAGTGTGAGTTAGGCCTATTGGGTTTTTTACATGGTATCAGAGCTTGACTTTGGTTTTATGTTGGGCATTGTTGAATCTCACATCAATGTTGGACCCCCCGATATCCGTTCGCAGTGGTTTTTTTAAAGTCCACCTTGCATGTGAAGGGCATGTTGAATTCCACATCACTTGTGCTACCTAATCCGGAACTATATATAATCTTAGAGACAATCTTCGTCTTACAAGACGTCTTTTGAGTGTGACTTAGGGCCATTGGGTTTTTACAGTCATAATGAAAAAGGCTTAACTAAACAAATGGAATGATGATGCCTTTTGCTTCCAATTACCTTATGTTGCAGAAATGACCACGGAACATGCTAATACATTTACCGATCGAATTGACCCACTAATTCTTCTTTAGTTGGTTGTAATTTTATTTAGTTTTTATGTTTAAAACTGCTTTTAACTCAGGCTGGCAGTGGTGTTTCTGGCACTCGATGTGGTCTTCGCTATCTTCTGCCTTGCTTTGGCATGTTTGATTGGCTTTGCTCTTTGTTGCTGCTTGCCTTGCATCATTGCAATTCTTTATGCTGTAGCAGGCGAGGTATGATCTGTGAGATTTCAGGTGGAATCTGGGCATCTTTCTTTTTTAACTGGCGTTTTTTCTTAAAAAAATGGAATTCACAGGAAGGCGCATCTGAAGCGGATCTTGGTATGCTTCCAAGATACAAATTTGTCATTTCTGATGAAGGAGAAAAATCTAGCGCTGCAACGGGTAAAATGGTACCTGTTGAAACGAACAGCGGATACTTGGCCATTGAACGTGTTCTTCAGCCTGAGGATGCGGTACGTTATAGATTTATCGTTGAAACAACTGATTTTATTTTAGTCGGATTAATCTCTGGAATTCCATATTTTTGATTTATCATATTCTTCAGATATGTTGCCTCCTGAGAAAGAATATACTAGGGATTCATTTCTCATTTACTAGCCATATGCCGGGTGGGGGGGGGCAAAACAAAAACCTCCTCCAAACACACACAGTGTGATTGCATTAAAAAGATTTGAGCTTTTTGCACTTTGCACCCTGAAATTTTAGAGAAAATTCACTTTTGCTCCTATTTTTTCCAATTTGAACACATTAAACCCTAAAGTATCTAAATTGTGTCAAGTTAGTCATTCATTCCGTCATTTTTTATGATGGAATTCACCCGCGTGGATGACTTGAACTTGACACGATTTGAAAACGTCGGCGTTTAATGTGTTCAAATTGAAAGTACATGGGCTAAAGTGGGATTTCTCCAAAACTTCAGTAGTGCAAAGTGCAAAAACCTCTAATAAATATGTATCATGCAAAAACTAACAATAAGAGCACGCTACTCATTTATTTTGTAACATCACTTCAGTATATCCATAATGTTCTAAGTGGGTTTATAGATTAGTGCGGCTTTGCACTACCCAAGGTTTAACAGGATAAATCCTCCATGCACTAAAGGAGAATAATCTTTTGTTGGATTTATCTCACGATGGATGGTGAAGAGGTTGGTG
Source organism: Eucommia ulmoides (assembly GCA_016647705.1). Classification (NCBI taxonomy): domain Eukaryota; kingdom Viridiplantae; phylum Streptophyta; class Magnoliopsida; order Garryales; family Eucommiaceae; genus Eucommia; species Eucommia ulmoides. The sequence continues at coordinate 12,615,994 of CM028333.1, read as the reverse complement.
GTTAGGTCTTGGGCTCTAATATCAACGTAGGGTGGTCTTGGACCTCTCTTAACCTCAAAAGCTACCTTAAGAGGTGAGGTTTACTCTCGCATTTATAACTTGACCACCAATCATTTCCACATCCGATAGAGATAAACCCAACATCTTTGATACCTCTAATCATGTATTATTTACTTGTATGTCTTCTTTGTTACTTCCTCTGTCAATTTCTTGTCACCTTTGACTTTGTACAAAGTTTTTGGTAGTGTTATAATATTTTTAATATTACTATATTGCCCTTATTGGGAATTGTATTAAAGTGATAATTTTTATTTTTTTTTAAATTTGATCTACATTTGAGAAGAAGGTTATTTTAGAAAAAATGATAAAATATGTTTTAAAAAGGGATGCCTTTAAATGCACACCCTCTTTTGCTAGTTCTATACCCTTTAAAAAAAGAAAAAAAATTATTTAATACAATTATTATTTATGCTTCAAATTATTGACACGTATGTTCCTTACATTTTTATTTTTTAAAATTTATTCCTTCCTTCTTCCCTCCTCCTCCTCCTCTGGCGACCAACCACCAACTCCGGAGCCTAATTTCTCCTCTTAGTCTCTCCCCCTTATTCCCCTTACCCCCCGAACTGTCGGATCAACGAAGATGGTTGGGGGTTGTGGGGTGGGGGCTTGGGGGGAGATAGAGATAGAAGAAGAAGAGGGGTGGTGCCAGAGGGGGCAAGGGGTGGGGGTGCCGGCCACGGGTTGGGGGGGTTGGGGGTGCATTTTTAGGAAAATTAATGGGTAGAAAAAAAAATTAAGTTATTTTAAAAGGGGGAAAAGAGTAATTTAAAATAGTTTTGATTTTTTTTTAATCCCCAAAAAAGAAACGTGTTAGTTGGGACATCCCAAAAACGATAGTAGGATAATTAATTTGTACCGGAAGGAGTATCTTGTATGGAGCTAATAGAAATCATATGTATAAATATGAAGTCGATTTCTCTGCTCAAACGCCAATTAGGGAAACTGCTCATCAACTGCTTGATAAGTTCTATGTGATCGTTATTTTCATGTTGTGATTCAATCTCAAAATTCTCCGTTGTTTGTTTTAGGAATGTTGTATTTGTCTGAATCCTTATGAAGACGGAGTGGAACTTCATGTTCTTCCCTGTAACCATCATTTTCATTGCGAATGCATCGTGAGATGGCTTAAGATGAATGCGACTTGCCCTCTCTGCAAGTTCGACATCCTCGAGGGGAACGAAGAGGTCTGAAAAATTAGAAGGACTCCATTTTTTTGTCTTAATTTGTGAGTGGTTTTGATCGAGTCTATATAGCCGACCCTACATATGTGGCACAAAGGCTTAGTTGTTGTTGTATAAGTCACCATTTTTAGTCTTGTATATCTGGTGGTTCTCTAGCCGTTCTGTTCTTGATTGTTAGAAGCAAGATGGAATGTGAATGCAGATTATTTGTACATAAACTCGTATTTGTACATCAAGTTTTGTTTTAAAGTATACAAATATATGTAAGTATTTTGGTAATAGCTGGGAGTTGGACCTTTAATTCGGGTGTTTGGTTGGTGTTTCAGGTGTTTTTCCCCCTTCGTGTTCCCAAAAACTGACTCTCGTGCTCACTTTTTTTTCTTTCTTCCTATTTTTTTTTTTTAATATTTAGATAAAGACAAAAAAAAATTAAAATTACAATAAAGGTTAATTTTGCTTCTTTTTTTTTTTTTTTTTTTTCTTTTTTTTAATATAAAATTTAAAGTATAAATTTTTAAAGCAGAAGGAATAAGATGAAAATGAATAAAAAGCAGTTACCTAGAAGCGAAAGACTTTTTAGGTGTCTTTTGGTTAGTGTTTCTGTTTTTTAATGGAAATTCTGTTTGTATTATGAGAATAGAAATATTTTTGGTAATATTTCAAAAAAAACATCTTTTAATTTATGAGAATAAAAACAAAAAACATATTTGACTGATTTTTTCTTTTCTTAAAATGTATGGTAATTGACGTGGTGGTGATGGCCAGGGGACGGGGGTAGCTGGTGAGATGATGAGGATGACCGGCGAGATGGTAGTGGGAATAATTTTGTGGGTGTAAATAGGAATCAACATTTTTATAATTTCTCATATTCTTAAGGAATTCAGGAATTACTCCCATCATTTTGGGAACAAAAACATGTTTACCAAGTGTATTTCTGTATATTAATCCCAAAACTTTGGGAGCAAAAATAGAAATCAGGAATGGAAATAATAACCAAATATGTTTTAATTTTTGCTCTGTTTCCAGAGTTTTAAAGAACAAAATTCAGAGATCAGAACAAAAAATATATTGTACTTCATTTGTTTTTTGCTTTTTTTTTAAAAGATTTTTTTAAGAAAAGAGCATAAATATAGAAACCCATCACACAAATCTCCAAATTAATCTAAAACCAAAATAAACAAATAAATAAATAAAAAGGTAAACGTCTTATAGAAGAAATGAATAACAAAAAATTGGAACAAGAAATAATCAAATCATGACCAAGATGACAATGTCTCACAATTAATTGCAGCATACAGAGATTTTCAACGAAGCTAAGATGATGAAGAATTCCTTCAATTAACTTCCAGTAGGCGACGAACAAAATCAGCATGAAGCGAATGTCCACCCTGTACCGGTGGATCCATACATGAATTAGAATGTTGAATGAGCTTTTATATAATCCAGTATTTCTGTTTCTCAGTTTCTGCTCCTGTCCCCAGAAAATTGGGAACAGAAACAGAAATAGAAATCTGAGAACAGATGGCCTTTGTTTAGGGTTCTGTTTTGGGGATTTTGTATACAGATGGCCTTTGTTTAGAGGTTTCTGTTTTTGGGTTTTTGTCTTCTCAGAAAATTTGAGAACAGAAATAAAAATCTGAGATTAATTCTGTTTTTTCCCAGGAATTTGTTTTGAAAATCTGGGAATAGAACAAAAATAAAGCTGTTTCCCCCATAATTCTGTTTCTATCACCAGTTTTCTGGGAAAATAATCATAAACACAGGTGGCGTTTGTTTCTATTCTCATATTTCTGTTTCCTTTCACAGAAAACTTGAAACAAAAAAAGAACCATGTGAACAATTTTTTGCTCTGTTCCCAAAAAATAGTTCTGAAAAGCTGGGAGCTGAGAAAAGACAGATTTTTTTTGGATCTCTTCCTATTCCCAGGTTTTTCACGAATAGAAACAGAAGTTTGGAACAGGAATACTGATCAAACAGGGCCATGATCGCCACCAAATGGCTACAATTCAAAGCAGTATAATAATAAGATGAAATCTACAAAAAAAAAAAAAGAATAAATAAAAACCATAAAGAATGTAAAAGCTTGAATAAGCATTTCATCATTGAAATGTCAAATGGAGTGATGCAGAGAAAACGGTTTTAGAATTTAGCCATATGTAGTTGGATAATCATGTAATCCAGATACTAGGAATAAAAAAAATTGAAACAGATATGTGAAGGAAAACACACCTTGTAAGAAATTATGTGCGCTACCGGAAGCCCTTGACTGCCATCCCTTGCAATAAGAGAAAGATCGCCAATAAGATCTAAGCACTTATGTCTACAAGCTTCGTCCGGGAACCTCAATGGTGAACTTAACCACCCTTTGCTGGCACTAAAGAAGAAACAGGAGCAATTATTTGAGGTAACGAAGAGCTACTATTGATTCAAAAAGAAATGTCTTTGATCCTAAATTCACTCAAATCAAACCTTGGAAACACTACTTCAAGTTCTCCCACGTTTGGTTACTGTTTTCGTTCCCTGATTTCTGTTCCCGTTCCCAAAATTTTGAGATTAATACAGAAACTCGTTTGGTAACATATTTCTATTCCCAAAATTTTAGGAGTAATTTGAGAGTAATTCTTGAATTCCTTAAGAATCTGACAAACAAACAAATCTTGATTCCCATTCACTCTCACAAAATTATTTCCACTACCACCCTACCGGCTACCACCACCCCACCGACCACAATACATTTTACAAAAAAAAAATGTTACAACCAAACGTGTTTTTTGTTTCTGTTCTCATTAAATTAAGAAGAGAAACAATTTTAGGACAATGGTCGTTACCAAACATGTTTCTATTCCAAGAATAATTCTGAACAGAAACAACATTCTCATCACAGTTTATTGGAAGTAGAAACAGAAAAGCAGAAAAACTAACCAAATGCCACCTATGTTTCATCAAAACTATAAATACTCGTGCTATTTGGGAGATTAAAACGAAAAAGATAACAAGACAAAAGTCTAGTAATTCTCTATTTCTACATGGTGTAATTTTTATTAGCTAAGAAACCCCAAATTCAATATCATAACTATTTCTTTTATGCCATAAGAATTTTACTTTTTTGTTGTGTGTGTGTGTGTGTTCCTTGTCAAGATGATGTTTGCATTTAAAGTCAAAGCCAAGATCTTCATCGTTCTTAAGATGCATGCAACAATTCACTCTCATGCAAATCGAATCACCCCATGAAATTAAGCATCTCACCTACAAATTATGGCATTTTCTTTTGAGCCCCCTTTTACAAGGCCAGCACTACGCATGCGCTCCACCTGCAAGGGAGGTCATGTGTTTTGGAGACAATGTCAAGGGGAAGATAATTGGCATGGGTAACGTCGGTAATTCATCTACTCTTATTGAAGATGTTCCATTAGTTGATGGGTTAAAACATAATTTGCTTAGTATTAGTCAGTTATGTGATAAAGGCTCCAAGTGGTTTTTGTCAAACATTTGTGAAATTCCAAACAGATGGATGAATAGGAAAACCAAGGTAGTGTTTGGTTGTCTAAGAATGGAGACTTGGAATTGGAAATACAAATGAAAATGTTTTTACGCATTCATTTGAAATTTCAATTCCAAACTTAACCAAACACTACCTAAGTAAAATTGAAAAGCAAACCTAGTTTATCCTTTATCCTATGATACGAACCAAGCCCATACTTGGTATGAACCAATAGTTACAAACCCACTAGGTAGAACTCACTCTTGAAAACAAGCTTGCAAGGGGAGGGTGCCTAGGAGCTTATAACCCACCAACCAATCTCATACTTAGTCGATGTGGGATCCTAACATTCCCCCACGCTTCCATAACCGACGTCCGCGTCGGCCTCTTTACCCCTCCGGCCTCTTTACCCCAGCGCCCTGGTCAGCTTGCCACGTAGGCAACAACGTGGTTCCGGGACAATGCTCTGATACCAATTGATATGAACCAAGTCTATACTTGGTACAAACCAATGGTTACAAACCCACTGGGTAGAACTCACCCTTGAAAACCGGCTTGCAAGGGGAGGGTGCCTAGGAGCTTATAACCCAACAACCAATCTCATACTTAGTCGATGTGGGATCCTAACATCCTATCACCTTGAAAAGGTTAGCATCTACACCAAAAGACCACTTTGTCAAACCTTAACAATGCTGAAGTGTCGGGAAGAATGACAGGAAATTTTTTGAAGTTTTAAATATAACTATATAGCAGCTTACGTCTACGATGAGAGAGAGTGCATATCCAATTTCCAAACAAGAAAAGCAAAATATAACTCATCACTGATAGAAACGTTTTAGAGAAATGTTTTGGGAACTAACCTCCTCATAGATACAAAAGGTTCTTGAATGAGCTATTTGCTTAGCATAGAAAGAGCTATCCAATGAAGGCACAGAAAACCATTGACAGCCGATAGTAGGTGCCTGAAACAATCAACCGTTGGCATCCACAAGCAGCATTTCATTTCAATTTTACAAGTGATTATGATGCAGTCAAACAATATTCTAGCACAAAATAATATTAGCAACTATTTCATTAGTACAACTCTCTCCATTGATAATATGGATATTCATTTACAAATCCCTATTAATCCGACTTATAATTTCAAGTTCAAATAATCAAAACTTCTCAAATATAAAAGTTGATATTGGAAGTTAACTCTTGAGATCATATTGTCCTCTAGATATTCATCATATTAGAATGTTACACGCACATAAATACAAGGCTCTCTCAATTAGTTCACAGGTGAAATAAATTTCTAACCAAGCGGTCTGTAAATCAAATGCCAGATAATATTCATCTCATGGTCGATCTTAGGAAGGAGTTTTGAGGAAAGTTGACCTTAAGCACAAGAAGGTCTTTATTCCTTGTGTGCTAAGGTGGTTCAGAGGATCCAACCCCTTTCTTTGGTACCCACATTCAGAAAGCTGTAAGAAGTCGTGTCATTATAAAGATAATTTTTCTTATACCAATTGCTACAGCCTCCTTACCATCCAAATATCTTAGTTCAGTAGAATCAGAAAATAGATTCTTTTCATCAACATTTTTGTCATTTATCAAAGCAAAAGAGCTACCAAGATAAGAATTCAACTAGAGAGTTAGGCAATTGATCACTGTTCGAGTAAATGAACCTAACATAGCACGACTGCTTATAACTTCCAAGTTCCGAGTATGCGCAGCCATTTAAGCCAAGTATGTAACATGTGTATCGCGTTAATCAAATTAATTTTGATTTCAATATATCACTCGATTCACTCAATAAATAGCATCTCCTTTTTCAAATCTCTTTCCCTTTCACCCTGGAAATTAAATGGACAAAGACATTCAATGAACATAGAATAAGAATGTTCTTAATAGTTTATAATATAAATGCAAACTTATTAAAAAAGCATGTCCTTGAATTAGAAAATAATTGAACTTAAGGTAGGTTAAACTGCATACTGACTACAAGGGAGGAGAGGAAAGGGAGGGTGTGAACAAGTAAAACATGATATATACAACAAATATCAAGCTAGTACACATGTAATTCCAAACCTTCATGTATAGGAGAAGCAAATGTTTAAATAGTAATTTTAAGAGAAGAGACAGACAAAGGAAAGTCGTGTTCATTACATGTGGGAAGTTGATACCACAAGTGATTTGAACCTCTCGAGAAGGGAATGCTGCCATGAAGGAATCATTCTTCCACAGTTGCACAGGTTCATTCACAAATGGAGCTAGTTTTTCATAACTCTCACCAATGGAATCGGTGGCCGCCTTCAACCCAACTTGTTCTATCGCCTCGACCCATTCCCTTGCTGAACCGTCAAAGATAGGAACCTGTGTCAGTTTATTTCATGCACGCTCAAATTCTTTTTTCATAAAGTAAACCTCAGTCTACTTGTGATCTTTGCCTATCAATCAACCCTAAACGATGAACACAACGATGCGAGATTTGGATTCTTCCAGATGTGAGCAACTTCAACAGTTGTAACAGTGAACGATATAAATAAAATTTACGGATACGTAAGAGCATATGATAAAACAAGAACTAAATCGATTTCATATCACTATTGATTCGGCTAAAAGACTTCTTCAGCGCATGAAATCTATGATTGAAATGCATATAGTTATAGACATTAAACACGACTACCTCAACCGATCGATCTTCAATGCCGAAGCTTTCAATCTCAATCCGGCAATTATCAACGCCAGTGGCCTCCAGAGCCGAAAGCAAGTGCTCAACTGTTCTCACCCGGTGTCCATCTTTGCATAGCGTAGTACATAGGGGGGTCTCCTCGGCGAAATCGATGGAAGCGGGAATGAGCTTGGACTGAAAATCGAAGTACCTGCCTTTTCCTGCAATCTCCGGGAAAATCTTAACCTTCGAGACTTCGCCGGAGTGGAGAGTCAGTCCCGTTCTCTCTATGCAATTGGCTATCGTTTGCTGCAGCTTACCAGTCTGCAATCGGAAAAGAAAACTCGTATACATAAATATAGAATGTTGCAGGTTTCATTTTTGTGTAAATCTTGAAAGAGAATTCAAAGAGAAAAGTATCGTACTGATCTCCATGAGAGCAGAGTCGAGGACTTGAGAGCTTTGATTGCGGCGGAAGCACCCATCGTTTGAGGTAGAAGAAGACGCTCTGTTCATGGTGGCGGAGCAGGAAATTAGGGAGTTGTTTGCTTAAAAAACATATATATAATTTAAAAGCGTTTAGGTCATTTACCTCACCTGTTTTTGCCCTATATCAAATATTTTTCTAGTCTTTTTATAAATACTAATCACCTCCCTATCATTTTATATTTTAACCACTTATCTCCCCTATACTTTGTTAGTGATTAAAATACCCTCAAAATAATTTGATTTCAATAAAATTATATAAATACCCTCTTACTCCTTAAGCTCCCCTCCCTTCCTTTTTCTTTCACCGTTTTCTTCCTTGTAGAGAGAGAGAATAGGGAATTGTAGAGAGAGAATGGAGGAGGAGGAGTAGGACGACAAACCACCACCACACCAACGACCTACCACCACTGCCACTCCAATGACGAAACACCACGACTTTCTCCCCACACCACAAACCCAGATCGACGATGATGGACTATGACCAACCACCACCACCACTATGCCAACGACCTACCACCACCGTTGTTCCAATGACAAACCACCACCACGTTCTCTCTCTCTCGATTGTATCGGCGGTGACGGTGGTGGTCGTGCACTCAGAAAATCCAGGAGAACAGGGAACCAAGTGGGGGTGGGGGATGGATCGACATTACTCTCTCTGTGTGTGTGTGAGAGAGAGAGAGAGTAAAATACTCCATTTTTTAAGCAACCCACCTTTAGGAGATGAAATGGCTGTGTTATTTTTTTGGCTCCATCTGAGGATTTTTCTTTTTTTCTCTCAAAAGAAATTACAGAGAAAGCCAGAAACCTACTTTTATGTGTGAGAAAATAAGCAAAGCAATGGATTGGTCTCAAAATCTTCTTAAAATGAACATTTTCTGTAAGATCTTGATTTTTCTTATACGTACAATTTGAGTAACAATTGAGCACATTCGAAAATAACAGGTTGAATGGTGTTATTTATTGTTATATATATACAAGCGGTGGAAAACGAAGGGAGGAGGGCCGGCCATTTGTCACACAAGCATTCAGTTATATATATATATATATATATATATATATATATACACACACACACAGGTATATATACATACATATATTCATATATATCCACACACTCTCAAGAAGAAAGAAGAAAAATCTAGAAATGAAGAGAGAGAAGGCAGCTCAGCATGAGGTGCGGGTCGTCGGCGGTGTGTCTATTTGGTCGACGTGAGGCTATGTTTCGGCGTTGTAGGTGTGTAGTTGGTCGGTTGGGGATGTGGGTATTGTTGATCGTTGTGAGCGTGTGTGTGTGATCGTCGTTGTCAAGGTGTGGGTGTCGTCGATAAGTGTGTGTGTGAGTGATTTGATGTGTGTCGACGACAATATGTGTGTGTGTGTGTGTGTGTGTGTGTTGCTTCAATGGTGTGTATTCAATGAGAGTGTGTGCGTGTGTGTCGTTAATTGTGTGTATATGCTCTGTTTTGCCGGTAGTGGGTCGTCGTCGTCCGTCCGTCATGGGTGTGACGGTGTGTTTCATGGGTGTGTTTCGTCTGTGTATGTGCTTAGTGTGGGTGTCGTCGTCAGTTGGCTAAAAAGAAACAAAAACAGAAAACGGAGAGAGAGAGAGAAAGCAGTAGGTATGTGTGTGTTTTGCATCGGTTGTGTGTGTGTGACTATTCGGTTAGGTGTGTGTGGGCGTCGTTGTTCACCGACGTGGGTGTTCTGTCGGTCGTTGACTTATGAAGGTGGGGAGGAGTGGAAGGAGGTCAGCGGTGAGACTGAACCAGGAACGCAAACAGAAACGGAAAAATTGCGGTCATTCGCCTAGGCAGTGACTAGCTTCGCCTAGGCGGAGAAGCTTCAGTGTGCAGAGTAGAGTAAAAAGAGAAAAGTTCGCCGAGGCGATGGCGGGTTAGTAAGCCAAAACATGAAGGGAGTTCGCCGCGGCGGTGGATCTTTCACTACAGCAGTGATGGGCGAGAAACATAATAGAAAACAGGAAACGGGAGAAAGAAGAAAAGAAGAGAAAAAGAAAAATAAAAAGAAATTTACGCAAACAACCCCAATAAAAGCCAAACACTCATCTCGCGACCGGCAAAAAATTCGGATCTCAGGTAGAATTTCAAACTCTCTTAATATATGTATTTAATTGTCTCATGGTGTGATGATGAAATTATTTGGTAAATTGTTGTGATATTTTACCTGTTTAATTACATGAAATAATTTGGACGTTGTGGACTCCATGTGACAAAGCATGCTAGTGTGGTTTATGTGTTATATTAATTAAATACATGTATTAGAGGGGTTGGAGTTCTATTGAGCGTTGGCTCACAACCCTATAGTTTTTGGTTGCAGGATTGACTGGGACAAAACGACGAAGAGATATTTTATTTGAAATTTCTATTGTAAAAATTGTAATTGTGATTTATTATTGTAGTAGGAGAAAATGAAAATTTTACTTATCGTAGTTGTTGTAAATTATTTATCTCAATTTTAATGTATTGAATATTCGGTTAATATAAACGGTTAATATAATTGGTTGACAAAATGTTGGAAATTCGGTATATAAATTATGAGTTCGGAAATTACTAGTTACTACTGGATTTTAAAAGGGAAATATTTTCATATATTGGACTATTAATTAGCTGAAGTCGGCATAATCATCTATATTGGATATTATAGATTGGAGATTTGACTAGTCGGTTTTAGGGTAGGAATTCTCTATAGGAGAAACTATAGTAACGGTCCTGGAAAATCGGGTCGTGACATTTTCCACTATTTTTCTCACAAAAAATCCAAAAAAAAAATTTGTTTTTCATCGCCATTTTTCCTAAAGATCATTTTCTCTCTCCATCTCTTTCTCTTCCGCTATTGCTGATCTTAAAGAGAGAAAAAAGTCCTTTACATGGGTTGTGTTGCATCTAAGTTAAAGGAAGAAGAGAAAGTGGTGTCCATTTGTAGAGAGAGAAAACAGGGGCAAAGTGTGACAATTCCCATCTTCATTCTCTCTCTCTAAAAATTCTTTTGGGTTTCCCGTCACCCACTCATGGAAACTCCATCCCTGCCGTCTTCTTCTTCCTCTGCTTATGGAGGGACCAGATTTGTTTCCGCGACAAGGGATCTGTACCAGATCCATCACCGCCGCGACGGATCTGGGAGGGAGGGACCTTCAACCCCGACGATCCTCTGATCAATCAATCTTCCTCCTCCGATGATCCCGAAGATGTTTCCACTCTTCGACGACGACGATGAAACCAAACAACCTCTGACGATCCAATAATCTTCCTCCTCCGATGACTCTGATGGGCTCACTATCTCTTACTCTCTAACGCAACGCAAACGATGGAAATGGAATAAGAGGGTTAATCTGTAAGACCCCGACTTTTGATCTATATATAATTTAAGACGCGTTTTAAATATTTCACCCACTCATGGAAACTCCATCCCTGCCGTCTTCTTCTTCCTCTGCTTATGGAGGGACCAGATTTGTTGCCACGACAAGGGATCTGTACCAGATCCATCACCCCCGCGATGGATCTGGGAGGGAGGGACCTTCAACCCCGACGATCCTCCGATCAATCAATCTTCCTCCGACGACGATCCCGAAGATGTTTCCACTCTTCGACGACGACGATGAAACCAAACAACCTCTGACGATCCAACAATCTTCCCCCTCCGATGACTCCGTTGGGCTCACTATCTCTTACTCTCTAACGCAACGCAAACAATGGAAATGGAATAAGAGGGTTAATCTGTAAGACCCCGACTTTTGATCTACATATAATTTAAGACGCGTTTTAAATATTTCAAAAATACCGGGGTAAATTTCGATATTTATTATGTGAATTAAAACTTTAGGGGGTTGAATTGTAATTCTTATAAACATTAAAATTTAGTTTAGGTTTAATTTCTATCCCAACTAAAATAAGGGGAGGTTTGTGTAATTTTTTATATATTATATTATCTTATATTCTTTATCTGTATATATATATATATGATAGTTCTAGAAGCCGGGCATGTGGCCCCTTCCTTATCCAACTCTCTCTCTCTCTCTCTCTCTCTATATATATATATATATACATCGAAGCAAAATTCACGAAGAGAGAGAGAGAGAAGTAAGCTCAGCCGGTGATCGTGAGGTGATTGGAGTTCATGTGTGTTCGTGTGGTGTGTGCTGTCGGGTTGATTGTTTGTATTTGGGTAGCATGGGTGTTGCCGTCGTGTTACTGTGATTGCGTTGGCCTGGCCGTTCATCGTCGTCCGTTCGGTGAGCTTCGTGGGTATGTGGGTGATCGTGGTATGGGTGTGTATGTGAGCGTCGTCCATCGTCGTCACCAGTGGATCGATTGTGGGGGTGTGTGTGTCTGCTCATTTGTGGTGTGTGAGTGGAAACGGGGTGTGTATATGTGTGTGGTAAATTCAGTCGGAGTTGGGTCCGACGGTAGTGTGCCATAGGGGGTGTGTGTGTGTCTAATGCTACATGTGTTGTGTGTTTGTTTCTGATGTGTGTGTGTTGTGTATGCTGTGGGAGTGTGGTCGTGAGGTTTGGGTGTATTGTATTGTGTGTGTGTGAGACGATGGTGAGAAGAGAGGGAGAGAGGTGGCTGAGATATCAAAATAGAGCAGGAGGAGAAAGACGATTACCGCCTAAGTGGTGGGAATTTCAGTGAAAAAAGACTTGGTTCTATCGCATGTTTGCCGCGACGGAAAGGCGTCCGCCGCAGCGGTGGAAGATCAGTGTGTTGAGCATGGAATTGTCCACCTAAGCGGTGGATTTTCTCCCAGGTGGTGAAACTGCAGTATGTAGTTTAGAGGAAGGGAGAAGCAGTTACTCGTTCGCCTAGGCGGTGGGGAGCAGAATAAAAAATACATGAAATTTTAGGAAAATCCACGATCGGTTCGGAACGGGTAACATTTTCTAATTTATTTTATGAATTCTAAATTTAGTTTTTAACCTTAGAATATCAAAATGAGAATAATAAACAATGAGATCGTTTATATAAATTAGGTGTAAATCGGAAATTTTAACGACGCTGAACTAGTCGAATAACATCTTCATATATCAAAACGTGGGGAATGGAAAATTTATGAACGTAGGGCTTGCATTGTACGATTAAGTTATTTTCTCTATAATATTAATTTAGGCCTTATTACAAATAGGTTCAAAATTGTCGAAAGTTCAATAGCAGATATTTGGTGAAGCTTTTGAGAGCAGAATATCATGTGAGTGTACTGTCTTCTTGCCAAACTATTTTTATATTTATATATGATAAAAAATGATTGTATTTAAATTAGATGCTTTTAAAAATGAAGTGGATCAAGCAGGTTTTGGGTGAGTTAGTAAAAATGAATTTTCATTAAATTACGTTGGTTTTGAAAGAAAGTTGAAAATGATTTTCGTCGGACTTGGTGGTTTTAAAAGAGAGCGAAAAAATATATGTTTTCCTAAAAATGCATGGTTTTCTAAAAATAAAGGGAAAAAATGGTTTGAAATTAAAAGGTTTTCAAACAAAGGTGAACAATATGATTTTCGGATTTAAAAGTTGGTTTTGAGAAAAATAGGTGGACGTTGGTGTTTTTGACGATATTGATGTGGTGGTGATTAATATTATGGTCTGTCCGGAGAGTGGTATGGCAGATGGATATTGATTTGTGATTTGATGATGATATCATTGAGTTGACTATGCCATAGTTTATGTCCTGTCCGGAGAGTGGTCTGGCAGGTGGTCATTCATAATATGTCATGTCCGGAGGGTTGTCCGGCAAATGGTGATTGATATTATGTGGTGAGTTATATTATGGCCTCTGAAGACGTCTGGTAGGCGGAAATCTGCACAGCTAAGTCCGCTAGGAAGGCATATTCTACGGATGGTTATGGTACCGTTACAACTCCTGATCGTGAGATTAAAACGATCACTATGGCTTTGCCGGTGGGTATGGGGTTGAGATGTGTGTTTGAGATGTGGTGTTTTACTTATATTGGGTGATTTATTATTTATTATGGTGATTGGTATGATTTTATATTAGATGGATTTTAATGGAATTTATCTATATCGCTTTATTTTCACTGCTTATATACTGGAGATTTTATGAGTTATGTGGTGTTTATATACTTACGCTTGATCCATTTAGATGTTGTAAAATGAATTACTATTATTGTAAAAATGTGTTTACTAAGAAGGCAGTACACTCGCAGGTGAAACAGATAGGAGTCGGTCCCCTACTGGCACTAGGTGGAATCATTTGAGAGTTTTGAGTTGAGCTGTCAGAGGTGCACCTTATGTGAGATTATGTATCTCATGTATAGTGAATTGTATAGTATTATATGAATATTATAACGCGTTAGTTGTTTGAATGTAATAGGTGATGTCTTGTTGTCGTCACGCCGGCCTTGGGATGACGAGTGTCCGGGACGGGTTGTGACATAATCTGTAATTTTACTTAATTTTTTTATTATATAATATGTAAATAGAAGGAAATGGTAAAATGGTATTTTCACACAAAAATAGGGTTGATTGGTATTTGCAAAAGGATATGAGAAGTATCTGGTATAGTGCAAAAGGACTGAGGGGGGTAGATGGCATAAACCCTAATTTAAAAACTATAATTCTGTAAAAGACATAGATCCAACTTATTTACGAAATATGAGTACTCAGTGTTAAGACTACCTGATAACTATATCCGGTATTTCTAACATTGGGATTGAAGAAAATAAAAAAGAAAAACTTGTTATTTGGATCACTGGGTATACGTGTTTTTTTTTTTTCTCTCGTAATTTTCTTTCTTATTAGGTGAAGCTGGTGATGAGATCACCGGCTGCACCTTTTTTTATTTTTTTTTTATTTGTGGCCGGTGAGGTAGCCAGTGTTTGTAAACTGGCTAGGTGTAGCCAGTGTTACAAACACCAGGTTCAACTAGCCGTTTGTCACTTTACACCCTCACTCACTCACACCTACCCACTTTTACTCATGCCTACCCACTTTTACTCTCAAGTAAATACTCACTTTTACTCCCACCAATACGTACTTCATCTTCTTTATCTTCATATCTCCGCCTCCTCCTTCCACTATTTTTTAAGCTTCAAGGTTTTCTTTCTCTCCCGCTATTTCCTCTCATTCCGACCACTAAAATTCATAAATCCGTTAATTAAATCCGTAGATCGGAGCACAAAACTTCCATATCCACCTTCTAAACCACTAGATCTGATCACCATAAAAATTTGTCGTCGCTTTTAGTCGTAGCCGTTGTTGCGCTACCTCCATTACCGCTTTGTCCTGCCACTTTCCAAGAAGGTTTGCATTTTTGGTTTTTTTTTCAAAATTTATTTTTACTATAATTTTTACCGTCAAAACCCCAAAGAAATATATTTTGTAATTTTTGTGCTTGGTTTGTTATTTTGGTAATTTTATAATTTTAATTGTTTTTTTTTT
The DNA here is from genome assembly GCA_016647705.1 of Eucommia ulmoides. Taxonomy (NCBI): domain Eukaryota; kingdom Viridiplantae; phylum Streptophyta; class Magnoliopsida; order Garryales; family Eucommiaceae; genus Eucommia; species Eucommia ulmoides. The sequence continues at coordinate 12,600,709 of CM028333.1, read as the reverse complement.
TGGGGTTTGTGTTTATATTTTTAAACTCAAAAGAATAATGTAGTTCGTAATTAGAGTTTAAATGAATTAGTTTGAGGAATTAGTGTTTAAACTATATTTATTGTAGTAATTTATTGATAATTATTTAGTTATGCAATATATAATCTATTAATTAGTTGTTAATTACATTGTCAATTGGTAGTGAAGTAGTGAATGTCGTATATTTGGTTATGTGGTTGTAAATTTTAGGATTTAGGGTTTAGGGTTCCAACGTTGTGAATTAATTGTGAATTATTTTGTTAATTATTAATATTTTAAATAGTGTTTTATAGTTGTAAATGTTATGGTTTAGGGTTTAAATGTTGTTAATTATTTTCTTAATTAGTCCTTATTTAGTTGTTAGAAGCATAATTGTTATATAGTTGATGTTACCCTCAAATTTTTAAATGTTATTAATTAGTTGTTATATATTTATTTTGTAAATATTAAATTTTTTAAAATAGTTATATAAATTTAAGAAAGTAAATTATGGAAAGGTAATTTTTTTTATATTTTTGAAGGTATAAATCAACAATTATTTCATTTCAATACAAATTCAAATCAATAATAGACACTAAATTACAATTTGTACCTTAAATTTTCAACTATTGTACATTAGACCCCAAAACTTTATAAATTACTGATATAGGTAAATCTGGTAAGGGACATCACGGGGTCAAAAGTCCACCCAATTATAGAAAAACGGCCAGAGCGAGGGCTAAAAAACCCCTCAGTACCGAGCTGAGGTGTCCCCCAGCCAAACTGAGGGTCGTCGCAGTGAAGAGATCAGGACCGACGAGCTGAGGTCCGACCTCCCGAACTGACGATCTGTGGCACCCTTTGCTCACCACCATAGCACTCGGGAGTTCGCCAGGCCGGTGTAAGGTCATGGCCCATAGGCCTCCAGTTATGGGCTCAAAAGCCAGCCCAGAGGATTAAAGGGTTGACCTGTCTGCTCATTGGTTGTCCAGCAGATTAGGCTAATTAACCTGAGCTCCTCCCTCCTAAATTCGCGGCACTAATCAAGTGTTGGCGCCTATAAATACACTGGGGCATCCACTGCCCAACGGTATGTGATCACTACTGAATTCAATCTATATTTTCAGCCCTCCACTTCGGAATACTTATCCTCACGCCGGAGGGACTTACTGGGAACCACCCCAGTGGGTCTTTGTGCAGGTACTGTGTGCAGAAGACTGGAGCCCTGCTCGGAGCCCGTCACCACCCCCGAACTCAACTTGCTGTTGCCTTACTGGTCGCCCTCCGCCTCAGGTATTCTCCCCGGACCATACTGTTGGCCAGCACCACTTTTTGGCATCAACAGTTTGACGCCGTCTGTGGGAACGCACTAAAAGCTTCCCTTGGTCGTCAGCTCCCCACGAGGTTAAGATTTGATGATCACAAGGTCTGGGAAGGAGATTCGCCAGGCTGATCAAGCGCCCGCCACCAGTGGCAATCCGCCTCCCATATCCGTGCAGGATATGTCTGGAGCTCCCAGGTCGGATCCTCCGGCGCCCCTTGCTGAGGGGATCCGCCTGTCCGCCATCCTACCTTCAGGGCTGGAAGGTCTGACTGCTCGGCAAGCCACCCAAGGAGGGCTCATCTCCCCCGGGCAACGTGTTGGGCAGCCCTCAGGGGCACCTGACGCAGCCCGCGTCGATCTTTTGGAGCATCAGCTCGGTGAATTCCAAACCTTCTTCCAGATCGTCTTGGCCCGCTTGCCACCGGTCCCCCAATGGATCTTCCTACAGTCCAAGTTGCGAGCAGGGAAGGTCGGGCGTCCGTGGGAGAAGAGAATATCATCCACACCGACGGGCACGACCTGCCGCCTTGGGCCCGCAACATTTATCAGAGGGCAGTGGAGGTGGCACCCCACGAGATCTCGGGATCTCCGTCTCCACCTCCGCCACGCCGAAGGAGAGGCGACCGAGCTGACTCACCTCTCGCCCATAGCGCTACCGTGTGGTCGGATCACCACCCCCGCCGCTATCGGGAGGTCGATTCACATTCCCCACCACGACGGCTCCCGCCTCGGGCTACTCTCAGTCAAGCCCAGGCCCAGCCTGGAGCTGAGGTGGTGGTGGAAAGGCGTTTAGCCGACATGGAGGCGGCCCTACAACAGATCCGGGGAGCCAGGGGCCCACCTGGACTTCCCTCGGAGGTGAGATCTCCTTTCATCAATGAAATCCTGGATGAGCCCTTGCCCGTGCGGTACACCCATCCTCAAATGGTCCTCTACGACGGTGTCACTGATCCAGCGGATCACCTATCCATCTTCAGGTCGTATATGGATCTGCACACCGCCTCAATAGCCATGAGATGTAAGGCATTCCCCCTCACCCTCACGGGGGCCGCCGGGGCTTGGTTCCGAACGTTGGCACCAGCTTCCATCTCCAATTTTCACGAGATGGAATTACTCTTCTTGTCACGATTCGGGCGGTCACGACGTAGGCCGAAAACCATGGCTCACATCCTCGCACTCCAACAGTTACCCGATGAGACATTGGGGGATTATGTGGAGAGGTTTTACAAAGAGATCATCAGGTGTGATGAACTCAGTGACGTGGTCGCGATGAGCGCATTCATCGACGGCCTAAAACATCGACGCCTTATGTATGACCTCTGCTCTAACCCGGCCCCTACCTTGGATGCTGCCCTAGAGAGAGGCACAAGGTTCCACAACGCGGATGATCGGGAAGTAGCGAGGAAGGACCAAGGAGGCGGTCACAAGAAGAAAGGAAAGGCAGAAGAAGGGCCAAGCAAATATCATGGGTCCAAAAGGTTACAGGCGGAAGGGAGGCTGGGGCCGTTGCCCGGAGATCGGAGACCGTTTCCATCTCAGGGGAATCGCCAGCAGAACTACACACCTCTCACGGTCTCAGTGGCCACCGTCCTGGCTGAAAATGCAGGGAGAGACTTTTTCCCTCCTCCTCCGCCACCCAACGGAAAACCGATGAGGAGGTCTATGGACAAGTATTGCGAGTTCCACAAGGACCGGGGACATTCCACCGAGAATTGTTTCCGACTTCGGGAAGAAATTGAAGCCCTCATTAGCAGAGGGTAGCTGGGACGTTATGTTCGAATGGACGCCCGAGCTCCCAAAGCGGAGGAGCGCGATCCCCGTGAAGAACACAGGGGCTGCAGAAGAAGAAGAAACAGAAGTCACCCCCCTCCTAGGTCGGATGCAGGGAGGGGTGATGACGAGCATAGGATTGACGGCAAAATTAACGTCATCCACGGGAGACTAGGCCTCGGGGGAGAGACTCTCTCCTCGAAGAAGAGGTACGAGCACAAAGCCAAAAGGAAGGCGAACAAATACGTCTTCGTGGTCAGCGCGGTGGACGCAGAGGAACACAACGTTATTTCATTTAGCGAGGCAGACCTTCGGGACGTGCACGTGCCCCACGATGACGCCCTTGTCATCATGGCGATCATCCATCACTACAAGATGGGACGAATCCTGGTCAACGGTGGCAGTTCCGCTGATATTATCTTCAAATGGGCGTTTGAGAAGATGAGTGTGGATCCCAGCATGATAAAACCATCGACAGCCCCTCTAATCGGTTTCGGAGGGGACGTTGTGAATGCCGCCGGGTGGGTCTCACTTCCTGTGACAATCGGGGCCCATCCACGGACCTCCACCGTCTGGACCAGATTTCTGATCGTGGACAGGCCCTCGCCCTATAACGCAATCATGGGCCGACCTACAGTGGCTGCCCTTAAAGCTGTCTGTTCCCCATACCACCAAGCGATGAAGTTCCCCACTGAAGGAGGTGTGGGAGTTGTGAGGGGTGACCCAGAATCTTCCCGGTCGTGTGTGCGGAGGGCGTTGGAAAGGAAGAAATAGCAATCACAGGTGGAGCCAGAGCTCGGAGATTTCGAACTCATGACTCTGGGCCGAGGGCTAGAGCCTGTGCCCATCGATGATCCTAGAGAGGAGGAGGCTGGCCCCCAACCTCACGAGGAACTGGAAGAGGTTTCCATACACCCAACCATCGGAGAGCGAACTGTCAAGATCGGTTCTCGTCTCCTATTCGAACAGAGGGACGAACTCATCCAACTACTCCGCCGCAATTACGACATCTTCGCCTGGTCCCATGACGAGCTGCCAGGTGTAGATCCGAACATGGCGATGCACCGCCTCCATGCTGATCCACACCATCCTCCCGTACGGCAAAAGCGACGGAAATTCCATCCGGAACGCCAGAAATTAATTGAAGCTGAGATGGATAAGTTGATCAGTTCTGGTGTTGTTGAAGAGGTCAAATTCCCGGACTGGTTGGCGAATGTGGTTTTGGCCCCCAAGGCTGGCAACAAGTGGCGCCTTTGTGTTGATTTCAAAGATCTGAATAAAGCTTGCCCAAAGGACTTCTTCCTTCTGCCCAGGATTGACATCTTCATAGACGCCACTGCGGGACATGAGCGCCTAAGTTTCCTTGACGCTTATGCTGGGTACAATCAAATTCCACTGTTCCCCCCCGATAAGAGTAAAACGTTGTTCATCACTGATAGAGGTGCATACTGCTACAATGTAATGCCATTCGGCTTGCGCAACGCCGGAGCCACTTATCAACGGCTGGTAAACAAAATGTTCAAGGAAGAAATTGGACGGACTATGGAGGTTTACATTGACGACATGTTGGTCAAAAGCGCAAAAGCCCTTATCACACACAACATCTCCACGACTGCTTCGAGAAACTCCGAGTCCACCGCATGAAGCTCAATCCAAACAAATGTATTTTTGGAGTTTCTGCAGGGAAGTTCCTGGGGTACATGGTCTCCCAACGCGGCATCGATGCCAACCCCGATCAACTACATGCAATCCTTGGAATGGCCTCCCCTAGGAACAAGAAGGAGGTACAGATGTTGACGGGGAGACTCGCCGCACTCAACCGCTTTATATCTCGAGCATCAGAAAAGTGTTTACCTTTCTTCAAAGTGCTAAGGGGCAGCGGCAGTTTTGGGTGGACGGACGAGTGCGAGTCAGCTTTCCAAGCACTCAGGAACTATTTGTCCTCTGCTCCCCTACTCAGCACACCAAAGGAGGGGGAGACCCTTTACCTGTATATCGCCGCGTCTGCGACAGTGGTGAGTGCCACTCTTGTGAGGGATGATACCGGGGTCCAGCATCCGGTCTTTTACTCTAGTAGGGTCCTCTCGGATGCCGAGACAAGACACTAGGTTCGAGAAACTGGCGTACGCTCTACTAGTGGCTTCTCGAAAATTGAAACAATATTTCCAAGCACACCAGATCGTCGCCCTCACGGATCAGCCAATAAGACAAATCTTACATTCGCCAGACATATCGGGGCGGTTGATGAAGTATAGCCTCGAGCTGGGTCAGTTTCATATTGAGTACCGTCCTAGGACGGCCATTAAGGGTCAAGTCCTAGCAGATTTCATCGCTGAGCTCACATTTCCCGAAGATCCCGAGCTGCCCACCGCTCAACCAGAAGCAAGAAGGGCAGGAGAAGGGGAGGTGCAGAGTAAATCCGGCCCGGATAACCGTCTGATTACATGGAAGTTGTTCACCGACGGATCGTCCAACTCCAGCGGCTGTGGAGCTGGAATGGTGCTCGTTGTCCCAAGCGACGAAGAAGTTGAATATGCCTTGAGACTGGGATTTAAAACAACTAATAACGAGGCCGAGTACGATGCTCTGCTTGCTGGGCTTCGTATGGCCAGGGAATTTAATGTGACGACGCTGTCCGTCTTTTGTGACTCACAACTAGTCGTCAGCCAGGTCAATGGGGAGTACTCGGCGAAAGACACTAGTATGACCGCGTATCTTGAGAGAGTTAAAACACTGATGGAGGAGTTTGAAGAAATCAATATATCCAAAATACCGCGCGAAGAGAACCGGCATGCCAATGCCTTGGCAAACCTTGCTTCGGCAGTAGCGTCAACCTTGAAGCGAAGTGTGCCAGTCGAATATCTCGATATTCCGAGCACAACAGCGTCTGATCATATAGTTCCGATCTGTGAGCTCAATAACCGTCCCACTCGGATGGACCTCATCCGTAAGTATCTGGAAGACGGAACGCTCCCCGACGAACGCAACGAAGCAAGAAGGATGCAATACAGATCAGCCAGATATTGCATTCTGGACGGAGTCCTGTATCGGCGCTCCTTCTCTGGGCCACACTCGCGGTGCCTGCGACCGGAAGAGGCTGACTATGTAATGAGAGAGACCCATGAGGGAATCTGTGGCAACCACTTGGGGGGCAGAGCATTGGCGGGCAAACTCCTCCGCCAAGGGTATTTCTGGCCCAAAATGTTAGAAGATGCGAGTGAGTTTGTTAAAAAGTGCGATAAGTGCCAACGCTTCGGTCCCCACCCTCATCTACCGCCAACGACCATGGTGCCCATGGCGAGTCCGTGGCCCTTTGCCCAGTGGGGAATCGATTTGTTAGGCCATTTTCCACAGGCCACTGGTCAAAGGAAGTTCCTCGTGGTCGCCATCGACTACTTCACCAAATGGGTAGAAGCCGAACCACTAGCCCGCATTACCAAGGAAAGAATCAGGGACTTTGTCTGGAAGTCCATGGTGTGCCGATTCGAGATCCCGAGGGTGATCGTGTTCGACAATGGCACTCAATTCGACAACGACTTGTTTGCGTCTTTCTGCTCCGGCTTGGGAATCCGAACGCACTTTGCGTCCCCTGGCCATCCACAAGCTAATGGACAGGTAGAAGTCACGAATCGGACGGTTCTACATGGTTTAAAGACCAGGCTCGACAAAGCCAAAGGGAGGTGGGTGGAGGAACTTTACCCCGTCCTCTGGGCATACCACACCACGTCCCGGACCCCGACTGGTGAGACACCGTTCGCAATGACTTTCGGATCGGAATCCGTAATTCCTACGGAAATTGGGTTACCAACTTTCCGAACATCATCTAGTGAGCAGGACCAGCAGACGAACGACGCAATGCTGGCCCTTAACCTGGACCTTTTAGAAGAACGGCGGGAGAACGCTCGGGTACGCCAGGTGGCATACCAGCAACGGGCAGCCCGATACTATGACAGAAGGGTACGACCACGGCATTTTGACGTTGGAGACTTAGTCTTCAGAAAGGTGACCCTCGCGATGAAGGAGCCAAACGCGGGAAAGTTGGCCCCCAGCTGGGAGGAACCTTATCGCGTGATAAGAATTGCAAGGCCGGGTACGTATGAACTCGAGACCAAGGAAGGCATTCCGCTGCGACACCCGTGGAACGCTGACCATCTCAAACAATACCACTACCGGACAGGGGTCATTTTGTAATCTATCATCCATATACCACTAAGTATCAAATATTTTGTTGTTAATATGACGACTTTGTTACTTAAACGGACCTTCTAGCACACTAGGGTGCTTCTATTGCAGGCTGGGGGGGCAGGGTGGTTATAACCCAAACAAGTAATCACTCATGAGGTGCCATAACATCCTTAAAGTTAGAGGCGTTGAGAATTAAGGTCCGTTAGAACTTGACACGCGTGCAGAAACGAGGGGGTTGTATTCCATTTCTCAAAAAATCAGTTGTGTTGTATTCCATTTCTCCAAAAATCAGCAAGGGCTTTACATCGGTGGGGTTCTAGCCCACATTTCAAAAAAAAAAAAAAAAGAGAGATGTGCATACAAAATGAGTTTAGCAAAAATCCAAAAAAAAAAAAAAAAAAACAAACCACAAAATTTTTTTCTAAGTCTTCAACAAAGGCCGAGGTGAAGACCTAATCTTCCCCCGAAGCACCTTCGACGCCCACGACGTCTACATTGGTGTCTTCCTCAGCCTCAGCCTCCTCATTGCCAGCATCTTCAGCAACACCTTCGCGAGCTGGACCCTCAGCCTCCTCTGCAACTGGCTGCTCCACCGCCAACCCGCCCTGTTGGGGAAATTCCATCCCAACACCCGAGCTGTCAAACTCCGGGTAGTAGCGCTGGAGGTAGAGGATTGTGGCCTTGTGCCCGTCATCCATGAACTCGGCAACAAGCTCATACTTCAGATTTTTGAATTCCTCACTGGCTTTATAGCCCTCAACAGCTTTCTGCTCCGCCCGACGGATGGCCTTTCCCCTCTGCTGCTCTTCCTTTTTTAGTCTCCTCTCCAGCTCCTCCACTCTCTTCTCCAACTGCACCTTCTGCCTCTCAGCATCGTCCCACTCTTGGGTTACAAGGACATGCCTGGATTGTAGGCCCTGATGAGCCTGGGCAGCAAGCTGGAGGTCATCCGTCAGACGGTTCACCTTGGCCTCAGCAACATTCTTCTCTGACCTCAGCATGGCCTCCTCCATGGCACTCTCCGATATCCGGTAAAAAACCACGGACATTCGAAGCATGCCTTGCAAAAAACAAACAAAAAACAATGTTATCATACTTAGCAACATTTCGCCACGCAATGCAGAGCAACAAAGTACAAGTGTGAGAACGTGTTACCGCAAGTTGAACGCAGATGGCCTGGCGCATCAGGTTGCCAGTGCTCTCCTCCTCCATCAACTTTTTGTCATTAGGGGGCATCATGCGGCGGAGATAGCCCGGCATCACCTCGGGGCTCTTCAGCAAAGCACGGTCAGCCGGTAACCCGGTGTTCGCCACCCCAAAGAAGGATCCGTCAACCGTCAGCTCGGACGACGCCCCGAGCACAAACTTCGCCCTCTTCGAGGACTTGTGCTTCTTATGTTTTCCCACGTGGGCTTTCCTCTTCCCCTTGTCAGAACGGAGGGGAGAAGAGTCGCCGCTCAGATTCTGCACGGATTGCCGAGACCCTGATTTTGATTGGGGCGTGTCCCGGATCACCACGCCCGGAAGAGCAGGAGAATGACTACGGGCTGGCGTCCTGAGGGATTGAGCTGAGTCATTCTCTATTTTCTCCACCCCGGCAGCTTCCTTTGCCTTCTTCTCCAGCAGTATACGAAATGCCATTGCCTTATCCATAGCTGTAATATTTAATAAGATTTTTAGATATTCTTCCGTCCAGGCCGGCAGTATCCGGTCCTATACAAGGATATCTGCGTGAATTGAGCGTAACACGCGTAAACATTACCAAGCATGAGCAATGGACATAGCAGGAAAGCCCTTACCGTTGTTTGAGTCGAGAAAGAAGTCTGGTGAGGTTGAGACGTCCGGTGGAGCAAACCAGAAGGCGGCAAATAGCTGAAACGCGATCAGGGTATTTACGTCTTTGAAGGCAGTCTTCAAGACCTTGTCTCTCTGCTCGCAAATCAGTTTGCTCGGCTCTGGTCTTTTCTTCTTGGGCGTCTCCTTAGCTGTAGGAAGTCACAAAAACAAATGCATCAATACATAGACCATATTTCCAACTCCAAACCAAAAGCTCCCTTTACGGGGTCGCAACCTTACCAACTTTTCCCCATTCCATCTGGGGGGGTACCTTCCTTCTTCTTCCAGGCCGGATTGCCAACCGCTCCCTCCGATATAGAAGAACTGGGGCTTCCATCGATGAATGGAAGAGTCCAGGTCCTTCAGGAAAGTCGACCTGGACGAAATGTAACACCACCCAGCGCCCCGGGGGAGTGGCTTCAGGAAGAACAGAGCTCTGAAGAGATCAATGCTCGGCTCGAGTCCCTCGGCCTGGAAGATAATGTAAGAAGCCACCAGGGCCCTGATGCCGTTTGGAGCAATTTGGGACAAACACAAATAGTACTCCTCACAGATGGCCCTAACCCACCAGTGGAGGAGAAATCGGAGACCCGCCTCCAGCTGTTTCCTATACACTGTCATAAACCCAGCTGGTGGCATACAAGCCCAATCGTCGGGCCCAGGAACAAGTGTCGTGACCTCCTCCGGAATGAAGAACTCACTCCGGCAGGAGAACACTGCTTCCTCGGTCATGGTTGTTTTGATTTTCAAAACCGGACTCGAGGGCGGGACCTTTATGAATAATTTCTCTGGCCCGGCATTGTGCACCTCATTTTCACGAAGAAATTGGGGAATGGAGACGCCAGCGTAGATCTCCACCACAGTGACGGGTTCGAGAGGGACCCCGACCCCAGCGTCAAGTGATGTGGAGGCCCCACCACTCTCGTCGGCACGACTCACCAAGAATACACGGTCTTCCAGACATGACTGGATAGCACCGCTCGTTTCATAGATCCTGGCCATAGCACTCGAGGAGGCGTCTCCCGGAGCAGGACGCCTCTCCACCCTGAATTGAGGAGAGTTGGCGAATGATCGCTCCGAGGAACCGGACTCCGACCCTCCAGCAGAGCTGGAGGTCGAAAACGAATAATAAGAAGATGATTTGGACATTTTGTTCAGGACACAAAGACAACAATGAAAGAGAAGTACCAGTACCGAGAAGGAAGAAGGGGCTCTGGACTTTACGCAAGTAACAAATGACAGGTAGGGGCCACCATTTATAAAGCAAAATGTGCCCAGACGAAAGGTTGCAAACGCCAACGACTGGGGCTACCTTGGTTTTCACACCCTGCTACGTGGCACCCATCCAACGATTGTAGAGTGACCTATCACACGATTGAGGAAACGGGCCACGTGTGACGTATTTTGTCACGTAGGCACAGGGGGAAGGCTCTCAAACTTCCCACCCTGAAAATTTTCTAAGGCATGAAAATGGCCGAGCTCACGACCCTACGGGCTCTCAGCTCGGACAAATTCAAAAGGGGGAAGGCTCTCAAACTTCCCACCCTGAAAATTTTCTAAGGCATGGAGATGGCCGAGCTCACGACCCTACGGGCTCTCAGCTCCGACAAATTCAAAAGGGGGAAGGCTCTCAAACTTCCCACCCTAAAAATTTTCTAAGGCATTGAAGTGGCCGAGCTCACGACCCTACGGGCTCTCAGCTCGGACAAATTCAAAAGTGGGAAGACTCTCACATTTCCCACCCTGAAAATTTTCTAAGGCATGGAAATGGCCGAGCTCACGACCCTACGGGCTCTCAGCTCGGACAAATTCAAAAGAGAAAAGGCTCTCAAACTTCCCACCCTGAAAATTTTCTAAGGCATTGAAGTGGCCGAGCTCACGACCCTACGGGCTCTCAGCTCGGACAAATTCAAAAGGGGGAAGGCTCTCAAACTTCCCACCCTGAAAATTTTCTAAGGCATGGAGATGGCCGAGCTCACGACCCTACGGGCTCTCAGCTCGGACAAATTCAAAAGAGGGAAGGCTCTCAAACTTCCCACCCTGAAAATTTTCTAAGGCATTGAAGTGGCCAAGCTCACGACCCTACGGGCTCTCAGCTCGGACAAATTCAAAAGGGGGAAGGCTCTCAAACTTCCCACCCTGAAAATTTCCTAAGGCATTGAAGTGGCCGAGCTCACGACCCTACGGGTTCTCAGCTCGGACAAATTCAAAAGTGGGAAGGCTCTCACACTTCCCACCCTGAAAATTTTTTAAGGCATTGAAGTGGCCGAGCTCACGACCCTACGGGCTCTCAGCTCGGACAAATTCAAAAGTGGGAAGGCTCTCACACTTCCCACCCTGAAAATTTTCTAAGGCATTGAAGTGGCCGAGCTCACGACCCTACGGGCTCTCAGCTCGGACAAATTCATAGGGGGAAGGATCTCAACCTTCCCGCCCTCAAACAGTTCAGAGGCATTGACACTGGCCGACCTACCGACCTGCCGGACTCTCAGCTCGGCCAAATTTCAAAAAAAAAAAAAAATAAATAAAAAAAAATGAATTACCCAACTCCAGACTCTATGGGCTCTTCTCCCCTCAGGGCTCTGTGGAACGTCACTATCACATTTTGACCCCGATGTCCTCACCTCCTGCTGCTTACTTCCTCCTTCAAAATCCCGAGGCCGTCCCGTTTCACTCCTGCCCTCGGGACTTGGGGGCAACTGATATAGGTAAATCTGGTAAGGGACATCACGGGGTCAAAAGTCCATCCAATTATAGAAAAACGGCCGGAGCGAGGGCTAAAAAACCCCTCAGTACACGAGCTGAGGTGTCCCCCAGCCGAACTGAGGGTCGTCGCAGTGAAGAGATCAGGACCGACGAGCTGAGGTCCGACCTCCCGAACTGACGATCTGTGGTACCCTTTGCTCGCCACCATAGCACTCGGGAGTTCGCCAGGCCGGTGTAAGGTCATGGCCCATGGGCCTCCAGTTATGGGCTCAAAAACCAGCCCAGAGGATTAAAGGATTGACCTGTCTACTCATTGGTTGTCCAGCAGATTAGGCTAATTAACCCGAGCTCCTCCCCCCTAAATTCGCGGCACTAATCAAGTGTTGGCGCCTATAAATACACTGGGGCATCCACTGCCCAACGGTATGTGATTATTACTGAATTCAATCTATATTTTCAGCCCTCCACTTCGGAATACTTATCCTCACGCCGGAGGGACTTACTGGGAACCACCCCAGTGGGTCTTTGTGCAGGTACTATGTGCAGAAGACTGGAGCCCTGCTCGGAGCCCGTCACCACCCCCGAACTCCGCTTGTTGTTGCCTTACTGGTCGCCCTCCGCCTCAGGTATTCTCCCCGGACCATACTGTTGGCCAGCACCACTTTTTGGCATCAACAATTACATTTAAGATAATTAAACAAGTGGACTTCTTAGACAAAAGTTATTAAAATATAGAGGTGTACTGAGTAATTGTTGAACCCAAGGTTTTGATGAACAGTTAAGTATTGATATTTTTTGTGGAACTAATATTTTATCGAGTGTTTAAGATTTAGAGTTTTATACATTTGATTAAGAAAAAACTTTGATGAAGAAAACATAAAGGGTGCAAGATGGACATAATGAAGATATTAAGAGTTTTGAAGACGTTGAAGAAAAATAGGTAAAAATAACTCTTTGCTTATATACTCTTAATGCAACCTGAATTAGGATCACATACGACACTTAAAATGAGTTAATTTGATGTGTGTCATGATAAAAAATGATAATTTTAAGATCCTCGTATGATATATTGTATGTGCTCCTTATATGAAATGATTTTGATAATTGACTCAATTGAAAAATGTGTTTTAAAGTATAAAAAATTGTGTTTTTTGGTTAATTCGGTCAATCGAGAAAAATAATTGGTCAACTAAATCAAACAATGAGTTTTGGATTTAAAACGAAGTGCTACTGATCCAATCAATCAATCGAATGAAGGTGAGTTAACCCTTTGAAATAGTAGCTGAAACGGGTAAGGAAGTGAGCATACTGATCCAATCGGTCAACCGAATGAAGAGGGTCGGTCAACCGTTTAAGTCAGTAGATAAAATGGTGAAAAATCGGAAGACACTGATCTAATCGGTCAATCGACTGGGCATGGTCGGTTAACCAACTAGTGTTCTGCCAATGATTAATTGAAATTCGGGCATAGGTCGGTCAACCGAATGGAATAGATTGATCAACCGACTGATTCAGTTAGAATTTTGACTGATTTGGTCTCTTGGTAAAAAACTATCTATTTTTTATAATTCCAAGAAAGAGATTTGGGTGATTTAAATATATTTCAGATATGAACAACCTATTATATGATTCCTATTTATATGGTCTATATATTTTGAGATTCTCTTAATTTAAATAATTTAATACTTCCTACTTCTATATTTTTAAATTGATAATAGTTTTACGGGCTTAAATGAGAAATTCAAAAGTTATTTTTAAGTGGAACATGCCTGAAATAAAAGGTAATAATATATGGGGTCTTAAAGTGTGATTTTATGGCATATCTTTGAAAAACAAGCCATTGGAGGGTTAGTTTTTGATTTATTAATATAGATCTGCGGGAATTGAGTTAGACACATCAAGAATATCATTTTGAACTTTTATAAGAGTGAGATTTACACTAAGATTTTTACGAGAGATTCGTTATAAGTTCTTGATCTAAAGCGCTTGTTTTTTGGCGTCATCGATTTGAGTTCTACTTACTACATTGTCATTGTATTTGGTGTTTTTCCGACGAGATTTTTCCAAACTTTATTAATTTGCTTTAAAGTTTTATATATCTTGAATTGTTTGGTATAGGATTGTTAGAAAAATCATTTTTTTAAATTGTGATTTTTATCTAATTATCTGATTAGGTGCTAAATTTATATTACCCACTTTATTTATTAATCGGATTTGAATTGTCTCACATTGTATCTATCATGTAGAAATTATTCAGGATATTAATTGAGTATATTCGTATTGAAGTGGTAGACGCTTCTTGTGTGAAAAAACTCATAGTTTTTGTATTTGTGAGTTTGAGTGGATTAGACATGTTTAGGACGATGTCTAGTCAGGGTAGTTAGATTTCGATCTTTTTTCTATGAAAAAATATTAGGGTTTGATCTTTGTTATGGTGAAAAGATTAGACTTTTTTTTTCTTTGAAAAGAATTAGGTTTTGATTCATCCTGCGATTGAATTATTTTTGAGTGATTTGTAAATTTGATCCTAAGATTTTGATGAACAATTAAGTATTGATATTTTGGTAAAACTAATGTTTAATTGAGTGTTTCAGAAATTTAAAGTTCTAGTGATGAAGATGTCATATTGAATGGATGCTAAATGACGTCAAATTGAATGGATGCTAAATAAAAATATCAAGATGATGAAAAAGTATTAAAAATTTGAAGAAATTAGAAAAAATAACCCAGGTAAATCTTAACTCTTAATATCCCATTTAGGAACACACACATGACACAAAATAAATTTTATCTTTTATATGTGTTTTGGTTAAGTGTAATTATTTGCTCCTATGTGAATTGAAAATAAATAATCTTGAATAACTAAAATGAAATATAAGAATATAAGTTAAGCTTATTTAAGAGAGAAAATGGATAAAGGGGTGGAATCATAAAAGAAAGTGAGTAAAAAAAACGAGATTAGAGAAAAGATCCAGAAAGGAGCAGTCGATTGAGGAGTCGACCGACCAATGGTGGCTGAACTCTCTGAATCGTCGGTCGACCGCTGAAAACAATTGAACTCTCTGAATCGAAGAATCAACCGACAGGTCGACCGGTGGAAGCATGACAAACTCTCTGGGCTACTTCTAGAATCTTCCAGTCGACTGGGCAACGACTGAATACACCGTTTCAGGATACTGTTTGATTCGAGTGTAAATACAAAAGTAGCTATTTTTTTGTTATGATTTGAGATAAATTTAAGGGATATTCTCTATATTTAAGATATGGTTCCTATACTAATTAAATTATTTCAATATGGTTCATTAAATATTAATGTTTCTCAATTTGATACTTAAAATAGATTCTATACTTATTTATTTTTGTTGAGAAATACTTTGGGGTTTAATTGAGAGATTCAAAAGATGTTTTTAAGTGAAATTGAATTTAAATGAAATCCTTATGTTATAAGGGGTCTATAAGAGTTTTTTATTATCATGACACTTGTAAACTAGTCGTTAGAAGGCTGATTACATGTTCCTTTAAATAGACTTGCGAATTTTATTAGAAAAGCAATCATTCTAAGTGTTAATCAGTCTATATCATTTTGAGAGAGTTTTTATAAGAGTTAGTATTCTACGTTATTGCGAGCTATTCTAAGAGTGATTCTGATAATCAATTGCGATCTATTCTTGCTGATACCGGATTTGAAACTATACTGTTCTAATTATTATTTTTATGGATTTCGAGTGAAATCTTTTCATACTGTTTATTGTTTATTATTTTATATTTTGGAAATTGATCTTAGAAATTATTTTTGATTTTTGAAGAAAATATTTTTTCAAATAATTTCTTGAATCTGATTATGTGCTCCAATTTGCTACCCATATCTTATTAAAATTAGATTTCTGTATCTCACATACTTCTATCATTAGTTGGGATATTAATTGAGTTTTTATTTATCTGGGGTAGTAGAAGCTCCGAGTGAGATTTACTACTTATCAATTTTTGTATTGGTGAGTTGTGATGGGTTAAATATCATTGGGGATATTTAATCAAGGGTGGTTGGGTTTTAGTCTATTCCTGTAAAAAGATTGAGGTATTAATTCTTCCTGAATAGAATTAGTGTGAGTGATTTGTAAAGGTTCCATCCTTACCTGGTAAAATGATAGTTGGAGTGTTTGTGAGAGGTTTTGATTCTTTAGTCTTTGTGTTAAAAAGAATTAGGTTATTCTTTAACCTATAAAAAGTAGAGGTTCTTCCTTAGCCTGAGAAAAAGAAATTGTAAAGGTTGATTATGAGCATGTAAAATAATCGGTGTTTGGGTTTGGTTCCTACCTTTAAAGGGATCTTGGTTTTAGTGGGTGTGACCTCCGTGGAGCTCGGGGGACTGGATTAGCTAAGAGTAGCTTGGTGAATCAGTATAAATCTTTTGTGCATTGCATTATTATTTTGCTATTTTTGTTTTTTGGGTGTGCACTTAGATTGATAATATTATTCCGCTGTGTTATAAAGATAATAATTAATTTAGGCTTAAAATTAATTATTTGATTTTATTTTAATATATTTTTAATTACCCAATTCACCCTCCTTTTGGGTATTTTACTGGGGCAACAGTAAAGGTTCATCATTTCCTGTGAAAAAGATAAGTGAGAGAGTGTTAGGTTTATCTTTAACCTGGTAAAAAGATAGGGTTCATTCTTGACCCGTGAAAATGGTAAATTGTAAAGGTTGATTATATGCTTGTAAATGAATCATGAATTTTAAGGGTTTGGTTCCTACCTGGTAAAGGAATCAAGGGGTTTAGTGGATTGCGAATCTCCATATAACTCGGGAGACTGGTGGTAGGCAATATTAGTTTAACCGAACTAGGATAAATTCTTATGTACTGCATTGATTTATTATTCATATTGTGTTTGGAAGTGCACTTAGTATTAAATACATATCAGCTATGTATAAAGATAATAATTGATTTAGAGAAATTAATTATTTGTGTTTAAGTGTTTGTGTTAAATTTTTGTAACTATTCAATTCACCCCTCTCTTGGATAGCTTTTTAGCCCGACAGTAATTTATCCGCAAACTCGTTGACCACATGCATTTCTTCCTTATTTATCCTGAAGTTCCGGTGAGAACTCTGATTGCACCTGTTGGCCCAGTGAGCTACCCAAGAGAGGGGTGAATTGGGTAGTATTAAAAATTATCAAAATAATAATACTTCAAAAATCAAACAATTAATTTTATCCTAAAATTAATTATTATTTTTATAACCGCAGACAAGTGTAATAAGCTCTAGGTGCACACCCAAATAATACAAGATAAAATAAAGGAAATAAACAATGCAGTACACACCGATATATCCTGGTTTACCAAGTTACTCTTGGTTAATTTAGTTCTTCGAGCCCCACGGAGATTCGCACGCACTAAACTCAAGATCCATTTAAAGGTAGGAACCAAACCTTTACAAATATTCTTTTACAGGCTTAGAATCAATCTTTACAAAAAAAAAATTCCAAGCTCAGGAATAACCTCTACTTTTTACAGGCTCAAGAATAACTTAATTCTTTTTTAAACTAAGGTTAAAGAATCAAAATCTCATAAAAAAACACTCTAACTATCATTTTCCAAGGTAAGGATAGAACATTTACAAAATCACTCACAAATTCAATCAAGGAAGAATTAACACCTAATCTTTTTATACCTTAGATAAATATCAAAACCTCACTCTCTTTACCGGGAGAGATTGAAACCAGCTACCCTAGATTAGACACTCCCAACAGTACCTAATCCGACACTCAACTCACCAATTATAATAAATTAATAAGTTCTTCCCACTCGGAACTTCTACCACCTCAAATCAATCTAAACTCAATTAATGTCTCGATATTTACTAGTGATAGAATTAATGTGAGGAAACAAAAATCTAATTATAAAAATATTGCGGGTAACACAAAATTAAACACGTAATCAGATTATCAGACAAATCGTTTTAAAAGAATTTTTATGTTTTTAAAGTTAAAAAACGATTTATGATACAATCAATTAACCAAGCAAGAAATAACAATAATAAACTCAATTAAGAATATGCTTGGAATACTTTCACTAAGAAAATATAAAAATCTGATTATGATAGATACGAGTAGCACACAAATAAGTATGTAATCAGATTTTCACCAAAAATTATTTTAAAATATTTTTATGCAATTTAAAGTTCAGAAAACAATTTTATCAAGATCTTATCAACCAAACAAATATAGAAAAATAGATATGAAATAAAAATTAATAGTTTGGAAAGATCTCACTCAAATAACACCGAAGAATTATAGATTGGAACGCTAAACAGCTCAACTCGGTGACGCTTACACAATCAGCGCTTTAACTCAAGAACTCCTCAATAATTAATCTCACAATTTGATCTATCAAAATAATATAAGAATGATTACTCTTATAAAAGCTTATGAACTAAATAGTTCTTGATGTTATTATTTTTATGTGAAATCTGCAAGTTTATATATAGGGAATTGAAACAAGCCCTCCAACGACTAATTTTTGAATGATAAGTATCTAAAAAGTACCTATAGACCCCATATATCATTATATTTTATTTTAGATATATTTGACTTAATTATAACTTTCAAAACATTCAAATTAGTCCCTTAAATATTTCTCAAACTCAAATCAATTAGATAGTGGTGGCAGAATATTACGTCGCTACTTTCACTGCAAGTGTACATGTCAAGTTTTAGTAAATATAGGGAGAGTAGGGGTATCGTGTCCATAGGGATTAATTGAGATTAATATCAATTACCGCGATTATCATGACCTAACTTTATCTAGGTGGCTAAAAATGTGTTTAATTAATTAATACTGATACTAAGTTAATTAATTTAATTAAATTAAGTATACTAATATTAATATGAGATGGTTGAGGGAAGTAGATTGCCTATGGATTAATTTCATTTACTTAAATGCGTTTGATTTCGTTTAATTTACGTTAATAGCGTTCGACTTATTCGACAATTTCGGTTCGTAAACTCACTCGCCACCTCTCCCGAGTGTAAGACAAGTGAATACGTGATTTCGCATTAACGAAGAAGTCCCCCTCAACGTATTAATAACACTAGGTCATGTGAGTCTCGCCCCAACGTCATTGATTGCACACTTTCCAACTCTCTCCCGGGTTATTGAATCGTCGCGTTGTGTTTATCCTAGTTTGAATTCGGGATTACCTCTCTCAAGTGTCAAACCACGTATTCTCTAATCATCTAAACAAGCATAATATCAAAGAATAATGGTAAACACAATCGAAATTATAAAGAACATCCATAAACGAAACACAAACTCAAACAAAACTACATTTTTATAAATATATTATTAATCCCTAAGATAATCCATGTTTAGCTAACGGCCATTACCATATATACAATGTAAAATGAGCTAAACATGCTCAAACAATAATCCTAAGTTAAGAGATGAAGAGAGAAACAAGAGAAACTACTCGTAGTCCAAAGATTTGTCGCTAAGAATGTTCTAAGATCGTTTCTCCTTCGTTGCAATGTGTTCTTCTCCTTAAGATTTGCTTGAGCTCCCCAAAATCCTCTCAAAATATCCTCCTCTAGTCTTTGGAGGTGTGTCCCGAAAATGGAAAGAAAATGAGAAGAAATAGGGTGCAAAAATATCCTAAAAATATCTAAATCTGGTGCAGAATCACCGCCTAGGCAGTGGGTATGTCGGTTTGATCTTCGCTGCAGTGGTGGAGGAAGCAGTGAATTTAGGGCCTCTCGGTAGTTTTACTACTAAGGCGGTGGTAGTCCAGCAGATTTAGGCGCCTCTCAGCAGTTTCACCGCCTAAGCGGTGGATTGCTGTTCAAAATATTGCCTCCGTGCATGTTTTCCCACCGTTCTTGATCCGATTTCATTGTTATTGATCCATTTTCATACATTTTCACCTCAAACACCTGATTTATATAAAAACACATAAAAACATATTAAAACGTAATAAACATACTCGAAAACTAACAATATTCGGTTTGTAAATAGATAGGTAATTTACACCTATAAGATAGAAAGAATTAAGTGTACCAATTTGAGAAATACTTAAAATATATATACCATATCAATAGGATACTCAAATAGGAGTATCATATCTTTAAAATATTCAATCCCTAAAATCTCTCAACCAAGTGAACAAATAACGGCTAGTTAACGGCTACTGTTTGATCAAAGTCCTCGAAATCCTCTAAATCTGAAACAGACTCATCAATCGACCGACCAACGCCCATAAGTCGACCACTCGATTCAGGATACTAGCCAAGCCAAAAATTCATCGCCCATCGGTCGACCTATCTGTCGACCTAGAGATACAAAGAGTTCATCTTTTAAGCATAGGTCGACCTACCTGTTGACCGGGAGATTCAAAGACTTTTTCTTTTAAGCACAAGTCAACTTACCTATCGACTGCCCATGCTAAAACTCTTCTACTTAATTATTTTCTTTGAAATTTTTACCTCTTTAACCGATTTTTTTTCTTGGTTAACTCCACTAAAATCTTAAAATCAATTTTAATCAATTATCTTTATTTTTTTTTTCAATTACACATATGAGCAAATAATTTCACTAATTAGAATCCTATCAAAATACACATAAATATAAAATCATTTCGTGTTGTGTGTGATCCTAATCGGGATACGTTAAGAGTAAAAATAGATTGGAGTTGTTTTCACCTAAATTCTTCGGAATCTTCAATCTCTTAGTATCCATCTCTGTATTGCCTCTGCATCTTTTATAATTACTTCATGATGTAGTCTAGAACTCTTTGAACTGAAATACTCAATAAATATATTAGTTTCATAAAAAAATATCAACCTTTAATTGTTTATAAAAATCTTAGAATCAACAACACCCATTCTCTTCATCGATTGGCTGAACTCCATGAAGAATTTTCCATCACGAGTAAGCATTTCATCGAAGATTTTACTGGATCCCTTGTTAGTCAGGAAGGCGGTGTCTGATTGGAATAGTCCCCGTTGTGATTTCACGGCAGTGAAGTAATTGTTGTCAAACGACAGGGAGCTATGGGGATCCATCTTGACAGTGGTGGTGGTGTCGACGAGACTGGTGCATTTGGCTCTAAGCGTGGAGGTGTAGATGGGGTTTAGGGAAGGATTGACATCGTCTTTTCTGGTGAAATTGTACAGCTGGTTGCTGAATAAATTGCAGTGTTCAGTACCTATGGTATGCCAACCTAAAAAAATAGTAATTTATATAACATGATTCTACAGTTCAAATTCATTTACCATGGTGTCAAATTCCTGCGAGCTATATCTTTTGACTTCGTTTTGCATCCAAAAGGAAAAGACGAAATAGCCCTAACGTTTTCTCACATAAAATGGTTTTTTGTTTGGGGCAAATACATAATTCAACATAAGGGTTAATACTAGTTACACCACCTCAACTATTGACCGGAACACTGGAACCCCCTCAACTTTAAAAATTACATAGGAGACCCTTTGAACTATTTTGTCACAGGACACTAAGACCCCATGTTCATTTTTTATTCCAAAAATATCATTTAAAAGTCAATTCTCATTTTTTTTACTAATTTGACCAATGCATCAGCTCGTCAAATGTCTTTATTACCCTTATTAAGTTAATTCATTGACCAAATTGCCCTTATTTTTCTTTTCCTTTCATTATGGTTTTTTTTTTTTTTTTTTTTTTCTTTTCAATTTCTACCATCAACGCCCTTCAACCCTCAATGACATCAAGAATCAAATCGCCGAACTTTAAAGTGCACATAGGGAACTCAACACCACCAACCATACCATTAACACCGAATACCACCATCGCCGAACTAGGGTTTCGAAGAGAACGACGGATGAAATCGATTGTAGTAGGAGGAGGTTAAACAACGGTGGCAGCGGCTAGGGTTTCAGCTGGACGAGAAAGAAAATTTATGGTGGCAGTGGCTAGGGTTTCAGGTTGTCGATTGGAGAAAACGATGGAGGTCACTATGGTTTCAACTTACAGAGGCTATGGATCTGACGGGGATGAAAATCACGAACCACTAAGACCGATTCACGAAAGGAGATTTTGATTTCCAGCCCTAAATCATCATCGTCTTCATCCATTTCCCTGTTCATTTGGTTCGGTGGAGACGATGCTCGACGAAAACCCATTTTACATCTCCCAAAACCACAGAGAAGAGAATGGGAACAAGGAGAGAGAAAACGAGGACGAAGAGAAAGAATGAAGAAGCTTTGGATTTTGGGTCATTCGATGTGTTTGAAGAGGAGAAGAAATTGTGATTCCTCTTGTTTTTCTTCAAAACGGGCATCCATGGAACAACATCAAGGGCTAGAATCAAAGTGTATAGCAGTTAGGGCTTGGGGCAACCATCCGCTGCAAGTCCTTCTCTCTCTCTCTCTTCTTTATTTTCTCTCTATTGCAAAAATTGCTCTGGTCCTTCTCTCTCTCTCTCTATTACCGAAGTTACTCTGGTTGAGATAACAATCATTTCCAATCTCATATCTCGAGTAAAGCTTATTTCCCTCTCTATCTTTCTTTTTTTCTCTTCTTTATTTGATTGTTGTTTGGTTCGATGGTGTTGTTCGGCGATGGTGATGTTTGGTTCGACGGTGGTGTTTTGGTTTGGGGTCTTAGGGATATGAGTTTGCAGATGGTGTTTGGTTCGGAGATGGTAGAGACGGTGGTAGAGGTGGTCTTTGGTTTGGCGATGAAAGAGGCAATGGTAAAGGCAGTGGTGTTGTGGCGTTTGATTCGGTGGTATTATGGTGTTTTGGTTTCGGTGGTGCAAAGAAAAATTGTAATATCCTAAAAATTTATATTTTAAAAATATTATTTTATACAAGTTTAATATTTTTGGGAGTTAAATGTTAATTTTAAATTGACTTTTAAAAGTTTTAGGATTATTGTGTTGTTTAAAATATACTTTTAAGAGTTTTGAGATATAATTAATATTTTTTTTATTCTAAAAGGGGCATTGTGTAAATTAAGTAATTAATTAATTAATGATCAAAGTTGTTTTCTTCATATAGAAGGAAACAACTTGACCATGCATTTGTAATGCATATAATTATTTATATAATAATAATAATAATAATATAAGTATATATATCAATTGGAAGGTCTCAAAAAAGAAAAGAAAAAAAAGTGCATGAGTAATGGCAATGAGGGGCGTATGGGTTCGGCAATCAAAACAGAAGTAGGAATATGGGAACATAAACACAAACTAAACGGCACCTATATGTACACGTCTCTCTTAAATTGCGGTGAAATTATACCACGTCGATTCCGGTTGGAATTTCGAGTAGAATTCTTAACTCTTTTAATATATATATTTAATCTCTCCTTATATTGCATGGTTTATGCTATTACGGTCATAATTGTTGATTTTCATAAAATATTTATGAATATGTATTATGTGAAAATTATGTGAGATACACATTTATGTGTTTATTTGGAATTTGATTGGATATATGTATTAGAGGAATTGAAATTTCTACTAAGCGTTAACTCACAACTCCACAGTTTTGATTGCAGGGCTGGCGACAGTGAAATTGACGGGAATATTATTTGAGTTTCTATTTAATTTGTAATGAATGTATTCATTATTTAACGTTGTAAAATTAAATCGATGAATTCGATAATTATAATTATCGCCGTCGTATTTTGTAATATTGTTCAGATTTTTATAAAACAATAATTTGGTATTAATACGATCATTCTGTTGATTAAGCTTATATCAACTTAATTTGATAAGTTAATTAAGTTGATAATTTGATATAATTTGATATTTGGCCCCTGAAAATATTTTGAATTATCTTGAAATATATATATATATATATATATATATAGAAGATTCCTTACTAGGGCGGAATTGGAATTTTGAAATTTCACTGTTATTTAAATTTTATGGATGATTTTTCTCGGGATAGATATATTGAAATTTTTTCAATAAATTATAATTGAATTTATAATCGTATAAGAATTATATTTATATTTGAATTTGAAATGATTGTATTAGATTTTATAAAATGAGATGTGGGTCATGCGGTTGTAGTGTTAATTCTCGGCAGGGAGAAACTGCGTGGCGACCTTGAGAAATCGGATCGTCATAAAAACAAAGAAGAAGAATGAGAAATTGAAGGGTAATATGGTGAGGGTAGTTTGGTCATTCACTATTTTGGATTGTTTTATTATTTTTCAGTCTAAATTAGTAAGGGTAAAATGGTCAGTTCATTAAAAAAAGCTCCGGCAAGGGGTTCCCGTGGTAGTTTTGAAAGTTAGGGGTATATATGTGAAATATCAAAAGAGTTGATGGGGGTGTAAGTGGTATTAACCCTTCAACATAATTAGTCAAACTTTTTACAATGTTTTAAAAATCAGACCAGATCGCTCGGTTCGATCGATTAAACTGCCACCCAGGCTTGTTTCCATTCTGGTTAATAACTCAAACCCATTTTACCCTCAAAACAGGTGAACCGACCAATTTAGACTGATTCAATCATCGAATCGGTGAACCGACCAATTTTTTTTTTCATTTCTGAAAATTATGTGTAATTCTTCCCCCAAGGTCCTAAACAATAACCCTAATTTCCCTATTCCCAATCGCCGGCCATAACTCTTTCCCCCAAGGTCCTAAACAATAACCCTAATTTTCCTATTCCCAATCGCCGTCCATAACTCTTTCTCTCTCTATCTCAATCTCTCTCTCTCTCTCTCTCTCTCTCTCTCTCCTAGCGAAGAAATCTAGCCTCCGATGGAGACTCCCGCAACGGCTGCCTCCGATGAAGGCGTCTCTTCCCGCAACAACAACCTCCACGATTAGCAGAAGCGTCTCGTCCAAAGCCCCAATTCATTCTTTATGGTATTTGTTTTCCTCTGAATCTTCCGATTGCATATTTTCTCACTCAATTTGATTCTCCTGTAATTTTTCGAATCTGATTTTTTTTTTTTTTTCATATGTTTTATTTAAATTGATTATTTTAATTGTAGGTTTGATTATTTCTTTTTGATTGACTTTGCAGTACAACTGTGTTTAATCCTTTACTAATTTGCTCCTTTTGTGATATTTGTTTATGTGAACCATGAAGAAGTGGATATATATGTGTGTGTGTGTGTGTATAATGCTTCATTTATTTGATTTGGTAAGCACAAACAATAAAAAGTTGAATGAGAAATCATATGGTGGACTTTTTATGTTCATTTTTTTTTAAATGTATGTATATATATCTTTTTTCGTATTTTTCAATATTTTTTTTATATATATATTAATGACGTAATTATGACATCACGGTTCAACCGCATTTTGTCTACCGGTTCAACCTGTAACCTGTGACTCAGTAACTTTTCTGGTTCGATATCCGGTTTGGGTTTTAAAACATTGACTTTTAACGGCTAATTTGACCCATTGACCAAATTAATTTCCTTTGACTCCCCTCTACTTTAATCTTATTTCATTTTATTCTCTCTATTTTAAAATTTTACACTTTATACCCTTCTACTTATAATAAATTAAATAACTAAATTTTATTTTTGTTTATTAACCGAATGAACAAATTAGTCTTTATTTTAATCTTTAATTTTATTTTATTTCTATTAAAAAAATAGAAGTAAAACGAGAAGTAGAGTTAAAAAAAAAAAATCTTGTTTATTAACTTTAAATATAAATTTTAAATTAAAAATAAATAATACAAAATTATCTCATTTTATATTTTTTCTTAATAATATATGAGTCTAAAAAATGAGTGAACCCTTGATTTCGCTTTAAGTCATTCTTCATATTTTAGAACAAAATACATTTTAAATTTTCTAACTATTGACACATTTCAATGTAGTCCAATAAGTTTATTCGTTTTATTATAAACGCTCTAAGTATGTAACCAATTTTAATTAGTTCTTCTATTAGTTTTTTCATCCAAATTAACGAAAAAAAAATCATTTTTTAAAGGTAAAATAGTCTTTATATATATATATATATATATATATATATATATATATATATATATATATATATATATATATATATATATATATATATATATATATATATATATTTCATTATTATTTTTTTCTTGTTCTTTTTCTTTTCTTTTTTTCTTTCCTCCTTCACAGATCAATCCCCGTTTTTTCTCCTCCTCCATTTCTTACTCCATCATCCTTCGCCTCTCTCCTCTTTTTCAAATCAATAATTGTGAGACCATTGCAGCACTCGTGGTGTACATGTCCCTGGCCATGTCACTCATGTTGTTTTTTGAGATGCTATAGATGAGTATCGTTATTGTTAAGATAATTGAGAAGTGGGAACATGAACAATATATTGATTTTGTGAAAACGATACACAAAATACAATTATATACACAACTATTTATAGGGGAAGTGGAAAACCCTTAGGTTAGGGTTTTGCCCTATTGGGCCAAGTAGGTGGAGCCTACATATTCATTAACATCACTCCTCAAACTCAAGGTAGTAAGTGGGAGGTGAACTTGAGTTTGAAAACAGGAGAGTGAAAACGTTCGGGTGGATGAGCCTTAGTGAAAATGTTTGTTGTCTAATTGGCTGAACTGACGGATTGTAGGTGACCCATATTTTGGAGTATATGATAACGGATGAAGTAGCAATCAATCTAAATGTGTTTTGTACACTCGTGGAAGACGTCATTGTGAGCGATCTGAGTAGTACTCCTATTATCGCAGTGTAGGATAGTCGTAGTAGGAAAAGAGATGCTCATGGTAGCGAGTAGCCATTGAAGCCAAAGAAGTTCTTGAGTTGCATCAGTTATGGCACGATATTCAGCTTCAATGCTGGAACGAGCAACTACAATTTGTTTCTTACTACGTCATACCCAAGAAGAAATAGTAATAAGTGGTTGAACGTTTGTCAGTGGGGTCTTCGGCCCAATCGACATCGAAATAAGCTTGTAAGATGGGAGTATACTGAGATGAGAAATGAAGTTCATGAAATAGAGTACCCTTGACATATCGAATGATGCGAAGAACAACCAAGTAATGAGTAGTCCTAGGAGCGAACAAGAACTGGCTGACCTAATGAACGACATAGGCAATGTCGGGCCAAGTGATAGTAAGATATATCAAACTTTCAACCAGTTGGCGATATAGAGTGGCATCCAAAAAAGGTGAACCATTAAGTGGAGTAAGTCTGATGTTCGGCTCGAGAGAAGTAGTGGCAGTAGTTGAGTCGGCTAGATGAAGTGTGACCTAACCGAGAATGCCAAATTTGGGATAGTGATAGAAATATTGGTAGTTGTGGAAATAAGGATAGTAATGATAAAGAAGATACTGGTGGTGGTGGTGAGTTTACACAGGTTGATGAAGGGATATGTGGTGGTGGTGGAGTTAGAGATGGAAGGTGAAAACTGTTGAGTTCAAATAGACGTTCAACTTTACGACAAGTTCCAAGGGTTTCTCATGTCCGAGTATCCTGCACACGATAACCACTATCAGAAAATATGACTTCAAATCCCAATTCACAAAGTTGTCCAACAGACAAGAGATTTAATGTGAATTTTGGAATCAAATATGTGTCAGGAATAAAAAGATGGGAAGTAGAAACCTGGCCGGTATAAGTAACACACATTTGAGAACTATCAACGGTATGAATACTAGGGATATTCAAAGTGGAGAGTTTGGTTAAAAAATGTAGAAATTAAATATCATATGATTACAACAGGCAGAATCAAAGAACCAAGAAGAGTTACATATAGTAACTAAGAGAACATGGGAAAAGTTTGTACCATTTTTGGAGAAGATATGATGGAGGAGTGAAGTCAAATCTGCAATAGATATGGTAATAATAATGGAGGTAGGATTTGAATCCTATTTGGCATTGATACTGAGCGAAGAAGCCACATATATCGTTGTTGAACCTGAAGAAATTGCTATCACGGATGGATTCAGAATGCTAAAATTGTCTAGGAACCGGTCTATACTCGTAAAAAACCGATTGAGAGCCCTTGAATCGATCAAATCTCTGCGATGATATATTGTTCATTCGAATTCGTTTAAACGGAGATCACAGATAGAACAGGAATGCTGAAATTGTTCAGGAATCAATATTAAATCTTCAAGAACCGGATGAAAAACGGGTAAATCGGTGTAAGAACCACACAAATATAACAGAAAATATATTCTATGAGTCTCAAACCATAGAACGGAGGCTGAAAACATAATCAAAATGTCCACAAGCCCTAGGAATCGATCCAAATTTGCAAAAAAATGGGTCAAAAAGGGGCCGAACGTGTCTAAGAAAAATTACCTCAAATAAACCGGTGACATGGCAAGGTAGACTGACTGGGGTGATGACGTGGCGCTGAAGTGGCAATGACGTCGATGATGTGGATGTTGATTGGGCACTGACTGGGTGTTGACTGGGCAGATTAGGGTTGACGTGGCACAGGGTTTGCTGAGGCAGCGCGTGGGTCTGAGCAGAAAAGACGAGCATAACTTCTGGAATCGTGTGAGAGCACGTTAGTCATTAGATCTGAACTAAGTTGGTGGTTTTGAAATTCCCTCATCGAGATGATTCCAATGATATGCTATACGATTGATTTGGAGCCCAGGTTGAGGTGATAGAGCCCAAAATTCGAGACAGTACAGCTTGGTGGCACTATAGGCTGTGTGAGGTAGGTGAGGGCTCATCGGTACTCCAGTGGCAGTGATTTTGGTGGCGTTGTGTTTATCTCTGCAAAACAAAGATGGTGGTATATTGGTTGTTGATACTGGAGTGGTGATGAGGCCTATAGCAAGGACGAAAACCACGGGAAAAAAGAGAAGCGGCGGTGGAAGTTTTAGGGTTTCAATTTTTTTAGAGAGAACAGGTTCATGAAAGACTTGCTCTTGATACCATTTTTAGATAATTGAGAAGTGGGAATGTGAACAATATATTGATATGATGAGGGTAAAATCGAGTCCCTCCACATGTCAGCCACCTGACTTGCCACATTACTAGCTCCACGTCGCGGCGACCTGGATCAGTCCGGTGTATAGACAGCCCAAACGAATTTCCCAGGTCGGTCGATGGGAAGCATTCCAAGATCTCCGGCCAGCAGCTCATCTGAAGGATCGTCGCGTGATCACAAGTCGTAGTGCCCAGACTGACTTGTGCCTAGTTGCCCAAGCCAATCTACTAATGTTCCAGGTCGGCCAGTATCTCCGCCATCACAGTAAAGGGCCCATGGCTCTAATTAACTGTGTCGCCCACGCGTCTGACGACTTAACGCTAATTCGAGCTTAAGGCCCTAATCTTACTAAAGCTAATCACACTTCCGCCTATAAATAAAAGGCTTCTCCAACACATTTGGGGAATGAGAGAATAATTCTAGAGGGAGAAACTCCACCATAGGTCGCTTAGATAGGTCAAGGTAACAGTAACTTCCTGATCTATATTTCTACCCCGGGCTCTTACTCTCACGCCAGAGGGGACACGCCGGGAAAAACCCGGCCCGTCTTATGTGCAGGTGACAGATTGGAGCTCGACCCGAAAAACAGCTACGAACACAAGACCCGGGCTCAGACGCAGGTCGAACCCAACCTATCCAGCCCGAATGCAATACACAAGGACGATCAATCATCATATCCCTTCTTCCCAATCTGGAAGTGTCCGGACCATATTGTTGGTCGGCCAATTTTCGACATCAACAGATTTTGTGAAAACGATACACATAATAAAATGATAGAACTATTTATAAGGGAATTGAGGGCTTTGCGCTAATAAGACAAATGCTCTGAGCCTATATATTACATTAACAATCATGGTCCTCGTCGAGCTCTTCTGGAAGAAGCTCGAAAATCAGTACAATTGGGAGCTGATGCGCGATGATTTGGAGATGGTTAATGAGGCTTTTCTTGTCGTCCTCGTTTAAATCCCTATGTTTAATGAAAAATAGGTTTTTTTTCTCTCTCTGTGTATTTGTGTGTGTTTTGTGCAGTTGATTTGTTGATGATTATTCGTACTGTTTCGTTATTTGGGTATTAGGGAACATGCGATTTATAAGTTGTTTTCTCTTTGTAAGTTGTCCTGTGCCGCTAAACTGCATCTTCCTCTGCATAAACACCAGTGTTTGTTCCAAGTTACCGAATCGTACCGTTGTGCAAATCCCACTCCATTGATGAAGCTTAGAACTCTTTGTGTAGTTCTTTGATGGCGTGTTTGGGACAAATTTACAAGATCTCAATGGTGGCCGTCAAATTGTTTCGTGATTGAAGTACTCCATGATTACACAGACCCCATGGTCAATGTAACTCGAAAATCTAACCATGTTTCCAAACAGTTCTTGGCTCCTAGTTGATATTCAAAGGAATAAGCGCTCAAGTAAATTTTTGAAACTAACAAATTTAAAACCACTAGCTTCAAGTTCTATTGAATTCCACAAAGGCCGTGTGTTCATTTTGCTCAAATTGTTTAATTCATAATGTTGGGCCTTTTCCTTTTTTTTATACAAATCGTTACCTTATGCGGTAAGCACTCGTTGAAGTTTGGCATTTTAAGTTGTTTTTTTATCATTTCTCAGATCAATGATCGAGAGAGACACAATTGCAGCACTCGCGGTCATCGATTTGAGGAGGAGGAGTGCTGCAATGGTGGGTGGAGTGCAACAATGTTGTTTTTCGCGGTCATTGATATGAGAACGAGGAAAGAGAGTATGATGGAGTGAGAAATAAGGATAACACAAAAAAACTGAACCGATGAGCAACTACGAGAAATCATAATGGTTTGGTTTTAAAACCGATTAAATGGTTTGATTGAGGCTTTGGTTTTGAAATTAGCAACCGAAACGGTTTTGATTTTGATTTTCGGATAGAAACCACGAAACTGAACTGCAAAACTGCGAAATCGATATTTTAGATATATTTTTATTACATATATACCCTTATATATATATATATATATATATATATTTACACTTTCATCCATTTTATATATACGTGTGTAAAGGGATTTAGGGTTTCATTTCTAATTAGTTATTTCACAACCGTTGTTATATTTCTTTAAGTATGGTTACTGGTTAGAAATTTTAATTATGGTTATGGGTTAGAAATTTTAATTATGGTTATTTTATGGTTTGGTTTTAGTTTTTAGAATTTATATTTTATATTTTAATTATGTTTTTGTTTATATAAAAAAAAAACAGAGGACCGCGGTTTCGTGATTTTAGTTTTGTTTTTAGTTTTTATAAAATTGAAAAAATCTTAAATGGTTTCATGGTTTTGCTGTTTCAGTTTTGGTTTTGTATAAATTTAAAAAGTTTGTTTTTTTATAAAAAAAAATAAAAAATCGGTAGTTTTGGTTGCAGTTTTGATTTGATATATTTCTAATGGTTTTGGTTTTATATGAAATCGAACCGAAACCGAACCAATGACATCCCTAGTAAGAAATGGAGGAGGAGAGAGAGAGAGAGAGGTGATTGATATGTGAAAGAGGAAAGAAAAAAGAAAAAAGGAAAAAAAATAAAAAGACTATTTTACCCTTAAAAATGATTTTTCTGTTAGTTTGGATGGAAAAACTAATAGAATGACCAATTAAAATCAGTTAAATACTTAGAGGGTTTAAATTAAAATGAACGAACTTATTGGATTATATAGCAACGTGTCAATAGTTAGAGAGTTTAAAATATATTTTGTCCTATATTTTATATAAATTTGTGGATTGTATATCAACAACTCTAAATTTTTTAGAAGTTATATATAATTATATGGTGTAAGACAGAATTTTTTTTAAAAATTTGAGAGAGAAACAAAAGCAATTGATTTGCAATTCGAAATCATGAAATTTTCAAAGCCTATAGCAAATTGAAAAAAAATGATTTCGCTTTTTTTTTTTTTTTTTTTTTTTTCAAAACACTCCAAATTGTGCAAATTTATAAGATTAACACTCACTAAACCCCTTGGTTTCGCTTCTTTTACGACAAAACATCGGTTGTTAGATAAACTTAAGCAATTGATAAAAAAATCAAAATCACGAAAGTTGCAAAGATTATATATCACCTTGAAAAAACTCGATTTTATTACTTTTTTTAAACACTCCTAATCGTAAAAATTTAAAAAGTTATAACTCACAAAACCCCTCAATGTCGCTACTTATACCACAAAAGATCATTCTAAAGAGAAACATAAGCAATTGACCCAACATGGGGAAATAAATTTGCCCTTAAGTCCAACCCAATCTGGGAGCATAAAAAAATTGAAAGGACAAACAGATATTATCTGACTCAACTAGACCCAACTCAGATGCATGTATGTTAATTGATATTAAATAATTCATTAATTTTAATTTTGAGATTTGGTTGTTAATTCTAACGAAACATATAACCACTGCACTTAAATTTAAATAATGAGTTATAAGTTCTGACAAAATACCATATAAATGTAAAATGCGAAGCTATTTTGGAACATAATTTCATTCAACACTTGTTACATTTCAAGACAAATTCAAATCAACAACAGATACTAAATTACAATATGCACCTTAAATTTTCAACTATTGCACATTATACCCCAAAAGTTTATAAATTACGGTGGCGTTTGGTAACCGTTTTTGTTTTCATTCCAGCAGTAGGATGGGAATGGGATGGCAATTTTGTTTTCTTTTTGGGAGTAGAATCGCGTTTGGTAACGATAATTTTTTTTTTTTGTTTTGGGAAGGGAATTGTGTTTGGTAACAATTTTATCCTAAAATCTTTTTTTTTTTTTTTTTTTTTTTTTTCTGTTTTGGCTTGACGGCGGCGGTGCTTCGGCGACGCCCGGCCGGCGCTCCGGCAACGGCAGCCGACGGTTCTCCGGCGTCGGAGACGGCGGTGCCCCCGCTGGCGATGACCGGACGGCAGTGGCGCCGGCGATGCAGGCCGGGAGACAATGGCGCCGTCGCCGGCGACTACTGGAAGTGGCCAGAAAATTTCCGGCCGGACGGTGACCGGCGGCGGCGGCAGACGGTGGCCGGCGGCGGCGAACGGTGGTCGACCGGTAGGTGAATAGTGACGATGGGTTTTGGGAATGGAATAGAAATAATGAGAAACAACTTTTTTTTGTTTCTCATTTCTTAAGAAAAAAGTGGGCACAATTCTCAAATGGGAATGAAATGGAAATGGAAACAAAAATTACCAAACGCTATTCCCAAACAGAATTCCCAAAAATCTGGGAATGGAATGGGATGAAAATGGTTACCAAACGGGGCCTACATTTAAGATAATTAAACAATTGGACATCTTATACAAAAGTTACTAAATATAGGGGTGTAATGTATAATTTATCCACAAATTAATTGATCACATTGCATTTCTTCCTTATCTCTCGTGAAGTTCCGGCAAGAACTTCGATTGCACCTATTTTCTTTATCGATTGGCTGAACTCTATGAAGAATTTCCATCACGGGCAAGTATTTTGTTGACGATTATTTTGCAATTTGTGCGTCCTTCATGCCACATGAACATTCTCTGGCGATTTCGTGGTGACTCACCTTTCGCTAACGAACTCCTCGTTTGATCCTGCTCGCAAGCTCGGTCCTTGAGTAGGTCCTGGGATCCTAATACTTACGGGTTTCTTTGAACGCATCGTTCTTTTATGAGAATTTTAGCTCACCGTTGGTGGCAGACCTGGGCCCACGTGGCCCGCGTACATCCTGGGATCCCTTTTTTAAGTTTTTTGGGCTTTTGGCTAAGTGATCCACGATCAAATCCACCACATTCACAATGACAATGTAAATTTGTTAAATAACGAATTTTGAACGAGTTATTAATCGAGCTGAGCCTAACCCTAATTTTGGACCGGTCCAAGTACGGGTTTCAATTGGACAGTTGATGGTACTGGTTCCCCTGCGCATCCGGGTTTGAAAAAGTAGCATAATTTTTTGCCCGCCACGATACTAATCATCAGAAAACCCAACCATAAAACCCTACTCAAAAGTCTACAGCTCAACTCTCAGTCGTTACTCCCTCTGCAACTCGATTTCTCCCTCGAACGTTGGAAAAATTTGTTTCTTTACCTACTAATGTCTTCGGAGTTACATCCAAGGTTCAAATTTCAACTTCAAGAACTCCAATTCTAGGGTTTTCGTATTTGGTTTGGTTCTGCGGGTTTGAAGATGTCATGGGAGAACGAGATTGTGTTGCGAGACGTCGCCAATGCTGGCATCGTCGTGACTGATCGAATTGGTCGAGAAATTTCTTCCCAGATCGACCTCGAAGAAGGTCTAGAGGCTGCTAGATATGCTAGTCATCCTTACACAACTCATCCTAGGGAGGTACTTCATTTTTTTGGCTGAATTTTTTGTACCCATTGCGTGGAATTTCCTTTTAAAGATTAATTATTTTCATGTGGAATTTCTGGCTCTGATGAGTTTGCTAAGGAAAGCTGAAAGAGAAGATTGTTGGTGCCAAATAGTTTTTGTTGAGAATTGCCAGGGTTTAGATCAGTTTTTGTTTGAATTTTTCATCTTACACTTTTATTTAATTTATTTTTTATTTTTAATTCTAGAGGGTGAGTTTGGGGACAGCAGAATAGATTTCTGTATCGCGAAGCCTAAATTTCCATAATTTCGGAGAAAACATTGGAAGAAATTTGAATTGGGTTTGTTGAGGTTAATTTCCCCCTGAAAGTTATCAGAGAACACTGAACCCCAGTGAATTCATGTTTTGCAATGTCCCTCCGATAAAGTTTGGCAATTTAAAACTTTGTATCGAATATTGCCAATTTAAAAACTTTATAAGTAAATGAGAAGTCTTATGTTATAATTAGTTTTATTAGAAGTGTATCTATTGGGCTATTGGCTGTTTCCAAATCACAGTCTTTATGGTCTTATCTCACAATTTTCTATTTATTGGATATGTATTGAAGCGCACACTTCATGTACCATTTATTAGGGCACGTGGTGAACTGCATTTTTCCTCCTGATTCTTCTATACATGAATATTTTATGATTCTGTCGTCTCAGGGACATTCTATCTTCCTGGTACCTTGTCCCAAAGAGTTAGTTGTCTAACGTAATTCCCACATGTTCATTTTATTGTGGCCGTTCAAGAAGTGGTTTAAGTAACAGTTTAGGTGTTTGAGGCAATACATTATTTAGAAAGTTCATGCCTGAAGGCGAGGAAGTGGTCTACTTAAAGCTTGTATTGTCGGAGATGTTAGTATTGCTTAATGCATTGCAGAAGTTGATCTTTTTCAAGTGCGTAGTTAATCAGAAATGTTAAAGATTTTATATATTTATTTTTGCGGTTATACACCACACAGTCGCCCACATTGTATTTTTCCATTGAACTTCGTGCATCTGCTTGGTTATAATTTCACTTGCACTGTGATCTCATATATGTTATTACAGTGGCCTCCTCTGATTGAAGTTGTGGATACTTGGGAGCTGCCTCCTGTACTTATTGAAAGATACAATGTTGCTGGTGGAGAAGGCACCGCTTTATGTGGAATATTTCCAGAAATACGCAGAGCATGGGCATCAGTTGACAACTCTTTGTTTCTTTGGCGTTTTGATAAATGGTGAGGAAGCTTTGTTTGATGGATTATGAGGTTATATTCCACAGTTTCATTTCTTGAGATTTCCCTCTCATTCAAACATTTATGATGTGGACAACATATATTTTAGTAAGTCACTCATACAGAAGGGGCAATTAATGGGCTTATTGTTGAGACCTGGTCTACCTTTATATATGACTGTGTACTTTAACATTGTTTTTCGTAATATTCTACCTAACTGTATAATAGGGTTGTAGTCTTAGTCATTTTTTTTCTTCATGGAGAAGTATTACATGGATGGGAGAAATTGTTTTATGTAATTGATGTCCATTAAATAATTTATCTCGAATTGCTACTTCTTGAACAATTTTTCCATATTTTTACATCTATCGCCCCTAAACTTTTTGTAACCCAATCGGAGGCATATAAATACTTGTTGCAATAATATTTTTCACCTATAAAATGATCTTCATTAAGGTAATTTTATCTCTTACTTTTGTAACATTAACACGTTTACATCTCTATCTTCCATCATTAAATCAACTTCATCTCCTTCCCTGTGAGTTATTATATGTTCCGTGCTATTAATCTGTTCTTGTGGATTTAAATTCCTTATCCTCACCTTTTCACTGTAATGCTGGATCCCGGGGCTATTTGACATCCTATGGGTGCTGGTTCAATGAATTTTTTCCGTGCCATGGCGTTGCCTTCCCTTGTCGACTTCTCACTACACTCAGCTGCTGGTAATGTAGTGTGTTGCAAGCACTGAATAGCAAAATGTGTATTGTATGGAGATTTAAGTTATAAAGGTCTGGCAATGTTTTATCCCCCCCCTTTTGGGCTTGAGACTGACTGTGTGAAGAATCACTGCTTCATGTAGCAAGCAGAAGCAGAGTTAGTTCTCCAATAACATGAAGAACTTGATATATGTTTTAAAGTCACTAGTGTCAATTATTTAATAATCGGATGCCATTTATTTAACTGGGTCGTATGTATCTCTGTTCAAACCGTCTTCTGTTTCTGCAGCTTTAGATTTTACAGTATACTGTTTGCAATATATCTCTTTCTATTTAGGGATGGTCAATGTTCAGAGTATAATGTGGAGGAACAAGCTATCTGTGCTGTGGGGTTGGCCAAAGCTAAACCTGGCATCTTTGTGGAGGCCATCCAATTCCTTTTAGTATTAGCAACTCCTGTTGAGGTAATAGCTTGTTCACTATTTGTTTGCTAATTTTCAGTGCAGTAATATAACCACTTGCAAACTTTCTCATTGTTGTTGTTATTTTTAATTAACCGCCTCACTGAATGGTATTAAGAACTGTCGATAGACCTATTGTATTTTGAATTGCTTTCTCTTCTCCCTCACTTCCTATTTAGATGATTGCTAAAGAGAATTTTGAAAAAAAAATTCCCCTTGCAGGTTGCTTCCTTCTCATTGCTAAACAAAAAGAGTATTAGAAAACATTAATTATCTAGATGGTTGCGAATCAGAATAAACATTGGAACTAAATTTATGAATCCGAAACTTTTTAGCTTAATGCACATCATACACTATTTTTTCATTGATAAATGAAGAAATAATGGTATATGTTCTTTCATAGTATTAGTTTGAATAGTGCATTAAACATTTGCTCGCCAAATTAACATTTTTCTTATATATCAGGCATATCAGCATTGATCATCTGCTCGCCAAAAATGTTCTATGATAGCAGTCATCCCTAGTGTAGCACAATTAAAGTTTGCATTTCAACTGTGTTCCTTTTCTGTTTCATACTTTCATTTACCTGAACTTTTTGAGTTTCAGATTACTTTTGTACATAGTGAAGTTTTTATGAACCTAAGTCCTTATTTTATATTGTCGGTGTTTGTTTTCCTCATTTCTTATCTGTGACTGCACTTATCTTCTATTATTTTGTGACATCTACTTCCTTTTTGGATCTTTATGTTTGTGTCTGTGTTTTTCTTTTTTCATTTTACTTTAGTAGTGGTGGGTGGGCACAAAAATTTTAGTTATTTTCTTTTGGAGTTGGTATTTCAGGTATTCCCTTTGGTCTTGATTTTTTTTCTTAAAGGTTTGTACATGTTATACAGTCTAGTTATTCACACTTCCTTCTACTGTGCTCAGTTGATTCTTGTAGGAGTATGCTGCTCTGGAAGTGGTGATGGGTCGGATATGTATTCAGAGATTACACTTCAGTCCCTGCCAGAGTATACAATACCATCTGATGGAGTAACCATGACATGTATCACTAGTACTAATAGAGGTCATATTTTCATGGCTGGCCGTGATGGCCACATTTATGAAATGCATTATACTACTGGTTCTGGTTGGCAGAAGCGTTGTCGTAAAGTTTGCCTAACTGCTGGTCTGGGAAGCGTCTTTTCAAGGTATGCTTCATTTCTAAAAATTGCTCTCTTAGAGAGGTCACTATTGGCTGCATGGCTGCACCACCCTTATCATCGCATTTTGTATTTAGTTCTTCTTTCTAGGATAGCTTCGAATTTCACTTGGGAAGCATTTGAGCATTTTTTACTTAATGTAGAGAATTTCATTTCAAAAAGTTGAGGATTAATCTATTGTCACGTTCTCATTGTATTCTTGATTGATCCCGAAATTGACTAATAGAATTATTCAATTTGTCCATGATTAGTATTTTCTTAGGCCTTAGAATACGGTGTTTTTCATCCTAAAGATAAAGAATGAAAACACAATTCCTGAGTTTCAGTGTTCATGTTCTTATTTCATGAACATGTATTTTACAATATATGACACCAAAACTGCTTGCAAACATAGTTCTTTTTATTTATTAAGGTTTCTAGCTAGAATTCCCCTTGTACCTTTTTTTTTAGTTAAATTTGTATGAACATCAGAACATGTTTACATGTACTTGTTGCCTTGTCCCCCACATATAACATAAGTGAATTATGAAGCAATGTAATTCCAATCATCTCCTAACGAGTAGAATCATTCCTGAAAAAGTTTTAATTATTAGAGATTATCATGTGACTAAATTTTAATTATTCTTTTGAATTTATGCCATTGGTGACTTTATATATTTCTCAAGCTTCCATTTCTAGTGGGAACTCTAATACAGCCCTGTTAAGCTTCCATTTCCTAGTGGGAACTCTAATACAGCCCTGTGTGTATCCCAAAATAATTGAGTTTTGAACTGGATTTTATCATTTAAAATTCCACAAACATCCATCTATTGGCCGTGTAATGATCCTTAACCTGAACTGTGGACAGTTTTGCACATAACTGTTCTGATTTTGTGCTTTCTTTCTTTTAATACAGGTGGGTTGTTCCAAACGTGTTCAAGTTTGGAGCAGTTGATCCTATTGTTGAAATGGTTGTTGATAATGAGAGATACCTTCTATATGTTCGAACAGAAGAAATGAAAATTCAAGTCTTCTCTTTGGGACCAAATGGGGATGGACCACTTAAGAAGGTGGCGGAAGAAAGAAATTTGATAAATCAGAGGGATCCCCACTATAGTGGCAGACAATCAGCAGGGTCGAGGGCTCCTTCGCGATCAGCAAAAACATCCGTAGTTTGCATTTCACCTTTGTCCACATTGGAATCAAAGTGGCTGCATCTTGTTGCTGTTTTATCAGATGGCCGAAGGATGTACCTTTCCACTGCCTCCTCTGGTGGAAACACTGTTTCTGTTGGAGGATTCGGTGGTTTCGGTAGTAATAATCAAAAGCCAAGTTGTTTAAAAGTCATAACAACCAGGCCTGCTCCTCCTCTGGGGGTGGGTGGTGGGCTTGCTTTTGGAGCCATGTCTCTTGCCAGTAGATCTCAAAATGAAGATTTGTCACTAAAGATCGAGTCAGCACATTGTGCTGCTGGCACTCTTGTTCTTTCTGATTCATCTCCATCAACCACATGTTCTCTTTTGATTGTGAACCGGGATTCAACCACACAATCCTCCTCCTCTGGTAGTTTGGTAACAGGTGCGAGGAATTCTAGGGCACTAAGGGAATCAGTATCTTCCCTGCCCATTGAAGGACGAATGCTTTGTGTGGCGGATGATATGCCTCTACCAGACACAACAGCTGCCTTGGAGTCCCTCTATTCACAACTAGAGCTCTGTGGATTGGGTAGCCTAGGGGAACCCTCTGAACAGGTTGTGAAGCTTTGGGCTAGAGGTGATCTTTCCACTCAACATATATTGCCGAGAAGGAGACTTGTTGTGTTCAGTACCATGGGCATGTTGAAGCTGGTTTTCAACAGACCGGTCGACATTCTGAGGAAATTGTTAGAATCCAACTCACCAAGATCTATATTGGAGGACTTTTTCAATCGTTTTGGAGCTGGAGAGGGAGCTGCCATGTGTTTACTGCTGTCTGCAAGGATAGTCCAAACTGAAAATTTGATTAGCAATATTGTTGCTGAGAAGGCAGCCGAGGCTTTTGAGGACCCACGAATTGTTGGAATTCCACAGCTTGAAGGTATTGGGGCATTGTCTAGTACTAGAACTGCAGCTGGGGGATTTAGCATGGGGCAGGTTGTTCAAGAAGCTGAGCCTGTGTTTTCAGGTGCTCATGAAGGGCTCTGTCTGTGCTCATCAAGGCTACTATTGCCATTGTGGGAGCTTCCGATTATCGTGACAAAAGGTGGCACTGGTTCTTCAGATGCTTCGCCAGAAAGCGGGATAGTTATGTGTAGGTTATCTGTCGGGGCAATGCAATTTCTAGAAGATAAAATCCGTTCGATAGAGAAGTTTCTAAGGTCTAGAAGGAATCAAAGAAGGGGACTTTATGGATGTGTAGCTGGTTTAGGAGATCTGACTGGTTCAATTCTAATTAGCAGTAGTTCAGAACTTGGTGCCGGAGATAGGGGTATGATACGGAATTTGTTTGGTTCTTATTCTCGAAATATGGAGTCCAACGAAGGTGGGGCATCTAATAAGAGACAACGCCTTCCGTACAGTTCCGCAGAATTAGCTGCCATGGAGGTAATCTGATTTTGCATTTATTTTTGGTTCTTTATAATTGTTTTGGATTGTCTTTTTTTATTTTTAGAACTGGATGAATATGATATAGGTGAGAGCAATGGAATGTATCAGGCAATTGCTCCTTAGATGTGGTGAAGCTCTGTTTTTGCTCCAACTTGTTTCTCAACATCATGTTACACGTTTGGTCCAAGGATTTGATGCAGCCACAAAGCAGGCGTTAGTTCAGATGACCTTCAATCAGCTAGTCTGTTCAGAAGAAGGTGACAGACTTGCTACCAGACTTATATCGGCTCTGATGGAGGTACTTCATATTCAGTTATTTGTAATCCCTTTCTTTTGGCTTCTTTTGGAAGGGAATATCTTATTGTATTTGTTATGTTTCTATCTGGCATTATCACACTTGATGTCATCTGTTTCTCCAGCATTATACTGGTCCTGATGGCAGGGGAACAGTGGATGATATTAGTGGGAGACTACGGAATGGCTGTCCTAGCTACTTCAAGGAGTCCGATTACAAGTTTTTCTTAGCTGTGGAATGTCTTGAGAGAGCTGCTCTAACTTCCGATACTGGTGAGAGGGAAAATCTTGCTAAGGAGGCATTCAACTATTTGAGTAAAATTCCCGAGTCTGCAGATCTGCGAACTGTTTGCAAGCGCTTTGAGGACTTGAGGTGTGTTCACCTTTTTTTTTTTTTTTGATGGACTGGTCTTTCATTTTTCTCTCTTTATATTATTATTGTATATTTGATCTTGGGGGGGGGGGGGGGGGGGGGCGTTAGATGCTTAACGGAGATTTATGTAAATTAGAGAGTTGGCTTACGTTAAATTATAAAGGTTTTAATTGATTTTTCCTAAAAATATATGGGTAAAAGTGTAAATTTACAAAAGGTGTGTGTGTGGGGAGGTGAAGGCGTCGAGTCCCACCGAGTCATAAGGTGGATATGCTATTGTGTCCGACCTCTTATGGGAAAGGTTTTGCAGATTTTATGAAGCTGTAGTTCGCTTACCTCTGCAGAAGGCCCGTTAGATGCTTAACGGAGATTTATGTAAATTAGAGAGTTGGCTTACGTTAAATTATAAAGGTTTTAATTGATTTTTCCTAAAAATATATGGGTAAAAGTGTAAATTTACAAAAGGTGTGTGTGTGGGGAGGTGAAGGCGTCGAGTCCCACCGAGTCATAAGGTGGATATGCTATTGTGTCCGACCTCTTATGGGAAAGGTTTTGCAGATTTTATGAAGCTGTAGTTCGCTTACCTCTGCAAAAGGCCCGTTAGATGCTTAACGGAGATTTATGTAAATTAGAGAGTTGGCTTACGTTAAATTATAAAGGTTTTAATTGATTTTTCCTAAAAATATATGGGTAAAAGTGTAAATTTACAAAAGGTGTGTGTGTGGGGAGGTGAAGGCGTCGAGTCCCACCGAGTCATAAGGTGGATATGCTATTGTGTCCGACCTCTTATGGGAAAGGTTTTGCAGATTTTATGAAGCTGTAGTTTGCTTACCTCTGCAGAAGGCCCGTTAGATGCTTAACGGAGATTTATGTAAATTAGAGAGTTGGCTTACGTTAAATTATAAAGGTTTTAATTGATTTTTCCTAAAAATATATGGGTAAAAGTGTAAATTTACAAAAGGTGTGTGTGTGGGGAGGTGAAGGCGTCGAGTCCCACCGAGTCATAAGGTGGATATGCTATTGTGTCCGACCTCTTATGGGAAAGGTTTTGCAGATTTTATGAAGCTGTAGTTCGCTTACCTCTGCAAAAGGCCCGTTAGATGCTTAACGGAGATTTATGTAAATTAGAGAGTTGGCTTACGTTAAATTATAAAGGTTTTAATTGATTTTTCCTAAAAATATATGGGTAAAAGTGTAAATTTACAAAAGGTGTGTGTGTGGGGAGGTGAAGGCGTCGAGTCCCACCGAGTCATAAGGTGGATATGCTATTGTGTCCGACCTCTTATGGGAAAGGTTTTGCAGATTTTATGAAGCTGTAGTTCGCTTACCTCTGCAAAAGGCCCAGGCACTTGATCCTGCCGGTGATGCTTTCAATGAACAAATTGATACAGGAATTCGAGAACATGCACTTGCTCAGCGTGAGCAGTGCTATGAGATTATCACCAGTGCTTTGCGTTCTTTGAAAGGTGAAGCTTCACAGAAGGAATTTGGGTCTCCTATCAGAGCTGTGGCACGATCCGTCCTTGATCCAGCCTCTCGTAAAAGATATATATCTCAAATTATTCAACTAGGTGTGCAGTCATCTGATAGAGTTTTTCACGAATATTTGTACTGTACATTGATCGATTTAGGCCTTGATAATGAACTGCTGGAATATGGAGGCCCAGATTTGGTCCCTTTTCTGCAAAGTGCTGGGCGGGAGCCTATACAAGAGGTTTGCCTTGTTATATTCATCGAAACGCATTTATCTGACCCCAACTATATGCATTTATTGATTTATTTTTTATTTTCATAGCATAGGCACTGTTTTATAACACTCTTTTAAGCTTTTAACACACTTTTAAGCGGTGAAGTACTTAATTTTAAGACGGGCGATGGTTTTGCACTTAAAAAAAGTAATTTTAAAAAACAGTAAAACCATGATTTTAAACACTTTTTTCCGAAAAGCAAGAAATAATTTCTTTTTGTTTCTTCGATTTTTATATTTAATAAATTGATGGAGTAAGATTTCTCCGCTCTTTTCTTTCCAACCATCTATGATTTTTTTCCTTCAGATTAAGAGATCATTTATAGGGACAATGCTTAGATATTATCTCTATACTATCAAATACACTCTTGTTTTTTTTGGCTTTTGCTTTCAAGTAAAAGTATTTATTTTTTTATTTTTTTTAAAAGTCTTAAAAAAAAAAAAAAGCATTACTAAACAGTGCGGTAGTAACATCAAATTTCTTAATTGGATGAAAACTTATTCATTTTCCTTGTCTAAAGCTTTTAAATGTGTAGAGTAACTATACTTGTATAATAAGTCGTCCTTTTACTTATCTGTCATTTTTAGGTTCGGGCTCTTTCTGCAGTAACATCAGCAGCTTCTCCTCTAGGTCATTCAGGAGTTCCTGTTCCATTGAATCAAGCAAAGTACTTTGAGCTCCTGGCACGGTATTATGTGATGAAGCGGCAGCATATTCTTGCTGCACATGTATTATTAAGATTGGCGGAAAGGCATTCGGCTGATGCAGGGGCTACCCCCACACTGGAACAGAGGTTTTTACTTTCAATCGTATCAAACAATTTGATGGAATCTCTGCTTAATTAATATTTTTCAAGATTCTAGCACAAAAACTGAGGAACAGTTTTCATGCAAAACACCCATTTGGGAACGTCAAAACTGAGGAAAAAATTTGAATATTTGACATATATACAGTTGACACATCAATGCCATTCATCTTGGAAATATTTTAAAAAAATTATATATAATTATATTTTTTTACTGTCAATTTCAGGCGTCAATACTTGAGTAATGCAGTTCTTCAGGCAAAGAGCGCTAGTGACGATGGTCTAGTTGGTTCTGCCCGAAGTGCTATTGATGAGGGACTACTAGATTTGCTTGAAGGGAAACTTGCTGTTGTTCAATTTCAAATAAAAATCAAAGAAGAATTGGAGGCCATAGCCTCTAGAATGGAAGCTTCTCCTAGCACATCACAGTCTGTTCAGGATGAATCTTTACCTGATAATAACAGTCGCCCCGTTGATCCCAATTTCATACGATCTCTGCGAGAAAAGGCCAAAG
Source organism: Eucommia ulmoides (assembly GCA_016647705.1). Taxonomy (NCBI): domain Eukaryota; kingdom Viridiplantae; phylum Streptophyta; class Magnoliopsida; order Garryales; family Eucommiaceae; genus Eucommia; species Eucommia ulmoides. The sequence continues at coordinate 12,556,720 of CM028333.1, read as the reverse complement.
AGTTATCGTTGGAGTTAAAGAGCATTACTCAACTATATAATGAATATGCAGTTCCCTTTGATCTCTGGGAGGTACGTATTTCATTTGCCATCTTTTTTGTTTGCTTTCCTCATCACATAAATTTTTATCTTGTATGTGTATAATATTTATATATGTGCGTGTATCTATAAAATTAGCAGACATTTGGTGACACATGTTTTAATTACTATAACAAAAAAAGTTAATTGAACGAAAAGTACTTTTACTTAAATGCAAAAGCGAAAAATTAAATTTGTGTTCGGCAATGTAGATATGATACCTTAGTATTAGCTATATAAACGATCTCTTAAACCAAAAATTATTAATGGTTGGAAAAAATTGGATGGAGAGGTGTTCTAGTCCATCTCTCTCTTAAAGTATCAAATCAAAGAAACAATGGAGGGATTATGGAACAAAGGATTATCCCGGACCTACACCGGGGTATTGGCAGTGATTTTCAAATCTCACAGAACAAAATGTGATACAATGAGATAGAATACAATAGAAACAAAGATAGGAAACGGGTTAGCTACTCGTGACGGTCAACTTTGAAAGAGTTTACTTTTTTGTTTTCTAAGAATACTTTGTAAGTGAAATTCAGAACTTTTTGCTTTTGTCAATGGCTCAAGGCCCCTTTACAGTCGCCCCAAAGTGAGATGCGTGCCTGACTGAAGTCGGTTGCATATGAAACATGTGAAATATATATATATATATATATATGTATATGTATATGTATATGTATATGTATATGTATGTATGTATATTTGTGTATGTATTTTGTATTATTATTATTATTCATAGCAGTAATGATATTATTACTTGAAATTGAATTAAATATGTTATGAATCACCATAGTATATTGTTGTAAAGAGCTATAAGGAAGATATATCTAGTAAACCATTCCATTTACTTCTTTGGTTAGAAGATATAGCTATAAAAGAAAACTAAGCACCTTTAAATTATCGCAATTGTGTGTTCTCAAAGTATTCTAGTTTATCATCCATTTATATTTGTGGTTCAAATATTGCACATACTGTTTTTTCCCCCCTTCAGATTTGTCTGGAAATGCTGTATTTTGCAAATTATTCTGGCGATGCTGACAGTAGCATACTAAGAGAGACCTGGGCCAGACTTATCGATCAAGCTCTATCCACTGGCGGCATTGGTGAAGCTTGTTCAGTTCTTAAAAGGGTCGGTTCTCGCATTTACCCCGGAGATGGAGCCCTTCTACCTTTAGACACACTTTGTCTTCACCTTGAGAAGATTGCATTGGTATAATTTCACTTCTATTTTTTTTTTTTTTTGTTTTACGATAAGGTGTGTCTGGATCAGCTTACGCGCATCTCGACTAATCACCTCCTTAGGCGATCTTAAAGGTGCACTCCCCTACATTGCCTCGTGCATTTAAGATTAAATTCAAGATTTATTTTCCGGATTGCTCTCCAGAAAAGTCGAAAGGGTCACCTCTCTTTGCCAACCGGATTAACACCTCTTGGGTTCTTATTCTTCTCCTAGATGATTTAACGAGGGTGTTTTCGGGGTTTCTTGTTATAAGTCCTTTTTTTGTTTTAATTTTTTTAATCCTATTTATAAGGTCACTTATTTTGTAATCCTAACCAAATTATTTTCAACTTATTTTTTAGCAAACCGGTATTGAATACATATGATATGATATCAAATGCAAATTCCACGTATAATTAACATTAACTCGATAGATTCAATTTAGTTGATGTTAACTGTAGGACTAAAAATTTATTCTTAGGACTGAAAGATAAAAGAGGAAACAACCAAGGATAAAAAATTGTGACTTGTTTCAGGGACAGTCTACTAATTTTCCCCTTTTTTTTAGGAGCGATCTGTTTCAGGGGTTGAATTTGTTGGAGATGAGGATATTGCTAGGGCTCTTATTGCTGCTTGTAAGGGGGCTGTAGAACCGGTATTGAATACATATGATCAGCTTCTATCAAGTGGAGCTGTTTTGCCATCACCAGCTTTGCGGTTACGGCTTCTTCGTTCGGTTCTGGGAGTACTTCGCGAGTGGGCGATGTCGGTGTTTTCACAGAGAACGGGAACAACTTCTTCGGGAGCATCTCTCATTCTTGGTGGACCATATTCAATAGACCAAACCACAAGTATCAACCAAGGGATTCGCGATAAGATTGCTAGTGCTTCGAACAGGTTGGTTATGTTTATTGTTTTTGTTTTTGGCATATAGGTTCTATTGTCTGTTTAAAAAACATGGAACAGAAGCAGAAAAAGTGAACAATTTTTTTTCCTCTGTTGTATTCCCAGATTATTAACAGAAGAGAATCATATTTTCTCTGTTTTTCTATTTCTGTTGCAAGTTTTATGGGAACAAAAGAACACCAAGGTGGCACTTGTTTAGTGTTTCTGTTCCTGGAAGTCTGTTCTAAAAATTGGGAAAACAACAGAAGCAATGTTTTCTTTTGTTTCTGTTGTTCTGTTTCTGTTCCCCATTTTTTAGTCAACAGAAACAAAAGTTTGAGAATAAAACACTAAACAAGTAGGACCTTTGGTTGCGTTTGTTTATTCTCTGTTTTTTTGTGTCCGTTACCTTGAAATTTGGGAACAGAAAATCTGGTTCTCTTCTGTTTCTTTAATTTGAGAACAATTTTTTCTCGAAGAGAGGAATTGTTCCCATATTTCTGTTTCTGTGGCAATTTTTTTTTTTTGGATAAAAACAGAAATATGGTAGAAGAAATGCTGAAAAAAGCCAGATTATTTCTGTTTCCAGAAAAATTGAAGCAGATACAGAAATTTGAGGACGATTCTGTCCTATTCCCGGAATTTTGTTATAAAAGATTTGCGAACACAACAAAAACAATTTCTACAGTTTGTTTTACATATTTCTGAAATGGAAAAACAGAAACGGAAACACTAAACAAACGCCAAACACAAAACTTATGTTTCCTTCTGTCGTCGTCGATATGTTATGGGTCTTGTTTGTATGAACAACAGGTACATGACAGAGGTAAGAAGATTGGCACTCCCACAGAGCCAAACAGAGGCTGTCTACCGAGGTTTTCGAGAACTCGAGGAATCACTCATAACCCCGTTCTCTTTCGACCGATTTTGATTCTTCTTTTTGTTTTCTTTCCTTGTATCAATCATTGCCCCAATAAAATTTTTGTCATATGATTATGATCTGTAATGTAATTTCATAGATTTAATGTTTAATTTAAAAGAGAAACTCTGCTTCTGCTTGGCTCCATATATGGTTTTCTTTTATGGATCTCTTCAGAGTTCAGACAGGAATGCAGACGAGAAAAAAAACAGGAGCATGCTATTTTAATTTTAAAATTATAATGTCAGTGTTTGAAGAAAAAAAAAAAAAAAACGCTAATCAAAGTCCGTTACTTATTGGGCACTCTAGTTAAGATTATTTGTTTGCTTGCAAAGATAATAAAATAGAATTATCCGGTTATTCTTGTTAATAAAACGAATAATTAATTTAGGCTCTTTTTGATAAAGTGTGTTTTTTGCACTTTTATTTTAAAAAGTAGGTATGTAGTTTTAAAATAATTTTTATTTTTATTTTTTTAATAGATTGATAAAGATTTAGGGTTTGTTTGGTGACGTTCTCATCCCATCCCATTTGAGATGAGATTGGATGAAAATTATGTTTCTTAGTAGGAGTAGAATCACGTTTAGTAGCAATAATTTTTTTTTGGTTGTGTTTCACCTTCCAATAAACTGTGACGATAATTCTATTTACGTTCTGGAGTATTTCGGGAATAGAAACATGTTTGGTAATGATCATTATTCTGAAATTGTTTCTTTTAATTTCTGAGAACAAAAACAAGAAACACGTTGGGTTGTAATTTGTTCCTTTCATTTTTCTTCTTAAAAGTGAATGGTGGCCGGCAGGGTGTTAGTGTGAATAGTTTTGTGGGAGTAATTGGGATTCAACATTTTTTTATTTCTCAGATTCTTAAGGAATTCATGAACTACTCCCAAAATTTTGGGAATAGAAATATGTTTACCGAATGCGTTATTGTACATTAATCCCAAAATTTTGGGAGTGAGAACATGTAATACCTGAAAATTTACATTTTTATAAAATATTATTTTATATAAGTTTAATATTTTGAGGACGGTTTTGCGAATTTGTGGTATAAACACATACTTGATAATTTTTGGAATTAAATGTTAAATTCTTACTTTTTAAAATATTATTTTTGGGTTATTTTGTATATTATGAAATTTATAAATAATATTTGATAATTTTAAGGAGATAAGTGTAATTACTGAGTTTAACATGAATTATTTTATAATTTAGGGGTATTAAATGTAAATTCCAAATTCTTAATACTTAAAGAATTCTATTACCAAAAAAAAAAAAAAAAAACACGTCGGCCACAAGTTTGATACTCATTTCCATAATATATAAATGTATATATTAATTTATGTGCATACTTGGTAGGGGTGTGAAAAAGTAATGATATTAATAAAGGAATTATGATTATCATATTAAGAGGTTATCATATTAAAGATTGAGAGGAGATTAAGACAAAATTATAGACACGCATAGGAAAGTCACAGTAGGAAATTTTGAGTGATTTTTCAGCAAGAAAATTATTTTGGTTCAGATTTTGATTTCGGATTTCATGTAGAATTTTTAACTCTTTTAATATATGTATTTAATTTTCCTATTGTGTGATTTATGCTATTATTGTTGTTGAATTCTACTTGTTAAATTTTATGAACTAATTATGATTATGTGAAAATTATGCTAATGTGTTTTATTTATTGTATTAATTAAATGCACGTATTAGAAGGGTTGAAATTCTACTGAGCGTTGGCTCACAACCCCACAGTTTGATTGCAGGGTTGGTGAGAACGAAGCGGCGACGAGAATTTTAGTTGAATTTTTATTTAATTCGTAATAGTTGTATTTATTATTTACAACTACCGTGAGCGAACCGGCACAAAATTCGAATTTGAAATAATTGTAATAGTTGTATTTGGAATTTTATAATTATATATACAACTAAGGCCACTGTTGAAATTTATTATTTTCATAATTATGAAATCATCAATCTTAATATTGATTATTTGAATTTGTAAATTATAAGAAACTGATTCAATATTATTTGATTCAATAAATTTTATGAGATTTTTGAATAGGAACTGATTCAATAGATTAAAAAGGAATTATGATTTAATATTATTTGATTCAATAAATTTTATGATATTATTGAATAGGAACTGACTCAGTAGATTTAAAAAAAATTATTTATTAGTTATATTTACAGTTATAGTAGTTATTTGTAATAGTTTTATTTACTATTTACGGTGGAAAAAATCGATGCAATAATTCTATAATTATACTTATTGTCGTAGCGGTGAAAGTTGTCAGAAATATAAAAATCGTCAGTGTTTGATTTCGGTAGTGTTTGGTTAATTTGGTTAATTATAATTTGAAAAAAAAAAATTGACATTGTAATAATTTCATGCAAAAAAGTGCCACTAGCATTTATAATTTACTGTGATATCCTAATAGACACAATTGATTTGATGATTCTTATTATAATTATAAGAATTTTATTATAATTTCTATTTGTAATAATTGTAATTAATATTTATCGTAGGAAAAAAAAATTGACTCGATAAATTGACAAATTATAATTGTCGCTGTAGCATTGTAAAAAAATTCCTGTATGCAATGAATTATTGGTCGCACAATTTTAATGTTAATTCTCCAAGGGGAGAAACCAAGTAACGACCCTGAGAAACCGGGTCGTTATAAAACAAAAATCAGGGAACGAAATACTGACCAAGAACTCTCTTATTTCTTTTCAATTATTTATGATTTTTTTAGATTGAGAAATTATTTATTTTTGTTTTTACTTTTAAAAAAAATATTTTTTTTTGTTAAATTATTATTTTTATTTTACCCCTATTAATTTATTTTTTTAAAAATCAAACAGTGTCTTAACAAAATATAATAATTAAATCAATAATATTTTGCTAATCCCCAAACAAAACAAAACTTGGATTTATTTGTATTCTCTTTAATTATTTTACTGTTAACGTGTATCGACATGCTTCGGCAACAATAAAATTCATCAATTATTATTTAGTTTTATAAAACTTAATAATTTTAACATAATTATAATTTTTTTGGGATAATATGATAATACAAAACTAAGATGCAAAACTTAAATCCACTTATAAGGTAAGATGCAAAGTTTAATTAATTTTCTTTATGGGTTGGTAAAATGTGAACAAGAGGGAAAAAATGTGTAAGAAACTGAATAGTTTTTATATATATATATAGAGAGAGAGAGGATAAATAAGAATGTGGGTTAATGAATTGTAGTTAATTCTGTGTTAACCATTTTTCTTCTTTGTAATATAAACTAAAATGCACCTATGATATATTGTGTTAAATTTAATGGTCAAATCTCAAAAAATCAAAATTATTAAAAGTATTTAATATTAATTGACATTTATACTCCGGGAAAAACAATCATTTACTTTTCTTTTTCATTTCATTTATTTATTTATACTTCTGGGTCGTAGTAGTTTAGGTTTAATCTAAGAGTATATTTATCATTTCATATAATTCTATTAATTATTTAACTATTGTACTTTAGTTTAAAATAAGAGAATGAAGTGCTCATCAAAATACCGTGTAAAGAAATAAAATACAATAGAAATTTTTGTACTTGGCACCCCTTAAATTTTGGATGAATCCCACTTCAATCTTTATACTTTTAATTTGGACATATTAGATTCTAACGTATCAAAATCACGTCAAATTGGTCCAAATTGTTAACATCGTCATTGTTTTGATGGAAATTATCCACATGGGTGATTTTCGTTAGAAAAAATGATGGAATTAACAATATGGACTCAATTGACACAATTTTGATACTTTTGGGTTTAAAAGTGTTCAAATTAAAAATATAAGGGTTAAATTGAGATTTCTCTGCAACTTTAGAGGTACAAAGTGCGAAACCTCAAATCAATATAGATTTTAAGATTTAAAGTTGAGTTGTGTTTTTGTGGGTTGGTAAAATGTGAAAGGGAAAAAAAAAGGAAAATGTGTAGGAAATTGGATATATATATATTTTTAAAAAAAAGTTCAATAAAAAGTAATTAGAAATAAAAAAACTGTGAGAAATTAGCAATCTTGCTTGGTATCTGATAGATTTATGGCATTGAGTTAACCATAATTATTTAGTTGGACTAATCCCTATTACTTAATAAATAACAAATGAATTGTTGGCCGAGTAAGCTACCTGAAAGGGGGGTGAAATTAGTAGATAAAAATTAATTCAAATAAAATACTTCAAAAAATTAAATAATTATTTTTTACTTTAAATTAATTAATATCTATATAGCAACAGAAATTAAGTATCAATTAGGTGCACATCAAACAACATAAAAATAAATAAATAAAAGAATGCAACATACTAGAAATTAAACTGGTTCACCGAGTTATTCTTGGCTAATTCAATCTCTCGAGTTCTGCGGAGAGTCGCATCCACTAATCACTATGATCCCTTTAACTAGGTAGGAATCAAATTCTTACAAAACGATTCTTTTCGCAGGTTTAGAATCAACTTTTACAATTTCATTTTCCCAAACTAAGGAATAATCTTTTCTTTTTCTCAGGCTCAAGAATAGCTTTATATTTTTCAGGCTCAAGACTAACATAATCCTTTTACAAGCTAAAGATCAAACATAATTTTTTTTATACCTTAGGCTAAGAATTAAACCTCACAATCACTCAAAGTATCATTTTCCTAAGTAGGATGAAATCTTTACAATTCACTCATAATTTAATTCTATTCAGGAATAATTAACACCTAATCATTTTATACTCTAGACAAAGATTGAAACCAATTACCCCTGATTAGACACTCCCAATAGTATCTAATCCGACACTCGACTCACAAATTACAAAATTGATAAGTGATTTTTCCACTTGGAGCTTTTACTACCCCAGATAAATTTGAACTCAATTAATGTCCTGATACTAGTGATAGAAATACAGTGAGAATTTTAAAATCTGATTTTAAACAAAAACGAGTAGCAAACAATTTAGCACGTAATCGGATTTTCTCAAAAAATCGTTTCAAAAATAATTTTCAATTTAAAATTCAAGAAAACGATTTCAAAGGTCAAATTCCAAGTAGAATATGATAATAGCAAACAATCAATTAATACTAATCAACTTGGAACAATCTCACCAGAAATTCACCGATAAATATGATAAGTAATGAACCCTCAAGTCGACAATCAACAATAATCCACTTCAAAATATCTCAAGAATGATTCTCAAGAAAATTCTTACAATACTCTCAGTATGATAACTCTAAGAAAGCACAAGAACTGAATAACTCTTTAGAATTGAAAAATGAATGGGATTATTGAAACTTAAAAAACGCAAGTTTATTTATAGGGGATTAGAATAAGCCATCTAATGGCTAGTTCTCACATTTCATGATAAATAATTACTCCAATAGCCCCCTTATATCATTAAGACTCATTCATGGTATAATTCACTTAATTATATCTTTTAAAACATTTAATTTAGTCCCTCAGATTTATACTTAATCTCAATTAGATAAGATAGAAAGAATTTCATGAATCAAATTAAGAGATATCCAAAATACTTGAACCATATTTATAGGGATATTAAAATATTAACTAAATAACTCAAAAACTATCAAATCCTTAAGATATCTCACATATCTTAACCATAAATGACTAGTAACGGCTACTTATTGGATCAAAACCATAAAAATCTCAAATCCTGAAACTGGGCATCGGTTAACCGACCAACACCCATCGGTCGATCGCCCAATTTAGGACGTAGGCCAAGCCAAAATTCCTTCGTCATAAGTCAACCGCTCATTTTGTATCTGTTGACCAAACGATTCAGAGAGTTTAATAAATCGTCTTACCTGTCGACCTAACGATTCAGAGAGTTTACCTTTTAACTATAAGTCGATTTACCTGTCGACCGGAAGATTTAGAGAGTTTGTCTCATTTACATAAGTCGACCTAGCTATCGATTGACCAATTCAGGGACTGAATCTTCTTCCCTACTCCATTCCATCGGTTGACCGATCAATTTGTGTAGGTTGACCGATTGAACTGGAACACTTCTCCTTAATTATTTTTCTACTAAATTTCTTCAATATTTTTGCTTCTTTAACCGATTTCTTTTCTCAGTTAACTCTACTAAATTCTTAAATTCAATTTTAATTAATTATGTTTCTTAAATCAATTGTTTCTTCTTCAATTACACATAGGAGCAAATATGTTAGTTAATTAGGATCTTATAAAAAACACACATAATTGTAAAAATATTTTGTGTCATGTGTGATCCTAATCGGGAGACATTAAGAGTAAAAATTTAACTTTCAAATTCTTTGATCTCTTAACATGCATCATCTTTGTCAATGTCTTTAGCATTCATTTAACATTTTTTCTCAATATCTTCATGATAATTTTTTCATTAGAACTAATAAACTGAAATACTCAATAAAATTATTAGTTCCACAAAAAATATCAACATTTAATTATCCATTAAAATCTTAGAATCAACATGAATTATAAAAGTAATTTTTTTTTGATGTTTTTGCACTTTGCACCCCTGAAGTTTTGGAAAAATTATATTTTTAGCACGTGTACTTTTAATTTGAACGCAACAATCCCTAAAATATTTAAATCGTTTTAAGTCAGTCCAAATCGACAATTTCGTCAATTTTTATGATGGAAATCAGTCACATGTCAGACATAGAATCATCCACTTGGGTGAATTCCGTAATAAAAAAATGACGAAATGACTGACTTGATACAATTTGGATATTTTAGAGTATAAAAGCAAAAAAGAATTTAGAGATTTTTTAACTTTGCACCCCATGAAGTTTTGGAAAAATCTTATTTTAGCGCTTGTATTTTTAATTTTTAACACATTAAATATTGAAGTATCGAAATCGTGTTACGTCAGTCCAAATCGATAATTTTGTCAATTTTTATGATAGAAATCAAGCACGTGTCAGACATAGAATCACCTACATAAAATAAGGGTTAATCGCATGTGTTAAACAATTCATTATCGCCGTCGATTATGCGGTCTCCTTTCTCTCGATAAACGGAGAGCGTTTTGATGGCTTGTTCAACGGGAGGACTTACCTTGATTATGACTATGGGTTTCTGGATCGAATTAACGAAGGATTCAGGATCATGGAAGCCAAACAGGGGAAGATTTCCTTAATTTTTGGCTCGTTCAACCGTCTCGTCGACTTATGAGGTTGTCTGATTGTAGACGAAGATGGGGAAGCCTTTCTCAACGATGTTCAGAGCGAGGTTTTGGCCCATGACCGCGAGGCCTGCAAGTCTGATTCTCGTTGGAGGAGCCATTGAATTTTTATGTTGAAAAATAAAAAATTAATCAATAAATTGTTCGGAAAAATTCACAAATTCATCATTTTCAAAGCCTCAAATTCATAGATCAATGATTTTTTGGGGGATTATAAACGGATCGTAAACCATACCAACAAATTGTTCCAGAAAAGCTTAATGGGTATATGAAAAACATAAAATTAATGAAACAACTATAACAATGATAAACACCCAGAAAGAAAAATAAATTACACTATCACCCCTCAAAGTCATGTTTTAATTTCGAATTAATCACTAGAAACATATCAAAGGGTAAAATAAGAATAATAATTGTGTATTTTGGAAGAAAATCACACAAAACATATCCCAGCTTAAAAAACTGCGTGTGAACTTCAAAATGGATGAAAAATGTTACTTTTACACTTTAGTCCAAGATCACAGGAGGACAAAGTGCAAAAGGTCCAAATTACAGGGGACAAAGTGCGACAGGTGCAAACAACAGGTGATAACGTGTGATTAACCCTAAAATAAAATACAATAGAAGTTTTTGCACTCTGCATCTCTTAAGTTTTGGATGAATCCCACTTTAGTCTTTGTACTTATAATTTGAACATATTAGATTTTAAAGTATTCTAATCGTATCAAAGTTAATCCAAATTGTAAACATAGTTATTGTTTTTGACGAAAATCATCCACATGAATGATTTTCGTAAAAAAATAATTTGGTTAATAATTTAAACTCAATTAACACGATTTTGATAGTTTCAAATTAAAAATAGAAAAATTATAGTGAAATTTAGAGGTACGAAGCCTCAAATCAATATAGAAGATTTAAAGTTGAATTGGGTTTTTTTGTGGGTTGGTAAAATGCAAAGGAAAAAAACACAAGAAAATATGTTGGAAATTGAATATTTATGTATTTATTTTTTAAAAAGTTTAATAAAAAGTAATTAGAAGTAAAAAACTATGAAAAATTAGCAATCTTGCTTGATAATTGATAGATTTATCGCATTGAGTTATCCATAATTATTTAGTTGGACTAATCCCTAATAATTAATAAATAAAAAATGAATTATAAAAGTCAAAATTTTTTTGAGAGTTTTTTTCACTTTTTACCCCCTGAAGTTTTGGAAAAGTTTTATTTTAGTCCTTAAACTTTCAATTTGAACATATTAAAGCCTGAAGTATCCAAATCGTGTCAAGTCAGTTTAAATCGGTTGTTCAATTAATTTTTATGATAGAAATAAATCACGTGTCAGACATAGAATCACCCATATGAGTGAATTTTGTCATAAAAAATAACAGAATGACTAACTTGATACGATTTGAATATTATTGAGTTTAATATGTTAGGTGCTAAAGTGAAAATTTTCTCTTAAACATTAGGGGTGTGAAGTGCAAAAAAGCCGAAGAATTTATCAAGGGATGGAAAAGAAAATTCAACACAGGAAATATACTAATTAACAAGAACATCACAATGGAGTTTTTCAACCAAAGACAAACTCTCCCTGACAAAGAAACCCATTTTCTTGGGGGGAGAGAGAGAAAGAGAGAGAGAAGAAATTGTTCTCTGCATCAACTCAGCTCGATCGTTTCTCTTTAATTTTTCGATTTAGATCGTATGCATCAGCCATACATATGCATCTACACATAATCGGTAGGAAGACGATTCAGTTCGAGCAATAGTAGACAATGAAGCAGCTTTAATTGTTTCGTTGATCGAGTGTGAGAGAGAACTCTAGAGTTTACTATGGCCGACGTGTCCTCTGTAGTGTCGACTTCCGTTCTACGAAACCTCTCCGACAAGCTATATGAGAGGCGGAAGAATGCCGCCATTGAGGTGTTTCTCTCTCTCTCTCTCTCTCTCTCTCGCTAGGGTTGTGAATTCTATATCTCTGTGCGAGAGGATCGTATGTTTTGGATGTTGAATTTTGTTGGGTATTTTTTCTTTGTACAGGTCGAGGGGATTGTGAAGCAGCTGGCGGCGGCCGGAGATCACGATAAGATTACAGCTGTGATCAATTTGTTGACCACTGAGTTCACGAAATCTCCGCAGGTTAATCACCGGATGGTGAGTTGAATTGATAAGAGAAGATGGATGCGGCACTATGCATTCATCACTTCAATAATGTCAAAGTTACTTTAATTTTTATACTATTTTCTTGTGTTCTACAGTGGTTTTTTGTGTTGATTAATCGAGTTTTGATTTGCTTGTGGTGATTTTGCCTAGGGCGGATTGATAGGATTGGCTGCGGTAACTGTTGGTTTGACTTCAGAAGCAGCTCAGCATCTTGAAGTAAGCAAACTATGGGACTCTTTACAATCTCATGTTATTGGGTTTATAGGGAAAGTCTCATGAGTACCTCATGAATTAGCTCTTGGGGTTTTGGGGTTGAGAGAGGCTTAAGATCACCCTAGTATCATAGCTTAGATTATAACAACTCTAACCTGATAGTCACTGTTAAATTCCTGTCCCACATCGCTCATATGAGAGTTTACAAGCCACTATATAAATTAAATGAGTTACTCCACTTAGAGCCATATGGTTTTAAGTTGGAACCTCCTAACATGGTATCAGAGCCAAGGTTATGGGTCTCTCATTCCCTCGTAGTCAAATCATCCGTGCAAGCCAGAGTTGTACATTTCTCATCATTCTTTCGTAGTCAAATCATTCGTGCAAACCAGTGGTTGCACTCAAGGACGGGTGTTAGATTTCCGTCCCACATCGCTCATCTAAGAGTTCTCAAGCCACTATATAAATCAAAAGAGTTACTCTACTTAGAACCATATGGTTTTAAGTTGGAACCTCCTAACAGTCACAAAGGGAGAGACTGGTTAAGGGTTAGCGGACCAAGGGCTCGATGTGTGAGGGGGAGATTGTTGGATTTATCCCACATCTAGTGTGAAAGGCGTGGAAGGGACTGGTGGTTAAGTTATAAGTGTGAGGGAAAATCTCACCTCATTAGTTAGCTCTTGGAGTTAGAGATGCCCATTAATCAATGATAGCCATGGAGAGTTATTTTCAAAAATTAGTCTTGCAAATAAGTACTTACCGTTCGCTATGTTACCCATCTATGACATAAATGAACCCGTTGATTTTTTTTTAGTAAGTAGTCAAAAGAGTTAGGTTGGAGTTGGTGTTATCACCTTGTGCCATGCCCGCGTGGCAAGCACCTAGGCTGTAGGGAGATTTTGGTGCATTGAATAACCATTTATCTTATCACATTATAGTATATACTATATACTCAAGCTTGAGTAGGATGGGATTTCATCATCTTTGAAGTTCCCACAATTGTTTTATCCTTTTGTTTCCCCTTGGTTACAAAAATCGACGTGTTAGCTGATCCATCTATTGAGTTTCTATGAATTTTGAAGGTGCATCAATCACCTCTTCCAGGTCTTTTATGTTTTATAAATTGAACTTGTTATGGTGACCCTAACTTGGTTAGATTAACTCTTTAGAGCTTGACTAGATGTTCTCAACGCCCCTCAAATTTGAAATTCGGCTAATACTGTTAATTTACAATTTCATGATGAATATATATATATATATATATATATATATATATATATATATATATATATATATATATATATATATATATTTTGTAGTCATGGAATGCTTTTGATAATCTCCGCATATGTTATATGTTTCTTTTGTTTATGCCTTTTAAAACTTCAACTTCCTGATACAAGTCTTGAATGGATTTGCTTTTGACTAGGATTTAAAGCTTAAAAACATGGTACAAGGTTCATGTTTCTATTTTCTTTATCTGTTCCACAACATACCTAAGGTCCATGGCATTTACTTAATATTCTTCTTTGTGTTACTTTCTGTCCCAGTATATTGTGTTCAAGTCTATTTTCTTTTCCTAACTTCTATTTTTGATGGAATCAATCAGAAAATTGTTCCACCGGTGCTAAAGTCCTTTTCAGACCAAGATAGCGTAGTTCGTTATTATGCTTGCGAAGCATTATATAACATTGCAAAGGTGAGAATTCACTATGGACTAGTATTCGGGATTCTTGTTATATAGTCATCTATCTTTGATTTTTCTATTTTTTATGGGTTTCCTATTATAAAGTCATCTATATTTGGTTATAAGGGTTTTTTATCCTATTTATAGAGAATTTATTTTTTAATCCTTACTGGTCTTTTAGTTAACGTTAATTGTGATATCAAATACAAATTCAAGTTAACGTTAACTATGATATCAAATACAAATTCAACATTAGTTAACATCAACTTGATAGATTCAATCTAGTTGATGTTAACTAAATGACTAAGAAATAAAGAGAATAAAAAACATGGACAAACTATTACAAGTGACGTATTTGAAGGACAATCTTATAATTTTCCTTCTTTTTTCAATCTTGTTTGTAGAGGAATTTATTTTTAGTCCTTAACCACTTAATGTTCATTCTATCAATATTTTGGTTTATTTTAACTATGGTATCAAATACAAATTTAACATCGAGTCGATATCAATTAGATGGATTCAATCTAGTTGATATTATTTGAAAAACTAAAAATTTATTCGAACAACAAGAACAACAACTAAGCTTTTGTCCCACTTAAGGAGGGTCGGCTACACGGATCTGTTTATGCCATAATGTAATGTATTCAGGTTCATATCATAAAAGTTCTGACAAAATTTTACGCTGGCTGTCAGTTATCTAACGCAACCCTCCTCCTTTGCCCGCTTGGGACCAGCTGTGTAAAGAATAAAGCATAAAACACCCACAGACTAATGTCTTAAAAACTAAAGAGAGAAAAAACAGGGATAAAAAAATTAAAATTGAGTTATTTCAACAACAATACAATAATTTCCCCCCTGTATTTTATGGCTAGTTTGGGAATCTATGCTATGGGCTTATCAATCCCTTCTTGGCAGGTAGTGAGAGGAGATTTTATCGTGTTCTTCAACGACATTTTTGATGCCTTATGTAAGCTTTCAGCAGATTCGGCTCCCAATGTACAGAATGCTGCTCATCTTTTAGATAGACTTGTGAAGGTGAGTATTTACACTTTTTTCTTTCCCCTCCTTTTTACTAGGAAGTGGGGCTGTCCTTTGGATTCTGGTTCATGCACATTATTAAACGTTTACATTATGCCTTCATTGGTGCGGGGAACAGGACATTGTCACGGAGAGTGATCAATTCAGGTACTTTTTGTCTTCTTGTTCTAGTTCGAGATTATCGTTCATTGCCTTATTTTTTTCTCTTCCCCCCTTTGTTAGCATTGAAGAATTTATTCCATTGTTGAGAGAGCGCATGAATCTCCTCAACCCTTTTGTACGCCAATTTCTGGTTGGGTGGATTACTGTCTTAGACAGCGTTCCAGATATTGATATGCTGGGTTTTCTTCCTGATTTTCTTGATGGTAAATGTTATTTCCTGCTGTTATTCAGTTGGTTAGTTGCAGAAGCATATGAACTGACATGATAAAAAAAAAAATCAGGTTTATTTAATATGTTGAGCGATACTAGCCGTGAAATACGGCAACAAGCTGATTCAGCACTTTCAGATTTTCTTCAGGAGATCAAGAGCAGCTCCCCTGTGAGATTTCTTCTGTTATGGACTTTAAAAATCTTTGATTTTTTGTAGTTATCTGGTGCCTGGTAGGGTGCCGTACTTTTGAAAGACATATTGGCATCACCATCCTTTTTTCGTTTTCTACAGAAATGATGATCGATGTGCTAAACGTTAATATCATTGTATACTATGATTTTTTTTAGTGCAAGCTCTTTTTATCATTCATTTGTATTTTTCTGACTTCGTAAGAACTACTCTTGAAGTTCGTAGATTATGGTTGCATGTTCGATATAATTTTGCAAAGGGCAGCTTCGCCTGATGAGTTGACTCGGTTGACTGCTATGACTTGGGTAATTTATTGTTGTTTTACCCCTTATTTGATGTTGTAAAATATATTACCCGTGCAAAAAGTTTACATTTTCAACGTACTATTTGACTACAGACAAATGAGTTTGTAAAACTTGGTGGGGATCAAATTGTTCCATATTATGCTGCAATTTTAGAAGCCATTTTGCCTCACATATCTGATAAGGAGGAGAAAATTAGAGTTGTAAGTTGATAAGATCTCTCTTTCTTTGAATTATGAGTTTTCTGTCATAGGTGTGCACACTCCTCGCACACACCCATAATATAAGTGGATGACCTTCAAATCGCCTTTGGCGATTTCACATGTCTCTAACTGGTACTTTTTTCTCTGACAACAAGGTTGCTTGTGAGACGAATGAGGAACTTCGTGCAATCAGGGCTATTCCAGCTGAAGAATTTGATGTTCGAGCTATCCTCTCTATTGCTAGGAGGTGTGTGTATACACACACACACACACACACACATATATATGTATATATATGTGTGTATTTTTTTTCGTGGAAAGAAAAAGCTAGGTTTAAAGGTTATTGTCATTAGGCATGTAGGCTAGTCATGAAATACCTTTGCTGCTGAAGTTCTGTTGGTAATTTGGTTAAGAGTCTTCCTCTGTTTCTTTCAGGCAATTGTATAGTCAATATGAGGCTACCCGTATTGAAGCATTGAACTGGATTTTAACTCTTCTAAATAGACATCGTAAGGAGGTAATCAGGAATAATGACACCATTTACTGGTCTCGCGCTTTGTCTACCATCGGACTTTCATCTTCCTCTTTTTTTTTTGGGCCAAGCAAGCAGTGTGGTATCAAGTACAGAAAAAAGCAATTTTATACTTCATGGAAATATCTAATGTTTAAGTAGAGTAGCTTGTTCTAAAATGATGTTCCTTGTTGTCATTTCCTTTTATTCTTTTTTACTACTTTTCGTTCATTTTTTTTAAATGGACATTGGCCAAAGTTGGTTATTGGTTGTTGTTTCCATTTTTTTGGGACCAAATTTTAGTTCTCATTTGTTTGAAACAGGTTCTGTCTTATCTTGAGGATATTTTTGACACACTTCTTAAGGCACTTTCAGATCCTTCTGATGAGGTAATCTATCTCTATCTCCTGGTCCAGTCCTGGTTATTGTTGTTTCTTTTGTCTGCTTCAGATCGTTGCAATTTTGTTTTCCATTATCTTAATAAACCTTCTGCTACTTTCCGCTTTTGGTTAAATTAGAACTTGGCCGGATTACATGAAAACGTTAAATAATTAACAATGTTGATTCCAAATAAATATATGTCTCCTGTCGATTCCTAGTGTTTCATTTTTTTGGGCGCAGGTGGTTCTGCTAGTGCTTGAGGTGCATGCGTGCATAGCTAAGGACCCACAGCATTTCCGTCAGCTCATTGTTTTCCTAGTGCATAACTTCAGGGTTGACAACTCTCTCTTGGACAAGTGGGTTTCCTTGTTTTAGAAGTTGAACCCATTTTTTTTTTTTTAATGGTTTAATGCATTTATGATGCTCTAAGTAATATAATTTTTCTTTAATTTAATCCTTTCAGGCGTGGTTCTTTGATTATCCGCCGACTTTGTCTACTTCTAGACGCTGAAAGAGTCTATCGTGAACTCTCCACAATACTTGAGGGGGAGTCTGACCTAGATTTTGCTTCTATTATGATTCAGGTTTTCTCATCTACATGAGTACTTCAAGAGATTTTTTTTTTTTTAACATTTTTTAATTAAATTGACAGTTCAATGTCAGAAACCTTTTTGTATAAGACCCAAAGCGTTATTTCTAAGCCACAATTTGTGTTTCTTTAAGCTATACGGTTCTTATTTCTCTTTTTTCTGTTTTCTATTACAGGCTTTGAACTTGATTCTGATGACTTCCCGAGAGCTGTCTGACCTTCGAAATCTTTTAAAACAATCTCTGGTCAACGCTGCTGCAAAAAATTTGTTTCTTTCTTTGTACTCCTCATGGTGCCATTCACCCATGGCGATAATAAGTCTTTGCTTGTTATCCCAGGTCAGAGCTCAGAAAACCCCTTATGGTAGCCCATTTTATTTTAAGGGCCTGTTTGGTTTAGAAGTTGAAAACGGTTTTCTGGAAAGTTTGAAAACAATTTTTAAAAATTGTGAAAACTTGATTGGTTTGGGTTTTGATATTTTTTAAAAACAAATACATACTCCAGTTGTTAACCAAACAATCCCTTAATCTCTCTCCATCCCGCCGCCCCCATATTTTTTTTTGCAGAGTTACGAGCACGCAAGCTCTCTTATTCACTCCCTGGTGGAGGAGGATATTAATGTTAAATTCCTGGTTCAGCTGAACAAATTTATCCACCTACTTGAGACTCCAAGCTTTGCATATCTTCGATTGCAGGTGCTTTGACTTTTTCCCCATCAATTTTCCTGTTTTCTTTTCCCTTTTTTTCCTTTAAATTCTGTAGTTTTGCAGTCTATTTAGGGTTTATACCGAGTTTATCTGCGGCTTTTTGCAGCTTCTTGATCCTGGAAGATGCACATGGCTGTTACAAGCCCTGTATGGTCTTCTAATGCTTCTTCCCCAGGTACCTCCGCATACATGTTTGGTTTAGAATTGAAAAATAGTTTCTCGAGAAGTTCAAAAATAATTTTAATATTTTTTTTTAATTTGAAAACTTGGTTTGGTTGATTAAAGAAAATTTTGATTTTTTTTTAATTTATAGTTTTAGTTGTTTAATTTTGTAGATTCTACTGTCCTCTGTTTTCTGAGATAGGTGTGATTTTATATGACCGTTGGAGCAACGGCTACTCCAACGGTCATTTTAGCTGTGAGATAGGCTGGCAGAGCATTTGTGCCAAAATAGCACAAATGATAGTACACCCATTGGAGCGCATTTTGGCTTCAAAATGGCCAAAAAATAAGATGTTACATGGAATAGATTTGTAGTTGCTCTAATAACGTGTTTAAAAATAAGAGTTAGAGATATGATATTATTTTGATTAAATTTTTTGAATAAATGGAAGGAGAGAGATGATCAGACGATTGATGTGATTGACGGATTGAAAATGTATCTGGCTTAGAGAATATGCATCTGGATTCTTAACCAATTGGCCCTTGAAACTCCTTGTTTTGATGTGATTTATTTCTCAATGATGCAGCAAAGTTCAGCATTCAAGATTTTAAGAACCCGATTGAAAGCTGTACCTTCACACTCCCTAGGCACGGAGCAACTCCAACGTACATTGTCTGGGAACCCCTATTCACTTACCAGTTACATTCAGGGCGGATCACAACAAATATCTGGTGATAATGGGGTTAAGGAAGACGACTCTCATAATCCGCAGAGTGCGATAAACTTTGCTTCGAGGCTGCAGCACTTTGAGCATATTCAGCAGCAGCATCGCTTGCATTCCAAATCACCAACACGCTCTCGTTACAATTCACGTTCTTCATCAGTCAAGGTTTGTGTTTCTGTTCCCCCACAAAAAAAATGGAACAAAAAACTGAAACTTATTCTAATGATTAAAAAAAAGAAATAAAGATAAGACATTTTTTTAATGGCTAAATAAGGACTGAAATAAGCGACTTATTTCAAGGATGCTATAATAATTTTCCTTTTTTTTTTGGTCATGCAGGATCTACAACAACCAGAAGAATCAAGTCGACCTTCATCTTTGCCCGACTTTGTTAGGCCTCCCTCGAGATCATCAAGAGGAGGTCCCGGACAATTGCAACAGTGACCGTTTTGCCCTCCGCCAATTCAGGTGGTATTAGTCTTCTTGTTATGATCTGGTGTAGTCTGTAAATTGTATATTGTAGCGGACTTCTTTTGTTAAGCTTATAAAAAGCCGGAATGGCAGGAATTAGAGGTGATCGATCTGTTCCCAAATCCCTTTTTTTTTGTTTTTTTTAGAACTGATATATTTGCTCATGCGGTTCTGTTATTTTTTATTGAAAACCACATGAGCTAGGAATATAGGTATTTAGTTTTGAAAAGTGCAGTTCCCTGTGCAACGTTCTCATGTTTGACAATAGAAATTATAAGAATATTATTAATGAGAAATATCCAGCCTCATTTATGTACCTCTTGCGGGGTATTTAACGCATTAGCTACAACATTACATGGGTCGATATGCACAACACCTAGTATCATCGTTTACGGCTCGGACTATTGGGGTATTTAATCCTATTCGCTCCCTTAGCTTTCGTCTTTCAGTGCCGGTGTTGGTCCAATAGAGTGCTTTCGTCGTTGGGTTCTTTCTGAGCTCGACACATTTTACTGTTCCACCGGAAATTCCCTTTGCCCATATTCTACTCCAGTTTAGTAGTTTCCACCGCCTGTCTAGGGTTGAGCCTTGGGATTTGACACTTCACTTTTTTTTTTTTTTTTTTTTTTCTGGTTGTAATTGGGATGAGCATATATGCTAATACAATTGTATGAACTCATTTCAGACATATGTTGTTTGGTGTGAGCTGGTGAATTTAAATTTTGCTGGAACAAAATTAAATTTTGAATGGATTACTGTTAATAAAATTTTAATTATATTATTATTTTTATTATATTTTAGTACATAATGTGAAGAAGGGTAAAAATGGGGTATAAAAAACAAATTTTAGGTAGAAAATGGTTTGCTACGTGCGGAAGGACTTAACAAATTCTAGGAGGAATCGACGATGTATGGAGGAACTTTTAAAAAAATTGTTGATAGTTAAATCGTTTGAGGAAGTACTGATTGGTTCCGAAGAGACCAGTAATTGGAAACTGCGAAGGTTTTGCTTCACGAAGAAGGGGGCATAACATAAGTAATGGTGAGGAGGAATTTGTTCTAGAAACCTTGATACCCAAGTCAACCATGTTTCCCTTGTTATTCCACAACAAATTTTAGACTAAATTAGAGAGGTGGCGGGAACCTAATAATTATATTAATAGGAATACCTATTGAATGTATAACTCTATATCCTAGAGCTAGGATGTTATGGAAGATACACAATGATTTTGAACTAATTGATCTCAACCACGACTTCTAAAATTTGACCGCCAATTGGATGCACACAAGGTTCTTACCAAAGGACCTTTGGTAATCTTATATCATATTATTTAACTGTTCGTAAATGAGAGACGAAGTTCCACCTGACTGAAGCCGAAGAGTCTTAAATGACAGCGTGGATATGCTTGCCTGATTTGTCAGTGATTATTATGATCCACCGGTCTTATTTAGTATAGGAAAATCCCTAGATAGATCTCTAAAAATGGACAGAAATATTGCGGCTTTCAATCAAAGGAAAGTTAGCTAGGATATGAGTGGGGATCGACCTAGATAGGCCCTTCATTCCTTGATACAAAATTAGAGGTCAAATCTATAATGCGGAGTATGAGAGTCTCCATGATCTATTGCTATAGCTGTGGAAGAGTGTATCACATGGTAGACTTCTGCTCGTACAGAGATTTGCTAAAGAAGACTAAGGAAACAACAAAGTAGTCGCCATAAATTAATTACGGCTTCCTAAAAGATACTCGAGTTTTCTTTAATATTCCTCAGGATTGGGTCAAATTGACCATGAGCTGTGTTGAAAACTCTATCTTATTTGTTTGTGTTATACATAGAATCACATCAGATTTTTGATATCATAAAAAACAAAAAATATAAAGGCCTAAAACCGGGAAGAAAGGGTCTGACTATCTTCTGTTGGTGTATAAAATTGGTATACACCTCGAGTATGATCCAGTTAGATGACAGGTAGGTCCTTTTGCTGATCTAGAGTCGTCGGTTAAAAATATTTCACGTGAGCTGTGCTGGGTCCTGGGAGGACTAGCCTGCTATATCTAGAGTTCTGCTCCTCAGGGAGTGTACCTGCAAAAGGCTCAGACCAAGATTTGTCCTAGTGAAACACCTCTGGCGTGGTAATCAGTGCTTAGAGAGAAAAGACACAATATTGCAGCAAGTAAACAAATGAACTTGCGTGTACTGTAAAACGTCTCTTGGGCGTGCACAACCCCAGATATATATAGAAGTTGAAGATGATTAGTCGGATCTAAACACGGTTAATTAGTCGAAACCTTGTGTTTAGCTGACAATCCGGTGTGTTGAGGAGATAACCGCTAGACTTGGGCTTTTGGGCTCATTTGGCGAAGCCCACGGGCCTTTACCAGGCCTATGATGGTAAGCTGGAGGAGGAGAGCGGAGATCCGTGGAATCCTGGAGAAGAAACAAACTGGAAGAGGGAGCTGGTCGAGGTGAACGGTTGAGTTCCTGAAATTGATCGTCCAGGGCACGACGCAGAGCTTAGAGCAGCACGTCCCTGTGGGACTCCTCGCTCCTCCTTGAGTGCAAATGAGATTCCAAGGAGGAGTCGTAGTCGGCGTATGCTCCAGCGTGGCGTTGTGAATTCTGGAATGCATCTTTGTCACTACGAGGACAGACACGTGACTGAGTCCCAAGTGCTGACTCAGAGGTGCCCAAATTACCCTCATTAGTTGCCCTCCTAGCCCTGTGCGGCGAGGAAAGCGAGACGATCAAGGATATCAATTCCTGGCTGGGACGGGTGTCCTGAAGACTTCAAAGCGTGAGAAAAACCTCTGATCGATATTTTTTCCAAGAGTTAGATTTTCCCTGAGGAGCTAATTCGAAATTGGCCTCCATATGGTCGGGGTTCGGGGTTAGGCAGCACGGCATGGCGACACCGAATTTTTTAGATTTTCAGAACGATAATTTTATAAAAGTTGACTTTTTCTGGGGAGCAAATTTGAAATAGGCCCCCATATGGTCGGGGTCTGAGGTTAGGTAGCACGGCAGGGTGACCCCGAATTTCTTCGATTTTAGGGCTTCACTTTTCCCATGGTTAGAATTTTTTAGAGGAGCTAATTTGAAATAAGCTTTCATACGGCCAGGGTCCGGGGTCAGGTAACATGGCAGGGCGACCCCGAATTTCTTCGATTTTCAGGGCGACACATGTTTACTGTGAATAAGCCTTGAGCACGGACTGACTTTTATCGTGGAGAAAATAAAGGCACGCCCCAGGGGGGTGCGCGTCGCGAACTGACGGGGGGTCGAGCTAGGCCCCGCCTCAGGGGTGCCTGGTACTTATGTTGGTTGACTGCTCGGCCGAGAGTGCGCCGGTCGCCACTGGACCTGGCACGCTGGCCTCCTTGGGGTGCTGCCCCAAGGGGGCTACTGGCCCTCTTGAAGCCCCTCTTGGGGCTAGGGCTGCTGGCCTACTTAGGGCCAGCACGGGGGGTAGCCCCTCCATTCCTTGCATTTTTTTCTTTTTTTTAGGGGGCAACTTTGCCCCCCTTGTTTTTTTCTTTTTTAATGGCATGAGGGTGCAACGCCCCCCTTCCATTCTTTTTTATTTAGAGGGCAACTTTGTCCCCTTGATTTTTAATCTTATTTTTTCTCTGGCACCTTGCACCTTAGAGTACTCTCTACTCTGACGGCTTTTTCTGTCGTGACCTCCTCAACGGGCGAGGCTTGAGAAGGGAGTACTTTGAGCACGCTAGGGCACTACTCGCCTGGACTTGGTCGATATATATAGAGAAGACTAGGGATGGTCATGGGCCGGGCTGGGCCGGGTTCGGGCCGGGCTTGGCCTAAGGTATTACAAGAAAGTGCTAGGCCCGAGCCCGGCCCGGCCCTAAGCTCGGGCCCTATTACCATTCCCAAGCCCGGCCCTAAGCAAAAAATTCAAACCCAAGCCTGGCCCTAAGGCCAGCCCGACCCTATAATTTTTTCCAACAATTTCACACATGAACAATATGCTAACAATCAAGCATGAATTGAAAATCAGAAGTAATTTCACCAAAACATCTACCTAATTTCCCCGAAAAATCAGAATAACAAAACACTAAGCAACGAGTCATGAACAGAAATCATCGAAGCATCAACATAAATCAAACTAGTTTATTACCTAAATTCCATTGCGACGGCAATCAACAGCGTTACAGCGACGTCGGGTACAGATCAAATGGCTGAGGGGTTGGCAATAGTAGATCTAGTGGCTGGGTGTGCGAACTAAGCTTCATCGGCTGCGATTGACGGTGTTTAGTGTTTGCCCTGCACTGCAGATAGCGATCGACGGTGTAACCAAGCTAGACAGAGATTCACGGCAGCGGCGACGCGATGGCAAAGGCTGGGAGGGAGGAAAGCGACGAAGAGAAAAAGAGAGAGAGAGAGGGGAGGGTCGCCGCCGTCGTCGTGAGTGATAAGCCACCATCTTTTCCGGTGAGGGATAAGCCGTTGCCTCGTTGTCGTCCCGCCGCATCATCGAGAGGGAGAGACGAAGGGGGATAAGTCGCCGCATCGTTAGTGTCTCAGTGAGGGAGACAGAGGAAAGGATTAGGGAGTGTGAGAGAGAGGAAATCGTGAGGGGTTAGAGAAATTGTGAAAGGCGGCTGGGAATTGGACCTGAACCCTAGTTTTTGTATATATATATATATATAAATTAAAAAAATAATAATGCTTTGTTTGAGTGTTTGGCTTGCAAATGTCAAGTGGACTTGGGACTTGGGAAGACAAAAAATATAGCATTATTATATATATATATTTTATTTTTTATTTAGTCTTCGGGCCGGGCCGGGCTGGCCCTAAAATATTTTGGCCTCGCCCAAGCCCGGCCTTATAATTGATCGGGCCCTAAAACTTGAGCCCGAGCCCTGCCCATGGGCTTAAAGCCAAAGCCCAAACCCTAAAAAATTAGGGCCGGGCTGTTCGGGCCAGACGGGCCCCCAAGCCCATGACCATCCCTAGAGAAGACCCCCATCTGTGCTCTGCCAGCTAGAAGTAGCATGATAGGGCGGTGCCCGTCGCCATCTACGTCTTGCCGGCTAGGAGTAATGCGGCAGGACGGTGGGTAAATGATAAGATGATGTCAGCTAGGGGAGACGAGGCGAAGTTTTTGGACGGAACTCCTGGACGACCTTTTTTGGAGAAAATTGTCACCTAGACCTTGCCGGCTAGGAGTAGCGTGGCAGGACAATGTCTGTCGCCACTTGGGCGCTGCCTGCTAGGGGTAGCGCGGCAAGGTGGTGCCTATCAAACCTGATGGTTCCAGTTACGGGGCATTGAGGCTGATGCCCTGGACGGTGCCACGCACAATGGCGTTGAGCAGAGGGATGCCAAGGAGGACAGTGCTGATGAGGGGGCCCTTGAGGAGGGCGATATCGACGCCACTTTCCCTCACACAGACGCCCCTCACAACGAGGGCAGAGAAAATTAAGCTCGGACCGTCACTTTTTCAGAACTTAGGATTTTGTAAACTCCTTTTCACTTATTCCTGTTTTTCTCCGCGCGAGTGTGTAAGCTTCTGAGCGGCATAGACAGGGTACTTCAGAGTCTACTCTTTCCTCTCGATGTTTTTGCTGTCGCTTTCTGGTTGGTTGGTTTTCAGAGTTGTAAAATTTCTCGTCTCTACCCAGGACCATGGACCACTAGCCCCCCTGTTTGGGACACGAGTTGATGGTGAGAAAATCATGTCGTGGACTTAGGAGGAGGGTTTCTCAGGGTACTTGGTCCTCTCGGTCCGTAGGGGCGCAACGCGACGGTTGGACCCCTGTGGCAGGTCATTAGGGAGTTTTCCGTAGTCAGGCTCATTCAAGAACCCTTTCAGGTTATCTCCATTTAGTCCGTGCATGAGTACCTTCCCTTTTAGAACGCCAGACTTATAGTTAACTGGTGGGGAGAGGTACTTGACTGCAGGCTCTCAGACCCGATCAATGTTCTGCCCTTGGCGGATGACCTTGGTCTCAATGTTTTTAAAACTGGATCGGACATCGAACCGGAAAGGTCTCCAGGTCACGGGTCACCGGTTCAACCGGTAGGCGAACCATGGTTGAACCGGTGACGTCATAATTACGTCATTGATTATTATTATATATATACACACACACCCTTTGTTTTCCTAGACTTTAATAGACTACCACCTATCCGAAACTTGCTAAGTTAAAGTCCCCCAGCCCTTTACTTTTTTTTTTTTTTAAAAAAAAAAAAAAATTTAAAAAACATATTATTTTATTTATTTTAATATTAATTGATGAACCTAATATTATCAAAAGACTAAAAGAGTGGCCACCAACTATTGTCTCAAAAGAGTTGTCACATCTAGAAATTAGTCACCCCCCTCGCTCCCCTTCTCTCTCTATTTCCTCTTTGCTAGTCAAAAGCCATCTGCACTCATCGTGTATCTTCTTAAATCCTCACCGTTTGCACTGATCGTCAAAACCACCCTAAGTAACAGATCGTTCCAGTGCCGTTCGTATTCATCGTCTGCCGTCGTCGGACTATCGGAGGCTGCAGGGGAGACTGGAGATGTCGTTGGAGGCAAAGCTTGACGTCATCGGAGGCAACAAGCAGACGGAGGCGGCAAGGCAGCGACTGCATGTCTTTGAGGATTTAGGCTTTTTTTTTTTTTTTTTTTTTTTTTTTTCTATGGATGGGAAATGTTAAAAACCCGACCGGTTTTACGAAAATCGGGCCGGTTCACCAGTTCGCGGTTGAACTGATTCGAACTGGCCAGTTCACCGATTTTTAGGGGTAACCGGGTTTTAGGGGTTTTCTGGACCAGAAACACGACCGGTCGACGGTTGAACTGGTTCGGTCCGATTTTTAAAACATTGCTTGGTCTTTTCCTGGGTACGGACTATTAACTTCCGGGGAGGGTCTGGTTCTCACTATCGACTCTAAGTGCCGGGATGAGGCTTGTGGAGAGTTACTCACGACGCCGAGAGTTGGTATGTTGGGTGGAGAATCATCTGCGACTCAGGAGATCGAAATGTCGTTGAGGAGAATTATCTGCGATGTCGGGAGCCTAGATGTTGATCTGGAGAATTATCCGTGACTCAGGGGGTTAGAATGCAACCGTGGAGAATCACTCGCGATGTCGAGAGCCGGAATACGGCTCAGGGGGTCAGAATGTAGTTGAGAATCACTCGCGACACCAGGAGTCGGGATCCGGGATACGTCTCAAGGGGTCAGAATGCAGTCGTAGAGAATCTCTCGTGACGCCGAGAGTCGGGATACTACCCAAGGGGTCAGAATGCAACCGTGGAGAATCACTCGTAACGCTGAGAGCCGGGATATGGCTTAGGGGGTCAGAATGTTATTGAGGAGAATCATTTGCGATGCCAAGAGTCGGGATGCTGATATGGAGAATCATTCGCGACTCAAGGGGTCAGAATGCCTTTTACCGGAGAGCACAAGGCACGTTGCACAAAACACATTCTTTATTTTGATAAGCAAAACTGCAACACTTTGTACAAACTACAAGTTGTTCACAAAAGTGGATCTTCCCTATAGTAGTAACGCTTCAGATGGTCAACACTCCACGTGTAAGACCTCAATTGTAGCATGTACATAATTTTAGTTGCATTTTAGAGTAACTGGGAAAATTCGGGGTGAAATTGGGTTAATAAAAATTCAAATTAAAAATCTAGGGGTCAATTCGCAAATTTAGAAACATTAAATCCAAATTTTGGGGGGATAAATTGACATTTAACTTTTAATTGAAACCTAAAGGGGTGAAATTGCAAATCTTAGAAACTTTTAAAAATTGAAATTGATTAAAAATTAAGGTTTAAAGGAAGTTGGGGGAGGAAAGAGTAATTAATTAAAAAATTTATTATATATATATATGGGTGATCGGACGAGCAAACCGCCGGCAGGAAATACAGAGAGCAGCGATGTGGCACGCTTGGAGGAATTGAACCCACTAAGTACATGCAATATATAGGTGTAATGATCAAAACCTCTCATCAAATCTGAAATATCAAAACAAAATCAGGAAAAATTCAGAGAAGAGAAAGGGAGGACGGGAGTTGGACGTCGTCGGACTGTTCGTGACCTCCGGTAGGTGTGATTTCTGTTTGATCGGCCGGAGATTGTGGGAATGTGAGAGGGTGCGATCATCACTACTGTGCGCAGGCTTTGGGTGAGGGTGTGCGTGTGACCGGACGGGAGGTCGTTTCTCTATTTTAGTTGTCGTGAGTGTGTGTGGGTGTTTTGGTCATCCGGAGGCGGTGGGTTCCGACGAGGGTGTGATCTTCGCAGCCTTGCTCGACGGAGTGGGTGTGTTTATCGTCATTAGTGTGCATGGTGGTGTGTGGGGGTCGCTGGAGCTGTCGCCAGGAAGTTAGAGAGAGAGAGAGAGAGAGAGAGAGAGAGAACAGTAAGTGTGGGTGTGTGTGGACGATCGACAATGCATGGGGGTAGACGTGGAAGTGCGTGGGTTCGGTTGGTGGGACGGCGGGGTTTGAACGGCGGCGAGATCTCGTTGGCGGCGAAGAAACTGCGGAACAGACAACAGAAACGCAAAACCAGAAAAAGGAGAAAAGGGAGAAAAAAAAAAAAAAAATAAAGGGAAAAAATTACACAAACCCCCCAATAAAAATCCAAAAATTTATCTTGCGGCCGATGGACGATTCGGGGTAGGTAAAAATCTAAATCGATTACCATTGTTGCTAAATTGAATTATTAGCGAATGAGATTATAATTTGGAATCGTTAATTCTAATAATTTTTGTCACCGTCCATACTAACAGATGCGTACCGTAGTTATTAACGAAATGAAATTTACCGAATAACAATTTTTCATAATAAAAAGTGGGTACGGGAAAAATTATGGAATTTAGGGCCTGTATTGCATGATTCGGTTATTTACATAAAATATTAATTTAGGCCCTGTCATTATTAGGCTCGTAGACACTGGAGTATCGGTAGAAGATAGTCAGTAAAAACTATTCAAAACGAGTAGCCAGGTGAGTGTACTGTCTTCTTGCCAAACTATTTTTCTGTATATACATGATGAAATATGTATTTACTTAAACTGTATGAATTTATAAATGATATGGATCAAGTAGGATTTGGGTGAGTTGGTAAACTGGATTTTCGAAAGATTTCGGTGGTTTTCGAAATGAAGTTGAAAATGAATTTTTGTTGGATTTGATGAAATCAGACGGTGTTTTTAAAAGAGAATAGAAAACATCAGTTTTTCTAAAAATGCCTGGTTTTCTAAAAATAAAGGGTGGAAAAGTGGTTTTAATAAAATCAGACGATTTCTTTAAAAGAAAGTGTGAAATATGATTTTTGGATTTAAAAGTTGGTTTTGAGAAAAAGAGATAGACGTGGTGATTAGACGATATTTATTGAGTTGTGATTCGATGATACTGTATTTGATTTGATGATGCCATAGTATTTATCCGCTTCGGCGGAGTGATGTTTATCTGCTTCGATAGAGTGATGTTAGACGTTTATACTGCGCAGTGATTATCCGCTTCGGCGGAGTGATGAGTGTTTGTAGAAAGGCATATCCTACGGATGGTATGGTACCGTTGCAAACTCCTGATCGTGAGGTTAAAATGATCACTATGGCTAGTCAGTGTGTGTTGTGGTAGAGTGGTGTGTTTGAGGTATGTGTTTGAGATGTGGTGTTTTACTTATATTGAGTGATTTATTATTTATTATGGTTATGGGTATGATTTATTACTAAACGAATTTGGATGAAATTTATCTATATCACTTAATTTCCTCTGCTTATATTCTTATGCTCGATCCATATTTAATCATGGTAATATCTAGAATGTATTGTTATTTTAAGAATGTTTACTAAGAAGACAGTACAACGGCTAGGAGTCGGTCCCTTATTGGCACTAGGTAGCGTCCGGTGATGGTATAGTGTGGGAATATTTTTGGAGGAGCTGTCTGAGGCGAACCTGTGAGAGTTTCACTGTTGTTATACTTTTGTTGATATTATAATTCGGGGACGGGTGCGTCCCTAGTTAGGGATGTTGTATATAGTCAGAATTTATGGTTGTATATTTTTGTATGCACTTTGTTGTTTACTAGTGGGTTTGACGTTAAGATGAGATCGTGTAGATGTCACGCCGGCCCCATGGTGACGGGTGTCCGGGGTGGGGTGTGACACCACGGGTGCTTGAGCGGCACACCCTTCTCTGTTTCAAAATTGTATGTGCTCGGACATGTGACCCTAGTGACTCTGTACGTCTCCGGAGCTATATCCACCATGGATGAGGTTGATTTCACGATCCACACACTGGTGATCATCCCCGGCCTCAACCCTCTAGGGCGGTGGACGATTGCAGTTTTCCCTTTTTCTCTAGGCATGAGGCTCTCCCTGTGCTTTACCCCCGTTAGGCTATTCCTGATTTTCTTTCCGGACATAGTTCCCGAGATAACCTCTTCGGATGAGAGCTTCAATCTCTTGCCGGATCTGGAGTAGTCCTTTGTAAAGTGGCCGCGATCTTGGTGGAACTCACAGTACTTGGTTATCGACCTCCCGACCAACCTTTCTCTCAGGGGCGACAGAGGAGGGAAGAAGTCTTGCCCTCAGTTTTCTGTGAAGATGGAGACCACCGAGGCCGTGAGCGGAGTGAACTCTGGTCGGTGACGCCCTGGAGGTGGAAGTGGCCTCCTGTCTCCGGGTAGGGCTCTGAACCTCCCTCTAGTTTGTAATCTTCTCGAGCCTTGTGTTTGATTCGAACCTCCATTCCTCGGTTCCCTCGGCTTATTTACCTATTCTCTCTCTCTTGGCTGCAGTACGGAGGTCAGCTCCATGGAATCTAGCCCCACGGTCTAGAGCTTGATCGAGGGTGGGAATAGGGTTGGAGTAGAGGTCATAGGACAACTTCTGATGCCGGAGCCCGTCAACAAAGGCATTTAGTGCTACACTCTTAGGGAGGTCGTCACACGCATATGCTTCTTGGTTGAAGCGCTCAACATAGTCTCCCAAAAATTCAGAGGGCTCCTGTCGAAGAGTGAGGATGTGAGCCATAGTCTTCGACCTTTGCCGGGAGCTGCTGAAATGAGTCAGGAACAACTGCTTGAGCTCTCTGAAGGTAGAGATGGATGTTGGCCTCGGACCCTGGAACCAGGACCTCACTGCACCTGTGAGAGTGATAAGAAAGACTTTGTACCGCAGAGCTATAGAGGCCACTTGCATGTCCATATGAGACTTGAACATGGACAGGTGGTCAATGGGATCTTACGCCCCATCATAAGGATTCTTCTGGGGGTGAGTGAAGTGTCACGACGCCACTTTCCCTAGAATTTCCGCTCCACAGCCTCCCTTGCTAGGGGCTCACCCTGCACACGACTTCCCGTAGCTCGGGTTGCAGTGTGATAGGAGGGAGGAGAGTAGGAACCAACTTCTCGTTCATGCCGAGTAGGAACCAACTTCTCGTTCATGCTGGCTTATGTGATTGGACCTGGCTGGCCGATGAAGAGCTCGACCATTAGGGGACACTGACAGGTCCCTTGGCACAAATTTGAGCGGTGGAGAGAGTGGAGATCTCAGCATCGCCGGGGGAGTCCTCTCCTAACCCATAAGCTCAGGGTCGCAAGGCGGAGAGCTACCCTAGGGCACATGTCCATTCGAAGTGGTCATGAGAATGTCGCAGTCTTGAGGTGGCTTCTCGGGTGCTGAGGTCTGGAGAGCTGGTCCTCTCAGAGTAGGGGCAGTGGCAAGCACGCGAAGATGAGCTGAACACACGACTTGAACTCGCCTATTTGGCGTTCAAGAAGATCAACCTGGGATGCCTCCATGGCCCCCAAGGTCTGTCCCGTAGCCTCAGGTGACAAAGTTGACGATCCTGCCTAGTCCTGGAGGGGGCAGTTATTCTCGTTGGTGGGAGCTAAGGGGTGCTCCCTTGGAGTTCTCGACATGTCTTCTCTTTTTTCAGTTTTGGGTCCGTCCGTCTGACCGGACCTTATAATCATCCAGGCTCAGCTCAGCAGAGAGCAGTGATCAGGGGAAGGCTTTTCGCATGGTTCCCCAGACGGTGGCAAACTGTTGGTGTAAAAAACTGGTACACACCTCGAATATAGTTCAGTCGGATGACAAGTGAGTCCTCTTGCTGAGGTGGAGTCGTCGGTTGAAAATCCTTCACATGAGCTGTGCTAGGTATTGGGAGGACTAACTTGCTATATTTAAGAGTCTTGCTCCTTAGAGAGTGTACCTGTAGAAGGCTCAGACTGAGATTTGTCCCAGTGAAGCCTCTTTTCGGCGTGGTAATCAGTTCTCAGAGAGAAAAGACATAATAATGCAGCAAGTAAACAAATGAACTCGCACGTATTGTAAAGCGTCCCTCAGGCTTGCATAGCCCCCGATATATATAGGAGTTGGAGATGATTAGTTGGGCCTAAACACGGTTAATTAGTCGAAGCCCTGTGTTTAGTCGATAATCCGGGACATTTAGGAGATAACCGCTGAGCTTGGGCTTTTGGGCCCATTTGGCGAAGCCCACGGGCCTTTGCCAGACCTGTGATGGTAAGCTGGTGGAGGAGAACGGAGATTCGTGGAATCCTGAAGAAGAAATAAGTTGGAATGGGGAGCTTGTCGAAGTGAACGGTTGAGTCCCTGAAATTGATTGTCCAGGGCACGATGCAGAGTTTAGAGCAGTACGTCTCTGCGGGGCTCCTCGCTCCTCCCCGAGTACAAATGAGATTCCAAGGAGGAGCCGTAGTCGGCGTATGCTCCAGCGTGACGTTGTGGATTCCGGAATGCGTCCCTATCACTACAAAGACGGACACGTGACTGGGTTCCAAGTGCTGGTTCAGAGGTGTCCAAAAATACCTTCATTTCTATTTATTTCGCTGATGATTTAATCCTGTTTTCTAAAGACGTTGATAGATACCGTGAGACAATTCTTGATCTTGAGGTGCTTAATGTCTTCACTGACTTATCGGGACAGAGAGTTAATCTTAGCAAGTCAAAATGCTTTGTTTCTCCTAATATTCCTAAGTTGCACGCTAGGAACCTGAGTAAAAATTAGATATTAGCATCACGGAGAATCTAGGAAGATATTTTGGAGTTCATATCATTCATGGAATATACTACAGGAGTCTATAAAATTACGTGTTGGAAAAATATTATCTAATTAAAAATCTAAAATGTTATCCATAGAGGGGAGAACGATCCTGATTAAAGCTGTCATTTCCACCATACCCAACTACACCATGCATCCTTTACCCCCTTAAATTTTGTGATAATATTGACAAATTAAAGAGGAAGTTTCTATGGGGAGAAACGGACTACATGAAAAAAAATTCCACTTGGTCAAATGAGAAACTATTTGTAAGCAAAGGGATTTAGGGGACGTGGGCTTAAAAATTACTAAGAGAAGAAACTTGACATTCTTTGCTAAATTAGAATGGAATAGTCACCAACAATAGTAACCTTCGGACTCAAGTTCTTTGGAGTAAATATGACCTGGCCAAAAATCCTACTTCTTGGAAAAATAAGAATAGCATATCTAATATTTGGAGAGGAGCTTAGGGCTAAATACATTCTTATTAGTGGTATAAAATAGAAAATTAAAAATGGTAGAAATATAAATTATGGATTAATTGGTGGTGTGGGGAAGGCCCTTAGGGTACTAACTTTCCCAAAAAATTTATGATATGCAAGTCTTTTGATATTATTGATGAAAGAGAAAATTGGTTTCTTGTGCATATTCTTCGTGTTTTATCTAAAGAGTAGGAGAAAATTATTCTCGACAAGGGCCCTCCTGAAATTCAGTAATTCACAGGGAATATGTTGTCATCTGACTTCATGAAAATAATAGCACATCTAATGCAAAATCGATCTATGAAATTTCTAGGAACATGAAATTTCCAATTGGAATTGAATGTGGAAGCTAAAATTTCCCAAAATACCAAATTTTTTCAGTGGACAATTTTTCACAAGAGGTTGGAGACCAATCTCTTTAGAGCCACTAGGTCCAATGATAATTCACCTATTTGTCAAAATTGTTGTGATTGCATTGAGGATATTGACCATGCTCTAAGTAAATTCACTAAATCTTTGTATGTTTTGGAGCTTTTTATTGAACATGATTTATTTCAGAAAGAGCAGGAGCTTAACATGGACATCCTATTTATTGCCACTATCTGGAAAATGTGGAAAGGTAGGAACCAAGAGGTTATTGAGGGTATGCTCCAAGATAAATTTGCTTTAGCCTCCAAAATTGCTCGGTTCGCTATAGAGTTCCTGGAAGGTTTTAGGCCTCAACACTGCCCTGATAGTGCTACCTCTGGTATTTCCACTAACTGGTCTCCTCCTATGGCAGGTCTTCGTAAGCTAAATACGAATGGAAATGCTAGAGGAAATTAATGCATTAGAATAGGAGGTTTGGTTAGAGACCACCTGAGAGCTTGGAAGGTGGGTTATTTGGGACACATCATTTCTTGCACAAGGCTTGAAGTTGAGTTGAGAAGCATCTATGTTGGCATCCGTATCGCGTCAAGTTGAAACTTCTCGAGAGTGGTCATGGAATCTGACTGTGCGGAACTCATGACCTTAATCCTTGATGGTTGCCCGGAAACTCATCGTTTCAAGTGCTGGGTTGAGGACCGGAAGCGATTCTTGCAATAAACAATTACATCCTACTACTCATCCCCAAAGAGAATACTAAATGCGCTGACCATCTTGTCAAGAGAACAATTGAGAGTGGGGTCGGGATGAAGACAACGGAGAACCGTCCAAAATATATGGAAAACTTGAATGAAACTGAAAGTGTTTGATCGCTGTCCCTAGTTTCTATACTTTATGGTCTTGGAGCAAAAAGAAAAAAAAAAAAAAAAAAAAGAAAAAAAGAGACAGAGTGTAATTAACTTTTATTCAATTCTGATGTACCAAACACTGCCTTAAAATAATAAATACATAATACCATCTAAGTGCTAAAAAATACTCTCAACTATTACTAGGAATAAAAGCATTACATCTTAGTGGTATCTTTACATTCAATTTACATAAATCTACACAAACTATTATTTAAGTGCCACACATAGGGCGTTTGTTTAGTGTTTCTGCTTCTGTTTCCAAAAAAACAGAGAACAAAAACACAAACCGGTAACAAATTCTGCTCCAAATGTCTGGGAACAGAACAGAAACATACTCTTTTTGTTTTCAGATTTCTATTTCCGTTCCAAACTTCCCAGAACAAAAACAGAATTAGGAGAACAGAAACAGCGAACAAACGCCACCCAAGTATCTTCAAACATCACAGAGCATATATCTTCTTCTCATGGTCGGAATCATACTCATCAGTGTCTGAAACATTAATGGAATATGTCCACGAAAAAGACTTACTTCCTGTAGCCCTCCCGATACGCCGCCTAGAATCACCTCCAAGCCCCCCAAAATGCTGCCGGAAAACAAAATAACACAGCCCAACAAGAGTTCCGGCGAGAATCGGAGCACCCAAAATGGTGATCGAGATTGCCATCCACGAGTCTTTCTGTCCAACAATCACGAAACCCATCGAGAAAAATGCGCCGCAAGTGCTGATACATGCCGTCCACATCAGCTTATTCACAACCGAAACGACCTGCCGCTGTGCCCTGGTGTCCCAAGCCACCAGCGTGATCTGAACCACCACCACAGCCAGCGATATGAACAGCGAAGTCGCATTCAACAGGCAAAATACCTGAAACGCCACCCCGCTGCCTCTAGCTATTTTGGCCGTCCCCACCTCTGGCCCGTCGGTTACATACTGGCCGGGCAAATTGAAAATAGCCAAAAAGGCTATTGACGCGAAGAGAACAGCCACAACAGTCAAAGAGTTGACCGTGTTTTGAACGGCTTCGCGGTGGATTTTCTTGAGTTCTTTGGCAATGCCGGAGACACGGCGTTGGGTTTTCTCATTCTGTAGGAGTTGGGAGTGGACCTCGTGTTTTATGTCGCTGACGGTTCTTTTGAGTTCATTGGTTTCGTCATTTTGGCCAATTTGGCTGGCGTGTTTGGCGCCTGCCTCGGATAGGGATTCTTTGATAGCCAAAGCTGGAACTCCATATTGGAGTTTATCGGCCAAATCCATGGCGGTTTCGTGTTGGTTATTTATCGCGTTTATGCCGATTGATGTGTAAGACAACAAAAGGCTCACTATCTGAAATGAAAGAAAAATAAGAACGGATTTTATCGGAACACGAAACAAAGTGACAAGTTCAAGGGAAATTTGTCTTTGTTCTGTTCTGAGAATTACGATTTTTATGGATGAGCATAAACATCAGGAACTAGACACTAAAACATAATCGAAGTTCTTAGAAAAAAATAATAATCAAAGCAATAAAAAATACCTGTGAGCGGCATTTCCTCGTGGCCATATGCAGAGCCGTACTCCCCTTCTTGTCGCGCTCGTTAAGTATAGAGTGGTCCGCCATCAAAATTTCTTCCACAACACAAGTATCTTGACCCTTCACGGCCATGTGTAAAGCGGTTTGACCCTTCTTATCTTTAATGGAAACGATTCCGGGGTCCCGCTCAAGAAGTGTTTTCACAATTTGAATACGACCATACCTGACGGCCGTGTGCAATGCGGTTTTTCCATTCTTCCTCACTATTCTTATCGAACTCACATCCGAATCTAATATCGCATTGACCACGTCTAGTTGTTGTTGTTCGCAAGCCGAATAAAAGGGGCTAGTATTCGAGGAGTCGCAAATTTTGCAAAGCTCGGGCCAAAGGTTCAAGAGTTGCTTCACGATACCTTTGACATCAAACAAGGCAATATTGATATCACACGATAAATAGCCTAAATTACATCCAAATAACGACCCATTTTTGGAAAATATATATTCGATGTAGGGAAGACTATTATAGTATCCTTAAAATAATTCCCTTATCATTTTTTTCTTTATTCGAATAAGTAGTTAGTCATGCAATTAATATCAACTAGCTTAATGTCTAGATGACATTATGTTGAATTTGTATTTGATATCATAGTTAAACAACAAATTGAATCCAACTCCATGATATGAAGGAAGTGCCTGGTTTTACCGAATTGGAATTAGAAATGAATGCTTGCTTTTCAGCTTGAGGAAGAAAATATTTTATTATTATATAATATATCCTATACAATAAGATTCCAACACTCCCTATTATATATAGCCATAACGGTGAGCTAAATTAGGAAGAATATAAACCTCATAAACAGGCTAATTAATAGAATAAATGAAACTACCAAATTGGTCAACATGATCTAAATAAGAAATATGAGCTAAATATTAAATAAGAAATAATGCATTAATAGAACTATTCAATTAGCGGAAACATTTAATAAGAAATATTAAATATTCCAATACCTCGCCCTCACGCTGGGGCGAAGAAGTTTTGAAGTCCCAATTTGACAAGGGTTGATTGAAGATCTTCTACCTTCCCGATCGCCACAAAAATGGATGATACTACAGAAAAAAAAGAGAGGAACTGTTGTTGCCGCAAATAATGGCAAAGATAAATCAAGGGCAGTTGGACACTCGGTTACCTAGACATCGAAGATAGATGATCGTAATGTTGCGCGTGACTGATGGGTGTTGAGCGCGACAATTGGATCATCTGAAGACTAACGGAAACAAGTAGAACGTCGGAAGACCAACGGAGACAACTGGAATATTGGAAGACCAATGACGACAACTGGAATGTTAGGCAACCAATGTTGAGCTGGAACGCTGGAGAACCAATGACGATAACTAGAACATTAGACAACCAATGACAACAACTGGAATGTTGGAAATCCAACGGCAACTGGAACATTGAGCGATCAACAATGACAACTGAAATGCCAGAAGACCAACGATGACAAATGGAAAGTTGCGCAACCAACAACCATAACTGGAACGTCGGACGACCTTCATAAGAGAGATGGTTAGATAAAAGGGCCAAACTGAGGTGAAGGAGAAGGTAGTTCTCCTGCGAGACAGGGGGTGCATCAACGAAAGTGGATGGAAGATGGTTTGAGGCAACGAGAAGGTGGTGAGGTGCGGGGGGAAGGCTGTGGCTAGAAAGTGGTTCAATGCCGAGGGAAGTTAATGGCCCAAATGAGTTACAATGCCGAGGGAAGGCGGTGGTTGGAAGGCGGTTTGGTGCCATGGGAAGGCGGTGACCAAAAGGAGGTGAGACGCAGGCATGCTAGGGTTTTCCTCCTCCCTTGTGCCTCCCATTATTTCTCTCTTTTAGGCTCTGATAGCAAAACAGATTTTGGAGAGGAAGAGAATGTTTTGTAACTATGTCATATATTCTATAAAATAAGACTCCATACTCAGTTATAAAGCCATAATGGTGGACATTTTTTTTTTCCCCAGCCAAATTCGAAGTGGTATGAGGTGAAAATTGTTCTGTGATGAAAATAAAATAAAAAAGAATAACCGCCTATTTGGCCTAATGATGATTACAAATTTAGGCAAGAGGAAGAAACTTAGCTCCTGTCTGATACCCGAGAATCAACACTCCCATTTTCGCCCATTCTGCTCTCCATTTTAGTTAATTTATTCAGAAATAACTAAATTAGGAAGCATATCGCCCTAATAAATAACCTAATTGATGGAATAAAAGAAGCTAATAAATTTGTCAACGTGATTTAAATAAGAAATATAACCTGAAATACTAAATAAGAAATAATGCATTAATGAAAAGACTAAGGTGGCGTTTGGTTAGTGTTCCCACTTTTCTCAACCCAACTCGGATAGGTTGGGTTGGGTTGGGTTGAGTTGAGAATTCTGTTTCTTTCTGAGAACAGAATTGCATTTGGTAACAACAAAATTTTGTTTTGTGCTGGGAGCAGAATCGCGTTTGGTAACGCATAATTCTGTTTCCTTCTGGGAACAAAATTGCGTTTGGTATTGAGTAATTCTGGAATTGTTTCCTCAATTCTTCCACAAGGTTATATTAATTAAGAATTTAAAACTCTTTTTTTTTTTTTTTTTTGTTTGTTTGTTTGTTGGGATATATATAATTATATCAATTCTTCTACGAGTTGGTGTGTATATATATATATATATATCAGTCGATAAATCCCATGATTTTACTAATAATTTCCTTCAAGACAAATTTCTTTTAATCCCAAATTTCAACAACAAATTTATGAACAAAATAAAATTATTAGAATAATCTTATTGGAACTAAAACACAAACCACAAACAACACACAAATGTAGCCATAGTTTGTTTCGTTTGTTTGTTCATTTTTTTTTTCTTTCTGATCTACTATTGAGAATATAGTTTTTTAAAAAAAAAAAAAAGGAAAACAAAGAGCCAAACAGAGAAAGGACGACGAACGGCGACCCCAAATCGATGACGAACGGCGACCAAATTCCCAAATTCGACAACGAAGAACATCAACGACGAACGACGAACCCTAATCAGAATCAAATAAACCCAAGAACGACAAAGACGCGATCGAAGAACAACGAAAAAGCCTAAAAACGACGATGAAGACATGACGAAGAACGACGAAGAACTGTTCGTTCTGAAGGAAGGGTTTAGATTTGGAAATCGAACCCTACTACCATCGCCAAACACACAGTGCTTCAATCGAACCTGTTGTTCGATTTCGTGAAGATTTGAACATTGATTTCAGCCCTAGGGTTTTGATTTCGGTACAGAAACAGCAACAGAGGGGAGAGAAAGAGAGAGAGAGAGAAGATTCGAACACTGATTTCGGTGAAGAGCAGCGACGAACACTGACGGCGGAACACCGACTTCGACAAATACCGACGCTTGGGAAGAAGAATAGCAACAACGAACACTAGCTAGGGAAGAAGAAGAGCAACGACGAAATGATGGAGGAGAAGGAAAATGATTGGGGATGGGTACATAGAAAAGCAAAATGAATTCTCTCATTAAAAATCATGTTAATACCGAGCGTGTCCTTATTTTGGGAAGGAATGGGTTGGGCAAAAAAAACAACTACTATTTTTTGTTTCCATTTTCTTTAGCTTTTCAAGAAACAATTCTCAAGCTCAGAATTTTGAATATTGGGTTGGGTTTTGTGTTTGCCAAACGCGTTCTAAAAAATCAAGCTCAGAATTTTTGGGTTAGGTTGGGTTGGGGTGGGTTGGAATGGAAACACTAACCAAACGGGGCCTAAATATTCCAACTGATATCATCGCCAATTCTCGAGCTTCAAAATACTTGCAACTAAACACAACCTAATTCTTATCACAACACCAAAATGGGGCATCAATATACCCAATTGCCCAGTAACACCATATCGAGAGTTCTGATAAACATCAATAAGAACATGATCATAAGAAACTGAACTAGAACTGAGAGCAAGCAAGGAAAAGAGCAATATACCCAAGTGCCCACGCTTAGCAGCAGCATGAAAGGCGTTCAAATCGCCCTTAGACCTGATCTTCACCGTCTGTAGATCACAGAACTTGAGCAAGTAACTGAACACCTCGCCCAAATTATTCTCCGCAGCCACGTACAGGGCCGTCTCTCCAGCATCGTTCTGCAGCGACATCAGCAGACCAGGATCAGACCCTTCATTCTCGACGATCGATTTCAGCGACGGGAGATCACCAGATCGGACGGCGGCGAAGAATGATTGGTGGGTAATGAATCTCAGTGACTTGGTGTCCATCTACTTCGATCGAATCGGGAAAAGGAGAAATTCAGGGTTCTTTTCCCTCTGTAAATTCACTTTGCTCTCTATATCGGTGACGCTTTAATGGGGGGAGAGAGAAAAAGGGTTTGAGAGAGTGAGCTTCTCTCTCCTACTTTCTATCTCTATAAGTATATCTATGAACATTAGGCCAAGAAATTCAATGGTAGGGACACCAGGTGGACAAGATATGGGGCTGATCTGTCTTTGAATTCTGCATTTTGATGATTTTTCTTTTGTGGGTTTTTGAGGTTGACTGTGGGAAGATGATTTCTTTTGTCTAAATTAAACGAATATAACTGTTAAGCTCTCTCAATCAGCTGCCCAACTGTTACAGGCACCATGAAAATTACGAGTTGTTTATATAGACATTGTTTTTTATTAATTTTTTTTTTTTTTGGAAAAAATAGCTATAATAAACTTTTCACAAAATTAATAAAACTTGGAGTTGGTAACCCCGGGTATTAAAACCCGGGGTTACCAACCCCAGTTATACGCTCCATTTTTTATTTTTTTTTAAATCCGGGGTTGTCAAGCCCAGATTCATTGGGAGAGTTGCGCCAAACCCGGGGTTGAGAACCCCTGGTTTGACTGGAAACCCTAGCACCAAGCCCCCTTCTTTTCTTTTCTCCCCATTTGTTTTCTCCGAGCCGCAAGCTCCCTTCTTCCCTTCTTCTTTCTTCTTCTTCTATTTCTCTCTTCTTCTTCCTTCTTCCATTTCTCTCTTCTTCCGTCTTCCAGCATCTAGCCGCCGCCAGTGCGTCGCCACCTACATAATATTTGAGGTTATTTCTTTTATTTGTTTTAGTTTTTTTACTTTGTAATTTATTTGTTTATTAGGTTGTTTGTAGTTTGTTTATTTGTTAGGTTGTTTGTAGTTTATTTGTTTGTTTAGTGTTTGTTTATAGTTTAATTGTTTTAGTTTTTATTTATATAATTTGTTTGTGGTTGTTAGGTGGTTTAGGTTTTTTGTTTTACTTAATTTTTAAAAATGTTGTTAATTGTTGGTAGTAGATTTTAGTTATAATTATTTGTTTTTTTTGTGATATTTAGTTATGTATATGTGTTAATTAGTAATATTTTGTGTGATATTTAGTTATGTATTGTGTTAACTAATTATAATTATATATTTTGTGTGATATTTAGTTATGTATATGTGTTAATTAGTGATGATAATGTAGTGATATATATATTTTGTTAATTAGTTATAGAGATTTAGTTATAGTTATAATTAATTATTTAATTATTCAATACAA
Source organism: Eucommia ulmoides (assembly GCA_016647705.1). Taxonomy (NCBI): domain Eukaryota; kingdom Viridiplantae; phylum Streptophyta; class Magnoliopsida; order Garryales; family Eucommiaceae; genus Eucommia; species Eucommia ulmoides. Next base: position 12,514,813 of record CM028333.1, on the reverse strand, counting down.
TTTTGAAAGTTTGTTAAGATTATATAATGTATTTCTAATTTATGTTTAATTAAAAAAACTTAAGGAGTAAAAAGTGCAATTTTGTTTTGTCTTGTATAATTTTATTTCCTCCACTTTGAAAATCTACATTTTATAACTCTTTATATTTATAGTAAATTGACGGTTTAATTTGAAATTTGATAGACGAGAGATAATTTTGTTGTGATTGAGTTTTAATTGACGATAATATTTTTATGTTTTGTTTTGACTTGTGAAATGATAGCCGTTTGAAATGCAGAACGTTAGGTTGTTATTCTATTACGGTGGTAGAATATTGGAAGGAATCGAGTTTGGAGTGTCTTACAGTATCTCTGCAATAAAATCTTTGGTTGTCTATAGGGGAAGAACATTAAATGAATTGATTGAGATGTTAAGGCCATGTGTCCTTGAGGATGGGGAAAATGGAAATATGAAATTAAAGTGTAGGATGCCGATGGATCTTATGGGGGGAGATTTTAAATATACAATATTTTCTATCGGGGATGACTCAGCATTAGACCAAGTGTTTGAGTTACCACTTTGTATATCCTCGCTTCTTACTATTGAGGTGTATGTAGAGGTAGAATGAGATCATTGTCCAATTTTTCCCCTAACGTGGTTATTTTACCCAATTAATGACTCAAAGTTTTAATCCATATAGTACCGAATGTGATCGATAATTTTTTGGCTATAGTATTCCCATGTCGCACCCCCAAGTAGTTCAATCTAATTACATTGCCCCATCTCCCTACATTCTAGAACAATATCATTCCCATGGTATGATTGACCGTGATCATGACACTAGTTCTACCGCTCCACATCACCATCATTCGCCAAGTAGTCCACCGCACGACAACACAAGTAATTATTGTGATATGTATGATAGAGATGTGGAGGGTAAGTTAAATACAATTGATAGTCATCACGATGTGTTAGAGGCAGAGTTAGATGGGGATGTTGTGTTGGAGCTAGAGGAGAATGATGGGGATTAAGACGAAGATCTAGATGTGGAACTGGTGCATTAAGAGCTCTCAAAGAAGATACAAGGTTGTTAGACTTAATCACCCTGTATTTCTACTCTTGGTGTAGACCGACACGATACTCTATTGGATTGATGTCTTGATCGCTTTAGTAGTCATCATAATATGATTGTAGAACCAATCATCAATAGTGATCCCAAGGTCCAGGCGAACCTTAAATACCATATGAGTTTTTCTTACCTGAAATACTATATGAGTTTTCCCCATTAGAATTAATATTTGAAGACATATCACGAAAATTATAGAATTTCAAAGTTTCTATACAAAACTTATCTTTTATAGTATCATGTATGGTGAATATACAAAACTTAGCTTTTATAGTAGCATGTATGGTGAATGATTGACAAGTCTCAACCTTTTGTGATGGTTAATTAGCATTTTAGAATAAGCTTTTCCAGTGTTAATTGACATTTCGTGTCAAGCTTTTTCAGTATGGACTGACATCGTTGACCAAGATTTCAGAAATACCTTTACAACCTTTTTTCAGTGTTGATTGACGTTTCGGCTCATGTGTCGTCAACCTTCTTTAGTCTTTGTTAGTCTTTTCTAGCCTTTATCAGCATTTTCCAGCATTCTCTAGCCTTTTTCAACATTTTCAGCCTTTTCTAGCATTTTTCAGCCTATATCAGCCTTTGTTATCGGTACAACCATTAGCAGAGTTGATTTAACAAATCAGTTCAACCTTTATCAATGTTGTCAGTACTAAATGACAAATCAACGTTACTACGATGGATTGGATCATTCATATCATTGGTTATCATTTAAATCCATTGCAATCACTCTAAACACACCTTAAATTGAAGTTTAAAATTTTAATATCTTGTTTCAACAAAAACAAATGTACATGGTAAAAGATCTGTATCGTTTAATGAGACGTCACTTGCTTTTGGAAGACGAATTCTCATATTCTTTAGATTCAAGAGTTCGTTACTCTCCACGGTGAGTTGTAAAGATGCGGGATGAATAAACTTATCATGTGAACCAAACATAAGTTATGGTGGATGGATACATGCAATGCAATGTTCCAATGGTCACACCCCACCCCGGGTACTCGTTACCCGAGGCCGGACGTGACGTCAACCTGACGTTACCGGACTAACCCACACACACATCCAAACAAACACACTCGCCTACTTGTAAATTTTCCTTATAGAATATATATATACCTGAACCTTCCACAGTTCGCGTTCGACCGACTCACCTCCAACACGATACTACCTTCGGACTCTTCCTAGTGCTAGTAATGGACCACTCCTAGCCGCGGTACCTGCACCCCAAAACTTTTATCTGTGTACTGTCTTTATAATAATAATAAAATATTTCATGGATCACGTATAAATAATAAACACCATACTTCGAAATATAAAATAGTATAATCACATACCCGGTTCCACTGCCACCAATGAAAAGAAATAATATAACGATAATACCACATATCACACACCACATTCGGAACCAATTTCCCTTCTGTCCACAATGTAAATAAATAATGTATTTAAAACACTCAATATAAATAAAATAAAACGTCGTACGAAAATCCAGTTTCCCTATCCCCAATGAAATAAACCAATATATATATACATTGAAAATATACAATTCAAACATTATAATTCAATCAACCCGATTATTTTAGATTAACTAATCCAGATATTTTAAAACAACCAATTCAAAATATTTTATGTCGACCTGTCCAAGTATTTTAGACCTACCAGTCCAATATTTTATCACCTGATAAAATATCCCACCAGTCAACCAAAATAATATAAAAATCACATACTACACGGAAGCTCGATTTTCCAGTCATCACATAAATAAACTCATCTATTTATAACCTTCCATCCAAGCAGTGAAAATCAATGAGAATAATAAATACACCAATATATATAGGGATGCACCAATCCGGAGTAAAGTAATATATATATATATATATATACCCAATTAGTTCATCGTATATGACAAAACACTACACCACCCTCCGACTAGCCATATGATCGTTTTAATCTCATGATCGGAAGTTGAAACGGTACCGTACTACCCGTAGGATTTGCCTTCCTAGCGAGTCAAAACAATGCTCTGCCGTAGCAGATAATTAACGCTCTGCAGGACTTCAATTTCCACCTCAACAACAAACGACTCGGTCTACAATCATTTTTTACCCTTTTTAGAAATCAAGTAGATTCAACAAATCATTTTTCCCAAACACCCAAAACAGCTTGATCCATATAAGTTACAAATTTGTCCATTTTAAATAAACACAATTTTCCATAATATATACAAAAATATAATTTGTAATTTACGTAGAAGATAGTACACTCACCTCGATATCCGTTCTGCAAAATTTCTACTGACCACACTCTATCGGTATGCCTGTGCCTGCGAACCTAAAAGTGATAGGGCCTAAATTAATATTTTATTCAACATGGCTTAATCATGCAATGCAGACCCTAAATTTCACGATTTTCCTGTCCCCACATTTTATTATGAAAATAAATTATTATTCAGTTAATTTCGCTCCGTTAATATTCACTGTACCGGTTTATTTAGATTAATGATTATAAAAATATTATTACGATCACAACAACAATTATTATTACGAATGCAAAAAATCTTAATGCTTAACAATTTAATTTAATCGATAATAATATCCGATGAAAATATTACTTGTTCCGAATCGTTAATGGGCCGTGAGATAGATTTTGGATTTTTATTGGGGTTGTTTATGTAATATTTTTTTTTTCTTTTCTTCTTCTTCTCTTCTTCTTTCTTTTTCTGTTTCTTGTTCTTTTTGTTGGGTTCCTTATTGTCGACCAACTCTACACCGATCACCCACTCACTGCCGGCAAAACAATACCCCACACCCTCACCGGTCAATTGACGACGACACACATATGTTCACAAAATTGACAGCAGCAACACACATACACAACGAACGAAATACACACGTAATCGTCATAAATCACACACACAGATCGGACGACGGCTGATCATTCTCACCCACCTGAAATCGACAACGACACACACATACAATTCACACACACACACACACACACACACACACACACGTTCAATCACATAGTCGGTAGAAAAACAGAGCACATACACGATCGATGAACAAAAACACACGCACTTACCCAATGACGACAAACATACCCACACTGTCGAGCAAGACGGCGACGATCACACCCACGTCGGAACATATCACCACCGGCGATCACGAATAGCCCGACGAACCCTCTCCGATCCTCTCTTTCTCTCTCTAGATTTTCTGAATTTCTTCTTCTTAAGCTTCCCGATCCTTCTTGCGTGAATGAGTCGTGTATATATATATATATATATATATATATATATATATATATATATATATATATATATATATAATATCTTTGTTTTAATTACTATTTTCTCCCCCCAATTTCTTTAAATCTCCTTTTTAGTCCAATTCAACCTTTTTGGATTTTCTTAAATTCACTCCTAACTTTTAAATTTTTATAACTTGAGTGACAATTTAGATCCCAAGTTTAGAATCAAGGTTTCTAAATTTGCAATTTGACCCATAATTTTTAATTTGAATATTGATTAATACAATTCTACTCTGCAATTTTTTCTAAATGCTCTAAAATGAAATTAAAATGACGTACAGGCTGAAATTGGGGTCTTACAACCCTTCTCTCCTAAAAGAAATTTTGTCTCGAAATTTTATTACCTTAGTTGAACAAATGTGGATATCTGTTTCTCATCTCGTCTTCTCGCTCCCACGTCGTTTCCTCTACGGTACGACTGCGTCACAACACTTTTACTAATGGAATCATTTTCGTCCACAACACCTGGTCCTTACGGCTTAGGATTTGAACTGACTCCTCAACGTATGTCAAAACTTCTTCCAGTTTAATTGGCTGTGAAGTCAACATATGCGAAGGGTCTGTCACATATTTTTGGAGTATCGCCACATGGAAAATGTCGTGTCATTGAGATAACTCTGGCGGTAAAGCAAGTCTATAAGCTGTCGTGCTAACCTGATCTAAAATTTCATATGGTCCGATGGACCTTGGACTTAACTTCCCTTTCTTCCTGAACCTCATTATGCCTTTTCACGGAGAAATACACAAAATACATAATCGCCCACTTCCAATTCCAACTTTCGCTTATGCTTGTTAGCATAACACTTTTGTCGACTCTGAGCAATTTTCAATCATCATTTTTTTTTTCCGAATCATCTTTACTTTGTCTGTTGTCATTTGGGCGATATCCGGCATAAACAATTTCATTTCTCTCACTTCAGTTCAGTCTATTGGACTGGAATCATACATCCCTTGTCATACAACGCTTCTTATGGTGTCACCTTAATTGCTAAATGGTAGCTGTTATTGTAGGTGAATTTCATCAACGTCGAATGATCATCCCAACTATTAGGAAAATCCCAGAACACAACCTCCCAACATATCATCCGACGTCTGAATCGTACGCTCTAATTGACTATCAGTCTGAGGATGAAAACTTGTATTAAATTTCAGTTTAGAGAGTCGGTCAAAACTTCGATGTAAATCTTGTGGAAATCGGTGCGCCATGCAACCTAACAATTTCATCAATATACAGTTGGGTATACTTGACAAGAGAATACGTCGTCTTCACGGCCAGAAAATGAGCAGACTCAGTAAACCTATCAACGATCACCCAGATGGAATTATGCCCCCTTTTTAGTACGGGGTAATCCTGAAACGAAATCCATCGTGATATGCTCTCTTTTCCACTCTGGAATAAGTAAAGGCTGCAGTAACCCACTTGGATGTTAGTGCTCAATCTTAACTTGCTGACAAACTAGACACTTGGCAACAAATTCTGCAATTTTTTGTTTTATTTCGATCCACGAATAATGCTCACACAAATCTCGATACATATTAGTACTGGCCGGATGCATCGCGTACGCTGAACTATGCACTTCCTCTAAGATATTCCTTTTTAAATTGACGCCATCAGGCACACACAGTCTATTTTCAATCATCAAAGCTTCATCTCTCTCTCTGACATGATAATCAGTTCTACGACCATTCTTCACTTCATCCCGAATCCTCTCTAATTAAACGTCTGACTTCTGTGCTTCAATAATACGGTCAATCAACATTGGCCTCAAAGTCAAAGTTGCAAGCAACGCTGTTGTCTGATTAGCTGCTAACTGAACTCGCAACGATCTCAACTCGGCATACAGATTAGTATGAACAACTTTAATGTGTGCGATCGAACCCGCCGATTTCTGACTCAACGCATCCGCTACAACATTAGCCTTCCCTAGATAATAGTGGATGGTGCAATCATAGTATTTGATCAATTCTATCCAACGCCTCTACTTCAGATTTAGCTCCTTTTGAGTAAACAAATACTTCAAACTCTGGTGGTCAGTGTATATCTCACAAGTCTCGCTATTACAGGTAATGTCTCCAAATTTTTAAGGCAACCACAATCGCGGCCAACTCCAATTCATGCATCGGGAATGATGCTCACATTTTTCAGTCTTCTCAAATTTAGATTTTCTTGCGGGTTAATCGGGTCAATGTGGCAGCTATAACAGAGAATTCCTGCACAAATCGACAATAGTAACCCACCAATCCTAAAAAGTTTCGAACTTCAGTCACACTTTTCGGCCTTTCCCATTGAACTACAACTTCGACTTTATTTGGATCCACTTGAATACTATTTCCTAATATCACATGTCCCAAAATTACAACTCGATTCAACCAAAAATCACATTTATTGAATTTGGCATACAATTGTTTCTCTTGCAACGTCTGCAACACAAACTGGAGATGCTCTACATGCTCTTCTCTACTCTCGATAGGAATACCATTTTGGCCACAACACCGTCTCTAACCTCCAACTGGTGATACTCTAATCAAAAATTTATTTTGAAAAAACCCCCCCTGATCTTCGGCAGTCGGTCGAACCAATCATCAATCCTAGATGACGGGTATTTACTACAACCCGTCACTTTATTCAATTGTCGGTCACCAATACTCATCCTTAACGTGTCTTCTTTTTTCTTTACAAATAACATCGGATCTTCACGGAGAAAAATACCAGGCCTAATATAATTGCGGGTTAACAGATCTTTCAATTTCTTCAACTCGGTAGGAGCCGTACAATAAGGTGGAATCGATATAGGAGCAGTTCCTAGAAGTAACTCGATAGTGAATTCCATCTCCCTATCTACTGGCAACCCTGGCAATTCGTCCTGAAACACGTCGGGAAAATCTCTGACCACTAGAATATCTGCTATCTGAACTTCTTTTTGACTGGTGTTAATCACGTGCGCGAGGTATCCCTAACATCCTTTCTTCAATAATTTTCTGGCTTCTAGGGCTAAAATCAAACTGACAGGAGTGATAATTCTGTTCCCCAAAAATACAACCTCTGGCTTACCTGAGATTCGAAAGATCACTTCCTTCTTAAAACAATCTACTGTGGCATGATATCCGGATAGCAAATCCATGCCCAGTATCACATCAAAATCGTGAATAAGGGTAGTAGATCCATCGACAACTTCCTATCACCCATACGAAGCGGACCAAAATTACACGCACTAACTATCAACACGGACTGACAGTTCTAGACTACCTCCTACACATCATTCTCTATTAATTTCGTTGTGTTTTCCTATTCCGCATTGCTTGTCAACCTAAAACGTATTTCTAATTAAATCTTTTCCAGATTAGTCTACATCTTGTCTCTTTCGTTTTTACCAAATTAGGAGCAAATCGAAACTAAACATTGAATTTTTTACTTTTATACTACAGAACAATCATCTTCCCCTATTCTAATAATATGAACCCCCCCTTCAATAGAATTACAAGATTTCCTTAGTATTGCTTAAAAGACAGTTTTATACACACATTGGATGTCGTTTAATAATCCCACTTAAGTTTGCTTTGTCATACTATCTATTGTTTTAACAACTAAAATATTAGGTGCTACTGAGAGTGAATCCTAACGTCAAGTAATACGAATATGATTGTTTATCAGTTATAATCTAATATTCCCAACCACTAACACTCCCATAATCGTGATCCACCCATTACCCCTACCAACAACACCACCCGAATCACCAACTGACAGTATCCCAACTTTGTCGTACCCACTAATTGCCAACAAAACAAATAACAATGCTTGATGCCAATGTACTATCTAATGCAATGTAATACCATCACACACGTGCTGAACTCACCTATCAACACCCTCTCTCATGGTCTACCACTGGCTCGACACCACCTATCGACACCCTATCTCATGGTCCACCACTAGCTCGATACCACTTATCGACACCCTATCTCATGGTCCACCACAGGCTCGACAACTGACATGTCTACAGAACCTATAACTTAGGCTCTGATACCACAAATGTCACACTCCACCCGGGCGCTCGTCACCTGAGGCCAGGCGTGATGTTAACCTGACATTACCGAACCAACCCACACACACATCCAAACAAACACATATACAAACACACTCGTCTACTTGTAAATTTTCCTTATAGAATATATATATACCTGAACTTTCCACGGTTCATATCCGACCGACTCACCTCCAACACACCACTACCTCCGGACTCTCCTTAGTGCCAATAGTGGATCACTCCTAGCCGCGGTATCTGCACCCCAAAACTTTTATCGGTGTACTATCTTCATAATAAAAAAAATAACATTTCATGGATCACGTATAAATAATAAACACCATACTTCGAAATATAAAATAATATAATCACATATTTGGTTCCACTCCCGCCAATGAAAAGAAATAATATAACGATAATACCATACATCGCACATCACATTCGGAACCAATTTTCCTTCTGTCCACAATGTAAAGAAATAATGTATTTAAAATACCCAATATAAATAAAATAAAACACCGTACGGAAATTCAGTTTCCCTGTTCCTAATGAAATAAACCAATAGATATATACATTGAAAATATCCAATCCAAACATTATAATTCAATCAACCCAATTATTTTAGATTAATTAATCCAGATATTTTAAAACAGTAAGTTCAAAATATTTTAAGTCGACCTGTCCAAGTATTTTAGACCCACCAGTTCAATATCTCATCACCTGATAAAATATCCCACTAGTCAACCAAAATAATATAAAAATCACATATCACACGGAAACTCGATTTTCCAGTCATCACAAAAATACACTCATATATTTATAACCTTCCATCCAAGCAGTGAAATCAACTAGAATAATAAATACACCAATATATATAGGGATGCACCAATCCAGGGTAAAGTAATATATATATATCCAACCGGTTTATCGTATATGACAAAATACCAATAGTGCGTCAATTGGTTAGAACAATGCCAATGGACACACTACATGATTTTCATATGACGTTGTATCGCTACCGCAAAAAAATATCTGAATACAAATTTGAATTCATCGGCACGAGCTTCAAATGACGGTACATGAACATCTCCAAGAAAGTTTGGTTGGTGAAACGTGTATTTACATAAGATGCTTAAGGGAACCTTAATATCAATCATATATTGAAATGACGGATGATGAAATTAATGTATTATGTTCTTGGGTCGGTGCATTGCAGTTTAACTAAGTATTTATTTTCAAGTCTAATATGTCATTTCTATGCTAAATTATAGTCATGCTACTTCTACCAAATAATATACTTTTTCTCTTTATTTGCATTCCAAAAACACATACAATAAAACAGGTTTACGATACTAGGACAATACGTAGAAAGAAACACATAGTCTATTACAAATATACCTACTAGCAAATACGACTTTAAAATAAAGTTTATTAGACGGGCGGATTAACAAACCTTTGTGCTCCGATCCGATATCTTCAAGGGCAGTCATGTAATCCCTAAATATACCATCAGGAAATTTTATAAACTTGCTAAATTCAAATAAATAGTCCCAACCCTTTGAAGCCATCCTAACTGCCAAGTTATTCATTGATTTCGGTAAGTATTTCATCGTGCTACCTATCTCATTTAAGATTTTTGCAAACTTACCAATGTTTATCACATCCTCAACAGAAGCCTTATGGTCATAGTAAACTACGCAATTTATGAAAATTATTTCCTGCAACATATAAAGGCCTTGGTGAATACTTCGTATACGAGCATCTACTTGATGCTCCAGTAAAGTGTCGCCGCAACACAATTTTGTCCCTGCAAAACTACTATACCAGTTGCCTGATCTTGCTTTAATTATCCCTCCTAATGCGGTGACATGCTAACCAGTTATTTGGTCACTAACATTCACCAAATACTTGTCTACAAAACAAAAAAAAATCAAATTAGGAATAAAAATAAAAATAGAGTAATATATATATATATATATATATATATATATATATATATATATATATATATATATATATATATATATATATATATTTAAAACATTCACCGTAGTTTTCTTTATATATTTTATTCATTCTCTTCAGAAACAAAATAGAGTACCTCAGGTAATTAAATTGAGAACTGAGACTTCTACTATTTATAGAAAATTTAGGGGGGGAAATGGGCAGGAAATTGGAGGGAAATGGAGAAGAAAATGAAGGGGAAAAAATACATAAAATTGGAGAGAAATAGTTGGCGAAAAATTGGTGAAGAAATTGGAGAGATTCATTTATTTATCTTTGTAATTGGAAAGTTGTTGGCGGGAAAGTGACTGACGAAATATTATTTTGGTACAAAAATTTGCCTATATATACATTTATACTTGCAGAATTATCATTCACACTACATTAATTTCTTTTCTCCATTGTTGTTACTCAAAAAATCAGTTTAAATGGTAAGCGAGTCAGGAAACAATAAGGGTAAGGACAAAGGCAAGGAACCAATGAAGATCCATTGCACTGGTGAGAGTTTAGGGATAAGGGACTATGCTTAGTAGCAAGATGAGATAGGTATACGGTATGAAATCCAGATTCTTTATCGATTCCAGATATACGGATGACTCAGAACTGTCCGATTACGAAGATAGAGTTTTTCACTACGAACAATTTGATAAAACGAAGTAGTTATTGATACTAGAAAATTTCAATGATGGGTAGTATTTTCTAATTTATGCAATGTTTTTTTTTTTCTCTTTTTATGATTACTTGTATTTTTTATCACGTTTAATTTAAATATTATATTGTTCATTTTAAGATTTTGATGGACAATTAAATGTTGATATTTTTGGTGGAACTAACAATTTTATTGAATGTTTCAGTTTATTAATTCCAGTGATGGAAATGATCATGAAGATATTATGACAATATTAAAGATGATGACAAAGATGATGGAAAATTAAGAGTTTGAAGAAATTGAAGAACATAGGAAAAATAACTCAGGTTAAATTCTAACTCTTAATGTATCCCGGTTAGGATCACACATGACACAAAATGTTTTTCCAAATTATTTGTGTTTTTATAGGATTCTAATTAGTTAAATTATTTGCTCCTATATGTAATTGAAAAAGAAATAAAGATAATTGATTAAAATTGAGTTTAAGATTTAGTGGAGCTAACCAATAAAAGAAATCAGTTAAAGGAGCGAAAACGTCAAAAAATTGAATGAAAATCGGATTCAGAGAGGTGTTCTAGAAGTGGTCGGTCGACAGGTAAGTTAACCTGTAGCTATAAGTTGAACTCTCTGGATCATTCGGTCGACAGGTAAGTTGACCTGTGCTTATATGGTGAACTCTCTGAATCCGTCAGTCGACCTATGGCTAAAAGAGAAAGTTTCTGAATCATTCGGTCGACAGGTGAGTTGACCTATGAAAGATCCTGAATCGTCCGGTTGATAGATGAAATATGGGTGGTCGACCGATGGGTGAATGATTTTTGGATTGACTACATCCTGAATTGGGCGGTTGATAGATGGGCCTTAGTCGGTCGATAGATGGAGCTATTTCAGGATTTATGAAATTTCAGATTTTATTCAAAACGTAGCCATTATTAGCCGTTTTATAGTTAAGATATGCGAGATATCTTAGGGATCAGATATGTTTTGAGCTATTTAATTAATATTAAATATCTCTACAGATATGGTTCAAGTAGTTTTGATATTTCTCAATTTAGTATATGAAATTGTTTCAATTTTATCTAATTGAGTTTAAGTAAAAGTTTGAGGGACTTAATTGAATATTTTAAGAGATATTTTAAGTGAATTATACCAAGAATGAATCATTATGATATAGAGGGTCTATTGGTGTAATTAAATGTCATGATTTATAGAAACTAGTTGTTATATGGCTTGTTTCAATTGCCTTTAAATAGACCTGCGAATTTCACATGTTAATGGACATAAGATCAAGATAACCTAAATCATTCTGAGTTATTCAGCTCTTGTGCTTTCTAAGAGTAATCATATTGAGTGCATTGTGAGATCTTTCTTGAGATTTGTTCTTGAGAAATATTTACTGTGGATTATTGCTACTACTGATCTTAAGTGTCATTACTATTCTAATCATTATTATTTCGGTGAAATCCTGGTGAGATCATTCCAAATTACTTACTATTAATTGTTGATTAATTCTATTATTTATTATTGGAGTTTGATCTTTGAAATTATTTTTTGAATTTTTTATTGAAAATTATTTTTGAAATAATTTCTTAAAAAAATCTGATTACGTGCTTAATTGCTTGATATCCATCTTTATTTATTAGATTTTGAAATTCTCACTTTTCTATTACTAGTATCAGGACATTAATTGAATTTGAATTTATCTGGGGTGGTAGAAGCTCCGAGTGAAAAAATCACTTATTAATTATTTTTAATTGGTGAGTTGAGTGTCGGATTAGATACTACTGGGAGTGTCTAATCAAGAGTAGCTGGTTTCAATCTCTTCCGGTAAAGAGATTGAGATTTTGATCTTTGCCTAGAGTATAAAAAGATTAGGTGTTAATTCTTCTTTAATTGAATTTGTGAGTGAATTGTAACAGTTCAATCCTTACCGGGTAAAAGAATATTTGGAGCGTGTTTGTGTGAGATTTAATTCTTGAGACTACGGTATAAAAAGAATTAGGTCGTGATTCTCCGTGTAATAGAATTAAGTTAACCTTCCGCCTGGTAAAAAGATAGAAGTTATTCCTTAGCTTGTGAAAAAGAATTGTAAATGTTGATTATGAGCTTGCGAAAAGAATCTTTGTGAGGGTTTGGTTCTTACCTTTAAAGGAATCTTCAGTTTAGTGGGTGCGACTCTCTGCGGAGCTCAGGAGACTGGATTAGTCAAGAGTAACTTGGTGAATCAGTATAAATTTTTGTGTGCTGCATTATTTATATTGTTTATATTTTTATGGTTTTGGTGTGCACCTAATTGATAACACATATCCGCTGCTATAAAATATTCTGATAATTACTTAATAATACCCAATTCACCCCCTTCTTGGGTAGCTCACTAGGCCAACAATTGACATCAGAGTTGATTTTAGCTCGATATACTTCACAATATAGCTAAACAAGATCACATGGAGTGTCTTGATTCTGAAGTTATGTGTACTACTGTTTATTCTACTTCTTCTAATAGTCATTGTTTTGCACATGAGACTGATATAATTTGCAATGATGAGAATGCAGATAAGGTTATTTAGATGCTTATTGCTCTTACGTACGTTTTTGGAAAAGAGAATTTTAAACTAGATAAAAAAATTACAACTCTTGAAAATAAAAAATTTAGTACTGTCAAACTCTTAAGAAAAAGAATTTGGACAAATATTTTGAAACCGTTGAGTTTAAAAATACTTTATCTGAAATTAGTAAGTTGTGTGAGAAAATTGAGTCTCTTGAGGATGAGACTGAGGTTTTGAAAAAGGATTTTTATGGTCTTCAACAAAATGAATTTAGAAGGAAAAATCTTGAAACCTTGAATGAGGCTTTGAGCATTGAATTGGATAATAAAAGGTGTGAGCTTGATAGAGCTCGTGTGAAAATCCATTATGTTGAAAATAAGTGTCAAATTTTTAAGAATGATCTTGAATTTATGCATAAAAAGAATTATGATCTACAGGTAAATATTAGCACCAATAAGCGGTTACTTGAAAAGACTCAAAAGGAACTTAAAGAAGTAATGGATAAATTCAAGGATGTTGAGAGTGCAAAACCTGTTGAAAAACCAATAGTTACTAAAGCTGCTTCTCAAAATCACAAACAATTTTATGCTCTCGTACGAAACACTAACTATCCGAAGAGGCGTGTTAACAGTATTAAGTGTTTTTATTGTGGTAAATTTGGTCATTATGAAAAATCTTATTATTTATTACATGGTTATCCTGTCAGATCTAGAAACAACTGGATACTGAAAAGAGAAAATTTTGGTGCAGATACCAATAGGAGATTTAGATAAAAATACAATGAATATTATGTGCCAACAAGGAGATTTGAACAGACACAAAGGTATAATGAATATTCCATGCCGACGAGGGAACCGAGGTTCAATGTACCTAATAAGAAGAATTAGCACGTGCCAAATAGAAGACTACAGAAGCAACAAACTCAATATGTGAGAGCTGACAAAGCTTATCCACAACAAACGGCAAGATACCAGTACAAGAAAAAGTTTATTTACAAAGTTGTGCGAAAGCAGAATGAGAAAAAGTAACCTGAAGCACCAAACAAAGGTAAAGAAATTCTTGACGAATCAATTCAGAAAATTACCACTACTAAGAAGGAAGAAAATAAGGGGACAAATCAAGTATTGGTGGAATCAAAGGATACCAAGTCAGAAATTAGTAATCCACCAAAGGTATACACACCAATTGCTCCCAAGGATGATCTAGGTATGTCAAATTTTTAAAAGTTTAAGTTTATTAATTTCGTTAGGAATATTGAGCCTGTTCATTTTGAAACTTAGACATGTGTGATATGTGTGTGTATGAGAGTAATTAAAATATTTTTTTAATAAAAAAATTAAAATTAAAAATATGTGGATCAAAATAAGGGGTAAAAATTGAGCTAAATTGATCAAATTAAGGCTTAAATTTACTAAAAGTCAAACAGTTCAGAATGGTCAGTCGACTGATAGTGGATAATTAGTCGACCGACAGAAGCAAGCTGGAAAAGAGAAAGAAGCGTTGCATTCATCTGTCGACCGACTATAAGTAAGCTGTCGACCAATCATTACGGGATTTAAATACCCTGTGCTCGTTCATTTCATTTCATCCAAATCTAAAACCTTTTTCTCTCTAAAACTCTTCCTCTCCCAAGTCCGTTCAATCATAAACTTCACGAAATCAGTTCGATTTGGCTTAGATTTGAAGATCTTTGGGACGAATCTAAAGGTATAGGGCTTGGATTTGAGATTTGGTGACTCCTTGCTTCACAAAAAGGTTAGTTCTCTCTCTATTCTCTAGGGTTTCGATTGGTTCTCTGTTTAGGCTAAATTTCTTAAGTTTTCTTGGTTGATTTGTTTCCAGTTTGTGTAAAATGCCTTAAATCAAGAAGCGTGCTCAAAGAGTTATGTGTGACAATGAATATTTTTGAAAGAAGGAGGAAAATGCTAGATATAATGAGGGGTTTGTCAACCGAAATGTTCTAGGTTGCAAACCTATAGACTTTGTTAATTTGAAGGAGAAAAATATTAATGTTGAGGGGTATTTTATAAATTTGGGATGGACCGATTTTGTCACCCAAAGAAATGAATGGATGCCGATATGGGTGAGAATGTTCTGTAGTATCTCACTTACAATAATGTTGAGATGACATCCTACGTTAAAGGAAAAGAGATTCAATTCTATAGGGAATTACTATGTGATATTTTATAATTACCTAGAGGCGACGTATTTGTGTACAATACCCTCCATTGGCTTTCAACAAATTTTAATAGCATAAAAATTGCATAAAAGTTTGACCTGGAGGGTTACAAAGCAGGATCACTAGCAATTGAGCATCGATTTCTTCATTTGGTGCTAACCTATACGATTGTGCCTAGAGGGGGAAGCCATGCTAATGTGAATGATTTTGATATTTATTTGATGAATGAGGTTGTTGAAGGTAGAAAATTAGATTTGGAACATATCATGATGGATCATATGAGATATCATGTTCAAAAACCTTTCGGAGTGTTACCCTATGCTGATGCACTTCAAAAATTATTTGATCATTTTAGAGTTGAAACTGATCTTGATGAAGAAAATTTATGACAATCACACCTGGATGGATTAATGTGGGTAATTCTGCGTTAATGAGATATGAGTTAAGAGGAAACAGATGGGTGAAGAAGAGAAATTAGCGAAGGCAAAGTGTGCAGGCTATAAATGAAGAAGAAGATAATGAAGAAGGAATGAGTATTGATCGGAAGATGAATTTTCTTCATGATCAGGTTGATGATCTAAGGATACATGCAGATTTGATAGATGACCGGGCTAGAAAATAATATGAAAAGAATGAATATGAATATGGAAGCTGAATTTGGAAAAATCAGGGGAAGTTTGGAACAAATGTTCCATTTTATGTAATCATCACATCATGGATACCAACATTAGTATAGTTCTCAATCACACTTTACAGGCCAACCTATGTTTAGAACACAACAGTCCTTTGCAGGGCCATCTGGAGCAGGACCATCTAGGGCAGGACCATCTACGCCATACCATCAAATAACTCCAGGATCAAGTGTTCAACCAGGGGTTCAGTATCCTCAACAGCCAACCACCAGTCCAATGGGACTGTATTATCAGTTTACTGGACAGGGCTCTCATTAGACTATATCTTTTATTCTCTCTTTGAATGTGTCATTTGGATAAGCCCTACGACTAGTATTTTGGTCTGTAATAGCTAATCTAGGTTGTTGGCTCAGTAGAATACCCAAGAGGGGGGGGGGATGAATTGGGTAATTAAAAAATAATCAGAATAAAACTCGATAAGTTAAATAATTAATTTTAAGTCTAAATTAATTATTATCTTTATAACACAGCGGAATAATATGATCAATCTAAGTGTACACCCAAATAACAAAAATAGCAAAATAATAATGCAACACACAAAAGATTTATACTGGTTCACCAAGCTACTCTTGGCTAATCCAGTCTCCTGAGCTCCACGGAGGTCGCACCCACTAAAATCAAAATCCCTTTAAAGGTAGAAACCAAACCCGCAGATCGATTCTTTTACAGGCTCAGAATCAACCTTTACAATTTATTTTTCTCAAGCTAAGGAGGAACCTTTACTTTTTACAAGCTAAAGAATAACATAATTCTTTTTAACACTAAGGCTCAAGAATCAAAACCTTACAAAAATACTCTAACTATCCTTTTCACAAGTAAGGATGGAACCTTTACAAAAATACTCACACTACAATTCTTATTTATAAAGAATCACTACCTCAATCTCTTTACAGGAAGAGACTGAAACCTAGCTACCCCTGATTAAATACCCCCAACAGTATTTAATCCGTCACAACTCACCAATACATAAATTTACAAGAAGTAAAACTCACTCGGAACTTCGACCACCCCAGATAAACAATAACTCAATTAATATTCCAACTAGTGATAAAAATACACGAGATACAAAAATCTGATTTCAACAAGAATATGGGTAGCAAATTGGAGCACGTAATCATATTCAAGAAATTGTTTGGAAAAAATATTTTCTTAGAAAATCATAAACAATTTCTAAATATAGAATAATAAACAAATAATAAGCAATATGGAAAGATCTCACCCGGAATCCACAGAAATAATGATTACAATAATGTACCTTCAAATCCGGTATCAACAAAAATTAATCGCAATTGATGCTTAGAATTACTCTTAAAAAGACTCACAATATCGTAAAATGATAACTCTTATAAAATCTCTCTCAATGAATGATTTTTTCTCTTAGAATGATTAACATTGCTAATGAAATTCGTAGGTCTATTTAAAGGAACATGTAATCAGCCTTCTAATGACTAGTTTACAAGTGTCATGACAATTAAAGACTCTTATAGATCCCTTATATCATAAGGACTTCATTTAGATTCAATTCCACTTAAAAACATATTTCAAAACTCTCAATTAAACCCCCAAAGTATTTCTCAATCTAAATAAATAAGTATAGAATCTATTTCAAGTACCAAATTGAGAAACATTAATATTTAATGAATCATATTAAAAGAATTTAATTAGAATATGAACCATATCTTAAATATAGAGAATATCCCCGAAATCTCTCTCAAATCCTAATAAAAAATGGCTACTTTTGAATTTAAACTCGGATCAAACAGTATCCTGAAATTACGCATTCAGTCGACTGTCCATTTCAGGTTGTAGTTAATGGAGTTCATTGGTCCACCGCTCGATCGACTATTCAATTCAGAGAGTTCATCTTGCTTTCACCGGTTGACCTGTCAGTTGACTACTCGATTCAGAGAGTTAAGCCCAAATGGCCGGTCGACCTGTCGGTCGACTAAGAGATACAAGACCTTTCAGCTTCTACGTTCGGTTGACTTACCAGTCGACTGCTGTCACTAGATCTCTTCTCTAAATTTGTTTTTAACCCATTTTCTTTAACGATTTCGCCCCTTTATCCATTTTCTCTCTTAAATAATCTCTACTAATATTCTTATATTTTATTTTAGTCGTTCAAAATTATTTCTTTTCAATTCACATTGGAGCAAATAATTTCACCTAACCAAAACACACATAAATGATAAAATACATTTTATGCCATGTGTGTGTTCCTAAATGAGATATTAAGAGTTAAGATTCACCTGGGTTGCTTTTTCTAAGTTCTTCAAATTCTTAATACTTCTTCATCATCTTGATATCTTCATTTAGTATCCATTCAATTTGACGTCATTTAGAATCCATGCAATTTGACATCTTCATAACTGGAACTTTAAATCTCTGAAATACTCAATTAAACATTAGTTCCATAAAAACATCAATACTTAATTGTTCATCAAAATCTTAGGATCAATATTTACAAATCAATCAAGAATAATTTCAATTGCAGGATGAATCAAAACCTAATTTTTTTCAAAGAAAAAAATAACCTAATCTTTTCACCATGACAAAGATCAAACCCTAATATTTTTTTATAGAAAAAAAATCGAAACCTAACTACCTTGACTAGATACCGTCCTAAACAAGTCTAATCCACTCAAACTCACAAATACAAAAACTATGAGTTTCTTCACACAAGGAGCGTCTACCACTTCAATACGAATATACTCAATTAATATCCTGAATAATTACTACATGATAGTGTTTCTTTGTGGTTCCCCTCCCCAATTTTTTTTGAGATGACAAAAGGGGGAGAATTAGTTGATGTTTTAATGAATGTTTGAAGGGAGAGCTTGAATTATCTTGTTGAATATCTTAAGGGGGAGTTTATTATATATTAAAATTTGTTCTTTGTTGAAAATCTTATGATTATCTTCATTATTTTGCTTTAACGAGTTAAATAACCCGTCTTCAGATTTAGGGGGAGTGTGGTTAAATTTTTGTTTTGAAGAAAACATCAAAGTTAATTGTCATCATCAAAAAGAGGGAGATTGTTGATCCTAAGATTTTGATGGACAATTAAATGTTGATATTTTTGGTGGAACTAGTGGTTTTATTGAGTGTTTCAGTTTATTAGTTCTAGTGATGAAAATGATTATGAAGATATTGTGACAATGCTAAAGATAATAACAAAGATGATGGAAGATAAAGAGTTTGAAGAAATTAAAGAATCTAAGAAAAACAACTCAGGTTAAATTCTAACTCTAAATGTATCCCAGTTATTATCACACACGACACAAAATATTTTTCAAAATTATGTGGGTTTTTATAGGATCCTAATTAGTTAAATTATTTGCTCCTATGTGTAATTGAAAAATACAAAAGATAATTGATTAAAATTAAATTTAAGATTTAGTGGAGCTAACCGAGAAAAGAAATCGGTTAAAGGGGGCGAAAACGTCGAAGAAATTTAATAAAAATCGGATTGAGAGAGATGTTCTAGAAGTGGTCGGTTGACAGGTAAGTCGACCTGTGGTTATAAGGTAAACTCTTTGGATCATTCGGTCGACAGGTAAGTCGACCTGTACTTAAATGGTGAACTTTTTGAATTGGTCGGTCGACAGGTAGGTCGATCTATGGCTAAAAGAAGAAGTTTTTGAATCTTCTGGTCGACAGGTGAGTCGACCTATGAAACATCCTGAATCGTCTGGTTGACAGATGAAATATGGGCGGTCGACCGATTGGCGAAGGATTTTTGGCTTAGCTACTAGTAGAGCATGAATACGTCGCTACTTTCACCGCAAGTGTACGGGTCAAATTTAGTATAGATTGGGAAGAGTAAGGGTTGTCGTATCCACAGAGATTGGTGTAGACGGTCGTTGAGTACTGCGATTATCATAACCTAATTTTATTTAGGCGATAAAATGCAGTTTTATATTAAAATATACTAAACTAAGTTAATTAAACTAATTATACTAATATAGTGGTACGACGTTTATGGGAAATTATTTCCTAGGGATTAACTTCATTCATTTAAACGTGTTCGTTTCAATCTAGTTTACATTAACGGCGTTCATCCTATCCGACAATCTCGGTATCGAAATCTCATTCACTATCTCTCCTGAGTGTAAAATGAATAAATATATGATTTTGCATCAACGCCGAAGTCCCTATCGAGCGTCTATATGACACTTGGCCACATGAGTCTTGTCCCAACGTCACGGATTGCACACTTTCTAACTTCCTCCCAGGTTATTAGATCATTGCTCTGTTTAAATCCTAGTTCGAATCCGGGGTTACCTCTCCCGAGTGTCAAACCCCGTATTCTCAGTATATCATAACAAACATATAAACGTGGAATAACGGCAAACACAATTAGATAAACATAAACAACCATTAACAAAACATCGATTTTATATTAACAGAGTTTTTGTGAAGTACATCGTCCCTCGACAATATATGTTTAGCCACACATGGATGTAGCCCTATATACAACTAGAAACGAGTTGAACATATATAAACATTCAACCAAATCTAAGAGAGAAAGAGAGAAACAAGGAGACTAGCCATTATCCGAAGATCCGTCGCTAAAATCGCTTCGAGAACAATTCTTCTTTCTTTGCGTTGTGATCTTCTATTGGTCAAATGGCCTTGGAGCTCTTAAGACTCCCGAAAAGTTCAACCTTTGTTTGGGGAAAAGTGGGATGATATTTATAATATTCAAAATATCTCAAAATATCCTAAAAAATTTGGTGTTGACCGCTACAGCGGTGGATAGGTCGGTAGGATTCTGGCGGGTGACCGCTGCAGCGGTGGAGCATTCAGCAACTCTCTATATTTTCACCGCTGTAGCGGAGGATGTAGGTTCAAAATTTGGATTTTTTATTATTTTTCTTCACCGTTTTTCTACCAACTTGCTCGTTTATGGACCATTTTAGTCCCTTTTCACCCCAAATAGCTAATTTATAACAAAATAAATAAAAACGTATTAAAATATAATAAAATGCTATAAAAGTACTCGAAAACTATCAAAACCAGCTAGGAAATAAATAGATAAATTATACCTATCAGCTAAATCCTGAATTCGGCAGTCGACAGATGGGCTTTAGTCGGTCGACAAATAGAGCTGTTTCAGGATTTATGAAATTTTGGATTTTATTCAAAAAATAGCAGTTACTAGCCGTTTTATGGTTAAGATATGCGAGATATCTTAGGGATCAGAATGGTTTTGAGCTATTTAATTAATATTTAAATATCGCTATAGATATGGTTTAAGTAGTTTTGATATTTCTTAATTTGGTACATGAAATTGTTTCAATCTTATCTAATTGAATTTGAGTAAAAGTTTGAGAGACTTAATTGAATATTTTAAGAGATATTTTAAGTGAATTATATCAGGAATGAATCATTATGATATAGAGGGTCTATTGGTGTAATTAAATGTCATGATTTATAAGAACTAGCCGTTATAGAGCTTGTTTCAAGTGGCTTTAAACAGACCTACGAATTTCTCATGTTAATGGATATAAGATCAAGATAATCCAAATCATTCTGAGTTATTCAGTTTTCGTGCTTTCTAAGAGTAATCATGCTGAGTGCATTGTGAAATCTTTCTTGAGATTTGTTCTCGAGAAATATTTATTGTGGAATATTGCTACTACCGATTAGGTGTTAATTCTTCATTGATTGAATTTGTAAGTGAATTGTAACAGTTTAATCATTTCCAGGTAAAATGATATTTGGAGCGTGTTTGTGTGAGGTTTAATTCTTGAGCCTAAGGTATAAAAAGAATTAGGTCGTGATTCTCCCTGTAATAAAATTAGGTTAATCTTCCACCTGATAAAAATATAGAGGTTATTCCTTAGCTTGTGAAAAAGAATTATAAATGTTGATTATGAGCCTGCGAAAAGAATCTTTGTGAGGGTTTGGTTCCTACCTTTAAAAGAATCTTGAGTTTAGTGGGTACGACTCTCTGCGGAGCTCGGGGGACTGGATTAACCAAGAGTAGCTTGATGAACCAGTATAAATTTTTGTATGCTGTACTATTTATATTGTTTATATTTTGTTATTTGGGTGTGAACCTAGTAGATAACACATATCCGCTGCTATAAAAGATAATAATTAATTTTATGATAGAATTAATTATTTAATTTTTGAAGTATTATATTCTGATAATTACTTAATACTACCTAATTCACCCCCTCTTGGGTAGCTCACTAGGCCAACAAATATTTATGATTAATTTAAGTTGTTTCACTTTAAGATTATGTCGAATACTCGTTTATGTAATTATAGTTTTAAAAGAGTATTCATAAACCCTCTACGTATGAACACAGTTTTAAAAGGTCCTTCTATTACAATATGATATTTATGAATACTTGTTTTAAGTTATTTATGATTACAATATGATATTTATGAATACTCGTTTAATCTGCGTTTTATTTTAAACCGTCTCGTATGAACACAGTTTTAAAAGTCCTTCTGTTAGATTTTCCCTCCAAACTAACATAATCAAATGACAAAATAGTAGTTTTCTATTTTTTTTTTCATTTTTTAATCATTTTTCTCTTTTTTCTTTTATTTTCTCTTTTTATTTTTTCTTCTTGTCATCAACATCTCTCTCTCTACCAACTTCTTTCGCCTCCATTGCCACCGATGAAGCCACTACCCCATTTCCACCAATGCCTCCAACCACCTGAACCACCCCTACAATAGGGGGTAGTTCACCCCTATTATATGGGGGATGGTGGTTTAGGTGTTTGGTGGCATTAGTGGTGGCGGGGTGGTAGCTTTGTCGATGGAGGCAGTGGTGGCAAAAAAAGGTGGTGGAGAGAGACAGAGGTTGGTCACATGAAGAAGGAGGAAGAAAAAAGGAAAACAATGAGAGAAAAAGAGAAAAAAAAAAAAAAAAGAAGAAGAGAAAAATGATTAAAAATGAAAAAACATAAAATTACTATTTTGCCTCTTAATTCTGTTAGTTTGGATGAAAAATCTAAATGAAGGACCTTTTAAGATTGTGTTCATACGTAGAGGGTTTAAAATTAATTGCAAAAACTTAGGAGAACTACTTAGAAATCTGTCAATAGTTAGAGGGTTTAAAATGTAAGTGGCCCTTAAATATTTTATTCTTTAAATATATTTTTAAAACAATGATTATATATGATAAATATATTAATTTTGAAATTTTATTTATAATTATAAATTATAATGTTGATAATTTAATTTTTTCTTGAATGGGAAGAGTAGAGAAATGGGAAAGAAGAAAATGGAGACGAGGAGAAAGAGATGATGGAGAAGAAGAAGAAATGGAGGAGAAGAGGAAGAGAGGAGATAAATGTTCTGCAGAAAGGAAGGAGAAAAGAATAAAAGTGGTTGTGGGGGTTCCAAGCAAACCCGGGGTTGGCTACCTCGGGTTTAAAGTAAAATTTGAATAAAACTCGAGGTTATCATCAACAATTTTTGTTCTCTAACTTTAGTCCAACATATGGAGTTCTGCATCTTCGTCTATACAACGCTTCATATGGTATCATTTTAATTTTTGAATAATGGCTATTGATGTCAAAAATTGGTGCGCACTAACGTTATGGTCCAGTTGGAGAACACGTGTCTTTTCCATTCTGAGGTGGAGAGGAGAAGTCCTAAGTTCTATCCTTTTTGGTCAATCCATTCAGAGATGTCCGAGATCTAAGGTCTCTGTCTGTCTAACCTAAGCTGAGCTCCAAGATGTATCTGCACAAGAACCCATTGGGGCTTGGCCTGGTAAAGTTTCTCTGGCATAAGAGTAAGTGCTCGGGGGAGAAGCGTTGATATACTTCAAATTAGAGGTTGAGCAGTACTTTAGTATTTTTTTCTGGCATTGAAATAATATAGTATTTATACAAATGGAGAGTTCACATTGATGGGCTTGGTCTTTTTTCCCCATTAGGAGAGCCCATGGAGATTTGTCCAGAGAACTCTGGTCGGAAGATTCTGGTTAGTGACCTCTGGTCAGCATGCTTTGGTTAGCACTATGCAAAAACCCCTCAGATGGGTCTGCTTGGTCATCTTCTATCATTTGTTTGGAGCTCAGATCATGAGGTTCAAGCTCGGCTAAGTCCGAGGTTTGAGCTCAACCAAGTCTTTGGGTTTGAGATCGGCCAGGTTATGATGTTTGAGCTTGGCAAAGGGTTGAGGTCTGAGCTCATTCAGGTCTTAAGGTCTGAGCTCGGCCATTCCTCTTTAACCATCCTTTGGTCGGCCACCCCCTGGTCGGTCGTCCCCTGGTTGTCCATTCAGCCTAACTTGGTCAGAACGTCAGTCCACATGTAGGCCTTCAATGGGTGATTTAGGGGTGACCAAATTTTACCATTATCAGTTGCCCCCGACTCCTTAGTAGTAAGGTACGAGGTACTGGAGAGTAGTGGTAGTTGTGTTTGGCGCTGATGCCAGACCGGAGGTCGGTGGTCCTAGGTTGGCACAAAACTCAGACTTGTACAATTTCAAAACACTTGTTACCTGTACCATCCTCCCCTAGGTAGTGGGCAGAGCTCTGATCGAAAATCTTTGCTATGGTTAGCTCAATTTTATATATATATATATATATATATACATATGAGCATAAGTGGATCAAAAGCTCGAGCTCGGGCAAAGCCCAGTGATTTTCCCCTTGGCGATGACAATCGAGCAGGGTTAGATCGAAAATTGAGCTAAGATGATTTGAGCTCATGAGGTCTTTAAAGGTTCTCTCTTTTTTTGAGGTGCTCTATTAGAGTCAGATTAGAGACTGAGCTCAGGTTGGTCATTTTTGGTGAGTTGGTCGAAATTCTTTTGTTTTAGCAATTTTTTTAATTTTTTTTCAATTTTTTTTTTTCATT
The DNA here is from genome assembly GCA_016647705.1 of Eucommia ulmoides. NCBI lineage: Eukaryota > Viridiplantae > Streptophyta > Magnoliopsida > Garryales > Eucommiaceae > Eucommia > Eucommia ulmoides. The sequence continues at coordinate 12,489,470 of CM028333.1, read as the reverse complement.
TTACCTATTTTGACGATGATCGAGCTGAGGCGGAGCATTTCCTCGTTCTCTGGTCGGAGGGGTAAGAGCCCTTATCGGAGATCACATGACGAAGGCTCAAATGTCTTTCGAGGAGCTCTGATCAACAATCTTCTGGGCAGTGAACTTTGGTCGGGGAACTCCTAGTGTTGAATGTTTTTCTTTAATTATTTTTCCATACCTTTGCTTGATCTCTAGCTTTGTCCGGTAAATCCTGAGCAGATGATGGTAGTCTTGCTTGAAAAACAGACAGATATGCTTTGAGAAATCCCCTGACCTCTGGTCGGCGAACTTTGGTCGGAGCTTACCTGAGGGGTCTACCATTTGGCATTTACCAAATAAAGGGTACTCGGAGGTCGGAGCTCGAATCATGAGGTCGAGATTCTTCAATGAATTGTAATGTCCTCTTTGGGTCAATTAACCGTTTAGAAGAAGACCCTGCTTGGAACGTTCTGAGTCATCAAAAAGTTGATCCTATAAGGGAGAGGTTCTGCTTGGTACTTTTTGGAAGGCGCTTCTGAACCCTACCGGCTAGGAGTAGCACGAAAAAGTAGTACCTGCAAAACTTAATGATCCTAGCCAAGGGGCGTAGAGTCTGAACCGTTGGACGACGCCTTTGGGAAGGATCACCATGTAAAACCTGCTGGACAAGGATAGCGCGGTAAGGCGGTGTGCATATTTTACGTTTTGATGTTGCCATTCATTCCTATCGCTCTGTCGGATAGATCGACTCTTCTACAGCCATGGCTCTCCTACCCCTCAATCCCAAGCACGAGTTAATATTGGTGAGTTAGTGTCGAGGGGTTAGGCTTCGGGTTCGTTATGGTACCTGGTGGGAGAGTTGAGCTCGGTTGGCTTTTAGAGGTTACCTTTTTTGACACGGCTGAATAGGTCCAGATCAGAGGCTGGGCTCGAACGATCTGAGCTCAGGAAGTCTTCATTGATTACCCTTTTTTATATGGCCGAACAGGGTCAAATCGGAGAACAATCTTGAACGATCTAAGATTAGAAGTTCTTAATAGGTTCTATTTCTGAGATCGGCACAGTCCTTGAGCCCAGCACGGGCCTTTGGCTCAGGATGATCTTCCAATTCAACTCGAGCTTTCTCACGGACTTGAACCATTTTTGGCCATTTTTGTCTTTCATTTGGTAGAATCTCTAGGAAAGGACCATCACTTTACTTTATACTATCGGGGTCTATTCGGTACCCGAGAACTGTGAGAGTTAGCCTAGATCGACGGATTGAATTCTTGTCCCACGGCCTTCATATCTGAACTCTGCCCAATCTCGGAGCTCGACGGTATGGAGCTCTGACCGGCCAACTCCCATGACTTGTAGATTTTTATTTCTCTTCCTGTTTAGGGTTAGATGTGTCGTTAAGGGTCTCCTTTTATGTCAATGCCGCCCGAAAGTTGTTAGTTGTCCTGAGCTCCACAGGTTGTGTGAGCTCGATTTGGAACTTGAGTTAGGCACAGTGCCTAAGCTCAGCATGGTAGAACTTTAGGAGAGGAGAGGGCCACACTTTCATCTTGTATTGTTGGGTTCTGCTTGGTACCCGAGCCCGGTGAGTCTTAAACTAGCTCGAAAGATCGAGTTCTTGTCCCGTAATTTTCCTGCATGAATTCTGCCCGGTTTTAGATCTCGACATTATTGAGTTCTGACCGGATGAATCCCATAACTTGAGAGATTTTTAGAATTCCCTTCTTGTTTTAGCATAGGTGCATTCCTTAGAGGTTTTCTCTCTGCTTTGACACCGCATGATTTGCGCTCAACTACGGAAGGGTTCCTAAGCTCAGTTCAACCAACCGATCTTGGTTGGTTTTCCTGTGCTCAACTTGGCATCTTAATGTCTCGTTTTCTTTTTCCTGGCCAGACTCTGCTCAGTCTCAGAGCTTGACAAGACTAGGTTTTTGTTCAGTCATTTTCGAGGATGTGGTGTTGTTTTTGCCAAATTTTTTTATAGCTTTACGTTCTTAAACTCCCATTTCTCCCTAAATAGGTGTTCTCTTACCATATTTATGACTTTCGTGCCCCCCCAGCCTAGTACCTGAGTTGAGGAAGGCGAGCTCGGTTGGTAGGTTGTGCCGAGGGTAGTACTCGCATGGCATCTAGCCCTTGTATTCCCTAGAGGTGCAACACTGTGGTTGGTCCCCTATGGCTGGTCACAGGTGGGTTCTCCTTAGTGGGGCTCATCCTTGAGCCTTTTCGGGTTATCCCAATTTGGCCCTTACAGGGGCATCGTTCCTTTATGTCGCCTAAGCTCAGCTTGGCTGTTAAGTGTTTGATGCTCAACCATAGGTCCTCAGACCTGATCGATGCCCCACCCTTGGTGGATGACCTTGGTCTGGCTCCGGGTACGAACTATCGACCTATGTAGGGGGTCCGGTTATCACCCTTAATGCTTTACGCCGGGATACCACTTCTTCTTGTAGATATATTGGAGGGTAGTGTACGCGCAAGGATTCACACCATCGTCCTCGCGGTATTGACTACTCGCAAGTATACGAGGTCTAGTTTTAATATAATAGATCTTGTAAGATCGGATATCGTTCCACTGGGAATGACATGTAATTCGGTTGAGTATTTTGATTTAAATATTTTCATATTATCTTGACTAATCAAAATTTGTTTGTTTTCTATTTAATATACTAAGATAAACGACAACTATTAGGTTAGTTCTAATTACACTAATTACTTAGGTATTGATTTCTTTCACATAATACATAATCGACGTCATTTAGTTAGCTATAATAGTTTTCTATCTATTCCGACAATCTCTGTATCGATAACTTCTTCGCTACCTCTCCCGAGTGTAAGACGGCGGATTAGATGATTTCGTGTCAACGAAGAATTCCCCTTCAACGCCTTTGCGACTCTAGGTCGCGTGAGTCTTTAGCCAACGTCATAGATTGCATACGTTTTAACGCCCTCCCGGTCATTAGAACGTTACGTTGTATTTACCCTAGTCCGAATCCAGGGTTACCTCTCCCGAGTGTCAAACCCTGTATTCTCGGTTTATCAACACAAGCATAATATCAAGAATAATGGTAAACACAATCGGATTTAGACAAACAACACATTAAAGTAATATTAATTCATTCAACTAAATAATTACATGATTTCAACTACACCTAAGTAACATTTAACTAATACTATAAGATTTTAGCCATATGCCATACAAAATAAGAGGGATTCAACATTCTTAGATATGAAAAAGTAATTACAAAGATAAAAACAAGAGAAGAACGATAAAATCTGAAAGTGAAACGGGTCACTGTCGCTAATGATCGGTCTACAAGTGATTCTTTTTTACCCGAATGATGAATCTCCTTCTTGATCTTCAAAATATAGCTTAAGAACTCTCTACTAGGGTTAGGGTTTATCAACAACCTTTTTCAGACATGGGAAAGGGGTATAAATAGGCCTAGGGGTTCAAAAATATCTAAACAGATATTTTAGACTGTTCTGCGAAATGTGCCTAGGCGGTAGAAACTTCGCCTAGGCGGAGTTTTAGTCTGTTAGAAATTCGCCTAGGCGATGGTTTATTCGCCTAGGCAGAGGACTAACTTCTTGGTCTTCTTTCTTTCTGATGGATTTTTGCCTAGGCGGTAGAAACTTTGCCTAGGCGGATTTCAGCAGTTCAGCACTTCCAGCGTTCTGACGGATTTCCGCCTAGGCGATGGAAACTTAGCCTAGGCGGATTTTAACATTTCAGCCCTTACAACTTTCTGATGGATTTCTGCCTAGGCGGTGGAAACTTCGCCTAGGCGGATTTCAACTTCTCAGCGCTTTCAACCTTCTGACGGATTTTCACCTAGGCGGTGGAAACTTCGCCTAGGTGGATTTCAACATTTCAGCCGTTGCAACTTTCTAATGGATTTCTGCCTAGGCGGTGGAAACTTCGCCTAGGCGGATTTCAACTTCTCAGCGCTTTTAACGTTCTGACGGATTTCCGCCTAGGCGGTGGAAACTTCGCCTAGGCGGATTTCAACATTTCAACATTTGTAACTTTCTGATGGATTTTCGCCTAGGCGGTGAAAACTTCGCCTAGGCAGATTTGCGCTGTTCTTTGAAACCACATTTTTTTTATCTTTTGGCTACCGCTTTTTCCACCATTTCACTCAGTTTGCCGATTGTTTATGTCCCTACTTCTGACTAATAAAAACAGCTAAAAAGATATTCAAACTTAAATAAAATACTGGAAAACTAAAAAATTCGGTTTAGAATTAGATAGGTATTCTACACCTATCAGGTAGCTCGTTCTCATCTATGGTAGGATGAAGGGCTGCTTGGCTCCACCTCTATACTTTACTCGTAGATCGACTAGAGGGTTGATTGTTCTCGTCTATGGCGGGACAGAGGGCTGCTCGGCTCCGCCCCAGAGCTTTACTTGTAGATCGACTGGAGGGATGCTCGACCTTGCTTGTGGTGGGATGGAGGGTTTCTTGGCTCCACCTCTGTGCCACACTTGTAGAAATGATGAATGGTTTCTCGACTTCGCCTCTGCGCTTCACTTGTAGATAGGCTAGAAGGTTGCTCATCTCTGTCCCACTTTATCCATTGTAGGAATAAGGGTTGCTCGGTTTTACCTCTGTGTCGCATTTGTAGATAGGCTGAAGGGCTGCTTGTCTCCATCCATGGTGGGATGAAGGGCCGCTCGGATCCTCCTTTGAGCTTCGCTTGTAGAACAGCTGAAGGGTTGCTCAACTCAGTCCATGGTGGGACGGAGGGCTGCTCAGCTTCGTCTCTGTACCGCATTTGTAGATAAGCTAGAAAGCTACTCGTCTCCATCCATGGTGGGATAGATGACTGCTTGGCTCCGTCTCTGTGCTGTGCTCGATCCTTGACTTGAAGCACTCTTCTATAGCATGTCTTCAGTTGTGGTAGAACTCAAGCTTGAGCTCGAATGAAGCCTAGAGGTCTCCCATTGGTAATGACTCTAGGATCTACTCGGGAGTCCGGATCAAGTAGGGGATTATCGAACAGGGGATGGCCGAGCAGGGAATAACCGAGCAATTTGGGAGTTGAGCTCGGATGAGCTTTAAGTGTGTTATTCTCTGGAGATATTCGAGCAAAGACGTCTCAAAAAGTGGAGCTTGGCAGGGCTCCATGACTTATCTTCTTGGAACCTCTTCGAGCTCCATGCCTTGCCAGGGCCCTTATGTTCTTTTTTCTTTACTCATAACCCCTTCTCACTTTCTTCTGGCTGCGATCCTCAGGTCGGTATTGTAGAAGTGGGTATCGTGGTCCAGAACTGCACGGAGATTGGGGGCAAGGTTCGAGCAGAGGTCATAGGACAACCTTCTATGCCTAAGTCCATTGATGAAGGCGTTCAAGGCTACAACGTTTAAGAGGTCCTTGCATGCAATTGACTCTCTCTCAAATCTATCCACGTAGTCACCAAGGTTCTCTTCGAGCTCCTACTGGAGAGCGAGGATATGTGTTATGGTCTTCAGCCTTCGTCGAGAGCGGCTGAACTGAGCAAGGAAAAGTTACTCGAGCTAAAAGAAAGTGGAGATTGAGGCTAGGGCCAAGTCTTTAAACCATGATTGGAAAACTTGTGAGCGAAAATGACTTACACCTCAGAGCCACGGATACGGTGTGCATGTACATATGGGACTTGAAGATGGAGAGATGATCTACCGGGTTTAAGGTCCTGTCATAAGAAGTCATCTGGGGGGTGGGTGAATATGTAAGGCACCACCTCATCCAGGATGTCCTCTCTGAAAGGGGACTCACCTCGGTAGGGAGTCCCGTCGCTCCACTCGTGCCCTATAATTGGTGGATAATCGTTTCCACATCGGTGAAGCGACTTTACCTTTGGGCAGCAACCTCACCTGCCTAGCTGCTGCCCGGGTACTTTATCTTCTGGTTGGCAGAGAATAGGAGTCCACCTCCCGTACATGGCGGACCCTGTGCTTGGATCGCACTGTATGGCTAGGTGCTCTATCCGACTGGGACTTTGAACGGTCCTTAGTCTGGCACACCTGTGAGGGTGGCGATGCCGTGCCCGAGGCAGGAGGGGGATCTAAGTCTCTCTCCCTCGTTCCTTGTTTATGAGGCTGAGGTCAGGCTCTCAACACATTTCCAGTGGAATGGATCACGCGATCTTATGACTCTTGGGGTGCTCTTCTAGCCCTACAGTCTGGAGAGTCGGTCCCCCCTTGACGGGGGTTGGTAGCAGGCTGGAGTGGAGGACTTGAAAGTAGCTTTGGAACTCGCCAAGGCGGTGTTCCAAGTTGTTTATCCTCAATGCTTTAGCGACTCTGGAAGTCTGCCACATATAGGCTCCAGATGGCAATGTAGAAGGGTTCGTCTGCCCTGTGGAGGGTAAATTATCTTCCTCAGCGGGGATGGGGGCCCTAGCATCTGACCTAGGGACCCTCGAAATTTCTCTGAATGGGAGAACGTTCGGTTTTATATTCACCACAGGATTTTGTTCTCTTCGTTAAATGATCTGACCAAATCTTGTGAACATCAAGTCTTAGCTGAGCAGGGAGTTGATGAATCGAGGAAGGTTTTTTGTGCACTTCTTACAAACGCTGCTAAACTGTTCATGTTAAAAATTGGTACGCACCAACGGTATGGTTTGGTTAGAGAACATGTGTCTTTTTCGTGCTGAGGTGGAGTAGAGAAGTCCTGAGTTCTATCCTTTTTGGTAAACCCATTTAGAGATGTCTGAGATCCTAGGTCTCTGTCTATCCAATTTGAGTTGAGCTCTAAGGTAAACCTGTATAACAACACACCGGGGCTTGTCTAGGTGAAATCCCTCCGGCTTGAGAATAAGCGCTTGGGAGAGAAGGGCTGATATACTTCAAATTAGAGATTGGGTATTACCATAGTCTTTTTTTGGGCATTGAAATGCTCTGGTATTTATAGACATGGAGAGTGCACAGTGATGAGCTTAGGCTTTTTGGCCCATTAGGAGAGCTTATTTGCCTTTGAGGAGATTTGTCCGGAGAACTCTGGTCGGTGGACTCTGGTAGGCTATCTCTAGTCGGAGGACTTTGGTCGACACGCTCTGGTCGACACTATGCAAAAATCCCCCAGATTTATCTGCTTGGTCCTCTTTTGTCCTCTGTTCAGAGCTCGGATCATGAGGTTTGAGATTGATCAGGTCCAAGGTCTTAGCTCGGCTAGGTTTTGAGGTTTGAGCTTGACCAGGTATTGAGGTCTGAGCTCGGCCACCCTTGGTCAGCTGTCCTCTGGTCGGTCGTCCCCTAGTCGGCCATTTAGTCTAATTTGTCTAGAACGTCGGTCCACATATAGGCCTTTAGTGGGTGATTTAGGGGTGACCAAATTTTACCATCATTAATAGGTATTGTTATAGGCAAATTCCATCAAAGTTAAATGATCATCCCAACTACTAGGAAATTCTAAAACACAACCCCTCAACATATCTTCCAATGTCTGAATTGTTCACTTTGATTGACCGTCAGTCTGAGGATGAAAAGCGGTACTGAATTTTAATTTGGTACCCAAAGCAGACTATAGACTATACCAAATTTTTTATGTAAATCTGGGATCACTATCCAACATTATGGGAACCGGCGCACCATGCAATCTGATAATCTCATCAATATATAATTCTATATATTTGTCCATGGAGTTCATGGTTTTTATAGCTAGAAAATAAGCAGACATTGCATGTTTATTAATAATCACCCAAATAGAATTATGTCCCTTTTGAGTACGGGGCAATCTCGAAACAAAATCTTTAGTGATATGTTCCTACTTTCATTTTGGGATAGGTAAAGGCTGCAATAACTTTCTTGGACATTGGTGTTGGACTTGACTTGCTGACAGATAAGACACCTAACAACAAATTCTGTAATTTCTTGTTTCATTCCATTCCACCAATAATGTTCTCCAAAATCTTGATACATTTTGGTGCTCCCTGGATGTATTGCATACGCTGAATTGTGCGTTTCTTCCAAGATATCTTTCTTAAAATCGGCATTGTTGATGTCAAATTTTGGTCGACACCAATTGTATGGCCCGGTCAGCCTTGGGAGATATTGGGGGGCTTCGAGATAGGGATCTTTGATCTGGATAGCTTCTTATCCGTGGAGAAATCTCTGGCTAGGAAAGGGAAGCCCGACTCCAGGAAGGGGTCGGGAGCCTTTCAAACCGGGAAGAGGGGGAACAGAAGGCTCGATGATCCCTGAAGAGATAAACTAGTACTTTAAATTTGATTAGTTTTGGGAAGAATCAGCACCTGGAAACCTACACGAAGGACCTTCCCGGGTTTTCCCGGCATGTCCCTTCCAGCGTGAGAATCAGCGTACGGGGTGAAGAATATATAATGGAGTTGCCGAGAAGAGTGGAGTAAGAGTAGTGAGCCAAATTCACCTACCTCTAAGCAATTGTATGCTCTATTTTTTATAGGCAAAGTGGTGGTTTGTTTAGGAGCTAAGCAAGGGTTTAATGTCCCCTCAATTGATCACATCATGGTAGCCACTTGGTTTGTAGTCAATGGAGGTATGACAAGGGGTTCTTGTTTTGTCCATATTTAGAAGGCATTGGGAAATATTTTTATTGAGGAATAGAGCCATAATAATGATTATAGATATTTTCGGGTAATGTGGAATACTTTGGGGTAATCAAAAGGTGGAAAATCGACGTAGCTTGGGGACAAACGGAGGAGAACATTGCCCTGCTACAGCCGGGATGAGGAGGTGAGTTATTGCCCTACCCGGACGGATGGGTGTTGCACCGATGGAGAACACCGAGATGAGGAGCGGTTGCCCATCTTGGTGATGACTTGCGGATCACCCCATGCAGCGTCGAGCCCTTCGGGGTGATTGGTATTGCTGAAGAAACTTCATTTCTTGGCATATTTCTTACACATAAGCTTTTGGTGCGCTTTGAACTTCGAATTTTGTAGGGAATTGAGCACACGTGGAGGCTTTTAATTGGGTGCGTTGGAGTGACCATGTTCACATCCATCAGTAGCCCTCCCGGTCCCTAGTGTTGAGAAAGAGTTCAAAAAATTGGGGACTCTAAAGTGAGTATTTTCTGGAGCTGTTATGTTACTGTTGGAGTATTTTTGAGGTGTTTGAGACTTTGTTCAACCATTGCGGAGCATAGCACAGGGGCATGCCATTCTTAGAGTGCCATCTTTCTTCCTTATAAATAGTACTGGTGCTCCCCACGGAGAAACACTTGCTTTGATAAATCCACGGTTTAAATAATCTTACAACTGAAGTTTTAGTTCTTTCAGCTCGATAGGTACCTCAGGATATGGTGGAATTGATATAAGGGACATACCTGGAAGTGATTTGATAGTGAATTTAATTTCCCTATTTATTAAAAATCATGACAATTCTTCTTAGAATATATCGGGATAATCCCTGATAATTGGCATATCTACCAACTGTACCTCATACTGACTGGTGTCAAGCATACGCGCTAAATATCCCTGACATTTCTTCTTTAATAATTTTTTGACCTTTAGGATTGAAATCAAATTGACATGGGTAATGATTCTATCCCTCAAAAACACAAACTCTGACGCGCCTTGGACTCGTAAAGAAACTTCATTTCTAAAACAATCGACGGTGGCATAATAGGCAGATAATAAATTTATACCTAGTATCACATCAAAATCGTGAATATTCAGGGGTAATAGATCTACTTATATTTCTCTATTACTAATGCGAAGTAGACTACTTTTGTAAACACTATTGATTAACACTGACTCACTCAGAAGGTTAAAATAATAATACTATATGGAAGAGGAGTAAGGAACCTTTCCACATGCATCATGAGTGTCACAGAAATAAATGAATGAGTGGAATCTGGATCAATAAGTGCATACGCATCTCTATCGCATAATGACATATAATACCTATAACCACATTTGGGGTAGCTTGAGCATCTCTCTAGGTAGTAGCAAATATGCCTTTAAGTTACAGGTCTATTGGATGATCTTCTACCTCGTCCTTGAACACCGCTAGGGCCCAACACTGCCTACATTGCTCACAGAAAGTGTAGGTGTAGCGGCAGGTTTAAGACAATATGGAGATGCGTGACCCGACTCATAACAACGATAACATATTGGGACGATGACGGAAAAGTCTCTAACGAAGTGATCTGATGTTCCACATTGATAGCATACGGCTATCCCAACTCAGCTAGACATTTGACCCCTATCTTGCCTTTGCTGACTTGAACTCTATTCAAGTACATTCTGTTGCCGCCTTGAATATGATTCCCATTATCCTCGACACATGGCTGACTAGTTGATTATCGAAACTCGAGAAAACTGAGGTCTAGGGCTAGATTCTCGAGATGTGCCACCCGGGTATCTGCTAGATAGCTCAAATATGTTTTTCTTGTATTATCCACGATTCTCGGCGGCTTTCTACACATCTTTCTCTATTAATTTTGTTGCATTTATGAGTTCAGTGCCAACTTGTTAATCTTGAACATATTTGCAAATCTAGTCATTTTTAGAATCTTTAACATCTTGCCTTATCGGTTTTTACAAGTCAGGGACAAATCGAGACAAAGCACTGAATTTAATTTCATACTGTAGAACTGATATCTTCCCATGTCTCAGTAGTATGAATTCTTCTTTCATCTCGAATTGGTAGTATTCAGGAAAATATTTTTCATTAAATACTGCCACAAATTGATCCCAAGTGATCTCATGGTTTGGAATTGAAATTAATCGCTTTATTTTCTCTAACCAATGTTCGGCTTTTCCTTTTAGTTAGAGGAACTCGACTGTCATCAGTGATGCCTTTCGCCTCAAATGCGTGCCTTATGCTCCTCAATCAATTTTCAGTATCAGCAAAACCTGCAGTTCCAGTCAAAATTGAAGAGTTTAGCTCCTTAAATTCCTTTCAATAGTACAATATGAGGATTAGATGTTTCGGTTTGGGCTCTATGCCATTTTATCATCTTTGTCTGCTACTCTATCTAACATTCGCTTGATGATAGGTTGAAAATACCTATCTACTTCTAAGCCGAATTTGCCAATTTTTGAGTATTTTATTAATGTTTTAATTACGTTTTAGTTGTTTTTATGTAAATCAAGTGAAGAAATGTGAACGAGCAATAAACGATCAAAACGGTGGGAAAACGACGAAGAAAAGTTAGAAAAATATAAGGGATCAAGACAACAGTCCCATCGCCGAGACAGTGAGAATGCTGGGAGTGCTGAAAATGAATAAGTCCCACCACCTAGGCAGTGAAAGTGTAGAGAGTTTGGAGCCTGTTCTACCGCCTAGGCGGTGAAATTGTAGTGAGATCTTGAATTCACCGCCTCCTCCACCACTGCGGCAAAGGTTTAACTGACTTACCCACTGCCTAGGCCGTGATCCCACCGCCTAGGCTGTCAGCTCTGCACAGACAAAAAGATATTTCTAGACATTTTTGAAACCTTGGGCCTATAAAAGCTTCTCCCCCACTTGTGAAAAAGGGTTCTGAACGTTCCTAACCTTAGAATAATGTTCCTTAGCCATTCTTGAGAGATCAAGAAGGAGGTTCATCATTTGGAAGATGACAAAGCATTTGCGGAGCGATCCTTAGCGACAGTGGACCATTCCACTCTCAGATTTAATCGTTCTTCCTTTGTTTTTATCTTTGTAATTACTTTGCCATATCTAATGATGTTGAATCACTCTTGTTTTGTATGTTTATATGGCTAAGATTATGTAGTTTAGATAAATATTATCTAGGTGTTGTTGTAAGTCATGTAAATACTAGTTTGATTAAATATACGTTTTTTTAATGGTTGTTTGTCTAAATTCGATTGTGTTTACCATTATTCTTGATATTATGCTAGTTTAGATAATTAGAGAATACGGGGTTTGACACTCGGGAGAGTTAACCCTGTATTTGGATTAGGGTAAACACAATGCGACGTTCTAACAACCCGGGAGGGTGCTAGAAGGTGTGCAATCCATGACGTTGGTTCAAGACTCATGTGACTATGTGTTTGAAAAGACGTTCGAGTGGGACTTCGGTGTCAATGAGAAGTCATATATTCGCTCTCTTTACACTCGGAAGAGGGAGTGAGCGAGTTGTAGATACAAAGATTGTCGGATAGGATAAACACCGTTATAGCTAACTAAACGAAGTCAAATATGTATTACGGTAAAGAAATCAATACCAAGGTAATCAATATAGTTAGAACTAACCCAATAGTTGTAATTTATCTTAGTTGTAATTAAAATACAAACAATTCTTGAAAAGTCGAGATAATATGAGACTATGTAAATTACAGTATTCAACTGATTTACACTATCCCCAGTGGAACGATATCCGATCTCACGATCTATCTATACTAAAACTTGACCTCGTGCACTTGCGAGTAAAGTCAGACGTGAGTGTCTTAAATGGCCACGTCCACTTGACAATATCCAATCTTTTCTATGCCCTACCCCTTTTTCTTTGGGATCCAAAACTCCAACTACTTTCATTTCCATGTTCCATTTCAAGATCCGAAATGCAATTTAATAAATACAAATGCCAACAATGCAACAAACAGTGCATGATACAAGGTACTACTTTTAAATCAAGTAAAAATAACTACAAATCACATCCTGAACCAACCTATCAATACCCTATCTTATGGTCCACTATTGACGAAACAACCTAATAAGTCTAAAGAACCTTAACCTAGGCTCTGATATAAAAAGCTATCACACTTCACCTCGGGCCCCACGCCTGAGGTTATGCGTGACCTTGACGTGATATTATCCCAACTGAACAAATGTAATCTGAACAACACATGGATAACTGACATAAATTTTAATATTATCAACTCAAAATTTAGAGATTACAAATGTCCCAAATATTCTATTTCAAAACTATAAAATCTGAACCTTTTGCGATCAACTCCTGTTTTAACAAAAAAAAATAAAAAAATGACACCACATTTTAACTCTATCTGACGCTTGAGACAAAATATTTTATTAGTATATTGTCTTTATAATATAAAAAATAACCACACACTAATCATTAAACCGAAACAACTGAATTTAAATTAATTGATCCACATATTTTAATATAATAAAATACCACACACATATTTTTATACTAGCCACATATACGCCAAATCCCCCGAGAAAAGATCGACATTCCGATACTTTAGCCAACTTGGCCTCCGTCGTGGAATTCACCTTGAAGAGAAGTGTTCCCGTTGAGTACTTAGAGAAACTGAGCACAACAATTTTTGATAAAGTATCTAGTATATGCGCTCTTTCTGACGTACCGACTTGGAAGGATTCGATAAAGGGAATAACTCCAAAATGACACACTCTCTTCTGATCAAGCAGAGGCCAGACGAATGTTGTATTGGGCATCAAGGTACACCATCATTGATGGGGTACTCTATCGACGATCCTTCTCGGGCCCATACTCCCGTTGCCTGAGACTAGAAGAGTCTAACTACGTGATGAGCCAAATCCACGAAGGGATGTGTGGCAACCACTCAGGAGGAAGGTCTATGGTTCACAAGCTTATTAGACATGGATACTTCTGGTCGGACATGTACAGGGATTGCATGGAATTTGTCAATAAATGTGATAAATGTTAAAGGTTTGCTTTTCATCCCCAGCTACCACTAACTGTTCTCATCCCCATGACGAGTCCTTGGCCCTTTTCCCAGTGGGGATTGATATTCTCAGACCATTTTCTCAAAGGACCGGGCAGAGAAGATTCCTCGTTGTCACAATTGACTATTTCATGAAATAGGTATAAGCAAAACCACTTAAGCGGATCACCAAGGGAAGAATCAGAGTTTTCGTATGGGAAAGTGTTGCGTGCCACTTCGGAATACCCAGGGCCATCGTCTCCGACAATAGGAAGAAATTCGACAATGATCTCTTTACGGAATTCTGTGTAGGGCTGGGGATTCAGACCCACTTTGCATCTCCAGGGCATCCCCAGGCCAGCGGACAAGTGGAAGTTACCAACCGCACAATTCTCTATGGACTCAAGACTAGATTAGACAAATCAAAGAAAAGATGGGTTGAAGACATGTGCCCCGTTCTCTGGGCATACCATACTACCGCAAGGACCCCCAAATGAGAAACCATTTTTGCAATGACTTTCGGGTCAGAGACACTGATCCCTACTGAAATAGGCATGCCCTCTTCTTGGACAACAATGATATTCAACCGAGATAAAAATGATGCCTTCTTGGCCCTTAATCTTGATCTTCATGAAGAAAAAAGAAAACGTGTCCGTGTTCGACAAGCAGCTTACTAACAAACGACGGCTAAGTATTACAATAAAAAGGTTTGTTCTAGATCATTCGATGTTGGAGACCTCGTCCTTTGAAAAGTAATCCTGGCTACCAAGGATTCAACCGCATGCAAGCTTGTCCCATTTTGGGAAGGGCCATATCGTGTTACTCGTATCGCCTGTCCTGGTACTTATGAATTAGAAATAGAAAAGAGTGTCCCCTTAAGGCACACTTGGAATGTAGAGCATCTGAAACGCTACTACCCTGGTGGGGAAGCTCTAATGGACTTGTAAAGTTGTTCACTTTTTGAAGTTTGTAAAGTGACTGCGTATGAATGGAAGAAATATTTTGTTCAACCAATTTTCCATCATTTAATATTTTGGTGGCAGAGAAGTGCCGCCCCTATCTCTTCTCGGATCGGGATGCGCAACCCTTCCCACGAATCTCTAAATTGCATACATTCCGGGATGAGCAACCCTCCGTCCCTTCTTAGACAAAGATGTGCCACCCCCATCTTCTTGTTAAACATAAACAGTATCCCGACGCTCAATATCAGGGGTAATCTCCATAAAGAAACCCATCCCAGCGCACTGCGTCAGGGGTGTAACCAGACCCTCTCTATAGGTCAGTGGTGTTGGCTCGGGGACTTATAACTATCATCCTCCGATGGCGTTACAACGATGGGTCTGAGGACCTACAAGTAAGCATTTCACCCCTGACAACCGAGCTAATCTCAGGCGACACAAAGGGAGGATGCCCCCAGAAAAAAAATTTGGGATAACCCAAAAAAGCTCAGAGATGATCTCTACTAAGGAGAACCCACATGTGACCGGCTACAGAGGGCCGACCTAAGGTCACCCTCTAGGGATTGCGAGGACCAGATTCTATATAGGTACCACTCTTGGGATTTTAACCTACCACCCGAGCTCTGATCGGATGCTAGGCTGGAGGGCAACGAGGTTATAGACATGGTGAGGCAATAATGCCTTTCTCGAGAAGGGGAAGCATGATCCCTTCTTGGAATTTAAGTCCAAGAAGAGGAACGTGACTTTTTCTCGGTCATTTATCTGATAAGTGTTGTGAATTGTTCGTCTCGAGCATAGCACTGCCGAGATCAAGAAAAAAAGTCAAAAGGACATCCAATTGGCTAAGGTAAAGGGTAAAAAATAAGTATTATAGCTAAAAATGCCCGTGTCTTCAAAAATAACCATGAAGGAGACATAATGGTTAAGAAAAGTCCAGTAATGTCCAAGTCTTTAAAATGACCGAGCAGGGGCTCAGGTCCAACTCTGAGATGATTTCCAGAATTTTCCCAAGCAAGAACCCAACTCTATGTTTTGTTAATTTATTGAGCTCAGACATTTCCCCATCTCGGTGTTTCCGAGATAAAGACACGAACAAAGCTTCGTCGTCGGGAAAATGAATGATTCCTACTCCAAAGTATACAACTCTCCAAGGATAGACAAAAGAAAAAACTCAAAGGCATACATTCATAGATTCAACAACAATAAAGAAGGTCATGCAAAAAATCACAAGTGTTTATAATCTTTTGGGAAGAAATAAAAAGAAAATATCTATTGATTCGTTCAACATTCATTACAAATCTAAGGCCCCAAAACCCATCACCAAGGGGCCCTTTTCACAAAGGGACTGGGCGCTAAAAATGCATACAAAAAAAAGAAAAAAGAAAAGAAAAAGAAGACAAGACAAGTTCAAATTTTTGATTGGTCCAGGAATGGGGGGTTGGGATTGAAGTTTGCTACTGACCAATAGGGGACAATTTGGATTCTCCTTCACCAATGTTCCTTGGAACGGTATATATTTTGCCCAGGCCGACGTTTACTTTTCCTATCTCAGTTTCAACATTTTCTTGGTCGGCTCCAGTATCTACCATCTCGGCATTGATCTCCGCCATCATAGCATCTACACCTCTTTGTTCAACTTCGACATTCCCCATCTTAGAGCCGACATCTTCTTCAACTTCAGAATAGTCCATGCCAATATCGTCCATTGAGAAGTTTGGGTGTTGGCTCTGTAGATTGCGGATCGTATACCGATGCCCACTTTCCACTATCTCGGCAGCCAGAAGTGTTTTCATCTCTCCAAAGGCTGGAGACTCTTTCCATTCGTTAACCGCATCCACCTTGGCTTTAGTAATGGCAATACTGTGCTCTTTCTTCATCTCCTTCATCCTCTCCTGAACGGCGGCGAGATCAGCCTTAAGCCTACCGAAATGGGATTCGAGGGCATTCTTCTCCTTAACCAGTTTTGCCTTCTCCTCGATCATTTTTTTCATATTCTCCCTGATATCGTTCTCATTCGCTATCAGCTGTTTGCTCATCTTGTGCCACTTTTTTGCCTGGGCCAATTCTGTCTGCGCTATTCGCCAAGTTTCTGCTATCTTTCAAATGCAGCATGGAGGCATCCAGTCAGAGAGAAGATCTTAGACAACACTTGTGTAGCATAAAAAAGGAAAACATGTTATATCGCTTCCCAAGAACAAATTGCGATGAAGAATTCAAGTAAATCTCAATATTAGCCTTACCAGCAGCGTATCCTTCTAGAATGTGGCAACAACATTCGCATCTGTTTCAGTATTTATTTGTTCTTGATCTTTAGGGGGGATGACATTGCTGAAGTAAACAGATAGCACCTCTAGGTTATCCAGGGTTCCTTGGCTGAGAAAGGGTCTAACGTCTAGGGACGGAAGGGATGCAGAAATGGAAGTTTTGCTTTGTTGGGGGGCTCCAAAAGCCCCCTTAGGCCCGGTCTTCTTTACTACTTCAGCCCCTGACCTTCCTGTTTTCCTCTTTCATCTCTCTTGGCTCACCCCAACACTACTCTTCCCGGAAGAGGGTGTGGGGGCCTGTTCAGATTGTGATGAAATCTTCTTCCCAGCAGCAGCTTCGGCTTCCCACAGTCGCTGTTCCTTTCTGGTTATTCTTCTCGACACGTTCTCCAACCCAACAGGGGCCTCACCAAAAAAGCTCATTTTGTCAATCTTTTTTCCCTCCTCAATAGTTCCCCCCTGGGGAACCTTCGCCCTAGGATGAGAGGCTTGTCTCTTCTCAACTGTAGCCTTTGCAGCCCACTATTTTAACAGTCTCATCAGTGTCACCTTGTCCATATCTACCAAGAAAGCAGAAATAAATGGATGAGTAAAGCACCAAGAAAACGATAGAAAATTCAAAATGTAACAACTTCCGAGAAGAGGGAACCTTACTGTTTTTGGTATTTTCATCAATATTTGGTACCGGAAGACCTAGAGCACTGTAGAAGTGGAGACAATACAACGTCGACTTTAGAAGTTCGTTGATATTCCTGTACTCCGTCTCCCACACGATTTTTCTCTACTGTTTGATTAAAGCACTGGGTTGAACTTTCTTTCCACTAACCTTTTCTAGGATTATTCAAGGAAACAAAATAGAAGAAAATGAAACAATAGTCAAAATACAAAAAAAAAAAAAAAAAGACTGTATGATCGGTAAACCACTCACAAATGAAAGCTTTCTCACCAAAAACACCTCATTCCCTAGGAATGGGGTTGACTTCTTCCTCCTTGGCACTAAATTCCTAGCCTGTTCCTCCTAAGAAAAAATATTGGGGCTTCCAGTTCTTCACCAACTCCTCTAGGCCCAAGAGAAACTGTTTCCGAGATGCTACATAACACCACCCCTTCCTGAAGGGCATGGATTTTGGAAAGAATGAGGATTTAAACAAGTCTAGGGACGGATCTAGTCCCTTAGCCTTGAAAATGATGAATGAAGCCATGAAGGCTCGAATGCAGTTGGGAGCAAGCTATGATGGACACAACTTGTACTCCGTGCATAAGGTTTGAATCCAAGGGTGGATTGGGAATCGTAGATCGCCGTACAAATGTTCCATGTACACCGTAATAAAACCCTTGGGAGAGGGGGCGCATGCCCTATCCTCAGGAAGAGGGAGACGAGTCTCCACCTATTCTGGGATGACATATTTACTTTGGGCATCCTGGATTTTCTTTTCCGTTATCGTCGATTCAATCTTCCAAACGGGACTTTCTCCCTGAATAACCTTCCCCTCTCCTTAATTTGGCCTCGTCTTCTAGGCCGAGGTTCGTCTCCATGATGGGGCCACTGGTGGTCCCAGCACCATTACCGTCGTCACGACGGCCGGAGGGCTCAACACCACCCAAATACCCTGCCTATTCATCTAGGTAGGGAGGTAAAGCCAGTGGAGGGTCAACCCGTCGAAGAGGGGAAATGTTTAGGGCCTGCCAAAGGGTGGTTGACCCCGACGCAAACTTAGAAGCAGAAGAAGAAGAAGAAGAAGAAGAAAAGAAAGACATTTTTGAAGAAAAATGAGTTACCTGTCGGGAAGGGTGGTGTTCCAAAAGTCGCAAAAGTGTGAAAAATGAGCTCAGGGGGCCTCCTTTATGTAGGAGGGAACCCGTTCACTCTAACCGTTACGCCTGACAATGCCTTGAAGACGCTTGGCAACAATGCGCCGTTCAGAAGTCGTGCAGCCATGTGTCCCATTCCCAGCGGTTGGGAAGGTGACACGTCTGGGCATATTGAAGAGGTGCCACCTAAGGGGCGCAGACGCGATGGGACGTGTGCATGACGTCCGCAACTTTCTCGTCGATCAAGGGCGACTGTTCATTGCCGTTCTTAGGCCGTCCATTTGTACTCTCAAGCCTTCTTCTCTAATCTTGGGCTAACTGTTCCCATCCCGGAATCACCCGTCTCCCTCTCAGAAAGGAGACCTGACTCCCATGAAACACCATTCAAAGGTGAAAAAATGTCACTAACACCCCAAAAGGCTCCAATAGAAGCCGCATAACTCCAAAAAAGGCTCACAATGAAGTCCCCAGTCTTTCAAATTTTCTCAATAATAGGGACTGGGGGGCAACTGATGTGTGTAAAAATGGTCACTCCAACGCAACCAATTGAAGATCGCCACATTTTCACAATTCCCCATAAAATCAAGATCATCCGAAGACTAAGTATTGAAATTACGCTAGACAGAGGAATATCTCCACTCGTTCTAACTGTCCCAAAGGCTTCAATACTTTCCAAGAAGAGCCGAAAAACTATCACTGGGATGGGGAACCTTTTCCCATCTCTGCGTCTTTCATTGCAGTATCATTCATCCCGTAAATCATCTTCTCATGGCTCCTTGAGCAATGCCCCATTCTCGTCTCCGGCTATCCGAGAAGGGAAGGGCAGAAAGTTCCATATAACTCTCCCTTCCCGTCTCCAGTTACCCAGGAAGGGCAGGAATCAGACTTCTTATCTTGGCTACTCTAGATTGGTGTCTCTTTCGGTTTATGAGCTAGTTCAACTTTCTATCCACAAATATCTCCTAAATATCTCCAAATGACCATAAATATCCCAAAATATCTACAAATATCTCCATGGTTTACTTTCCTAACTAAAAATATCACCAAGTATCCCCAATATGGTGAAGATAAGAGTCCCTAGGCATTCTCCCATTGGCCATATGCCAAGTTGAAACTTTGATGTGACTTTGAGAGGACACTAATCTATGCTTAAGCTCCTAATCTAATTCGTTCTTTACCTATAAATAGAAGGGCACACAATTGCCCAAAGGTAGATAATTTTTGCCCTCTCTTCTCGGCAATTCCTCTATAAACGTTTCCCTTCGTACACTGATTCTCACGCTAGAGAAAACACACCGGGATCATCCTGGCAAGTCTTTTATGCAGGTTTTCAGGCGCTCTCCATCACAGAACAACTCAATTCCAAACTCGGATTTATTTTTCCAAGGATCACAAGGCGTTTTGAACCTCTATTTCTCGGCCCAGAAAGCTTTAGGCTCATCTTAATAAGGGTCTCTCCCTTTTCGGCCAAGGACTTCTCCACTGATCATAAGCTCCACGAATTGAAGATCTCCATTCCAGACCTCTCCATCTTATCCAAGGCTGACCGAATCATACCGTTGAAGTCAACCAAAATTTGACAAAACAGTTTGGCGCCGTCTGTGGGAAGTACTACTGAAAGCCTTCCTTCGATCATTTACTCCCGTCTGTGTGAACCTTCACACCACTAACATTATAGTATTTGCATTTTTCAATAGGGCCATTAATGTGAACATTTATAGCAAATTGTGAATATTTATACTGTTTTAAATAATAACTCGTATCTCACCAACTAACAATACAAAATTATGACAAATTATCTCATTTGTTTTGTATATATTTGAACTGTATTTTATATTAACGTGAACATTTACACGACTAATATTATTATATGCCTTTTTTAATAGTACCATCAACGTGAACATTTACACACTATCCACGTGCTTCACCGAGATCTACGAAATTGTTACTTTATATTAACTGAATATTCAAACCAATAACATTATAATATTTACATTAATGTTTACATTGTTTCTCAACAATTAACAATACAAAACTGACACCAAACATATTCTCATTAGTTTGTATATATTTGAACTATATTTTATATTAACATAAACATTCACACCACTGATACTATATTATCCATATTTTATAATGGTACTATCAACATGAACATTCACACAATTGTTCATATGCGTCACCGAGATCTACGAAATTGTTATTTTATATTAATCGAACATTCACACCAATAACATTATAGTATTAGCATTTTATAATAGGTTATTAGTGTGAACATTCACACCACTATTAAAGCAAATTGTTAACATTTACATTGTTTCTCGCCAACTAACATTACAAAACTAACCCCTGACAAAATCTCCCATTAGATAATATATTTTTGAATTGTGTTTTATATTAACGTGAATATTCACATTGCTGTTATGGTAAATGTGAATGTTAACATTATTTCAAAAAATAAATCATACTACATCAGAAAAGTGCGTAATATCTACAAACATTTACTGTTTACCCCTACTAAAAAATGAAATGTGAATGTTCACATTTTTTAAGACGACAAAGCTCAAGGTCGGTGAATGTTGATGTGAACACTAAATTTAGACTTTTTTTTTTTTTTTTTTTCCAAACAAACAATAACTAAATGTAATGTCTAGGTTGTGCAAACTACACGAACCTTACTCAAATACTTCATTCAACACCAATTTCGCAGATCTCGACGGCGCATAACAACCAAACTTGAAGGACGCGTGTTACTTAAAACATATGTTTCTTAAACTCGAAAAACATGCCTAAAGGGAATCAACATGAGCCTTCTGGATATAAAACAACACCTAGCAACCGCTATGTCAATGCACCAATACGTTTACTTTGTCACACTATTTGTTAATAATCCATAATAATTAATGTAAAAGGTGCCAGTCAAAGAATTGAACCCAAAACCTCCAAAATTAGGACATAATATCTTACCACACATACATGTATCTAATAGTTTAAAAATAATGATTTATTTAATATTTTTAAGTTATAGTACATAAATTATATTGTATACCATGCCATGAAATTTGATATTATTTAATTATGAACATAAATTATATGTAAAACTTCAAGTTTTTAATTTGGTATAAATATCACATTTATTTGGAATAGCATGAAGTTAAATTTGTAGGCAATATTGAGTTGCAATATGTTTTCTTTATTTTTATTTTGAGCATAATGTATCTAAAATGATATCTAGATCTATAAATGAAGGAGATGATTATGAGCATATCAAAATTTTTGATCTTGTACTATGGAGCTATGCATTATTTTTTAGACTCGATTACTGCGGCAAAATAATTAGTTTGTGCTAATATTGTAACATGTATAAAATGTAGTGAAATGAGTTTGATGAATATAGTGGTGGACCTTACTAAAGTTGAGAAATTGGATGGGGATAACTATGATATTTGATATCATAAGATCCAATATCTCCTAAATAAGCGAGAGGATCTGAAAACATTGACACATAATATGGAATCACCTCCAAAAGGTATATCTGCCCAACATTAGAGTGAGACGGAAAATTATCAAAATTAGGTCAAGAAAGATCATAGTGCAAGATTCACTATGTTAAACTATATACACGATGATCTAATTGGTAATTATAAAGGTTGTAGCACCACACTAGAGATGTAAAATACATTGAAGTTGGCATTTGCAACTACATCAACAACTGGATTGCGAGTCTTGACGCTTAAATTTGAAACTTATGAGATGTCTCTAAGAAGGTTGAGCATCTTTGGAAAATATCGGCTATGATATGCGACCTAAAGGCAGTTGGTAACAACTTATCTGATGAGCAACATATCTTGGCAGTGCTTCAATCTTTGCCTAATTCTTGGGAGCAAATAAAGCTTACAATGACGCACAATAAAACTATCAAAACTTTTACCCCATTACAATGTCATTTGAAATTGGAGATAGAAAGATTGGAGGTAAAAGACAATACTTCTATATTCGTTGCTACGTCTAGCTATTGCCAGACATTTGGGTCCAATTGAAAGTGGCAGGATAAAATACGATAAGGAGGAGTAGGTGGATCTGTTCATAAAAAGAGAAAGGGCAAAAAATCATAAAGTCAAGCGAAGAGGAAAAAAGAGACAAGTCTAAACCGAAGTGCTACAACTACGATAAAGTTGGTTATTTCGCTTGTGAATGCACTAAGCCGAAGAAGGTACAAACCAACTCTATTTTTCAAAATGATGCGTATGTGTGCAATCATGTCTTGGTTGCTCATTTATCCTCTGATTGGATTGTAGATACTGGAGCAACGTGACACGTCATAAAAAATCGAGTAGGGTTCATTGAGTATATTGCCGAATTCTATTTGGGAGTCAACGAATTTACATGGGAAATAACACTAGCGAAGATGTGATAGGAATTGGAATCTACCAATTAATATATGTTTTGGACGTACCATGTTTTTCCATGATGTTCTTTATATTCCTGAAATTCGATGAAACTTGATGTTTGTTGTAGTTATGACTGAACTAAGTTTTTCTTTCAGTTTCAGTATAGCCTCTGTACAATCTCAATTTCATAAAAAAGATAATAATACTAATCTTTCTCTTGCGGTTGTGACGTTGTCCAAATTCAAATCATATTTCGATTCATCGACATCCTTACAAAGAGTCAATGATTACTAAATAGAATAAAATCGTCAAAGTTTGTTCGATAATCAAGAGAAAGATACTAATACCAATTTTTTTTTTTGCGGTTGCAACATTGCGGAGATTCAAATCATATTCCGATTCATCCACATCCCTACAAAGAGTTTGTGATTACAAAGTTGAATGAAAATTGTTAAAGTTTGTCCAATAATCAATAGAAATTAAATGGGTACATATGAAAAAAACATACAACACACGTGAACTCAACTACATGTGGAGATTTAATGGAGCAAATAGGGTAGCACCGAAAAAATATAGCGTAATTATTGGCTAGCATGTCTACATTAATGAAATCATGGTTCAAAGAATACTCCTTAGTTTACCTAGTTAGAATTTGAGAGAATGAAAAGTTTTAAGGAATGGAATAGAAAATTGTGAAAGTATTGTAAGAGATTTTTTTAAATTGTTCATTAAAATAGGTAGGTAAAATATGTACGTCTTCAAAATATGTACAAAAATATGCTACGCGCTATTTTTTTATATTGTAGATGTACAAATATACATATCTCCTGTTTGAAAGTACTAATTTATAATAAAATACATTATTTTTGAATATATTATAGTTAGTTCAAATGCATAATCATTAAAAGACATTTTATTGAGGAACCTCACTCAATCTTCGATATACAAAAAAAAAGACATTTTATTGAGAGTTTGTTATTTTGTTTATCAATAAAATTTAAATAAAAGATTGAAAATATCTCCAACCATTCAATAGTAAAAAATATTTCAAATGTAAAATATGTCTTAATTTTATACATTGGTAAAAGATAGTTTATAAAAAAACAAAAAACAAAATTTAAACTCTTAAAAATCATATTATGTTTTCATGCTTCTTTCACTCGTGTACAATAATCCCTTCTAACCCACAATAGTTTATTTTAAAATCAAGAATTTCTATAATCGATGATGTATTTTTAGAAATTAAAGAATAATTTACTTTTAAATTAACATTGACGATCCCATGACATAAAAACAACTTTATTACATTCAAAATGCATTAAAATCCAGAAATAATAAAAGCATATTAAATTAAATACTGAGATCCAAGAAACAATACCATGTTTGCCTATTTTGGGAAGGTTTTCAAAATATTTTGAATTTGATGTTATAACAAAATGAAATAAATTCATGAGCTTTATACTAGATTCAAATATTTTTTGCTTCTTTTTACAAATGTTACATTCAACGTGATAAATATTGAAAGTTTTTTCTATTATTTGAATATTAAAATATAAAACTCATGTGGAATATAATATTTTGGAATTCCTATATTGAGTATAACATAACAAAATATTATTTGTCGTGGTGAAATATCTAGTATATTAGCAAATGTTAGAAGCACGTGTTGAAATATGAGCAGCAAAATATCTTTTGTAAAAGTGTTGAAATATCAATTACATTAAAAATACGTGTTGACTATAACATGTAATCCTTATGAATATGAATTTGAATTTAGAATACAACTCACAAATTAATAATATGAAAAGGATTTGTTGATTCAAATCGAAAACATGTAAGTATTTAAAACAAAATATATAGAGAATATCTTAATTAACCTTTGATTAGGCAAAAATGGAAATTTAAAACTTAATTAGGTCAAAATGCAAATTATGTGTTATTGGGGGACAAATGACTAATTCTCCTATTGTATTTTTATTATTCATTTACACGAAGGACACGCGGTACGGACGTGCTCCACCGCCTAACGAAGCAGAATCGTGCAAATGTGTAATCACGCTAGCAAGAGAACAAAATATATTGTTAATATTATTATACCTTTGCGCCCCTAAAACTTTAGATAAAGTTCATATTAGCCCCTACTCTTTGAACTTATTGAATTTTAAAGAATTCAAATTATGTCAAGTCAATCATTTCGTTATTTTTATGATAAAATTTATTAATGTGGATGATTCTGTATTTGACACATGGCTAATTTCTGCCATAAAAATAATAGAAGGACTGACTTGATACGATTTAAATATTTAAATATTTAATGTGTTTAAATTGAAAGTATGGGGACTAAAGTAGGATTTATCCAACATATCAGGGGGTAAAAAGTGCGAAAAGATCTTATTATAATTACTATAAACGTTGGTCTATGGTACGTTATAGTTTTTGTAATATTGCAAATATGTCTCTTATTTTCTTTTTCTCTCAATTGAAGCCCTAATATATATATAATAATTAGAAATCAACCTCCCCTCCTTCACAACTGAATTTACGTACAAACTCAAAGTACACAATTATTTAGAGAAAATAAGTATAATTTACTTATTTATCTAACTCACTCGATGCAATAATTTTTTAAAAGTCTGATAATTCAATCAAAAATTCAAAGTCACTGTATACCATAAAAAATATTGTAATTTTTTAAATAAAAAAATTAGAGTGACTTTCATATAGTACAATAATTGTGGACTTCTAATAAAAATTACTATACCATTTGTATTGCATAGGTAAAAAATTTAAGTTCTTGAACTGTTCACCAAGAACCTCTTTAGTTAAGCTTGATGGAATTATATCATGTGCACATGAATTCCTTAGTATATACTTGTAGGATTCAAATTGAAATATATCAGACTTAGTGGATAAATATAAAAATAGAGTCAAACTTAGAGGGTGGAAAGTATAATTGTTCCTGTAAATGATTAGTCATGAAATCTATTTATAGGAGAGTAAGGATTCCGAGTCTGTAATTCCTTTTTTATCTCCTTTTCCTCATTTGATTTGAAGATTGAAAACCTAACCGCCCCTCCCATAATCTCTCCCTAAATTTCTCAAGAAGTTTCTCTTGATTAGATTAATTCATTCAAATTCATAATCATTTTCATATATATTGGATTCACTCACACTCCAAACCCACCGGAAAATTCGATCGCCATGGGTTTGAAATCCTTCTTCAATCGGCGAAGGAAGCACCGCATTCCCGTCTCCAGCTCCCGCAACGCCACGCCGGTCACCTCCAGATCTCCGTCCCTGAGCTCTCGCGCACGGATCGAGGAAGAACTCGAACAGGTTTTCAGGAAATTTGACGTAAACGGCGACGGGAAGATCTCGTCGTCCGAGCTCGGGTCGATCATGGGAAGCCTCGGGTACCCGGCGACCGAAGAAGAGATCCGGAACATGATCAAGGAGGTGGACGCCGACGGCGACGGGTTCATCGATCTGAACGAGTTCATAGAGTTGAACACCAAGGACGTAGACTCCGACGAGGTGATGGAGAATCTGAGGGAGGCGTTCTCCGTCTTCGACATCGACAAGAACGGCTCGATTTCGGCGGAAGAATTGCAGAACGTCCTTAAGAGCCTCGGCGAGGATTGCTCGTTGGCGGAGTGCCGGAAGATGATTAGCGGCGTCGATTGCGACGGCGATGGTATGATCAGTTTCGAGGAGTTCAAGGTGATGATGACGGTGGGTTCTCGATTCGATGGAATCGCTTCACATTGAGGTTAAATTCCGATCAAGAACCCTCTCAATAATTGTTGAAATTCATCTTCTCCTTAATTTTTTCATTCGATTGGCAACGTAGATTATGATTTCAAATTTCTTAGATTTTGAAGATTCATGAATTAGAATTGGTAATGCAGAAAACTGAGAATATTGTATAATGAATTCTTAGTTTATGAAATCTTTTATTTTATGCAATTCTTTCGTAGTTTCCAATGAATTTGGTTTAACTATATTAAACATGCGATTAGGACAGGGCATGTTCTTGATTGATTCCAAGTGTCTGATAAAGGGCATTTTTTTTTTCTTGTTCCAAAATGTGTTTTTTTGGATCTTTGTTTCCCATGGCATGGCATTGGTTGAATAGGACATCTAAACTAATGTGAAAATATTAAAATGGGAAGTGTGTTTTTTGGGATTTGAAAGATCCGTTTACAACTCCTTTTTCGTTTTTTCTCTTGTTGGCAAGGAAAACATTACCAGAGTTTTTTTCGATAATATTTATGCTTACTAACCAAGACATTCAAATTTTCTGTAATTTGATAGGATTAGAAACCATAATGATATCTATATTTATTTATATAGAGAATTTTAAATTGTGTGTAGTTTTCAATGGATATCTACCGAATAGATATGATTTTTGAGATAAAAAATTACATCAATTCACGTGGTGGTTGTTCGTGGAATTTGGGATCCATGTGAAAGCTTCAAAGTTCCATAATCCAACATGAGATGTTTGGTTTGTAATTTTGAAAATTGATTTTTCACCCACTACAGAACAACTTTCAAACTACAAACCAAACAGGGTTAGGGTTTGGCTAAGTTCGAAATTCAATTTTTTTAAAAGAATGGCGAATTAGACGATAATAGGCATCTTTTGAGTAATAGTTTCTCTTTTAAATTCAAACTTAATTAGGCAAAGAGAAAGAAAAATGAGAAGATAATATTTTTATTTATTATGAAATATAATTATTTTTTTTAATGTTATTTGATTAGGAAAAAAGAAAAAGAAAAAATAATTCATTGTATTGTAATTTATTATCTTACTCTTATATATTATAAAAATAAATTAAAAATTTTATTATCACAAGTATAATTACAATTTTTCTTTCTAAAAAACCTTCCCTCCTTTTTCTTTATTTTTCTCCCAAATTAATGTGAAAAAAAAATTATTTAAAAAATTGTGAATTTTTCTTTATATATAAATATTTTTTCTCATTCATGCCAAACAATTTTTTTTTTCTTCTTCTTATCCATCATCTTTCCACTAAAACAAATATTATTTCCTTTTTTTTTTTTTTTCATAATCTCTCTCTCTCTCTCTCTCTCTCTTTTTTTTTTTTTTTTTTAATTTAATTTAATGATATACATCGCATGTTTTGACTAAGAAATTCTTTCAAATTCAAATTCTGTTTCTCATCATTATTGCTCTTTTTGTAAATTTTTTATACATTTAATTGTTTCTATTTTGTATGGTTCCCAAAAGAAGGGGCAGGAAAGGCATGGAACAAGGCCGTTAAACATGATTGTGAAACTTTTACTAAATAGTATACTAAGTCAAAAGCACGTGGAAGGCACAATTTCAGTAAATTTGCACAAATATTAATAAAATTAAAATTTACTTTGATTTCTTATTGGGTGTTAGGTTCCCCAATTTCAATAGCAAAAAAGTGTTAGTGGGGGAGGTGTTCCCCTGCTTTGTTAACGAAAATTTGACTTTTTAAAGAATAATTTAAAAATTAAATTTGAATTTAATACTAAATACACCCGAAAAATATGAAAGAATATGCCCTTAAAATTGTTAAAAAAATGTGATTAGTTAAGGTGCGTATAAACTAGTCCGGATATATTTTACCATAAAACAAAATAAAAATAACAAATCACCTGATCTGCAAGGTACGCGGGAGGTATAAAGATGTGGTAAATCTCTTACAAAATTACAGTCCAAGAGTTATCCATCAATATCCAAGTTATGGATACTAAGGTTAGTAACAACGACTTCGAAGATTGGGTCCTTTCGATAGTTTACGCCAATCATAACTTGAGGGAGAGGAGGAGTGGTTTTGGAGGGAGCTTAGGAATATTTCCTAGAGCAATGACTCACCTTGGCTCGCAGTGGAGGACTTTAATGATATTGATACGTAGAGTGAAAAATCGAGTTCTTGCAACTCCTCTAATCTGATCAGAATCAATAGATTCAACTTGAATGTGAATGATTGTGATCTGCGTTGACCTGAGAGCGAATGATATGCGAATGATCTGGTCGGGGACGAATAAAAACATATTCAAAATCAACAAAAGACTGGACAAAGTTATGGTCAACGAAGATTGTTGCTCCTTCCTCCCCTAATGTCATGGTTGAAAACCTTCTATGTATGTACTACGATCACTCTCTTTTAAATATATATGTTTTGGGCATAAGTGGATTCCAATTGTAGTTAAATCTTTCTGCTTTGAATATGTGATTAACCCACTCTGGCTTCAAAATCTTCTTGAGGATTCTTGGGATTAAAAGCGACTTGAATCTCACTTGGACAATTTTACCAATGTTGTAAAAAAAAAAATAGCATAAAGACATTTTTGGTAATATCTTCAAAAGGAAAAGTGGCATTCTTGCTCGGCTAAAAGGAATTCAAAGAGCACAAATATAATTTTTCTAAATTCTTTGATGAACTGGAATCAGATCTACAAACATAACACAGTTCTATCCTTAGGTAGCAAGATATATATTGGTACCAAAAATCTTAGATCTTGTGGCTCTCTCTAAGAAATAAAAATAATAGATTTTTTCATCTCACTGCTATCCAATGCAGGAGAAGAAATATAATTGTCCCTCTTAAGGATACTAACAACAACTTTATTAAAGAGTCTCAATAAATCAGAAGCCATATTCAGGAATACTTCCTTTGAATTATTCAGGAAAGACTAGCATTTTCATTATTTGCCTGCCCAAAACGACACCCACCTTTGGCTTGATGATATGGAATATTGTAATTTAAATAGGGAACCTCACCATTTTGATATCAAGGACACCCTTAAACCCATGAAAGACTTGAAGGCTCCTGGCTCAGATTGCTATCAAATCATATTTTTTTAAGTCCATGCCTACCGAGAATGATAAGATGTTGATTGCCTTAATACCTATAGTGGATCAACCCTGAGTTAATCAGTCAATTTAGACCTATTAGTCTATACAACATACCTTATGAACTTGTTACAAAAATTCTTGTTACTAGATTAACGCCTTTGCTCAAAGACATTGTTGGCCCTACCAATGTAGTTTTATCCCTGGAAAAATGAATGCATTTGTAGAAGTCACTCGGGAGGACAATCCCAGACCAAAAAAGCCCTGAGGTAGGGTTATTTCTGGACACGATTAATGAAGATTCTAGAGACCTTGTGAAAAGATGTGACAAATGCTAGAGACATGGTCTGCCTATAAATTCACTTGCAATCGACCATACGCCAATAGTTGATCCATGGACATTTGCTCAATGGAGAGTCGACAAACTGGGATTATTTTCCATCGTTGTTGCGGAAAAAAAGTTCATGGTCGTGGCAATCGACTACTTCACGAAGTAGGTCGAAACCGAAGTTGTTGCCAAGATCACTGATGTGAAAATAAATAGTTTTTTCATGAAAACAAATAATCTATTGGTTCGGTATCCAAAGTAGAATAATAAGCGATTTGATTTCACCCTATTTAAAAATCTCTGCAAAGACGTCGGGATTCAGTATCGAATGTCCACTCCTAGACATCCTCAATCCAGTTGACAAGTGATCACTTAAATATAATACCCAATTTAGGCACAAAATATTGTAATATAATATGCTTAAGTACGGGTGTCGAATCATAGGGATTGGATTGTAATAATTAATCATTTTCTTATTTTTCGATTGGATTATGGAAATTCGAGTTTGGGCTTTTAATTGTTAAAATAGAAAACTATTTAAATTAAAATACAAAATGATAATTGACTGGGTTGAAGGCATGTATTTGTTCATCAACTATCCTAATGTGTTCACTTCTTTATCTATTTTTTATTCTGCACATTATGAAGTAATTCAACTACAAGAAAAATTACAACGAAAGTATGATCGTTTAATCGGCATGGACTATCTTCGAGATTCGGTTCCTAATCTATGGTGAACCATTCCCTAAGCATAGTCCAACCTATTAAATATATCAGTTAATTGACCGTTTAAATGGTATGAACTATTTTCAGGATTTGATTCCTACTAATTTATGATGAATCAATCCCTAAGCATAACCCATCCTATTAAACCGTATCAATTCCAATAGACACTGATTGTAAAGCTATTAGATCTAAACCACAAACACTAGATTTAACATTATAGATACAAATAGATTCAAATCCAAATTTCTACAAGATAATTTAGAATGTAAATTTATTCAAACAAATATTTAAGACCAAATTCTTGTTTACAATCTTACACACAAATAAAATAAATCAAGAAATGAAAGAAATATTAAGATAATTTAGAACAGATACAACCTAACTCGGTTAAAGACTTAGCCGTTCATGGAGTTGTTCTTCCCAAAAGTTGGTCAACCAAAAATAGTGGAAAAATCTCCGCAGGAAAAATCCAGCCGAGAGAAACCAAATGTCGAGCAAGTCTTAAGGAAAAACCAAATGAAAAAGTAATAAACTCTCCAAAAATATAATGAGAAAAAAAAAACTAATGAATATGTTCTGTCCATGCTTACTGCTGAATCTTTTTATTTTCCTTTTGCATTTTCTAGCCATAAAGGCCCCAAATTCTCTAATTTGTAACGGATAGACCCAGCTTGGGTAAACGGGCTTGGGCTAGTGGGTTGTGGGCCATGTCAATAGTTGATTCGCGGATCTTGTTGTTTTCTCTTCCCTTTTTAGTCCCTTTTGTCTATTTTCTTCGCCAATTTCTTTTTGTTTCTTTATTCTAGACTTTATTCCTACAAAAATAATAAATTATATTATTACTACTTAAAAATTAATAAAAACACTATAAAAATATAGATTAAAGGTGAAAATTTAGTATAAAATTGAGAACGATTAGCAAATCAAATTACTAATAGAACGATCTTGCACAACTTGAAGACCCCAGTTTGACAAATCCATGTCCAAATGGGTCAAAGACTTGCCATTAGTCCTCTAGGCTTACCATACCACTTCTAGGATCTTGACGGGGAAACCTCAATTTCCTATGGCATTCAGGACCGCGGTCGTCGTGCCCATGGAGATTGGGATGCCGACGATGAGGATTACGCTCTACTACATTGAGTAGAATGACATTGAGTTGGCTATCAACTTTCGACCTACTAGAAGATAAATGAGAAAAATCTCAGATTCGACAATCAGGTTGCAATCATTTAGTGGCTCGGTACTAGAACAGAAGGGTAAAAATCCGACCATTCGAAGAAGACTTAGTTCTTCGCAAAGTTTCTATTACTACAAAGGATCGAGCTGAAGGTAAGCTCGGACCCAACTAGGAGGACCTTACAAGGTCACCAAGATTATCCGACCAGTGGCCAACGAGCTAGAGAATATGGAAGGACAATTTCCATGTAATCCTTGGAATGGTGAAGGTTTAAAGAATTACTACTAGTGAGATTTACTTGTCAAAATATTTCTAAAGTAATGTATTCAACTTCTACAATGAACGAAACTATTGCTTCAAACAAATTCTACTATGTTGTGGGCAAAATCTACTAACTCTACATATGAGGAATGAACATTGTCTATTTGCACCTGTTCAGTCTTAATTGAACAGGATGGAGTGATTGACTGGGACACTAGGACTAACTCCGTCGGCCGACCCCAAACCTCCAAAATGTGGGTGGTACG
Source organism: Eucommia ulmoides (assembly GCA_016647705.1). Taxonomy (NCBI): domain Eukaryota; kingdom Viridiplantae; phylum Streptophyta; class Magnoliopsida; order Garryales; family Eucommiaceae; genus Eucommia; species Eucommia ulmoides. Next base: position 12,456,866 of record CM028333.1, on the reverse strand, counting down.
GAGATGACCCAAAAAACCCTCCTGGAACAACTCTTATATTCAAGTGTGTCCCAAAACAAAACTACCTGAGTAGGGGCTAGTGAGAGGAGGTCGTCTTAACAAACATGTTATGATTATTTTCTATACATCTACCGTTTCTACTACATACTCAAAAATTTCTCTACACTTAAGACTTATTTTCAATCTAATGAAATCACGCTAATCATGGTCGATTGACAAATAACTCGACCACGAACCTATCCTACAAACATCTTGGCTGGGTAAAACCTAAGAAACTTTCAAAGTAAAAGTGTTGTGATTGAATATGAGTAGAAGTTTACACAACTTATTTAAAATTTACACAAGTGTGGGACTCTAGTCAGGATCAAAATTTGGATAAATTTCACAAGTTTTTGATTTTGATTAGTTTTCATTTGGATTTCTTGCTCAGTTTGCTATAGTATAGTCCGACCATGTATTATTTTACGTTCGTTTTGATGAGAAGCTACTTAAAATCATAGAAAATTTTTAAAGGGTTGAATTCTACTCGATCACAACAAGCAAAGATCGAAAAAAGAGCAATTTTACTGAAGTGTCAAAAGGCCCAAAGACGTTACATGGAAGCCCTCCTAGACAGTTAAAAGAGAAAGGTAAAAAGATAAAGAAAATACGAAAGCCTGCGGATCGGGCTAAATCACCTCAAGACCAACGAGTGTAGGGACAATATAAGTGTTGCTTTCTCCAGAACAGTAGCAGGTGTAGCTTCAAGGGCAACTTCGAGCTACCGATCATAGTAGTCGACGCGATGCCAAGGTTTTTGGAAATCTATTTGTATATAGCTCTAGAGGGTAGTTCCTTAATCTCTTCCTCGCCAGTTGTTGGTTCTTCATCGACATTAAGGGAGTGTGGTTGTGAAGGGTCAACCCTGAGGCAATAGATGTTCTAAAAGTTCACCTTAGGGTACTTTACCAAGACTCACATCTTGGCGTCCCTGAATCCCATGCTAACGAGCTCTCCTTGTAACTCCTCCTCAAGATCCTTATAATCTTTGGAGGTTTTCCAATCATCTATGTCTCAAGTCTTGATCTCGGGGGCCTAACCACATTCGACCTCGAGATCGGCATGGATTTTGTCTCGTTGGGACTTGGATTAATTGAGATGGCGGGAGGCATCATCCTGGGCCTTTCTCGCCCATTTGGTTTTTTTTTTTCTTAGCTACCATCTTGGCTTACTCAGCCTCTACCAAAACCTTCGTTTTTTTCCCAAGCTCAAGCTTGAGGGCTTCACGGTTGCCAACCGACTTTATCAACTCGTTGCCCTTTTGCTTTCTTTTGTTGGCCACTGTCGACACTTAAGCCAGATCCTAAAAGGAAAACAAAAGAAGATCATAAGATAAGGGTGTTAAAGACAATAGTTTATTAAAGAAAAAACAAATGTTGCAACTAGCTCGGTGTAAGTATTGAAGAGACCTACCATCTTCTTCGACCTTTACTAGGCCCAGATGAGCTTGTAGTCTTGGGAAAGAATGAGGGTTTTGTACCATCGTCTTGAGATCCCCGAGAAATTGAGGATTAAAGCCTCAACAATAAAGTTAAACTCCTTAAGAACCCAGGGGGTCGGGCTTGAGCTGTCATCAATACCTGGTGATGGAGTTGCCGAATTAGTTGGGATATTGGCTCAATATCCTCCTTGGTTAAGTCCAGGATTGGACCCCAAGGCGGGTCCCCGACTTCTCCTTAAACTTTTGCCTCAGCTCGAGGGCAACTGATAGGTGTAAATTACTTATCTATTTTCAAACCGAACATTATTAGTTTTCGAGAGTATGTTTATTACATTTTAATACATTTTTATGTGTTTTTGTATAAATCATGTGTTTGAGGTGAAAATGCATGAAAACGGATCAATAACGATGAAATCGGATAAAAAACGGTGGGAAGACAAGTACTGAGGCAATATTCTGAATAGCAGCTCACTACCGCGGCGTCCAGACCACCGCCGCGCGGTGAATATGTAGAGAGGGGCCTTATAGTTGCTGTAAACTCACCGCCGTAGCGGTGAAACTGAAAAGAAGTCCCTACGCCCACTACTTCATCTACCGCTGCGGCGAAGACTGTGCCGACATGCCCATCGCCACGGTGGTGAATCCCACCACCGCGGCGGTTACTCTGCACCAGATTTAGATATTTATTTAGATATTTTTTGCTCCCTATTTCTTTTTCTCTCATCTCCTCCGGTTATAAGAGCTCCATTAGAGTTAGGATATTTTAGAGAGAGGTTTTGGGAGTGTTTAACCAATTCCAAAGGAGAATAACACGTTGCGAAGAATGAGAAGTGATCCCGAAGCGTTTTTAAAGGCAAATCTTCGGACTACGACTAAGTTTCTTTCGTTTCTTCTTTATTTTCTTAACTTCGATAGATAGTTGAGCATGTTTAGCTCCTTTTCATTGTATAAACGGTTATGGCCATGAGCTAAACGAATTTTATCTAGGGATTAATATAAATTTATGAAAATGTAGTTTATTTGAATTTGTGTTTTCGTTAATGGTTGTTCTTTATAAATTCGATTGTGTTTATCGGTTTGTGATGATTATTATATTTGTTATGATATAATGAGAAATCGGGGCTTGACACTCGGGAGAGGTAACCCCGGATTTGGGCTAAGGTAAACATAATACGATGATCTAATAACCCGGGAAGAAGTTAGAGAGTGTGCAACCAATGACGTTGGGGCAAAACTCATGTGGCCTAGTGTTGTTAAGACGTTGAGGAGGACTTATTCGTTGATACGAAATCACGTATTCACTCGTCTTACACTCGGGAGAGATGGCGAGTGAGTTTACGAATCGAGAATGTCGGATAGGTCGAACGTCGTTAACGTAAACTAAAACGAGATCAAACACATTTTTGTAAACAAAGTTAATCCCTAGGAAATATTTTCCCTAAAACATCTCATATTAGTATTAGTATAATTAGATTAATTAACTTAGTATTAGAATATTATTAATTATAAATACATTTTTTCCGCCTAGATAAAATTAATTATGATAATCGTGGTACTCGATAATAATCTCAACAATTTCCTGTGGACACGATACCATTACTCTCCCCATCTATACTAAAATTTGACCCGTACACTTGCGGTGTAAGTGGCGTGCATTAATTATGCGCCACCAAATTTTTGGCGTCGTTGCCAGGGAATGGTTTTAGATTATTATTGATATTGTGAGTAAATGACCCAATTTTACTTTAGACATTTCTTTTGTGTATAATTTTTGTTTTGTAGTTTTGTTTTCTATTTCTTATGTAAGGTACTTGGAGGTGTTAGATCGACAAGTATTGATGCAATTCTTTCAATGGGATTCCGAGCCATTTTATAGTGCTTGGAATCGATATAAGGAATTGCTACTTCGGTTTCCAAACCATGGGTTCCCAAGGGAATATTAACTCCTGAATTTCCTTGACAGGTTACAATCTGCAACCAGGAACTGGGTAGAAGGAGGAAATGCTAGCACCTCTTTCTACGACCTAACTGCGGATGAAGCCATTTGGTCGTTGGAGGAAATGGTAGCCTATGATTATCAGATTTGGAATTATTCACCAAGTCACCAGAGCTTGGGAGATAGTTTCAACACTACGACGCCATGGATTGACATTCCGGATCTAGAAGAAGAGTTTTCCCCTATCATAGAAGACGTGTTCGCTATAGTTATGGGGGAAACTCAAATATTCTTGAGGGAGATGCATGATCGACTCAACGAGCATGAGGATCGTCTTGATTTTATCGAGACTGTCTGCACCGACATTGATGCGACCATAACGTCTCTTCAAACGCAAATCGTTCAGCATATCTGCTTTGTTGAGGCCGAGACAGAAACGGTGGCACAGAGAGGCAAACAAGTCGAATCCGATTATGAAAGCCACCGGGAGGAACCAGAGACAAGCGGGAGGTACTTGGGTGAGATCGATGGAGATTCACATATTTATCGTTGTGAATTTTCACCATTTGAATTCCAGCTGGTGACGCTGTACTCGATCCAAGACGATCACATCTACGAGGATCCGATGTGACTCACTTGTCCTTTCCCGCCGTTAGTAACATCTTTTCATGCCCACCAAGTACATGAGCCGGTGAGGTGTGATGTTGAAAGATCAAGCCATTCAGAGAAATATCTCACTAGTCTTGAGGAGGTATTAAACCAAGACCCGTATGTGGTGTTATTTAACACGTACTATGGGCAGAAACTGCTCTTTGACGAGCACTTCGGCGTGTCAGGCTGATGACCATAAACCAAGCGCTTCTTGGAAGGCAACCTGATAGGTGTGATCTACTTACATATTTCCAAACCGAATTTATTTAGTTTTCGAGTGTTTATATAGTATTTTATTACATTTTAATTAGTTTTTATTACATTTTGTATAAATCAGGTGTGTGGGGGCAAAAAGATTGGAAACTGGAGCGAAAACGATAAGATTGAACCAAAAACGATCGAAGAACGATGGAAAAAATAAGCTCGGAGGCAAAACTGTGAAACAAGCCTACTGCCACGGCATCCAGACCACCGCCGTGGCGGTGAAAATGCTGAGAAGACAAATTCTACTGACGGACCACCGCCTAGGTGGTGAACCAGCAGAATATTTTTCAAATCCACCGTTCCAGCGATCAACTAACCGACCTACTCCACCGCCACGGCACTGAATCCCACAGTCGTAGCGGTGACCCTCTGCACAGCCTAGATATTTTTATTAGATATTTTGAGATATTTTGTCTATAAATACCCACTCCTCTCCCATCCTCTTGTTCCCCTGGCCATTTGGGCACCTTAGGCCATACTTAGGCTTAGGTTTAGGAGTTTTAGAGGTGGAGCTCACATCCCTAAGTGGAAAATACGACGAAGCAATCGTTGAGCGTTCTTAGCGGCTAATCTTCAGACGAGGCTAAGTTCTTCGATTATTTTTCTTATTTCTTTAACTTAGGATCATGTGAGCATGTTTAGCTTGTTCTTTTATTGTAAATGAGGTTATGGTCGTAGTTAAACATGGATTGTATAGGGATTAACAATAAATTTATGAATATGGGTTTGGATAATTTCGGTGTTGTGTTTATGTTTGTTTTTCGTAGTTTGATTGTGATTATCGTATTTCTTATTTATTATGCTTAGAATGATAAATCAATAATATGGGGTTTGACAAATCTCGGATTCAGATTAGGGTAAACAAACGCCACGATTCTATAACTCGGTCGGGGTTTGGATTGTGGACAATCGATGATGTTGGGGCAAGACTCATGCGACCTAGGGTCGTTAAGACGTTGAGGGGGACTTTTTTGTTGACACAAAGTTGCGTTATATCTCTTGTCTTACTCTCGGAAGAGGTGGCGAGGGAGTTTTAGAACGGAGATTGTCGATAGGGTAAATACAACGAACGATCCAATGACCCTGTCGGGAGTTGGATTGTGTGCAATCAATGAAGTTGGGCGAGACTCACGTGTCCTAGGGTCTTTAAGACGTTGAGGGGGACTTCTTCGTTGACTTGAAGTCATGTATTCCCCCGTCTTACACTCAGGAGAGGTGGCGGTGGAGTTTACGTACCGAGATTGTCAAATAGGTCAAATACCGTAAACGTGAGTAAATCGAGATCGAACATGTATTTACAAATATGTTAATCCCTAAGCGATTCTTTCCCCTAAAACATATTAGTATATTAGTATAGTTAATTTATGTTATATTAGTATTAATTTAATTAATTAATTACACTTGTTTTTAGCCTAGATAAAGTTAGGTCATGACAAACGCGATACTCAATAGTAATGATACCAATCCCTGTGGATACGATAACCCGATCTTTTATGATCACTCTATACTAAAACTTTGATCTTGTACACTTGCGAGTAGTCAATACGAGGAGGATGCGAAATCCTCCGCCGTAACAACCCAAGGTAAAAAATAAGTTAAATTCGTCACAACCGACTTGATTTGGAGGCGAGATTCTCCCGCCTCCCAGGTATGTATTTTAAACCCCCATCTTCATATCATGTTATATACTGTCATTGGGATCGTTGACGGGTCGTTTTGGGTATTGCCTGTGTTAAGTTGGTGGTGATGTTTAGTATGTGTTAGTATATGTTTTAGTTGTAGTTTATGTTTTACTGTTTTTTATTGTGTGTATGTTTGTTTAGGATAGTTATTCTCATGTGCTGAGTTTTGACGTCATCTGGGTCATTACCCGATGATGAATATGTCCCCTGATTGTTTATTGAGGTCAAACGTAAAGCTCATTCATGTGTATTATGTGTGCTTAACGTATCGTTTTAGTAAAAGTTATTGTAGATCCTAAATGCACGAGCATGTAAACTCAATATAGCACTATCTAATTGATTTAAAAATGATTATCCTTCACTTAAATTCATGACAATAGGGATTCTAGAACATGATTTGGGGAAAATTCGAGGCGAAATCCTAGGCGAGGTAGTTAAGGAGATATGATTTAGGCATTCATTTTTATCGCTTGAGCCTTTGAAGTTTACCCTGTTAAATGTTTATCCCTCATTACCCTATCGAAACTTAATAGCCATTTCAATTCTGAACACTTAAACTAATACCATAGCCAATTGAACTTTTTCCAAACCTATATCGCTAAACCAAAGACACAAATTTGAGTGAATCAAGTTAGCAGTTGCAAATGCTACTTGATGTGTGCGGTTGGATTTTGGGCCAGCTATTAATTGGTTCGGTATTCGAGTACTCACTTGTCATTTTTCGTTCATATTTCACACATCCCTTAAATTGTACAAATCAAATAAGTTTGGGGGTGTGTTTGTTTAAAAAAAAACTATGTAAATATAGTTTATTTATGTTTCTTTTTTACAAGTGAGTACGTCGGTCTTAATAGATTGTTTAGGGTTGTTTCCAATTTAACTGTGGGGTTTCCAGTATGAGTGTACCAATGCGATGTGCCTTGGGTAATGTTAAGTTAACAACATTAACCCATTTTCTATTTCTGATATACCCTTGGCCATTTTCCCAAAATCGAACCAAGATCTAATGATCTTTTTGAATCTCTAAGCCTACATTAATGGAGAATAGAACCCGGTTTAGGCGTATAAATTCCCTATACCTTAATGGTTTAAGTCATGAACTTTATTGAGAGATAATCTCATCTAATCAATTGAGAGTTGTATATTTGAGTTTAAACACACACACTTTGACAGGTTCTAGAATGACGCTTACTATTATTTTTGTATAAATTAGGTGTTTGAGGTAAAAATGAATGAAAACGGATCAATAAGGATGAAATCGGATCAAGAACGGTGGAAGAACAGTGGGAAAACAAGCACAGAGGCAATATTCTGAACAGTAGCCCACCGTCGCAGCGGTGAATATGCAGAGAGGGGCCTTATAGTTACTGTAAACTCACCGTTGCGGCAGTGAAACTGCAGAGAAGTCCCTACACCCACCGTTTCCTCTACCGCTGGGGCGAAGACTATGCCAACATGCCCACCACCGTGACGGTCACTCTACATCAGATTTAGATATTTATTGAGATATTTTTTGCTCCCTATTTCTTCTCCTCTCATCTCAACCAATTCCGAAAGAGAAGAACACGTTGCGAAGAAGAAAAAACGATTCCAAAGCATTTTTAACGGCAAATCTTCGGACTACGGCTAAGTTTCTTTCGTTTCTTCTTTATTTTTTTAACTTCGGTAGATGGTTGAGCATGTTTAGCTTATTTTCATTGTATAAACGGTTATGGCCATGAGCTAAACAAATTTGGTCTAGGGATTAATATAAATTTATGAAAATGTAGTTTGTTTGAGTTTGTGTTTTCGTTAATGGTTGTTTTTTATATATTCGATTGTATTTATCGGTTTGTCATGATTAGTATGCTTGTTAGTATTCGAAGTCACGTATTCACTCGTCTTACACTCGGGAGAGATGGCGAGTGAGTTTACGAACCGAGATTGTCGGATAGGTCGAATGCTATTAACGTAAACTAAAACAAGACCAAACACGTTTTTCTAAATAAAGTTAATCCCTATGCAATATTTTCCCTAAAACATCTCATATTAGTATTAGTATAATTAGATTAATTAACTTAGTATTAGTATATTATTAATTATAAACACATTTTTTTCGTCTAGATAAAATTAGGTTATGATAATCGCGGTACTCAATAATAATCTTAATCATTCTCTATGGACACGATACTCTTACTCTCCCCATCTATACTAAAACTTGACCCGTACACTTGCGGTGTAAGTGACGTGTGTTAATTACCCGCCACCAGCAACTTTCCTGCCTTTTTTGGTGTTGAGTTATGGACCTCGATTCCGGATGAAAGCCTCTTGCTCAGTGCCTTCCTTCCTTGTTAGGGTAGACCTAGGCTCGGGGTTAGAGGCAGGAGTGCCTTTGGTTGCTAATGCAGCCTTTGTCATGGCTGGAGATACCCTGTTTCTTATGTCCTCCATAGCCTTAAGAGAAAACACTATATCTACACAAAAGATGGGGGAAAGATTAAGTCAAAAACCGGTCCGTGCAGAGACAACTTAGTTATTTTTTATGTTGGCCCAGTGATCTATCCAAGAGAGGGGTGGGTAGTTATAAAAAAAAAAAAAAAAAAAAAAAAAAGCAAGTATTTATCTTTCCAGACTTAAAACTTCAAATAATTAATTTAATCCTAAATTAATTATTATTTTTATATAGCAGCGGATAAGTATTATATAAAATAGGTGCACACCAAAATAAAAAAATAAAAAAATAAAGTAAGAATACAGCACACCACGATATATACTTGTTCACTAAGTTACTCTTGACTAATCCAGTCATCCGAGTCCCACGGAGAGTCGCACCCACTAAACTACTAAGATTCCTTTAAACAAGTCGGAACTAAACCTTTGTACAATGATTTTTTTCACAAACTCAGAATCAACTTTTAGAATTTCTTTTTCACAGGTTAAAGAAAAACCTTTTTTTTTTTTTTTTTTTTTTTTTTTTCACAGGCTAAAGATTAACCTAATTCTTTTATACTTAGGTAAGAATCAAACTTCACAAAAAATTACTCCAAGTATCTTTTTCACTGGTAAGGATGGAAACGTTACAAAATCACACAAACTAATTATATTTAAGAAAAATTAACACCTATATCTTTTCGAGGAAAAGAGTAACCTAACATTTTTATGCCTTAGGTAAAGATCAAACCTCAATCTCTTTACTGGAAGAGATTAAAACCAAGCTACCTCTGATTATATATTCTCAACAATATCTAATCCGCACATAACTCACCAATTACAATAAATTGACAAGTCTTTTTTTACTCAGAGCTTTTACCACCTCAAATTAATTTAAACTCAATTCATGTCCCAAATTTACTAGTGATAGAATTTTATGTGAGAAATTTAAAATCTGATTATAAAAATATATGGGTAACACACAAATAAGCATGTAATCAGATTAACACAAAAATCGTTTTAAAAATAATTTTTATGCACTTTAAAGTTTGAAAACAATTTCACACAAATCTTAAATCCAAGCAAGTAATAATGATAATAACTCAAAATATAAAAAAGTAGCATGAAAATATCTCACCAGGATACCATCGAAAAAATGAAAACTGAATCACAATTAAAGCTTAGATCGGTGATCGTAAAATTCTCAGCAATTTTCTCAAGAACAATTCTCAAGAATAATCTCACAATAAACTCTCAGTATATTTTCAGAATGACTCTCAGAAAACTCATGAATTGATTTGTTCTTGATAGAATGATATATCCAAAAGTAAAAAACGTAGGTCTATTTAAATAGATTTGAAACAAGCCCTCTAACGGTTAGTTCCCACAAGATATGTCATTTAAATGCTCATATTGTAACGACCCGATTTTTCAGAGTCGTCATGCGGTTTCTCCCTATTGGAGGATTCAACTAAAACCAAATCACCAATATTTTTATTCTATACAATTGGATAAATTTTACAAACAACGGCGATAATTTTAGTTGTCAATTTCACAGTGGTAACTAATAAATATAATAATTACAATTTAAATACAACCGAATAACCAATAATGTATCTCGAATTAATTCGAGAAATTTATCAAACAATGACGACAATCACAAATATCGAATTGATTGATTCAATTTTTACACCGGTAAATAATAAATTCAATTAATACAAATTAATTAGAAATTCAGCTGAAATTCTTGTTACCGCATTATTTTTAAATACCCAAATAAATTCCTGGCACTGGTTAATTCAATACTAACGTTTATCTCCTATAAAGAATTCTACTCTATATATTTCACTATTTGTTGTTTTATAAGTATTAACCATATCTTATTAGAAATGCCCCCATAATTATTTTGTATAGTTTATGCTGAATATATATCGTTAAGACAATACTTGATTAGCTAATTGGCCGATTGATCCCATTATTAATTCACAATCATTTTAGACTATAAAATTTGGCTGTGTCATACAATCCCATTAAATTCTAGTGTCATACAGTTAAATGGTTAATCCAGTTAATCATAACCTGGCTAATAGAATATCGGGAGAATATAAATATTGTAGAATAGGGTTCTCATGTTAATATTCACCTGGTTTCGATTTCTCCCCTTGGAGAATTAATACTAAAATCGATTGGCTAAATTTTCATCCTATAAAATCTGGTAAATTTTATAATGCAATGACGATAAGGAATTAGTAATTCGTTTTATAAAAAAAAAATTAATTTATAACTATTGAATTATCGCGTCGATTTTACAATCGTAGATAATAAATACAATTTTTACAAATAGAATTTCAAATATAATTCCGATAGTTGTTTCTCTTTTTTTTTTTCCATAAATTAACGTGAAAATAAAATTTGTCGATTTATCGAATCAATTGTTTTTAATACTAAGATGTTAAAATATTCAAATTCAAACCAAATGGGTAATTATCCTGTATATGAATCATAGGAGTGATATTAATTATGAATCCTCCTATATCTTAAATAACTCAACAGCTTTATATGAATCATTCTATATATTACTTATCTAACAAGGAATCACCATTCTTTAATTCATGGCCCTTAATTAAATAGCATTCTGGGTAATCAAAAGCAAATATATAATTATTAATAAATTATAAATTGTGCTGATTAATAATATAATTGTAACCATTTTAATCACTATTATTATATACTTCTTAATAGTTATCAATTATATCTATCTATATATTTATGTATACACAACTATTGGAATTACTACAATTATTACAAATAATATAAAAATTCAAATAGAATTCTCGGTGCTGTTTCATACCCACCGGCCTTGCAATCAAACTGTGGGGTTGTGAGCCAACGCTCCGTAGAACTCTAATCCCTCTAATACGTGCATTTAATTAATACAAACATTATCATAAACCACATAAGCATGATTTCCATAAAATTTTCACATAGTCATAATTATTTCATAAAAATTTACAGTAAAAATTCAACCACAATAATAATATAAATCACACCATAGAGAGATTAAATACATATATTAAAAGAGATAAAAATTCTACCTGAAATTCGAAATTGATAATTTGTAGAGAAATTAATAGAGAGATTATTTTCTCCATCATCTGGTTCCTCATCCTCTATTTCGTGTGTCTACCAAACCCACACATTCATTTCTCTTTCATTTTTTTTTTTTCGATTTTCTTCCTTTTTTTTTTTAACCGTGAGATGCGTCTTCCCATTCCAAATTCTCTCTATACATATATATCCCCATGAATATATTACAACTTGACAACATATACACACATGTATGGAATTAAGTGGGACCCACCTCATAATATTATCTTCCTTTATTTCTTACACCCACACGGTCCGGCCCTATTCATACTAGCCTTTACACATGTTACAAATGCAAGGTTTTTGGTTCAAAATTACACACCCATCCCGTAAATTTATATAATGTTATTATTAAATCCAAAATAAAATAAAATTACACTCATTACCCCAAAAATTATCAACTATTTATTTATACTATAAATATACAAAACGACTCAAAATATTAAACTTATATAAATTTTCGGGGTATTACACATATAGATCCCATATATTAATATGACTCAATCATGGTTCAATTCACTTAATTATAACATTTACAATATTTAATTTAATCCTCCAAATATTTCTCAATCTCAAATAAAACAAGATAAGAAGTATTTAATATACCAATTTGAGAAACACTTAAAATAAGTGTACTATATCTATAAGGATAAACAAATAAAAATGATATATCTATTATTAGTTCAAATCCCTAAGATAACTCCAAAACATCAGCCAAAAATGGCTAGTTAACTGCTACTTTTAGATCAAATCCTTGAAATCCTCTAATCTTGAAATTGCCAGGTCTGTTGATCGACCAATGACCCATCGGTCGACCGATCGATTCAGGTTGTAGCCCAAGCTATTTCTCAAACATGGTCGGTTGACAAATCCCAAGGGTCGGTTGACTAATCGATTCACGATGCTTCCCCAGGCCATTTTTCGGCCTTGGTCGATTGACCGATCGATTTAGAAAGTTTACTTCTCGGTCATCGTTTGGCCGATCTCTTTTGATCTGTTGACCGATCGATTCAGAGACTGCTCCATTTTCTAGCCTACGCCCATCGGTTGACCGATCCTACTTAGTCGGTTGACTGATCAATGCTTGGAACAACTTTACTTTAGTTCATTTCAACTCTAATCTTTGACATTTTCGACCTTTTAACCAATTTATTTTCTCAGTTAACTTAATTGACACTATTAATCAATTTTAAACACTAATATTTCTTAGGTCAATATTTCTTCTTCAATTTCACATTGGAGCAAATATGTGGAGTAATTACGATCTAATAAAAACAAACATAAATAGAAATTTATTTTTGTGCCGTGTGTGATTCTAATCGGGATACATTAAGAGTAAAAATTAATCTGGATTATTTTCACCTAAATTCTTCAAAATCTTCAATCTTTTAATGTCCATCTCTTTGTCTGTCTCTTTGCATCCTTAGCAAATTTCTTAATGATAACATCAATAATGAAACTTTTACACTAAAATTCTCAATAAACTCATAGTTCCACAAAATATATCAACATTTAATTGTCTATCAAAATCTTGGAATCAATAGTTTGAAATTAAAATAAAAGATATTATTGATCTCGAGGTTTTGATGAACAATTAAGGGTTGATGTTTTTGGTAGAACTAACATGTTTATTGAGTGTTTCAGTTAACGAGTTCCATTCAAGATCAAATCATGAAGTAATTTTGAAGAATGTAAAGATGAACATTAAGAGATTGAAGATTCTGAAGAATCTAGATGAAAACAACTCAAATTTATTTTACTCTTAATGTATCCCAATTAGGATCACATACGATACAAATTAAATGATTTATATTTATGAGTGTTTATATTAAGGTCCTAATAATTGTTAAATTATTTGCTCCAATGTGAAATTGAAAAATAAAAATTGACATGAGCAAGATTAGTATTTAAAATTGATTAATAGTATCAATTTAGTTAACTGAGAAAAGAAATGGGTTAAAGGGTTTAAAACGTTGAAGATTGAAGTTGAAACAAATTGAGGAAAAATTGTTCTAGCAAGTATCAGTCAACCGACCATAAGGGATTAGTCAACCGATGACATAGGCTGGAAAATAATGAGTCTCTGAATTGATCGGTCAATTGGACCAGGGGAGATCAGTTAGCTGATGGCCAATATGAAATTTTCTAAATCGATCAGTCGATAGACCATTGACGATCGATCAATCGACCAGGGCTAAAATTTGGCTTGAGATTGCATCCTGTATCGATCGGTCAACCGACCCATGGAGGATCGATTAATCGACCATTATTTGAGAAAGGCTTGGATAGTATCCTGTATTGATCGGTTGACTGATGGTCAGAGGTAGGTTAACCGACTGTGCTATTTCAGATTTCGAGGAATTTGGGATTTGAACAAAATTAGCCGTTACAAGCCATTTTTTGGCTGTTCTTTTGGAGATATCTTAGGGATTTAAATGTATTAAAGATATAATACTCTTATTTAGATATCCCTATTGATATTGTACATGAAATTAAAGTATTTCACAATTTAGTTTATTTAATATTTCCTATCTAATTGTTTTGAAATTGAGAATTATTCTGAGGACTAAATTGAATATTTAAAAAGCCATATTTAAGTGAATTGGACCATGATTAAATGATATTGATATATGTGGTCAATATGTGCATTTAATTATCATATCTTGTGTGAACTAACCGTTAGAGGACCTGTTCCAAATTAGTTTAAATAGACCTGCGTTTTTATTGATTAGTACATCATATCTATAAAGAATTTTCACTTTATGAGCTTTTTAAGAGTTATTATTCTGAGATTATATCGAGAGATCAATTGTGAGTTCAATTATTTAAGAAGTTCTTAAGTTAAAGCGTTAATTTTTTTGGCGTCACCGATCTAAGTTATCTAGCTTTTCATATTCAATCTTTCGGTGTTATTCCTAATGAGATTGTTCCAAGATTTTATTCTTAATTGTGATTTTATATTATCATATTTTCTTGAGTGATAAGATCGTAATAAAATCGTTTTCAAACTTAAAGAGCATAAAAATTATTTTTAAAACGAATTTTGTGATAATCTGATCACGTGATTATTTTTGTACTACCCATATCTATTATAATCAGATTTTGATTTTCTCACATAAATTCTATCACTAGTAAATTCGGAACATTGATTGAGTTTAAATGATTTGAGGTGGCAGAAATTCCGAGTGAGAAAAAAACTTATTAATTTTTGTAATTGATTAGATACTGTTGAGAGTATCTAGTTAGGGGTAGCTTGGGTTTCGATCTCTTCCAGTAAAAAGATTGAGGTTTAATCTTTACATATTGTATAAAAATGTTAGGTTACTATTTTTCTGTGAAAATATATAAGCTTGATTCTTCCTTATTAGAATAATTTGGAGTGTTTTTGGTGAGGTTTGATTCTTAGTCTAAGGTATAAAATAATTAGGTTTGATCCTTAGCCTGCGAAAGGATTAGGTTAGTCTTTAACCTGGTAAAAGATAGGGTTCTTCCTTAGTCTGTGAAAAGAAAAATTGTAAAGGTTGATTATGAATCTGGTAAAAGAAACGATATAAGGATTTAGTTCCTACTTGTTAAAAGAATCTTGAGTTTAGTGGGTGCGAATCTCCATGGGGCTTGGAGGACTAGATAAGCCAAGAGTAACTTGGTGAACCAGGATATATTCTTGTGTGCTGCATTAATTTACATTATTTATATTTTTATTGTTTGGGTGTGCATTTAGATTTGAAAACTTATTTGTTGCATTATAAAGATAATAATTGATTTAGGATAAATTCATTATTTGATTATTTAAGTGTTGAAAGATAATAAATTTGTTTAAATTTTTTATAATTACCTAATTCACCCCCTCTTGGGTAGCTCACTAGGCCAACAGATACATTGGGTACCTTCTTCATCGATCTCTTTGATATTGGGCTCTTTTTCACGTATAACTGATCTAAGCACCGATTTGGCCGAGAACTTATAGTAGAGATGAAAAAAAAAGGCAATGAAAAGTGTCAATTCACACCTAACGACTGAGGACGTTCGACAACGTCGCGTTGGCCTCTTCGACTTTGCTAAGTGTGAATATGTAGAAGAGGCACACATAACAATACGCGTACAAAATATAACACAAGCAAAAAGATGCCTCCGGCGTTGGGCTCATCAAAAGTTGAAAGGAATTATAGAAAATAGGGTATGTCGGAGATATGTCATTGACACGTCATAAAATAAAGAACCCAACTATCATCCTCCAAGCATTGAGAGTTATTTGGGTCGGATAAAGGTTAAATCAGTTCAAAATTTCCCTAATGAAGAAAGGTAAGGGAAAGCAAGCTTCCCTGATCACCTCCTTCTTATAAAAGGAAATCTTGCCAAGGCAAAGGCTGTGAGCCCAGTGTCATTCTTTCGTAGGAAGCGTTATCCCTAAGGAATTCAGGATATGTCACTTCGTTCAAAGTGTGAGCAGTTGAGCCTCAATCATTATGCTCCTAGAACCTTGGACAAGATCCTGTGAAGATTTCTACCAAGTAGGCACAAGAGCAGGAAGAGGAAGGGTTACTCTCTCATCCTGAGTAGAAGTACATGATAAGACCATTTCTTTCGACCCCTTGACAACTCAAGAACCCGAGACAACAAGGCCAGTTGACTCGGTTTCATAATCAAAGTCGAGTCCAAGATAACTGCCATACTATGAGAGCCGCATCTTCTAGGCACGGAGGGATCAGATATTAAAAATTGACAGATCTACAAAGCGAAATATAAAAAAAAAATATAAATTACAATTTAATATCCAAGTCCTTAAGGTAGAACCAACATTAAAATAAATATACATGCAATATTAAAACTCTTTTAATATAAATTGTACATCTTTCAGTGTTTTAGCCTCAAAATTGATAGTTCTCAAGGCGTGATCTGAGTAAGCTATTCTGAGAGCGTCTATAAATTGTACCTCCTCCGGCCTTTTAACCTCAAAACTGATAGTTCTCAAGGCGTAATCTGAGTAAGCTCTTCCGAGAGTGTCTGAACATGAACAATACAAGCTACATGATGCTTTATTCTCTTAAAAGTGCCACATATATCTTACATCTAATAGTATCCATATAGAGAAGCTAAGAAAGAAGAGTGTTTTTAGGATTTCTAAGATCATATCTAATCCCAAGAATCTAAGATAGCTCTGATTTGAATTTAGGTGATAGTAAGATTCATATTAGTGGTGTAAATTGGAAAACACAATCTCACATACACAAGGGATTGAGAGAGAGCAAAGGGGGCGACCAAAATACTCTATGATCAAAATCTATTGATAGGGGTGAACATTATGCAGTCCTCCATTTTATAGATGCAGTCCAGGATTCAAAATCAAGGACCTTTTTTTTTTTCTTTAGTTGTACATAGACTACTGAACTTCTTAAATTTAGTATTATTACCCATTATTTTTTCTAGGACTCTTCTAACATAAATTCTCTATTGTATGTGACTTAATAGGTTCATACCAGAAGCTGGATGATAAAGAATAATTAACTGTTTTACTAATCGATTAATCAATAAAAATTAAAACAATTCTAATTTTGCCCTCTCAGAAGAGAACTATTTTTCCATTAAGGCATTTTCTCCAACTTTAAGTCACGTCTACACCCATATATCACAATCATGTCCAGTTGGCAGGAATTTAACCAAGAGAACCCCTTCAGATATAATATGTATATTCCACGATCTCTTTATCTATATACCTGAAAGGACCAACATGATATAGCTACGTCAAAACGCTAGTCCAATCATATATTTTTTTATTGATAATATAATCTCTTGTGATATCAATTGGAATCTCATTCCAATAATCACATTGCTCTAGCCAGCGACTTGGGTGAATTATATTAAATCAAATCACATGGGACACATCTTTTTGTACTAAAAGTGATATATTTCTTCTTGCATACTCGTATATTTACATGCATGTCCCACTATATCTAATAAATACCTTCGAAGTCTCGTGACTAGAGCATAACACTTAATATTATCAAAGTATAACAACTCATACATGTAATATACAGTAAATTAAGTACAAAAGTTTATGAAATAGAATCACACCTTAGATATCCTATTTTTGACTTAACCAAAATTACCTTGTAAGATATCAAGGATGATGACATTCTTTCTCTTACTACTCTTAGTAATTCCATTTGCAAATGTTCTAGTATCTCATACTAATGAATTGTGACTCACCATTCTCAATGAGAAAGTATCGGATCAAGCTAGCTTAGATTGTTAAAGCCCTTTTCAACAATCCAATTTCTAATAGGAACAATTCAGAATATTGAGTTACCAAATGTATTGTCTCCTCTTATTTAACTACATTAAATAGTTGGACATTTCAACTCAATATTTTAGGTCTATAGCGGTAATGGAATAATTACAATAATAGTATCAAGAATCATTTAATTAATATTTGAGATTGAAATATTTTATAAATTCAAGTCTCAAATGTAAACTTACACGATTGATTGAAGGGTTTACATCTAACAAGGTATTTTCGGATACGATAACCTGAGTAAAAAAGAAAATGAAGCAAAGGTCGCCAGAAGAACGACGAAAAAGAAGAAAGAAAAGGAAAAAATGGGGAAGACAACACTAAACTAAAAACTACATTGATCGAAATGAAAGAAATAGAAAATGGAAAAGAATGGCAAGATTGAAAGTACAAAATCTTACTGAAATCAAGAGGATCAATCGTCGGGATAGGAAGCAAATCATTGAAAAAGCTCAGAGTTTTTTGAAGATAATTGCAAGGAAGATAAGTTGCAAAAGGGCCCCAATAATAGTGCCCTATGCTTAAATAGAAGAATTCATGTGGTAGAGAAATGTCAGTCGCCACCTAAGAAGTGAAAAGACACCCACCCCGTTACGTTTTCCATGCCTCCAAAGCATGATAGGATTTGGGTAGAAGCTTGAAGTGCCACAACCTTTTCAAATTTTTGATTGGGCGATAAAAACAAGGAACTAAGTTCACTTGATTCTTCTCGAACACGATCCCCGAGATCTCACCATATCAAGGTATTCCTGACCCTCTCATCTTTGGGTCTCGGAAATAGGGGCGTTTGATGAGGAGATGTTTTACCATAATTATTGTGTTGCCACTGGTAAGAACAGTGCTTACATGGTAGGCACACGTCGTCAAGGCGGATTAGAGAAGACTCGTGTGTCAAGCACATGAGATCAAGCTCAGTTCTTGAACCTGGGGATTTTGCCCGGGTCCCTTGAATAAAATCGAGGACACCGCTCATACCAAACACGATTACCTATAACCCGAGCATAATCCTTATTAATACAATGTATCCATGAAGAATCGTCTTCGAAACTGATGAGGACGACCCAAAGAATCCTCTACATTCGGGAACAACTACTCTGTGCTCCGGATCCATTACTGTATCCCACCAAATAAGGAAAAGGCGATTAAATCTCTTCGATATCGGTCCATTAATCACATATCTCCCTAAATTCGGGGCATTAATGGGACTTTAACGAGATTTATAGAAAACTTGTCAAACTAATCTTCCATCTTCTATAAATACTAGAAGGGGGTCTATCCAAGATTTATTCACTTTTTCTAGTTGTTACTCTACTAAAATCTTCTAAGAACACTCTACTGATTCTCATGTCGGAAGTGTAACGCTGGTAAGTCTACCTATGTGTGTATTGTTTTGCAATAACCCAAAACTCAAGGAGGATAAAATTTCAAATTCCAATAGACCATTATCTAAGGATCCAGTTTTTTTATAAGATCAACTGATACAAATTTTACTATTGAATTTACAGATTTTAAATTAATTTTTCCATCGACAAATTTTACAACACTATTTGAATAAGTAAGAAACTAATACAAATTGTCTCAATATGCTTGATGAAAAAGATAATTTTGATGTCATTACAAAAGTACAGCGATTAAAATGATATAATTTGTTCGTGGCCAAATTATCTTTTTTTTTTTTTTTTTTCTAATTATAATCTTCTAACGAGATTATACAGCCACTGGCGAGTGACCATTTGATTTGTTCTTCTCGAGTTATCAATTTCGCCGCCAAGCATATGGCGACATTGATGAGCACCGCGAGCTCAACAGCGATGATGCGAATGGCGGCCACCGTGACCCACGCTCGTCCTCTAACGTGCGCCGCCTCTCTTCACCACCCTGGCCGTCTGGTGCCCCACCCACCCGACTTGATCAAATGGGTCAGGCGAGAAGGCGGGTTCGTGCACCGCTCGGTGAGGATAGCAGATGTCGAGCCCTACGGCCTCGGACTGGTAGCCTCCGACGAAATCCCCAAAGGTTCCGACCTAATTGCCCTACCGGAGCACATTCCGTTGAAGTTCGGGTCAGTCGGGTCGGACGGTGTTGACTCCGTTTTGGCCAATTTGGCTCGTCAAATCCCTGGTATGGTTTCATCTATCTATACTCGATTCTGGAATTTCAGTTGATTTGATTAATTGGGATTGTGCATTGCCATTCTTATAAAATACAGTCTGGTTAATGGAGATTTTGCACTTAAATCTGTGGAATAACTTTGATTTCTTATGCAATTTGTGAATTTTGCCTTTGGAATTCGTAATTTGCTCCCCTAAGAATAACAATTTCAATTGATTAATCTGTAAAATAAACTTTGTTTTCTTATGTAATTTTTGAATTTTGGCTTTTGAATTGGTAATTTACTCCTAAGAATGGCAATTTCAATTGAAAATCTGAAGGATTGCCCTTTTACTAAACAAGTTAGTGAAGAATATCTATAAATTTGGGTAATTTAGCTCATGACATGTGGCCGTATATAAAAAGAACGGCGGATCCAGAAGATTAGTTGAGGCGGCATGATTTTTTATTTTTAACGAAATTTATTAGATAAGAGCCTTATTTTATGAGATTTTAATTGACCTTTCTGAAAAATATAAGGATAACTGTAAAAAAAAAATTCAAAAGTTGAGGGCGGTTGAGTCTTCCTGGGCTCTTAGTAGCTCCGCCACTGGTTGTTTTTTTCGTTAGCATAGATTTTGGTAGCACGGAATTGAAGCCTTGGAATTGGAATCCTAAACACGTTACTTTTTGTAGATTTTTTTCTGTATTCATTTGTAATTCCAATTTTGGTGCTCCAATGAAATACAATTTTTTAGCTTAATTTTTAGCTGAGTTTAATTATCATATGAAATACAAATTCAATATCTACCTGATATATACTCGATTGATTCAATCTTGGCCCCGTTTGGATACTGTTTTGGTATCTTGATTCCTGTTTCTACTCTCAAAATTTTGGGATTAATGTATAGCAACGCATTTGGTAAATATGTTTCTATTCCCAAAATTTCAGGAGTAATTTGGGACTATTTTCTGAATTTCTTAAAAATTTGAGAAACAAAAAATGTTGATTCCTATTCACTCCCACAAAACTATTTTCACTACCATCCCACCGGCTACCCCACGCACGCCTGCCGCCACCACCACCACGCCGACAACTATACATTTAAAGAAAAAGAAAAAAACAAATGTTGCAATTGAACTTGTTTCTTGTCTCTTTTTTCATAAATTAAAATAAACAATTTCAAGACAGTGGTCATTATCAAACATGTTTCTATTTTCAGAATACTCTAGCAAAATTTTCATTTCATCCCAATTCATCCTATTTTATTGGAAGTAAAAACAGAAAAAACATAAACACTAACTAAATGCCACCTAAAGTTCGCCCAGCTTTCCTTAAAAACAAAATAGATAAATTCAATGTAGTTGATATTAACTGAAAAAACTAAAAAACTTAATCGTAATTCATTCTAATAATTTCCGCTTTTAGTTTTTCTCAATATAGATTGGTAACTATATATTTCATAAACTAGGGCTAGATTGAGTATTGAATATAAGGAGTTGGAGCATTTGGCAGAGGAGCTGTGGGCTATGAAACTGGGATTAAAGCTTCTCCATGAACGATCAAGAAACGATTCCTTCTGGTGGCCGTACATCAGCAACCTCCCGGAAACTTATAGTGTGCCCATCTTCTTCTCTGGGGACAATATCAAGAACTTGCAGTATGCTCCTCTTCTTTATCAGGTACTCAATAAAAATTAATTTTAGATTAAAGTACTATTTGGTAACGCTTTTTTTTTTTTTACTTTTTTTTTTTGCTTAATCCTTCCAACCAAACAGACCCCAAACTTTGATTTTTAAAGATGGTTATTATGATTGTCGTTATCCCAGGTGAACAAGAGATGCCGATTTCTTCTTGATTTTGAGAAAGAAGTGAAGCTTGCTCTTGAAAATCTAAAAACCGACGATCATCCATTTGGAGGCCAACAAGCCGATGCATCAGCCCTCGGATGGGCCATGTCAGCAGTCTCATCTCGGGCATTCCGATCATATGGCAGTAAACGGCTAGATGGGAGCCGCGTTAACGTTCCCATGATGCTTCCATTGATTGATATATGCAACCACAACTTCAATCCAAATGCCAAGATCGTTCAAGAGCAGGAGATTGGCAATACAAATATGCTCATTAAGGCAAGTTTCTCTTCTTCTTTGGAATCTCAGGCATATACTAGTAATTATAATATGTATGAATTTTTACGTGTTCCATGTATACACGCGTGCGCATATATATATATAATACAGGTTCTTTTGCTCATTAGGTTGTTGCAGGAAAAGAGATCAAACGGGACGATCCGTTACTACTGAGTTACGGATGTTTAAACAACGACCTTCTTGTTCTCGACTATGGATTTGTGGTACCATCGAATCCATATGATTGCATAGAGCTTAAGTATGATGGTGCTCTAATGGATGCTGCCGCCATGGCTGCTGGTGTTTCTTCCCCCACCTTCTCTTCACCGGCTTCGTGGCAGCAACAGATCTTATCAGAGCTGAATCTCGAAGGAGAAGACACGAATCTCAAGGTTTTGCTCTACATTTTCAACTGAATTAAGAGTGCGTCTGCGTGCCTAACGCACCCTAACTTCCCTTTTTTCCCTCTTTTTCTTGGGAATAGGTGAGCTTAGGAGGTCCAGAAATAGTGGACGGTCGTCTATTGGCAGCCCTACGAGCGATACTCACCAACGACTCCGACACAGTACAAAAGCACGAGCTCATTACCCTCAAATCGTTGTCGGACGAACCCCCACTCGGAACATCGAACGAAGTAGCTGTGTTGCGCACTGTAATTGCTCTGTGCGTGATCGCGCTTGGACATTTCCCTACCAAAATAATGGAGGACGAATCCTTATTGAAAACAGGCGTTTCTAGTTCGACTGAATTGGCTATTCGGTTCCGGATTCAAAAGAAATTAGTTATTGTAGATGTTATGAGAGATCTTACAAGGAGAGTGAAGCTACTCTTGTCCAAAGAATCGGCCACTGCTTAGAGATAAGCTCGCTCCCGATCGAATCGTCATTTTTAGGGTTTTTTGTTCAAAGTTGCCCGTAACCGAGGTATACTGGTCTTGTGGTAAAAATTTCAATCCTTTGGTCCAATAATCTTGAGGTTGATCTTCAAAATTGTCATTTTTGTGCTATGTAAGAGAAGTTTAAGGTGGCGTTTGACTAAAATATTTGATTTTGAGAAGGGATTTATTATTTTTCTTGAAAAAATCCGGTGCACCAGTTGCTGAGGAAGCTTCGTATATATGTAGGATCCAACACCTGCTCTTTTTTTGGCTTGGTTGGGTGGGATAGCCAAGCCCACATATCCTTTTTCAAAATCAAATACGTTCTTCAAATACCTCATCTAAACACAGCCCCTAAAAGAATCATTGTTCTAAAGTACCATGTATATTGCCAAACTATTTTTTTCTCTTAATTTTTGTGGGTGTTTTATGTTGTATTCTTATACAGTCGGTCCCAAATTCACGTAAAGGAGGGTTGCGTTAGGTAACTGACAATTAGTGTAAAACTTTGTCCAAATCTTTATAACATGAGTCCGGATATAGTTTAGACATGTACATAGTAGACTCATAGAAGTACTTGTGAGAACGTGCAATCTAGTTCAAGCGCGGGATTATTGAAGGAAAAGATAGACCTAGAAAGACTTGTGACAGGACTATTAGAATTGATTTGATGAAATTAAAATTGAATGAGGGGATGACCATTATAGTAGCGTAAATAGATTCATGTAAATAATCTTATTTAAGTGAGATAAAAATTTGGTGGTGGTTATTGTAATTTTTGAAAAATAAAAATATAATTTGTTTGCTTGTTGTGAATATGGTATGATTACGGTGGCTGGTGTGCCAAATCATAGTTAATTATTCAAAATATTGAGTAGCATAATAGCAGGATATTTTCTAGATGCTGTTTGGTACATCTGATGAAAATATTGATTGAAAATTAAATATAACATATATTTGAAAATTGAAATATCTTAGAAGAATATGGGACCGGCTCCACCTTGAATACACCATGCGAATTTGAAATATAGTGCGCTCTTACGAGGTGCGCATAAACTAAACTGGTGTGTTCAACACACGTTAACGAAAAATTAAAAATAAAAAAAATTACAAAGTATAGCAGAGAATATGAAAGAAAAACAAGTAAGGGGAGAAAGCTCTTCAATATTTCATCACTTTCCTGCAAAAAATTAAGGTCATGAAACAGAGGAAGTAATTGATTTGATCCATAATAACAGAAAGAAATTATCCAACAGGGATGACTATCAACCATCTCCTTCCTACATCAAATCATATGTTTGTATGTACAGGGGGAAAAAAAAAAGAAGAGGAAAAAAAAATCGACCACAAAAAAGTAGGAAAAAAAAAAACAGAGTATCCTCTAATACCCAGCTAAATCTATATGCTCTGAAACATCCATCTCTCTCTCTCTCTCTAGAAGTATGGCCTGGGTTCGAATCAAACAGAGATGGGTCTTGCGGCTAAACCGAGAGGCGAGCGGGATCGCTGGCGATTCCTGGTGATCTCGCGAAGGACGGGTCTGATTTCCGGCTGCTGGAGAGCTGGGTGGTTGATCTTCTCTATCTCTTGCTTGATCTTCTTCACTTGGTTGTGAATGGCAACGCCACCCAAAAATCCATATTCTTCTTCTTCTTCTTCCCTGTTGTTGATTCCTCTCTGTTCCATTTCTTGGTTATGTTAGAGAGAGAGAGAGAGAGAGAGAGAGAGAGACTGTTTTTGTAGGAATAGGAGTTGTGTTGACATCTATTATGATCCGTGTGCATATATAGTAGATGAAAAGGGACGCAGACGTAAATGACGATCCACACTTTTGAACTAATGTTTCATTTCAATTTTTTATTTTTATAAAATCAATTTAATTTATAATTTCACTTCAAGGGAAAAAAAATTAGTTCAGAATATGAACTTAAATCCGAGACATCCGATCTTTATTTTGACAAATATTAGGGATATCCTTCTTCATTTTTATAAAATATGCGATATGTCTTATGTTTTCGGTTTCGTTATTTTTTCACATTTTCCTTCACATTTTGTTAATAAATATATCCTTGTAATATAATATTTTTTATTGTTTATTTTGTAGTCATAGGTTTTTTATTTTTTATTCTCTCTCTTGTTTTTTATATTTTATTTTTAATTTATTTTTTGTTTTATTTTGTTTTGGTATGGTATTTATAGAAAAAACGAAAGTAAATATGTAAAAAAACAAAATGCACAAACTAAGTGTAAAAAAAATGATAGATGGAGTATAAAAAAGGTAAAATAATTTTTAAAAATATAATATTAAGAAATAAAAATAAAATAGTAGATTGAGTATTATAAAATTTATTTATTAAATTATTTTGAAAGTTTTTTTCTTTTTTTTTTTGTTTTTAAAAAAAAAAATT
Organism: Eucommia ulmoides; assembly: GCA_016647705.1. Classification (NCBI taxonomy): domain Eukaryota; kingdom Viridiplantae; phylum Streptophyta; class Magnoliopsida; order Garryales; family Eucommiaceae; genus Eucommia; species Eucommia ulmoides. Next base: position 12,431,499 of record CM028333.1, on the reverse strand, counting down.
AATAATCAACCAAACAGGACCCTAATGTTTTATTTTGATTTTTGAGAAATGGTAGTTTCCCCATTTCCCATCTAAATCAATTTGAAGACTACTCTTTTGGACTGTGTGGAGGAGATATGGATTGACCATTCTACCACAAATGCCACTCTTCTTCTATGAAACTACTAAATTGCCATTATAGTTTTTTCTTTGTTTCACACTTGGACTTGAATCATTGCCCTACATAGTTTGACCATTTTTATTTTGACTTTGGCCAAAAAAAATATATATTAACCTTACCATTCATGCAAATGTCAATAAACCCCCAAACCAAGTGTTTTTTTTTGTTTTTTTTTTTTATTTTTTAATTTAAAAAAAAATAATTATAATAAAAGTGATTTTGTCCATTTTATTTTATTTTATTTTTTGTATTTTTGGTGTCTTAATTTACTAGTTTTCATGAGAGAGAGAGTAGATATGGGAGAGGGAAAATCTCCGGAGTTGTCACCGACAATCTGCTCCCACAATGATTTTAGTCGGATAAGAAGGGTAATAAAAAAAGGGAGAAAAATGTAAGATAAATTTTTTATACAAAAATATGTATAATTACTTTTAAGAATAAAACAGAGAATTTCTATTTAATAATTTAGGGAGTAAATATTTGGGTTAATAGCACTTTATCTCCTTGTAGTTTGACCAATTTGTATTTTATTCTCCTGTGATTTAAAAATCGTCATTTATCCTCTTGTGGTTAGATATTTGTTGCATTTATTCTCTTATATCCGGAAGTAAGTGATTTGAAAATCTAACCACAAGAGGGATAAGTGACAATTTTTAAATTACAGGAGGATAAGTGCAAATCGACCAAATTACGAGGATAAAATTTTATTAACCCTAAATATTTTGAGTGTTAAAGATCACAAACCATTAAAAAAACCAACTTCCACAAGGACGGAAAAATCATTATAAAAAAATATATCCTGGTTATCAAAAATTATATTCTTCTTTGTGCTCAATCACAATGAAATGTGGTCAGAGACGTATCTTATAAGAAGGGCAGGTTCGATATTTGATCAACTTCTGGGGGTTTATGCGATTCACCGGCTAGCGAAAATGACACGTAGTCAGTGACGCGTCTCTTACGACCGCGTGGGGGAGATTCATGATTTATTAAGGCGGTTAAGTTTGTTAATTCGTTAGTTGGTTCGGTCGGCTGTCCTCAACAGCTTATGCGTGAAGGAGCAGGAATCAAGCCACGTGGCCACTTCACATTTGCTGCCCACCTGCCTAAATTATATGTTTTAGTTTGGTTTGAAAGGCATGCACGTTTCGAATCTTCCAGACTACCTAACCTTTTTTTTTTTTTTTAACAAATTTAGTATATTTTAAGAATGCTTTCTTCCATGGGAAAATCATTGACTGTTGGTTTTTGATCGTATTAAAAAAAGGGAAAAAAAATTGAAAAATTCCTCTGAAAATCTCTAGAGTAAAAAATACAATTTTATAGGAGATCATCTAAGAATTTTTTTTGCATTTGAATGGTCTTTAAAAAGTGGTGATTCTCACTTGTTAAATTTCTCAATAAAAAGTCCAAAAAGAAAAAAATATTTATAATAGAATATAACAGATATTCTAAAAATTTTATTAGAAATAATAACATTTGATGTGGGTAATTTTGAATGGCATCCACTAGTGCCCAAAACTCTTAACCACGGATTCGTCTTTTTTACTCAGCAAACGGCCACATCATCATTGTCTTGCGACCTGCGCTCTACTGTGCTATCCTTGGTCGACAACCACCAGATAATGGCCCTTTGGAAATGGGCCGACCAAGGGCCCTGCCGTGCTATCCCTGATTGGCAGTCACCACACGATAGATTCAAGTGGAAAACATCGTCTGCCACCGTGCCGTTCTATCTCTATGTGGTACCCACTGGTTGCAAGACCCATTTGTTCACCTTTGATCAGCGAGCCGCCATGTTGGTTTTGCTCGGCAGCTACTGGAGGTGTAACCCTTGCGGTTTTGGCCGACTAGCACCCTTTCACATTATTTCTGGTTGACAAGCAGCGTGATATGATGCCTATGTCTCCGTTCATGCACCATTAAGGAGATTTCCACTCCTTTAAGCCTTATGGGATCGAATTATTCATTAATGAGTCTCCTCAAAGCCAAGTGAGTTGGCCCATGGGCCTGTCGTTTGGGTTAAAAGCCCAGGCCGATTAGATAATCTCTTTATTCACTCTCCTATTGGCTACATAGAAGGTTATCCTAATTAACCGTGCTCATGACTTCAATTAGACAAATCTAATTACACTCCACTCCTATAAAAATACCTAGCATTGAATGCCCAAGGTAATACTCAGTATCTAATTTGAAGCATATATTTGCCCTTCTCCCCCGAGTTCTTACTCTCAAGCTTGAGAGGTTTCGCTGGACACAACCCCCATGTTCTTTTGTAGGTATCCGCTCTTTAGATTTCAGTTCTTTAGATTTCAGCTAAGAATTGTGAAAGATTTGACCATTGACTGTGGAAGCCCTCCAACTCTCCAAGACTCTAAAACTTCTACTCAGCACCTTCACCTCAACAAGAAAAGTATACTTAAAATCTGATCAGACCATACTCAAAAATCGCGATATATAGGATGTTTTGACTAGAATCATTTTGATATTAAGGTGACGTTTATTTTTTCTGTTCCCATGTATTTTTTTGTCCTAAAATAGCGAGGAAATCCCCATTTTCCTTATTTCAAATTTTGTTCTCAAACTATCCACCAAGTCAATTCTGTTCACATGTAAAGGCCATTTTACACATTTATCGATCTTCAAAAGATAATTCTATATGTACGCCGATAATTCTAAAAATAAATCTATTAATTTTTTTTTTATTAAAATTATTATTTTACTCTTTAAATATTAACACAAGTATTACTCTAGTTCTTTTTTTCTCCCGCACCCTCATTCTTCTCTGATGAGCAACCACTACAACAGTTGACTACTCATCGGATTTTTCTATCTCGATTATTTTCCCAATTTCTCCCTTTCTATCTTTCTCTTTCTTAGAAAAATTGAGAGAAGAAGAGATAGAGGACTATGGAGGGGGACGACGGTTGCAGGGGTAAACGACGAGGGCAGGGCATCTGGGTGGGTGGGGGGTGTTAGTGAAGTTTTTAAAAAAATAAAAGGTTAAAAAAATATTCTAAATTTATTTTTAATAAGGATAAAATATCAAGTTTAAGATTATTTATATTTTTTTATATAGGGGTGCATGTTTAAGAAAAAAGGGTAGACATACAGAATGAACCCTCTTCAAATACATGGTGGATCATAGTAAATTGGTGGAAGATTATCCTCTCATGCAAGAATATTTAATGTTTTTACTCACAGCATTTACATTGAGACAATTGGTTAATCATTTGAAATTACTAAGGCAGCGTTTGTCAACACCTTTTAAGTATCTTTTAAATTTTTAAAAAAAAAATAATAATAATAAAAAAAAAATTCCTTTTAAAATAGAAAGTGTGTTTGATTATGTAAAAATAATATTTAGTATTTTGTCTATAAATAATCTCTAATTTCAAAAAATAAAAGTAAAAGGCGATTGGAAAAAGATGCATTGAGTTCCCTAGTCCTTAGATCTAGGGGTGGTTATGATTGGGCCGGGGCCGTCTCTTTAATTAGGGTATTACAAAAAAAAATCAGGTTCTAACCCAGCCTGACTCTATGATCGGACTTTACTTTCATGTTCAACTCCGACCTTACCAAAAAAATCAAGGCAAAGCCCAAGTTAGGTCCTATAATATTTTTTAAACATACAAACTAAAGCATTAAAGAGATCAATGATAAGGTGAGACTCATGACAAAGAACAACGATTGACGGCCAATGAAATCGGTGAATAAAAGCAATCGACAGTGAAGAAACATGATAGATGATAGCGGCGAGGAAATATAGGTAGGGAAGGAGGGAGGTTTTGGGAATGAAGATGAATGAAGATTGAAGAGGTAAGCGCGAGGCAAAGATCGATGACGAAAATTAAATGAACTAGGGTTGGGTTTGTTTGATGTCTATATATATTAATTAATTAATACTTGAATCGGACCAGGCCGGTCCTAAAAAAATGTGGCTCGAACTTAAATTTAATCGGGCCCGAAAATCAAAGCCTAAACCTTGCCCATGAGCTTAAAAGTAAAGTCTAAATCCTAAAAAAAAAATAGGGTCGGACTGAGCGGGCAGGGCAGGCCCCCGGGCCTGTGACCACCCCTACTTTGATCTCTATTAATCTATTATAATATAAAATTTGAAGAAATAAAAATTAACTTTTTTTTTTTTCAATAGTGTAATACGTAAATTCATATTTTTTTTAAAGTACTTTTTTAAGTGCAAAAAAACACAACCCTTAAAATTATATATATATATATATATATATATATATATATATATATATATATATTTTTAATAAAAAGAATTAAAAAATATTATCGAACAACGCCTAAATTCACAATTCTTTTTAAATACGAAAGGTTTAATACAAAAATCACACTCGCCATTTATGTTAAGTTTAATTCTAGTAATATCAAATGTTCAATATTTAGAGGATATTTTAGCAAGTCCCCAATAATGCCACGTGTAAGAAGGGACCCATATGTAACACACACGGACCCCGAGTAATGTACCTTAGGACTTAAATAGATCTCATGTAAGTCCAAACTAAACATAGAACCCGAAGACTTTGCATGGGGCCCGAATAAAATACAAAGAACCCTTGTATCTAAACCAGATTTTGTCCAACCCCAAATACTTACTCAGTTACATGGACAATATAATCATCTTCCGGATCACAAAAAATGCCTCAAGTCTCATCCCATACTTGGGGACCAACCCTAGCTCAGAAAGATTACCATAACCCATGATATAAGGAAGATGATTTGATATTCAAGATAACATCCCATAACTCTTCAATTCCACGAATCTCACAGGATTAATAGGGTCGACCGTTATTCAGGGAAGACTTACCAAACAAGTTTTCACACTTTTATTTAAGGATGGTCTAGCCAAGATATGCATACTTTTACCCAGTCGTTATTCTCTCAAATTCTCTTTAGAATTATACTAATTCTTACTCCGAAGGTATAATGTCGGTAAGCCTACCCGTGGTGTATTGTTTTGCAAGAAATAAAGCTTCAAGAAGGATCACATTCCAAATCTTAAGTGAAATATATTTGATCTACCAGTTTTGGACATCATCAGATTAGCGCAGTTTGTGGGAAACGATTATTTTTCTTATACTTTAGAGAAATTTCTAGGTTATTTTGAAGTCTGAATTATGACTAGTGACCAAGAAAATGAAAGCAACCCATTCACATAGCAGATCGAAGTCCTAGCTTGTCACGTGAGTCCCCGATCTAACTGCTAGAATTGATGAGGGAAATGAGAAACCTTTACCAAAACGTGCAAAGGATTGCTATCTAGAGCCAATTACTACAATAACCACCATTTTTGCAAGTTTGCATACCCCCTTACCGTGAGGACAAACCATAGCGGACAAAGGATGAAGAGCCCGACGAGAGTGTTACCGAAAAGAAGACCTACAAAAAAAAACCAAAAAGAATTCTGGCAAAAGCCAGAACAACTCCCCAAAGAAAGAGAAGGACTTCGTCGAGCATGTATGGCTTCACAAGGAGGATAGGTGGTCCCACCTCCTGAACGAACAACAAATGTTCATTCCAGACTTGGTCCGAGAATACAACCTTATCAGTCCTAAGACAGAAAGAATCCACTACATATCCTTACGGATTGTCCAGTCAACACCTGAACAAGTGAAAGTGAGACCAACTTACCTTCAAATGATCCACTTTATTTTGTGGAGGCGTTCTTGGGGTACTGTTCAATGGGTTACTGTTTGGATCGAGATTGTCAAGCAAATAGTAATCTCCGATACCAGATCAATACCATCAACGAGAAGCTTCGTCAGCTTAGAAAGAGAGAGTCTAATGTCCAAGATATAGTCAAGAGAAAACACCACGCTATTTACTGGTCAAATTTTGAAGGACAAGGTGCCCTTAAATTTCAAGCTATTGTCTTATATTAGGACATATTAGGAGAACAATGACCTCGCAGGGCACCTTAACTCATATCATGCCCACATGGACCTATGTGAAGCATCTGAGACGATTAAGTGACAATATTTACATGTAGCTCTGGTAAAAACTGCTAGAAAATGATATAAGACCTTGAAATCGGAGCCTTTAATTTTTTTCAAATCATTGAGCACAACGTTCGGTCATGAGTTCGTCAGCAATAAACGTCAAGCAAAAAATCTATGTCATTTATTTTCTATTAAAAAAATAAGAGGCGAAGGCCTTAAGGCATTTTTTGAAAGGTTCAGGAAATAATCTAACCAAGTAGAAGACCTCAATGATGATATAATCGTGACAGCCTTGATGGTCAAAAATAAAATGATCCCTTTTCTACGAAATGGCTTGGGCATCGCCGAAGACATTGGATTTGACATTTTTCTGATTGTTGGTGTCAAAAAATGGTAAATATCTCCAATATGGTTTGTACAAAAGATATGTGTGAATTTCTTGCTGATTTGGAAGAGATGCACTGAGAAAACTAAACTCTGAGCTCGATGAACTTCTGATGCTTTGAGATCTCGAACCAATTTTTGTAATTCGGGTTGAGGCCCTCTCTCGACTCTGATCTGATCTCTTCTCTAAACCCTAAGATGAACTCTAACTTCGAGCTCTGAGCACTTGCATAAATACCTACCGAGGTTGTGCTCGATGAAGTCCCTCCGGTATGAGAGTAAGTATCAAGAAAAGAAGGCTAAAAGTGCTCTTGAGTGAATAAGAAGCAATACCTGATGGAAATAGATGCCTAGGAGTATATATAGGTAGTAGGGCGCACTTACTGCAACCGAATTAGGAACTCCATCTCGATTAATTAGCCTAATCCGACAGGTAACCAATGAGCTTGCAGATAAGGGTCCTAAGCACCTAGACTAGGATTTTGGGCCCATTAGGTAAAGTCCATGGGCCAACCCAATTGAAACAAAGACAAAGGGCTCGTTTCAGCCCTTTCAGCCAAACAAAAGGCCAAGAGGGACGTTTGGACAGATTTAGGCCTCCTCATGACGATTAGCCGACCTGAGGATGATCGGATCCCTCTATTCATCAAGTGGTCATTTGGGCAATTTGGCCTCTAACTTTGGCGATCATCTAAGAAGAAGGTGCTCGGAGACTACTGTCTGGCACAATTATCGTTTGGACAGTTCAAGACCTCCATTTTTGATGGCCAACCGAACGGAGGATGTTCGAAGCCCATCGTCCAGCATGGTTGTCTTCTAGATAGTTCAAGGCCTCCATATTTGATGATCATCTGAGCAGAGAGTGCTTAGAGCCCGCTGTTTCGCAGAGGGTTATTCTAGACGGTTTTGGACTTTTCTTTTATGATGATGTCGAGCAGAGGGTGCTCGGAGCCCGAAGCTTGGCCAAGGGGGAATTTTGAACAGTTTTAGGCCTTCCCATTTTGATGTTGCCGAGCAGAGGGTGCTCGAAGTCCGGAGCTTGGCCAAGAGAGCCTTGTGAATAATTTTAGGACTCTTCTCTTTGATGTTGCCGAGCAGGGGGTATTTAATCAAATGGTAGTCAATTTTCAGTCTCTTTCTGTAAAGATATTGAGGTAGTAATTCTTCCTAGATAGAATTGATTTTGAGTGAATTTTGTAAAGGTTTCATTCTTACCTGGAAAAATGATAGTTGGAGTGTTTTTGTGCAGTTTTGATTCTTGAGCCTTAGGTATAAAAAGAATTAGGTTGTGATTCTCCTTGTAATAGAATTAAGTTATTCTTGAGTCTGTAAAAAATAAAGGTTATTCCTAAGCCTGTGAAAAAGAATTTGTAAAAGTTGATTATGAACTTGCGAAAAGAATTATTGTGAGAGTTTGGTTACTACCTGTAAAGGAATCTTGAATTTAGTGGGTACGAATCTCCGTGGGGCTCGGATGACTGGATTAGTCAAGAGTAGTTTGGTGAACCAGGATATATCGGTGTGTACTGCATTGTTTATTTCCTTGATTTTATCTTGTGTTGTTTGGGTGTGCAACTAGAGCTTATTACACTTATATGCTATTATAAAAATAATAATTAATTTTGGATAAAATTAATTATTTAATTTTTGAAGTGTTATTATTTCTTCGATAATTTTTTAATTACCTAATTCACCCCCCTCTTGGGTATTCCACTGGGCCAACACTTTCATTGATTAAGATCAAATTATTTTGGGGACCAAATTGAGAGCTCTAGATGTTATATTATTAAGTTAAATATACCAGGATTAAAAGGAATCAATATATGAGGTCTATAAGTGATTTTAAATTATATATTTTGTGGAAACTAGCCATTATAGGGCTTATTTCAAGTGATTTTAAATAGACCTGCGAATTTCACATGTTAACAAAAATATAAAAATAACTATTCTATTCCTGAGATTTCTAAGAGTTATCATTCTGATATTCTACTGAAAAATATTGTGAGATTATTTTGGAGTTAAAGTTCTTGAGTTAAATCGTTAATTTATTTGGCGTCACTAATGTGAGTTGTCTAGTAATCTGTTTTGTAATCCATTGGTATTTTTCTAGTGAGATCGTTCCAAGTTTATTCTTTAATTGAGTATTTTATTAATATTATTTGCTTGGTGAATTGATCTTTTTAAAAAATCATTTTTAAACTTTAAAAGCATAAAAATATTTTAAAAATGATTTGTGTGTTAATCTGATTACGTGCTTAATTGTACTACCCGCATTCTTTATTATAATCAGATTTTGTTTACTTACTTTATTTCCATCACTAGTATCGGAACATTAATTGAGTATTAATTAATATGGGGTGGTAGAAGTTTTGAGTGAAAAAAAACTTATTAAATCTGTAATTGGTGAGTTGTGTATGGATTAGATATTATTGAGAATATTTAATCAGAGGTAGCTTTGGATTTCGATCTCTTCCTGTAAAATGATTAAGGTTTGATCTTTACCTAGAGTACAAAAATGTTAGGTTACTCTTTTCTCTTGAAAAGAGTTTAGGTGTGATTCTTTCTGATTAGAGTCAACTGTAAATGAATTGTAAAGGTTTCATCTTTACTTAAGAAAATGATACTTGGAGTGATTGTGAGGTTTAATTTTTGAGTCTAAGGTATAAAAAGAATTAAATTGTGATTCTCCCTATAATAAAATTAGGTTAATTCTGAGCCTGTGAAATAATTAGGTTAGTCTTGAACCTGAGAAAACGATAAGGTTATTTCTGAGCCTGTGAAAATGGATAGTAAAGGTTGATTCTGAGCCTGCAAAAAGAATCATTATGATGGTTTGGTTCCTACCTGTAAAAGAATCTTGAGTTTAGTGGGTGTGAATCTCTGTGGGGTTCGGAGGACTGAATTAGCCAAGAGTAGCTTGATGAACCAAGATATATCGTGGTGTTCTATTTTGTTTCTTTATATTATTTATATTGTGTTGTTTGGGTGTGCACCTAGTTGATAACATATATCCACTGCTATAAAGATAATAATTAACTTTAAGATAAAATTAATTATTTGAATTTTGAAGTGTTATTATCTGATAATTTTTAATACTACCCAATTCACCCCCCTCTTAGGTAGCTCACTGAGCCAACAAGAAGCAATACTTGGTGGCAATAGATGCCTAGGAGTATATATAAGGAGTTGGGCTCACTTAACGCTGCCGAATTAGGGACTCCAGCTCGGTTAATTAGCCTAATTCGGTAGGTAGCCAATGGATTTACAGATAAGGTCTTAAGCACCTGGACTAGGCTTTTCAGCCTATCAAGAGAAGTCCATGGGCTGACCTAAGTAAAATGGAGACAAAGGGCTTGTTTCAGCCCCTTTAACCAAACAGAAGGCCGAAAGGGATGTCTGGACGGATTTAGGTCTCCTCATGGCAATTAGTCGAGTTGAGAGTGCTCGGAGCCCACTGTTCGGTAATGGGTTGTTTGGGAAGTTTTGGCCTTCAACTTTGGCAATTAGCCGAGCAGAAGGTGCTTGGAGAACAGTGTCTAGCACGATTGTCGTTTGGATGGTTCAAGACCTCCACTTTTGGTGCCCACCCGAGCAGATGATGTTTGGAGCCCGCTGTCCAGCACAGTTTCCGTCTGGATGGTTCAAGACCTCCAGATTTGGTGATCAGACGAGTAGAGGGTGCTCGGAGCCCCCTGTTCGGTAAAAGGTCCTTCTGGACGATTTTATGCTTCCCTTTTGTGATGATGCCGATCAGAAGGTGCTCGGAGCCTGAAGCTCGGCCAAGGGGGCCTTCTAAACAATTTTAGGCCTCTCTATTTTGATGTTGCCGAGTAGAGGGTTCTCGGATCCTAGAGCTCGACCAAAGGGGCCTTATGAACGGTTTTAGGACTCCCATTATTGATATTGCCGAGCAGAGGCTTCTCAGAGCCCGGAGCTTAGCCAAGGGGATCTTCTGAACAGTTTTAGGACTCGCATTTTTTATGTTTCCGAGCAGAGAGTGATTGGAGCCCAAAACTTGGCCAAGGGAGCATTTTGAACGGTTTTAGGATTTCCATTTTTTATGTTGCCAAGTAGAGGGTGCTCGGAGCCCAGAGCTCGACCAAGATGGTCTTCTGAACGGTTTTAGGACTCCTTTTTTTTATGTTGCTGAGCAGAGGGTGTTCAGAACCCGGAGCTCGGCCAAGGGGCCTTCTAAACGATTTTAGGCCATCCCATTTTGATGTTGTTGAGGAGAGGGTATTCGGAGCCCGGATCTCAGTCTATTTTCCATACTTGAGATTTTGGCACCTTGCATTACTCGTGATGGAACCCCCCATGCACATGTTGGTTTGGACAGGTGGTTTGGTGACCAAATTTTCCTCCATCACCTATCAATCGTATTTGTATATCAAGCCCAAGCAAAAGATAAAGAGGACCGCAAGGACAAACAAAATATCAATTAGTCGAGATACAGTAAGTCTAGTTGAAATGAGACTAGATTGAAGAAGAAAAAGAAGAAGAAGAAAGAAAAATGATCGAGGACGGAAAAGGTCTGATAAGAAACCTAAGAGGCCGAGATCCCCTTTATATTATACAAATCTGACTCCCAGAACGCAATGCTGGGCACGGTGAGGTGGCCCCAACCTCTAAAAAACAAGGGCAAAGTGAGTTTTTCAGATAAGTGGTGTGCTTTCCACTGGGATCACGAACACACCACTGATAATCGCTATGATCTAAAGAATGAGTTTGAATAGCTAATCAGATGAGGCCACTTATAGCGGCCCACAACTGACCGAGATCCATATGAACCAATAGAAGAAAAAGATGAGCAACCCGATGTCCTGGTGAGATCAGGACCATCTGTGGAGGGTTCGCCTTGGGGGAAACCTCGGCTGCTGACCAAAAAGCCCGTGCCAAAAAGAAAACCGAAAAACCAAATATTATATAAACAGACTGAGCCCAATCAAATGGAGACCCTGAATAGGGAGAAATTATCCAGTGGGCCACCTGTATATCAAAGTTGGGCCCGACCTTTTGAACATATATATATATATATATATATATATATATATATATATAGGTCAATCTAAGGGTAAATTACACCAGGGAGAGTTTTATACTTTTATTTAGCTCGATACATTTACATACCCTATCACGGAAGGATATTTAATGGTCCATATCTAATTTTAAAAGATATATAGTTAAAATTAAAGTTCTCTCTATCACTCCATCTACTCAATTACTCAATTAGTGAGATGAAGAGATAAAATATTTTAAAAAAAACACTTAAAAGTTTTATACTTCCAAAACCATTGAATTTAATTAAAAATATGTAGTGCTTTTAAACATGCGGAATCATAGTTTTTTAAAAATAAGTGTTTTTGGACTCCAAAAGTCCATTACTTAAGGTTATCCCCACTTTTCTTTTTTATTTTATGAAAATCTCAATTAAAAAAATATTTTATTCTTATAACAAAAATATCCCTTAATTAATTTTTTTTAATAATCGATATTAATTACTACAAAAAATATTTAATATTTCGTTACTATCACAACAAATATTCATATTACCACCACCATTATAGTACATATTTGTTATCACTCCCGCCACTACTACGGTAAATATTTGTTAACCTCTGGCACAACTATTGCAAACATTAAACTACTGTCACCGCCGCCACCACATCAAATTTCACCACTATCACCATCACAACAAATATTACTATTACCACCACTACCGTATCAAATATTAACTATTACCACAATAAATATTAACTATTATCACCATCACAGAAAAATTTTGCTATCACCACCGTATCCACCGCAACAAGTAATCAACAACAAATATTAAAATTATACAATTAAAAGTATTAAAAAAAAAAAAAAAAATTCAAAATTTTACTTTAACATAGAAAAAAAAAATCTGCAAATTAACCAAAAAAAAATCATTTAAACATACATATAACAAAAAATATGCAAATTTAGAAAAGGAAAAAAAGACTTTAAAAAAAAAAAAAAAAAAAAAGGTGCTATGGTCATGACTTGGGCTTCGACGGCTAGATCTTGGCCATAGGATGAATATCTAGTCGTCGCTAGTCAGATCGCGAATATAAAGGATCTAATCTATTTGAAACCATATAATTTAAGGTGGAACCAAGAAAAATATATACTATATATATTGTTAGTGTCAAGAATTGGTCAACATCATGAGTATGGTTCAGTCGGGCTACCCGTATCTTCTTTTGTTGAGTTGGAATGCTGAGGTAGAGTTTTGAATCTCAGAGACTTGGAGTTGCATGTTTCGCAATCAAGTCTTCTTCAAATGCCTCGTTGAAGTCTGGAGAGCTGACATCTAGAAAGCAGGTACCTGCACAAGGACCCGCTAGGGTTTTGCCCGAATAAGCTCCTTCGGTGTGAGAGTAAGAGTTCGGAGGTGAGGGCTTAAAATGTTTCAAGTAGAATAATGAGCATTACCTTTGGGTATTGAATGATGACTGATATTTATAGAAGTGGAGGGCAATTAGTATTGCCTAAGGATGGTCATGGGTCTGGGGGCCCGCCTAACCCGAAAGGCCCAGCCCTATTTTTTTTAGGGTTTGGGCTTAGGGTTTGAGCCCACGGGCCGGGCCTGAGCCTAGGTATTAGGGTCTGATCAAAATTAAGATCGGGCTTGGGCAAGTTCAAAAATTTTAGGTCCGGTCGGGCCCGGCCCGAAGGATATTTAAAATAAAATAAAATATATATATATACATACATTACAATACAACCCTAATATTTGGAATATTGGTTTCTTTTAGAAATTGTAATTTTAATATTTCTTATTGGTTTGGTTTATTTGGAATATTGGTTTGCCTTTAGAAATTGTAATTTTAATATTTCTTATTGATTTGGTGTAGAATTTTTTGTATTTATTTTTGAAATTTAAAAAAAAAAAAAAAAAAAATAGGGCCGGAGGCTTGTGGGCTGGGTTTTGGGCTTATATTTTTTTTATAGGGGCGAGCTTGGGCATAGAATTAAGGCCTGATCACTAGACCGAACCCGACCCGGCCCGGCTCATGACCATCCCTAGTGTTGCCTAATCGAAACCATGCGCTCATAAGAGAGTGCTAGAGAAGATAACCCTCTGGGTTTGGGCTTTTTGGCCCCATTATGAGAGTCAATGAGTTTAACCCAATATTCTTGAAGAGACTTGCCAATCAGAAAGTGATCCGAGGAGACTTGAGGAGACAGATAGGAGCGAAACAGTGCTCAGATGAAAAAAAATGACTAAGTCCCTACTGATGGCCGCCTAAAGACCAGGAGAGGAGAGGATTCTGTTCGATGGGTTTTGATAGGGCTCCCCTCTGAATCCTGCCAGCCAGAGATAGCATGGCAAGACGGTGGGTGTACAACGTACTGATGCTGACTAGGAAAGGTGGGAAGATGAACACGTGGCACGAGGAGATGAACACGTTGCTGAAGTCCAGTACGTTGCATCTAGAAATACCATCATCATTTATGAACATTGTATTTGTATTACACAGAAAAGAAACTGAAGGGTTTCTATTCAAGCCCACGGAAATGAATTCTTCATAACCAACAAGAATGAGTCAGCCTCACGTGGTGCGAAATCTCTTTCTCTCTCTCCACACAAAAAAAAAGATATTTTCTTTGTGGTCTCAAATTTTCCAATAAGTAATACGGACACCAATCCTTCAGTTTCTTGTCTGAAAATTATATTAAAATTAACGGTTAAGACCTCCAAACACACTTGGTTAATTACTCTACTCTTCAGGCTCCGGGAGTTGCATGGAACTTGCCGTCTCATTTAAGTTTTAATAATAAAAGGAGAAAAAAAAGGGTAACAAACTTGACCATTGAGAAATAAAGTAAAAAATGAAATGATTCAAATTTGACAACAACATGGATTCAATTTTGAGATGCTCCGAAATGTTAATCCGGCTTCCTGTCTTTCTATTTTTAATGTTTATGGTGGTGGTTACATACGCACACACCTTTTTTTTTTTTTTTTTTTTCTTTTATAAAAAAAAGGTAGATTTTTCCTACTTTAGAAAAGTCCATTTTTATCATGATATGTTGTTGACTTCTTTGTAATCAATCATTAATTTGTGGATCAAAATATATTCAATAATTAAACCAATGTTTTGCTCTTGTAGAGGCATTTTTTGTGTATGTAAAACTCTGTTGCTATTTGTTATTTTTTACGAACTAAAAATGACAAATACACACGGTAGAAATAATGCTTGATGGTATGAAAAGGGGTAATATCACTTATCCCCCGTTGATGCTTAAAACTATAAACTTCTTCTGTAATTTACTAAATACCAATTAACTTTTTATCATTTTCAGTTAAAGACCATTTAGTTTTCTTATAGGTTAAAAATTACCGAAAGTTTATTATAATGACAAGTTTACTCTTAGTTATTTAAAACAAAAATTAAAAAAATAAACTAAATAAAAATCTCTTCAATTTTTATTTTATTTGTCTCCTTTTTCTTTTTACATTAACATTCCTAGCAAAAAAAAAAAAATTATTTTTTTCACTCCTTTGTTTTTTTTTTTTTTAAAAAAAAAGGTTAAACCCCATGCTGCCCCTACCCTACCCCAGATTTGCTAGTTGGTTCTTCTTCTTTCTTCTTCTCCCTCTCCCCCTCCCACAGATCTGGCACTGATCTTTGCCGGAGCACAGATTCGAGCTAAATTTGTGGGGCGTAGAGAGAGAGAGAGAGAATATGAAGAAGAAGAAAATTAACTGAAGGGGGTGGGGCAATGGCGATGGGTTTGCAGTGGTGGGGTGGGCAGTAAAAGTAATTTTTAAAAAATAGGAGTAAAACGTAATTTTTAAAAAATTGGAATGTTAGTGAATTTAAAAATAAAAATAAAAAATATATTTTTTAAATAACAGAAGGATATTTATGTCATTTTGTCAAAACAAAAGGTCAAAAAAGTTGATTGGTATTTAATAATGACCAAAAGGTTTGAGATTTTAAACAAAATAATAAGAGAGATAAGTAATAAATACCCGTACGAAAAATAACAAATAATTAATTTGAGTGATCAATTGGTTTGTGTGATAATTGACCGTCATACTTAAAATAAAATAATTAGAATTTTTTTTAAATAGAAATGTAAATGAAAAATAATAAAAGATAAAGTTCAATTTTGTTTTCATTAGATTTGAATTTAACTCTCAACTTGTATATATATTTCCCTCAATTCCCCATATTTATATAAGTTGAAAAATCTTCTTCGTCTAGTAGCAAATGATGCACCAAAACATTTTTAAAAGAGAGGAAAATCCATGTTACTAACTATTTTCTCAAATATTAAGGGCATATTTGATAAAAAAAATTAAGCAGTTAATATTAATTAAATTAAGTGTTTAATTAATTAAGTGTGTTTGACAAATATAATTAAAATTAATTAATTAATTAAGTTAACTTAAAAATTAAGTAAAACATTCAGCAAAGCCCCCCTTAATTTTTTTTTGCAGAAAGTGATGCAGATTTTTTCAAAAAAAAAGAAAAGAATTGACCGTTTTGCCCTTAGGGATGTAGGGTTTATGATGTTTTGTTCATTCAATAGTCCCCATTGTTTTCATTTTCCAGAGCGATAAAGGCGGCGACAGTGAGTTGAGAAGAGAGAGAGAAGGCTTCGGTCAGGTTATCTGAAGCGGCTCACCAAGTATAGAGTTTGGTTTCGAAGCACGATCCACCGATTCATCGATCCTCTTTGTCTATGGTACTTTTGTTCACACATCGAAGCAGCGAGTTGAAAAGAGAGGCAGCGGCGAATAGAGAAATCTTAAATGAGGTATGTTCTTCGATCTATTCAAGTGTGTGATGTGATTTTGCATCCTCAATCGAATAGTTTGCAGAAAAATTCATCAATCTTCATTTATCACCGAATTTTTATTTTTCTGTTTAGGATTTCTATTAATTTGTTTAGGGTTTCTGTTTGTGTACGGCAAACCTCGAATTTAGGTTTTATGCGGGGGGTTTATATTTCTAGTCTTTGAGATCTCTCAGATTTTGTAATTTATTTATCATTATTCAAATTCTCATTTTATTTTTGTTCTGCACATCTTTCATATTTTTGAAATTCTATGTTATGGATACCCTAGCTCAAATTTGGTTGTTAAGGATTCTTTTGTGAAAAGCTCAAGCACAACTCTTGTTTTGAATTTCATTCTAGAATTAAATAGTTAATTTAGGGTTTGACATAGGTTTGTAGAGGAACATGAAATTCTGCTTCAATGGATAGACACAACAATCAGTCCCTCCCTGTAAAAGTTATGATATTTTTTAATCCTTTTAGCTTTATTCACTCTTGAAACATTGCCCTAAAATACATTGAGCTGTGTTTGTTTGATGTTTCTGTCCCAGATTTTTGTTTATGTTATCAAAAAACTCAGAAATTTGGCAACAGTTCAATTCTATTCCTAAAAATTTATGTTGTAAAACTGAGAGTAGAGTAAAAATAATTTTTTGAATGTGTATAGTTGTTGCTTATGGATTGATTTTTTAAGAGTTTTTTTTTTTTGAAACAATTTTCTATTCTCGATAACAAGAAAGAAAAATCAGGAGATTTCTATTTCCGTTTCCTGGGAACAGAAACGCTAGACAAATGACACCTCATGTTTTTGTTATTACCTCATTATGATTTGTTTTTGAATCATGGCATATTTTAATTGCAGAGAATGCTATTGAAAAACTCTTGATCTGATAGAAAAAAATCGAAAGAATGGTTTCTCGGCGTGATGAGCTTCTTTGAAAGTTTGTTCTAATTTGAGAGAGGCATTGACCTGCCTACTACTGTAGGAAACTCTTTTTTATTTGTCTTCCAAGTTTTGATTTTATGTTGATTTTGATGTGAGAAATGTGATTGTATGTAGTGTTATGTTTTTATTTTGATTCAATGGTTGCTATGTAAATTAAACAATTTTCAGTATTCAACTTTTATACTTATCAAACAAACAAACAAAATTCAGTACTTAAAATTTTAATATTATCAAACAATCTTCTTAAATTTTCAGCATTTAAAATTTAAATATTTAATTTTCAGCACTTAAAAATTAAATGGTTATCAAATAAACCTTAAATTTTTAATACTTAAAAATTAAGTGATTATCAAATAAGCCCTAAGCTGAAATTTTTTATATTGGTGCAAAAATTATATAAATTAAGTAGAACAAATTTCACGTAGCAGGTGCAGAATAGAGCCGTAGCAGGTGTAGAATAGAGCCGTGCATTTGCCAAAGAATCTATCATCCTTCTTAGCATTCACACTTGAAGGCAACATATAAACAATTATAGGGTAAGTGAACTTTATCTATCAGATTACTTTATCTAAACAGTAACTAATTCTCAACTCCGAAGTACTTCTTCGAGAAAATCCCGCCTGGTGTTTGGATTCTTGCAGGTGATTGGGCGGTGGACAAATAGAAAGACAATCCTCTCCTGTCATTTATTGAGTCATACGAAAATTTAGGCATCATCAATTAGTACAAAATCAATAATCAAGCAACAACTTAATGTTTGTGCATCAGTACTTAGAACATATTCTTATTATAATATAATTTTTTATTTAATGTATATTTTGTCTTGTATATAAAATGTTGTGCGGAAGCGTGTCGGGTGGACCCAACATAGAACAAATATTATGGGAGATGAAAAGAAAACACACACACTCACAAACAAGAACACAAGTTTTAACGAGATTCGGCAATTTCGCCTACTCCTCGGGAGCAACTATGGAACTTCTTTATTTGACAATAAAATACAAATAAAGAATACAAAATAAGATCTTAAAATAACTTAAGACACTTGTGCAAAAAATTCACTCAATTGTGGCTATTGAGGAATTGAACTCTCTCTCTTAATGTACTTTTTCAATTGAGAGATATTGTTTTTTTCAATTGTGAGATTTTTTTTTTTCTTCAAAGCTCATAGCCTCTATTTATAGTAGAAATTTGAGTTTTGTTTTCAATCTGAACAAAAAAACATGAACCTTCAACAATTTCTGCAGTCCAAAATTGCAGCTCATTCTTTCAACAAAAATGGCCACTTTCACATGTTGATTTTCTCTTCAAAAAAATCTGCTACTGCTTTCATATTGTCAGAAACAAAAGTTTTCATTTTTCAAACCCAAAAAGTGTTGCCAACTGGAATTGAAACTGCTGAAATTTTGTTCAATTCAAATAAGGCTGTATCAATAAGAATAAGGCTCACCATTTGAAAAGAGAACCACCAACCCAACAATCTCCACCTTGACGAGATTTTCAAATGCCACCATCACCACAATGTTAATATGAATTCTCATACTACACATCCAATAGAACCAATATTTGTTTCTCCAAAAATCATACTTATGTATGAACAATATTGGCCAAGTTTAGGCAGTGCTGAAACTTGGCGCTTCCAACGACTTTCGTCAACATATCTGCAGGGTTATCGACTGTCCCAATCTTCGTAAGAAGAATAACACCTACATCAACAATTTCTCGAACAAAGTGGAATTGAACATCAATATGTTTGGTCCGAGCATGATGAACTTGGTTCTTCGCTAGATGTATTGCGCTTTGACTGTCGCAATATATCTCCACCTGTTTCTGATGAAGACCCAAGTCTAAAATCAGTCCATGTAACTAAATGGCTTCCTTCATGGCTTCTCCAGCAGCCATGTATTCAGCCTCCGTGGTAGACAATGCTACAATGGACTGCAAAGTAGACCTCTAACTGACTGGACCACTAGCCATGGTAAATAAATACCCGGTAGTAGACCGTCGCTTATCCAAATCACCAGCATAGTCCGAATCCACATATCCAATGAGAAATCTTTTGACTTCCATTTGATTTCTCACAAATTTCAAACCACATCATCAGTACCTTTGATATACTTCAAAATCCATTTTGCAGCTTCCCAATGCTTCTTTCCTGGATCATGCATGTATCTGCTAACCATACTAACAGCTTGAGAAATATCAAGTCTTGTGCATACCATTGCGTACATAAGGCTTCCAATCAAACTTGCATACGGTACTTAAGCCATATACATTCTTTCTTCATTTGTACTCGGTGACAGTTCCCCACTTAATTTAAAGTGAGGAGCCAAAGGTGTACTAACCGGTTTGGTATTTTCATCAATACCAAATCGATTTAGTACATTTTTCAAATACTGTTTCTGTGTCAGCCACACAGTCCCAGCCGTTCTGTCACGAGTAATTTTCATGCCCAAAATTTTCTTGGCTTTGCCAAGATCCTTCATTTCGAATTCCTTCCGAAGTTGGGCTTTCAACTTCTCAATCTCCACCAAACTCTTAGATGCGATTAACATATCATCAACATATAAGAGCAAATAAATGAAGGTACCATTTTTTAATTTACGGAAGTACACACAATGATCGTATTGACTTCGCGTAAAGTTATGTACCTTCATAAATTTGTTAAATCTCAAATACCACTGTCGTGGAGATTGCTTCAAACCATACAGGGACCTCTGCAACTTGCACACCATTTGTTCTTTGCCAGCAGCTTTGAAACCATCAGGTTGCGACATATAAATTTCCTCATCCAAATCTCCATGTAGAAAAGCAGTTTTCACATCAAGCTGCGCCAACTCCAAACCAAATTGTGCGACTATGGCAAGTAAAATTTGAATGGAGGAATGCTTTACTACCGGTGAAAAGACTTCATTGTAGTCAATCCCTTCCTTTTGAGCATACCCCCTTGCAACCAGTCTTGCCTTGAATCTCACACTGTTTTTTCCCATGAGAGTCCTCCTTCTTTGCATATACCCATTTACACCCAATTGCTTTTTTTCTTTTTTGTAACTCTACGAGTTCCCAAGTTATATTCTTATAGAGAGAATCCAATTCTTCATTCATGGCCTTATTCCATTCCACACTTTCAGAACTTTGCACAGCTTCTTTATATGTGGTTGGAATATCTTCACTGACAATTGGTAGGGCATAAGCAACCATTTTCGCAAACTTGGCTGGTTTTCGAATTGTTCTTTTTGGTTTGCTAGCTGCTATCGATTCTTCAATTTGTGGAGGCCTTTGAGGAGAAGGCTCCACCTCAATTCTATCTTCCGTATCCCCGTCATTTTCATCATCTGAAGAAGTGTCTTCTGAAGGAGAATCTACTGGACTTTGAATCTACACCTGCTGCACTAGACTGTCTTTTTTATTCTTTTCATTGGACACTTTCTTCTTCATAAATTTACTTTCATCGAAAGCAACATCCCTGCTCAAGATCATTTTCTTTAATGCAGAGCACCATAATCTGAACCCTTTCACTCCACTGTTGAAGCCCAGAAATATGGCCTCCTTTGCCCTTGGATCAAGTTTGCTATCTTCGGTCACGTGAAAGAACGCCGAGCAACCGAAGATACGCAAAGAATCATAATCTGATGCAGGTGATCCTGACCACACTTCAATAGGAGTTTTTCCATCAATTGCAGTAGAAGGCAGACGGTTAATTAGATGACATGCATAAGTAACCGCTTCTGCCCAAAAACTCTTCGTCAAACCAGAATTGGATAGCATGCACCTTACTTTTTCAAGTAAAGTCTGATTCATACGTTCCGCTACACCATTCTGTTGTGGAGTCTTTTTCACAGAAAAATGTCTCACTATTCCTTCTTGTTTGCACAAGGAATAAAATGGATCGGACGTGTATTCACCGCCGTTGTCCGATCTCAACACCTTGATCTTCCTTCCGGTTTGATTCTCCACCCTCTTCTTCCAAGCCAAGAAAATCTCTAGGACTTGATACTTGTGTTTTATAGTATACACCCAGAGTTTTCTTGAGAAGTCATCTACAAATGTAACAAACCAGTGCCTTCCACTTAAAGATGCAGTCTTCGTTGGACCCCAAACATCAGTATGCACATAGTCTAGGATCTTTTTTATTTTGTGGATGGCCGTGCCAAATTTAACTCTGGTTTGCTAGCCCAGCACACAGTGCTCACAGAAGTCCATCTTACAAGTCTTGGCACCCTTCAAAAGACCATGTTTTACTAGGTCTTGCATGGCCTTCTCTCCAGCATGCCCAAGCCTCATGTGCCAAAACTTGGTTGTATCAATAGCAGTTTCTACGGTAGCAGCTCCACCGATAACAGTCTTTCCTTGTAAGAAATACAAATTATTTCTCCTTAGGCCTTTCAAGACAACCATAGCACCTCGTGTAACTTTCAACGATCCAGCTTCCATGATGACTTTGAAACCATTTGATTCCAAAGCACCCAAAGAAATTAGATTCCTCTTCAAATCTGGTACATACCAGACATTGGTCAGATCCCTCGTGGTTCCGTCGTGCAGCTTCAATCAGATCACGCCAATCCCTTTCCTTTCACACGTATGATAATTTCCCATAAGAACTGATCCACCACTACCGAGATCCAAACTGGTGAAACAATCCGTATCAGGACACATATGATAGGAACACGCGGAGTCAAGAATCCACTCGTCTGAGCCAACTCCAGCTGTAGTAGCCAGAGCAAAATTTGAATCATCATCTTCAATTTGGGACACGTTTGCATTTGTATTACCCATGTTTTTCAGCTTAGGGCAATCATTCTTCCAATGACCATTTTCACGGCAAAAAGCACATTCATCCTTTGCCGG
Organism: Eucommia ulmoides; assembly: GCA_016647705.1. NCBI lineage: Eukaryota > Viridiplantae > Streptophyta > Magnoliopsida > Garryales > Eucommiaceae > Eucommia > Eucommia ulmoides. The sequence continues at coordinate 12,409,385 of CM028333.1, read as the reverse complement.
AATCTTCCTTCCATTTGATGAAACTCCTCTCGACTTGGAACGAGAGTTGTTTTTACCTTTGTTGTGCTTTTTGGTCTTCGATCTGCCCCTCATCATCAAAGCAGTAGATGTATCAGTTTAAGACACCTTGTCACGTCTACGAACTTCGTTATTCATCAACGCGTCTGATACATCTTTGAATTTCACCGAGTCTTTTCCATAGATCAAAGTGGTTGCCAAGTGTTCGTATGAATCCGGTAAGGAATTCAACAACACAAGGGCTTTGTCCTCATCCTTGATCTCTTCATCCAGGTTCAATAGATCGGCAATCAACTTGTTGAAGTCATTCAAATGATCCATCATAGATGTACCTTCTTGGTATTGAAATCGGAAAAGCTTTCGCTTCAGATAAAATCGATTCTCAATACTCTTTGTCATGTACTTTTCTTCAAGTACCCTCCATAAATCTTTCGCCATCGTCTCTCTCATTACAAAGTATTTGACGTTCTTTGCAAGACAGAGACGAATAGAACCGCACGCCATTTTGTTGATCTTCAACCACTCTGCTTTCTCCATAAAATCTGGTTTTTCCTCCAGGGTTATTTCCAAACCCTATTGAACCAGCATATCCATCACCTCACATTGCCACATGTCAAAACTGTTTGTTCCATCAAATTTTTCAATATCAAATTTGCCATTTGATATTGACAGTTTTGTTTGTAAACTGAAAGAGGTTGATGGCGATTTAATCTCCTCCGTTTTCGATTCGATCTCCGCCATAATCCCAAGCTCTCAACTGGAGCTCTGATACCACTTGTTGTGCGGAAGCGTGTCGAGTGGACCCAACACAGAACAAATATTATGGGAGATAAAAAGAAAACACACACACTCACAAACAAGAACACAAGTTTTAACGAGGTTAGGCAATTTCGCCTACTCTTCGGGAGTAACTATGGAACTTATTTATTTGACAATAAAATACAAATAAAGAATACAAAACAAGGTCTTAAAACAATTTAAGACACTTGTGCAAAAAATTCACTCAATTGTGGCTATTGAGGAACTGAACTCTCTCTCTTAATGTACTTCTTCAATTGAGAGATACTGTTTTCTTCAATTGTGAGATGTTTTTTTTTTCTTCAAAGCTCATAGCCTCTATTTATAGTAGAGGTTTGAGTTTTGTTTTCAATCTGAACCAAAAAACATGAACTTTCAACAATTTCTGCAGTCCAAAATTGCAGCTCTTTCTTTCAACAAAAATGGCCACTTTCACATGCTGATTTTCTCTTCAAAAAAATCTGCTACTACTTTCATATTGTCAGAAACAAAAGTTTTCATTTTTCAAACCCAAAAAGTGTTGCCAACTGGAATTGAAGCTGCTGAAATTTTGTTCAATTCAAATAAGGCTGCATCAATAAGAATAAGGCTCACCATTTAAAAAGAGAGCCACCAACCCAACATAAAATAATTTATTTTTTAGCCTCTACCAATTATAGTTTTAATCTTTACTCTACTTCTATCAATCTAATAGTTGATATTAAACTAATAGATTCAATCTAACTAAAATTTATTAAAAAGACCAATTGAGATCCAGAGAAACCACTTTTTATTCGTTCTTTTTAAATTATTGTAGCAACTATCTTTCCAACTTTCAAAGGATAAAACCAAACAAAAGCTAAAAGAGATAGAATCAATTAAACAAAAAGGTACTATTGGCTACGTTATTTTTACATGGAAGGGTCAACACTCCACAGTTGAGTCTTCTGAATATATATATTTTTTTTATAATAAAAATAAAAATAAAAAAAATGAAATGACCCGTATTTGATTGTCTAATTGCATTTAATGCTACTATTCAAGACTTCAGGTATTGTCTACCGGTACTGTTTTTGGACATACATTTTTGGAAGGTCGAAATAAGAGATGCTTGTTGGGAGCGAGTGCAAAGGACGGATCAAATGGTAGGTTCCGTTTTGTTTAATTAATATTACGTTCACATGTAAATATTTATCTGATTGTTATTCTCTTACGTGCAGTTGGATGCGGAAGATGATGACAACTAGTATTAGTTTTAGTTCATGTGTAATTTGTCGAAAATTGTGTTGCATAAATGTATGTTAACGTTTTTATCACACAACACAGTGGAATACTTGAAGATGACACGAAGATAGATGGATAAAAGCAAAAGTAGTACACAGACAAAGCTAAAAGAGAGAGAATCAATGCATGGAAGATGCCAAGCCTTTTACAAAAGGTTTATGCTCAACCTTATCTATTATTAACCAAGTCTTCTGAATATTATTTTTTATTTTTATAATTAAAAAAAAAAATAAAATGACCCGTATTTGACCCGTATTTGTGAGGGTGTGGCTCAGGCTGTCCTATTTTTCCACCGCACGTGAGACCGACCCTCTCAAACAAACCAGGCGGATCAACTGCTCCTCCTTTTATTTTTCGGCGGAAAGTGACGTCGTTTTGTCTTCACCTTGTTTATATTAATATAGAGGGTTCTAGGCGTGCTCATCTTTGTTTAATTTATTTCAATTTTTTTTTTCTTTTTTCTTTTTAAAGAGTTGTATGATTTTATCGACTAGTTGTTGGCTGATAAAGATGGATAAGAAAAGTGACAATTAATTTTTATTTTATTGTATTTAGTGTTGACATTCTTAACTTTTGTCGGTATAGATTTTAAAGTGAACTAAAAATTTCAGAAAATAATTAATTTATAAAAAATATTAATACAATTTAAATTGTTTGATGATTTTAAGAAAAATATTTATTTATAGTACGTTAAAAAAATTAATTTTTTATTATGTATAAAATTCTTATTGAAAGAAGTTAAGAAATAATGAGACTTGATGAGCATTAATAAAATGTTCATTAGAGGATAACTATGTTTAAATAATTTAAGGGGAGAGAATTTGGATTTGAATACCTTCTATTAATCAATTTCTCACAACTAATATTTTGAAAGTTGAGAGGATCTTAATCTATTTTAACCCGATAAAGGTCTCGTCTTTTTGTGTCTAAAGAGGTGTAAAATAAGTCTTGAATTTGATTTTTCTATTGGTGATGACTGAATTTAGATAGTCAAATATGGTGCACGTTTGTTTGAGAATACGATTTTCTAAGCTTTAGTCCCTACAAAAATAATACATTGTAGGTGGGCAATGACGACGTTGCTCCTCTGGTGTGAGAAATATTACGTATTGTTTATGTTTAGTGGAATTTTGACAAAGTTTTGCTTAAGAAATTATGTGTACATTGACTTGGTAGACCCCCATTGTATTTATAGGCGAGGAAAAATTTGGTGGGCAAGTCTACCCTTAAAATCAGACGAATCCTCATTAACTCTCCACCAGATCTGCGAGATTGAGGCATTATGACCATTACATTGGCTATCCAATTCCCCTTCCTTATATAGTAGGAATCAGTAACTATCCCCTAGCAAGGGCCAAAGACCGTCCTGGGGACATGGATTGCTCAATCTTTGGTGATCCCGAGGATGAGCAATTGCATAGGTCCAATTTGACTCTTCGGGAAACTTGATGTTGTGGTCGGTACTATAGATGACCTTGGTTCTTGACCTTCTTTCCTTGAGCTCCGGGCAAAATTCTCGGGTTCTAACAAGTCGTGCTCGGAATATCATACTTCTCTTGAAATGTTCCTTACGCGTGTCCTTGTTTTGGATTATTCTCGGGTTCTATCTGATTTGACAATTTTCTACTTTTCATCTAATTGCCTTTCGACCTCAACAATGTACACCTCTATGGCATCCACTGTTTGAGATTTTTTATGCAATAAATAGATATAACAATAACGTTCAAAACCATCAATGAAAGTGATAAAATATTTTTCTTTACCAAAAGATAGTGTGTCAAACGGCCCGCAAATGTCCGTATGGACAATTTCAAGAAGTTTTCTACTTCTTGTAGTACTCTTCTTTGTGTATTTGGTTTGTTTTCCCTTAATACAATCCACACACACATCTAGAATATTAAAATCTAGGTTAGTCAAAATCTCATCTTTCACTAATCTCTCTATTCTTTCTTTGGATATATGACCCGAACGTCTGTGCCACAAGTAAGAACAACTTTCATTGATCAGGTCACGTTTAGTTCCAACATTATGATGCAGGGTTAGAAGGCTTTTAGCAAAATGACTATCAAGATTCAATTTATACAAACCATTACATAAACTACCAAAACCAACAAAAAAAGAGTTTTTAAACAAACTGAATCTTCTATTACGAAATAAAAAGGAATAATCTTCAAGGTCGTGTTTAGACATAGAAACCAAATTACGTGAAAATATAAAGTATATGAAAAAAATCTAGATAACAATCAATGTCTAGAAATAAATAAAATGTCGCAACCACTGGAACTTTAACTCTATTTCCCATAACTATGGAATTTTCATTTTGGTTTAAAGTCTGGATTATAAGGAAGCCCTGCATCGAATTAGAAACATGAATAGTGGAACCTGAGTCAATCCACCAAGTATTAGAAGGAGCTTTAGTGAGATTTGATTCGAAACATACGTAAGCTAAAGACTTACATTTCTTCTCAAACCATACCTTATGTTTGTGGCAATCTCTCTGAACATGCCCAAACTTCTTACAGAAACGATACTTAATATTGTTTTGTCTCTTCTCATGAGCCTTTATACCTTGAGGAGGCCCATTGATCTTAGGTGGTTCTGCCCTTCTTAGGTTTCTTCCACTTCTTACTGGCTCCTTTACTTATAAGGTGAACTAAATGGTGTCCTTATTGCTTAAGCTTTGTCTCTTCTTGAATAAGAATACTGACCAATTCATTTACATTCCACTTATCTTTATTAGTATAGTAATAAATTTGAAATGGCCCATACTAAAGAGGCAAGGAGTTCAAAATAAATTGAACAAGAAATGACTCATCCACATTTATCCCAAGAGCCTTCAGTTTAGCAATTAGATTTGACATCTAAAGGATGTGCTCATGCATCCCACAAGTACCGTCAAACTTCATGGTGGTGAGTTCAGTCAATAATGTCCCAGTAAGAGACTTGTCAGCTAAGCGAAAACGCTCTTCTATAGTTTTAAAAAATTCCTTAGCAATGTCAAGTTCAGGAAGTGTTGACTTAATGTTGTTTGCTATACTCATTCGCATAAACATAATGCTCAATCTGTTCGATCTTTCCCAAGATTAACTTAAAGTATTTTGTTTCGCACTACTTTCCTCAGTAATAGCAGGTGGTTTCTCAATCCGAAGTGCCAAATCAAGATCCAGTAGACCCAGGTGAAACTAGACTTGCTTAGACCAGTCTGAGAAGTTTGTTCCATTAAGGATTAGAACAGATAAATCATGCGAATGAAGCGAAATATGAACTGGAACTACAATTAAATATATGCTCACATATTAATTCTTTGAGTTAAGTAATAAACAATAAATAGTACTACTGAAGCATATCTTTGGATGAAAATTACAGCATACAAAATTAAATTTTTTACTATTATGATGATTCCCTTTCACCTATTGAAAATAATTAATAATGTATCCATAATCCAATAGGTTTGTTACCTTTGGGTATCTGATTTTAACTCTCAATTAAGAATACACATTAATTATTTTACTTTAGTATATTCATTATAAGAAAAGTGGTGCACCTTTGGCCAAGCCAAAATATTCTCATGATCAAATATACATATAAATATCTACTCAGAAATTCGCAAAGCCATTTTCTTAATACTTGGGATATGAGCATTAAGATCCAAAATATACAATTTGAGACCTACGGCTTTCTAGTCGAGTCACTTTGGTGATCATCAAACTATTTCATAAAATAGATCTTTGTTTGATAAAATAGATCTCAAGTTGAAATAATGACTTTGCAAAATAATTTATTATTAATCTCATCAATGACAAAATCAGTTTGGTATGTAGAGTGGATCCGATGGTTATTGGTAGTAGAGCTACCACATATCATCACTGTGCAAGAAGATAATTACATATATAGATGTATAGAACTTTGACGCTTCAATTGTTAAGGATATGGTGTTCCAACTTTTGACATGCTAATAATTGTCAAGATAGTTTTATAGTCCATATCATGAGTGTATCATGATAATTTTATGGTGCATATCATGAGTATATCATGATAAAATTGTTATTGATGTGAGGAGATATACTGTTATTGAGGAGATATATTGTTAGATGAAGGTGTATTTCATGTGCTTTGGGACCCAAGCTTAATCCCATCAATTACAAAGCATGCTAACCACAGAAAATGGGAAAAAACGTGAACCATATAAAGTGGGGAAGAAATACCATCATCTAAGTAACAAAGAACCAATGAAAAGTCTCACAATTCCTAAGCAGGGTTTATTCACCGTTGTATGGATTGTGATGCGGAACAGGTTAGAAAAATGATGTTAATAGTACTATGATGTTATCTATTGCTAAAAGTCTTACCATTAGTACAATTATCACAATAAGGTAAAATAATTAACAAGTAAATCTAAATGAAATCTCTTCACAAATAATTGATTCCGACAGATAGATCATAATGGAAAATCATGAAAGTGTCAAAAAGTTCTCTGATACCATATGTAAATTAAAAAAATAAATAAATGCGAAAGACGTAATGATTTTTTTATGTATACCAAGATCTTAACTATCATGATTTTCACAAACATAAATAGCATACCGGAATTCATAGCGATTTTTTCAATTAATCCTTGATCTGAAAGTGTAGAATTTTTCAGGAGATAAATTTCTCTCTCTTAATCCTTTCTCTTAAATGAAGAGTTGCATTCACACACAAAAGATGGAATTCGTACAATGCTATTTATATGGATAGAGAGATGACTTATTTCTTTTTGGTAATTGCCGACAGTTTAGTAACCGCTACTCCACTTCCCATCAAGTTAAAGAGTAAGGAGTAACCGCTACTTAACTTCCCGACGGTTTAGTAACCATCACTCCACTTCCCATCGAAGTAAGAAGTAAAATTAGAAAACTATGGTGGCGTTTGGTAACCATTTCATTCCCATCCCATATAGTGGGATGAGATGAGAATTTTATTTCCTTCTTAGGAGCAGAATCACGTTTGGTAACAATAATTTTTTTTTTGTTCTGGGAACAAAATCGCGTTTGGTAACGATTTTATCCTAGAAATCAAGAACGAATCTTAAACCACAATCAAGCAATTGAACCCTAAATTACAATCAAGAAATCATCAATCCTAAACCCCAATCGAAATTGAAATCATAAACCCAATCAAAATCAAAATTCTAAACCTCAATTGAGATCGAAATCGAAATTGAAATCAAAATCCTAAACCCTAATTGAAATCGATACCGAAATTGAAATCGAAATCGATTACAGCTCAAAATTGAAACCCTAACCACAAAATCGATCTCGATTTTGAAATCGAAACCCTAACTAAACCACGAAATCGATTTCAACATCGAAATCATCCTCTGCTCTTCCACTGCATAAATCAATGCGAAATCAATTTCGAATTCCGATTTCCAAGTCAATTTCGAAATCGAAACCCCAACCAACCGAACCACGAAATCGATTTCAATTTCGAAATCGAAATCACTCTAGAAATCGAAACCCTACCAAACCACGAAACCGATTTTGCGTTGGACAAATGAAGCAGACGAAGAAGACGATGGCACGAAGCAAACGAATAGGAGGTCAGACGAGGAGGAGGAGGTCGGAGGAGGAAGGACGACGGGAAGGAGGAGGCGACGATGTTCCACGCATAGAACACGAAGAAGGAAAAAAAAAAAAAAAAGAGGGAAAGAATCCCTGCTCACAAAGCTTGAAGAAGGGATCTCACTAACAAAAGAAAAAATGACTAGCGTGTCCCATGAAGGAAATGGGAATAGAATGGGAAGGATGAGAATCAACTTTTTTTTTTTTTTTTTTGTTTCTCAATCCTAAATAAAAAAGTGGGATGAATTCTCAAATGAGAATGGAATGGGAACGGAAATAAAAATTACCAAACATTATTCCCTGATAAAAATTTCAAAAATTTAAAAATGGGATGAAAATTTCTGAAATGGGAATGGTTACCAAACGGGACTGAATTCGCCAATATTCTAGAGGTTAGATTATATGACTTTATTTTCGCAAGGGACCAAAAATCATGTGTCACATGGGACATTAAAAAATATAACTAACAAATAGTGTTCAAACCTCATTGCTAGGTTTTTATAGCATCCCTTGTTTTACCTTTGATACATGAAGGGAGAGTCGTAGAATGTGTACCCCAAACCACATGCACTCACATGACTATGGATCTAACATAATTACTTGCTGAAAACACATGAAAATCATGTCCGAATTTTTTTTCTTTATAATAATTATTATATTTGTGAATTGGGAAAAAAATATTTTAAGCATTTTTCTCAATTATTTATTAACTAATTTCCCTTCAAAAAATATATATATTTGTTTCTCGCTTTAGTGAAATAATAAATAAATTCCTTTTATACTTTAATAATCCAACTAGTTATGAACCATTACTAGGTACTTAATTATAGATATTTGTATTGTTTTACTATATATTAACAACTCGTTTAATTGGATAGAATTGAATCAGGGTGGAATATAATAGGAGAATGAATGAAATAAGGAAATGAATGGAATGAATTTACCAATATAATCACTATTAAGTCCTTTTATTTGGTTGTAATTGTATATTTAAAAGAATGGAATTGAATAATACTCTTTTACATATCAATTTTGATATCAATTCATTCATAATATATACCAAATAATAATTTATTTTAAAAAATTACAATAAAATATGAGTAATATCTCATATGAAAATATTCAAAATCTACCAACTAAAATCGTTTTATTCTTAAATTTTTGTTTTCACTTTGGGAACATAAATATTTTTTTTTTCTCAAATATTTATTTTAATTTAGGAATAGAAACATATTTTTTTTTCATATATTTCCACTTCCGTTGCATATATAGTTTTTTCTTGTTCTCAAAATTTTATTTCTAATCCAATAAAACAAATAGTTTTTTTTTTTCCAGACTTTTGTTTTGGTTTCACTAATAGTGGCATATTTTTTGTTCTCAAATAGTGGAACATGAACTGATTTTTTCGTTTTCAAATTTTTTTTGTTCGAAATATAAATTTGTGAACAAGAAAATATATTTTTTAGGAAACACAAACAGAAAATTTGGAAACAAAAAAATATTTCTAATCCAAAACAAAACAAAAATTGAGAAAAAAAAAATCTATTTTGATTTCTAAAGCAAAAACAAAATATTAATAAAAAACTATTTTTTTAAAAAAAATAAAAATATAAATTAAGAAAAAAATATTTTATTTCCATCATTTAACGAATAATATTTTCTTTACTTTTTATTTTTTTATTCAAATTAATATAAGATTAAATTGATAAAATTAATTTATAAGAAATATCAAAGTCATTGTCAAATTAAGAATTATAGGCCAAAAGGAGATGTTATATTTTATGTATAACCCAAAAAAAATAAATCCGACCATTACTAGTGGAATCCAATTCCGCCCCATTAAGTATTGAATTCAATTCTATTCATTTTAATTCTAATGGAATCAAACATTTGATTCAATTGGATAACCAAATAAAGGAATGAGAATCGAAAGTGAAATTGCGATTCCATTCTATTCCCATTATGTCTGGCCAAACGCACCGTAAGAGTTACTATAGAAAATTAATCATATTAAAAATTTTGTTCTTGAAATAACCGTTTGGAAAGAGTGTTTAGTATTTAATCTTTACCTTTTATTAATTAGAAGGAACGGACAATAATGCCATCATGTAAGTCGTGTAAGTTAACAATGAAAAATTTAGTTAAGATAAATTATATTTTAGTTAAATTTTATATTTTTCATTTTATACGTGCTAATTTTGAATTTCATATTCTCTCTCTCCCTTTTCTCATTGCAACGAAAAATTTAGGACAAAATTTACTAAATCCGAATTGGTGATGTAGGCCAATGTGGCCTTCTAGTTGGATCATTCTATATTTGCATCCTCTTTTATTGGTTATGTACCCTTTTCAAAAAATAAATGTATCTTTTAAAGTAGCTAATGTAAACACCCTTTTAGCTTTTATTTTCTTACACATCTCCTCCTTTCCTTCATGTGTTTTTCTCAAGCAAGTAGTTGTCGGAGTAGATTTTTTCTCTCTCCTATCTCTCTCTCTCTAGCTCTATATATATATGAAAAAAAAAGAAAAATTGAAATGAATCTACATGAACAGCTTAGATCTGTAGCTGACCTACAAATCCGAGTTTTCCAGAGGGTAAAAATAAAATAAGATGTAAGTTATTTTTATTAAGAGTAAAAAAAATTTATTTATTTTTTATTTTTTTAAAAAACAAAGTAAAAGAAAATAAATAAAAAATAAAAACCTTCGATTACTGTCTTTGTCAACTTAACAACCTATTCATTAATTTGCACATTAACACGGCAAGACTTCCCATGGTATATTTGAATAAATCATGAACACATAATCAGAAACATTCAAGAAAATTGTATGTGAATTTAATGGTAAATGTGTAGTTGATATATTAATCAGTTAATGTTCACTATTAAACATTCATTAATCAAATACCATGCGTCAATCTACCAATTGTTACATTCATTGTATGATTATGTCAAATGGCTTCCACTACATACATGAACACTAGTTTAGACCCGTGCAATGTGCAGTTTAGAAAAAAATTATAATAAAATTTTAATATTGAAGCATGAAACACATACATTTTATTTGGTTACTTTGGTTGCAATATCTTAGAATGGATGCATAAATTTTATTGAATAATGACATTTTATAAATACCGAAAATAAATATACTATTAAAAATTACATAAATAATTATAAAAGTAAAATAATATTTTTACAAATTAACTTCATTAATTTACTATAAAATAATAAACAAATAACCATAAATTAAGATTAATTTTATCAATTTTTGCAAGTCTAATAAATTATAACTTAGTTAATTTATATCATATCTAATTTCTTTTTTATTAGAAATATTTTTTTAATCACAATTATTTTTTTTAAGTAATTTAAAAAGTGCACCACGGAAATTAATTATATGTTTGTGGATTAATTAGAAAAAATATATATATAACTAAAAAAAGGAGAAAAAATTGAATAGGGCATTCATTATTTGATATATAAAAAAGAAAACATTAAAAAAAAAATGAACTCATCAAAATGCTTGTATTCTCCAACCTAATTAGTTTATATAGTATTTAATTTGTTTTTAGTTGAAAATATTTTTTTCAATCACAATTATTTTTTTTAAGTAATTTAAAATGTGCACCAGAGAAATTAATAATATATTTGTGCATTAATTAGAAAAAAAAAATATAACTGGAAAAAAATAAAAATTGAGTAGAACACTTGTTATTTGATATACAAAAAAATAAAAATTAAAAAATATATATAAGAACTCACCAAAATGCTTCAAAGAGTCATTCTCCAATCTCATTAAAGTTTTCTATTTTCCTCCACTTTTAAAGATTAGCATTAGATGTGTCTTAATTCAATTGACATTCTCAAGACAATACAAAGTTCAACAAAAAACCAAACCACAGTTGCATGTGGTAGTTAAATATTTACTATTCTTATCTTCAGTGAACGTTCGTTAACTTACAACTCAGTCAACTGCGTGCATATACTATTAGGAAAGTAAATGTTAATACTGTTTGTCAAACTGAATCATATACATGAATACGAAAATAAAAATTAAGATTTCAATACAATCATAATCTCAACTGATATTTTCAACAAGAAATGTTCAATAACTTCCAATTCGCTGAACATTCCCTCTATGAAACTTATTAGTTTGCATAATTTAGTTGGAAAGTGATTGTTCACTACTGTATAACAAATTGAATCGAAAACTTAATTCAACAAATAAAAATTAATACAGTCGAAAGTTCAACTGATGAATCTGTAGTATAACAAAGAACATATCATTTGATAAAAAAACAATACAATAAAAATCAAGAAAGAAAATCAGAGAAATAAAAAATAAACCATGAGTAGCAGATGCAAGGTTTTTAGTTTTTTTTTATGATTTCTAGAAAATGAACGGTAAAATTACCAAAAAAAAAAAAAAAAACTAAGTTGAGATGCTATTCAAACAATGTTGTACTCTTAATCTTGAATCCAACTGAAATTAATAAAGACGCTTCAATTTTTTCTAGTTCTGCAAGAGAAGAGACAGAGAGATGCATGTGTAACTGAATAACATTTTTCAATGAATAGAAAAAATCAAGGGAGATAATTATGGAATTCAGTGTCTTGCGGAATTAAATAACTGCAAAATTAATTGGATTGCAATTTGCCATAAAGTTTACTTCCTAAAATATGTTATGAAAAAAAATAAAAAAAAGACGTTCATTTAAACAGGATTAAAAAAGTTATCAATTATTAAGTAACTAAAAAAATGACTAATGTATAATGGTGGATAATTTATTGATGTGTCTATACGTATATAAGGAATAAAATAATAAGAAAAAAACTCTTAAATTATTAAATATTTTTTAAAGATGAATTTATTAAGATTCCAGGATTTGGTGTGAACTAAATATTTATATTTTACCAAATAATGATAAAATATGGCTTGAATTATTTAATTTGATAATAATATTAATATAGGATGGGGATAGGAGTGGTGTGGGCCAGGGGCTGCCCAACTCGATCCTATATTTTTAGGGTTTAGGTTTTGATTTTCAGGCTTAGTTAAATTTAGGGCCGGGCTAGGGCCTAACCAAATTTTTTAGGTCCGGCTTGGCCCGATCCGGCCTGAGTATTAATTAATATATATATATAGACAGCAAACAAACTCAGCCCTAATTTATTTTATTTCATCCGCCGCTTACCACCTCGTGTTTACCTGTTCAATCTCCATTCCTCTTTATTCCGGAAACCTCCCTCCCTCCCTCCCTGTCTATATTTTCTCGCCGTTGTCGTCTATCACATTCCTTCGACGTCGATCGCTTCTATTCGCCGATTCGTTCGCCATCGATTGCTTTTCTTCGCCGTGAGTCTCTCCATGTCGTTGATCGTTTTTATATTTTAGTGTTATGTTTATATTTTTAGAAATAAAAAATAAAATAAAATCATATGGCCGAGCATAGGCTTGATTTTTTTTCTTAGGTCTGGACTTGGGAATGAAAGTAGGACCTGATCATAGGATTGGATTGGGCTAGAGTCTAGTATTTTTTTGTAATACGCTAATTAAAGCCCAGTCAAATTTCAACCGGCTCGGCCATGACCACCCTGGGATGGGGACATGATTAAATGAAGGAGACTTTAGACGAATAAAAAATTTAAATAAAATTAAAGCAGTCAAACTTTAGCACTTGCATGTTCTATGAAAATCAAACCTCACCGTATCGAATACTAAGATCCTGCCGCGTGGACTTAATATCAATTATAACCCTATAATTATTGCAATAATTTTGTTACATTGTTAATTAATAGGAAATAAAATTAAAAATACCCAAAGAATTGGCTTCATAATACTCCATGCACTTAACATTTTTGCTATTAGATACTTTACACCTTGCAAATTTTAATTATCATTGACAAGGGACAATTCTTCACGACCACTTGAACAAACCCGAGGTTACAAGTCGGTAGTAGGGAGCATTTGATCGACTTGCTTTCATTGGAGACCAAATTTCGTGTTTTTCCTAACGAACTATACGGATTTAATCTTTCGATCGACTGACACTCAACCACTGACTTCAGAGGCCGAGGACTCGCCACCAGTCTCGTCTTCGCCACCCTTGCCCTAAACCAACCTAGGACCTCCGATGTCCAACTAGTATCTAGACAACTCTAGAGGATCAATCTCCATGCATACCTTGGTTTGGCCCTATCTCCATGACTTCTCCGAGGGATCCATGGGCCTCTTCTAATGGGCTAAAGGCCACGTTATACACCACATGCGGGATCAGAGGGCTAATCCGAGCTTGAGTACCTAAATTTTTAGGACTAGACTAATTCCCTAGCCGATAAATAACAGCGCATTCAATTCATTAGGTATTGAGTTTTTGTCTGAAATACTTATACTCTTATGTATCCCCCGAAACTATTACTTTTACGATGAAAGGATTTTGTTGGGTGCACTCCAATGGGTCTCTGTGCATGTCAAAACTCAGACTACACATATATCACTAAGGACAACTCACTAGACAGGACACTCGGATCAAATGGCTAATCTGAGCTTGAGTCCCTAATATTTTAGGACTAGACTAGTTCCCTAGCCTATAAATAACAGGGCATTCAATGCATTAGGTATTGAGTTTGTCTGAAATACTTAAAACTCTTATGTTTACCCTAGAGCTATTACTTTTATGACGAAGGGACTTTGTTGGGTACACTCTAATACGTCTCTGTGCATGTCAGAACTCAAACTCCACACATATCACTAAGGACAAATCACTAGACAGGGCACTCGGGATCTCATTTTGATAGAAATTCACCTTATAGCCCTCTAATGGAAATAACTGCGGGTGTTAACCAATTTCGAACACTCGCATTTTTTGCACCAACTGCGATCCCTAGATGGAGATCTAGGGAAGAATTGGTGACCGAGGCTGACAAGGTCAACGGTGGTCGGGCAGATACTTGGCTCCTTGTACCCTAGCCTTGCGACCTTGTGGCCCCTCTTTGGCTGACCTTGGTTGCTTTCCTTATCGCTGCATGGTCTATGTGTGCGCAAGAAAAAGAATAATGTCAAAAATTAAAAAGTTCAAAGAAATTACAAGTAAATATATCCTCACAACCACCAAGTTGTGCTTATTGTTCTCTGTATTGCTAGGGATGACAGCCGGTGGCAACGAGGGATCTCAGTAGAAGCAAACATCATAATTAAATGAGTGACTTCATAAGCTAGGACACCGAATTTGAGCCATTGGCGCACAAGGTGGCATGTGTCATTGTTAAGCCATTGGGCCTCAAGCGAACACACGAGCTTGAGCCTCTAATTTTTTGGGACTACTATGGCCTCTTCACCTATAAATATTGGGGCTTTCAATGCACTAACTATTCAGTTTTTATCTAAAATACTTGAATTCTTACATTTTTTTTTTCTTCCAATCACGCATGATGGATTTTACTTAACACACCCAGTAGATCTATGTGTAGGTCAAAAATTTGGAATCTAGACATATCACTAAGGATAGCTCATTGGACAGGACACTCATAAACCCCACGTCAGTAGAAATTCATCTCAAAATTATCTATGATTAGATTAACTGTGTGGGTGTTGACTAATTTTTTACACCAATAATAATGAACAATAAGAGGTGTACCTTCAAAACATTTACTTTCTCAATTTGCGCCTTAATTGTTCCAACAATGAGTTATCACATGGTTTAGTTAGTTGGGAACCTCGGACATTTTCACCATATCCTTTCATATTTGAGGAGTAATTTGTAGTAAACTAAGTTTGGTACCCTTGAAGTTCATACTAGTTTTCAATTTGCACCCTAAAGTTATAATTGCAACGTCTAGCATCTCCGAAATGTATAATAACAAATTAATACATTGATAATTTTGGGCAACTTTTGTTTCACGTGAATTTTTTGATTCTATTAAATAAGCCCAAATCCAAATCCTTAACTTCGAGGAGTTATGTGTTTGAATTCAACCTTTAGGGTGTAAAGCACAAAACACGCCAAACATCGAGGGTAACAGTTAGTTTGTTAAACCAAAATTTGATGTTGAAAGTGACAAACTCCAATACCGTAGGGGTATGAAGTGTGAAAAAACTCAAGTTTGGACAATTGAACATTATATTCGACACTTATCTGATTGTGATTGATTAATTATGTAGTGCCAAATGTAATTATAATAAATCAATATGAAAATCCAAATTTAAGCTTAAAAAATGAATGGTTAAAATTAAACTTGTGCAATTTATTAACTTACTAACATTAAATTTTTCTACACCACTTAACTCACTCAACCCACTTAATGGCTTGGATAAATAGATAAAATTGAGAGAAAGTTCTTGAAGTGTTAAATTTTACACTTTTACTTTCAAAACAGTTAAATTCAATTATATTTTAACCCTTCAAATTTTGTATATTAGTCAAAAAAGAAGACTTTCATGGTTCCAATGTCTCTTTGTATTAGTCAAAAAATATACTTGAAAATTAAATTTCTCAATCAATGTATATATGTACTTAATTAACTAATTTTTTTATTATTTGCTATTTTTTATATTTATTATTGGGCGATTTTGGACTGGCACTTCATTCATTTGCTTTAACTAAATCAGTGAACTGGGAGTGGGACTTGAACAAAAAATAAATAAATAAAAAAGGAAGAAGATGATGTGAAAAGATAGAAAATACAGTTATGACCCTATAAATTCCTAATAGTGTTAAAATAGCCTGTAATAAAATGTTTAAAGGGTATAAATGTCATTCAACAAGTTAGGGTGGTGGGTGGTGGGTGGTGGTGGGCAATGACGGTGAGAGGGTGTGGTAAGGTGGGAGATAAATATAATTATTTAAAAAATTAAGAATAAAAATTATAAGTTTAAAAATAAGAGGGTGTTAATGAATTTTTATAAAAATAAAAATATATTTTTTTAAAATAGCAGAAGGGCATTTATGTCATAATGGAGGTAAGTGGCCATTGACCAAAATTACAAGGGGGTTGATTGATATTTGTAAAATGATAGGAAATGTATATAATTTAGTGCAAAATGACAGAGGAGGTGAGTGGTATAAACTCATAATAATAATAATAATAATAATAATAATAATAATAATAATAATAATAATGTCATTGACCTCTACTGTCATTTTTCATTATACTAAATACCTCCCTTGTCATTTTGCAAATACCAAAGACCTCCTGTGTTTTTTTCTCAAATACACTTACCTCCTTTATTGATTAAAAAATAATAAATTTTTTTATTATAATCCCAATTTTACCCTTCACTATTTAAAAAATAATTAAATAATAAAAAATTAAAATACATAAATAATTCTTTAATTTATATATATTCATTATCACCTCCTATCACCGAACCCACAGCCACCACCACCTCCTACCATCGCCACTACCCAACACCCGCCGCCACCGCCACCCACCTCCGCCGCCTCCTACCGCCACCAATATTTTCATGTGAAAAGACATAAATACCCTTACAAAAATATATTTTTATTCTTTTATTTAAAAAAAAAAAAAAACATTAACATCCTCTCTATTTTTAGTTACTCTTCGCATCTATTAAAGTGTAATTTAAGACCAATCTAAAATTTAGGGGTAAAAGTATTGATCTTCTTCTCTTCTTGATTTTTTTTTTTTTTTTTTTTTCATTTTGTTAAAAAAATAGAGTTAAAAAAAATATTATTTTTTAATGGAAATGTTAGTGTAAAAAATAAAGGATGGTGGTGTTGGCTGGTGGTGGGTGGTGGCGGTGGGTGGTGGGAGTTGGGCGGTGGGGGCTGGGTGGTGGTGAGAGATAAATATAATTATTTAAAAAGTTAAGGGTAAAAAATATAATTTTAAAAATATAGGGATGCTAATGATTTTTTTAAAAAATAACCTAAGGGCAATTTTGTCCAAAGAAAGGTAAATGATGTTTGAGAAAAAGACAGAAGAAATTTCTGATATAATGTAAAATGACATGAGAGATATCTGATATAATATAAAATGACAGGGGAGGTTAACGGCATATACCCTAACAATAATAATAAAGACATATTCTGATTTATGGTGTGGGCATTTAAAGCGTACGCATCCGCGTTACTCGTTAGCCCCTTCTCTCTCTCTGGCCCGCGTTTTCTCCTCCTCCTTCTTTCGTTGCTGTTCTAATTTCCTCTATTTAAGGTCTCAGACAACGTTACTTCCCTCCTTATCCAGCCCCCCCTTCTCTCTCTCTCTAATTCATATAGCGCCTCTCTCGCTCTATCCTTTTTCTCTCTCTATACATACAGAACTCCCCCCCCCCCCCCTCTCTATCATCTCTCTCTCTATACATACAGAACTCTCTCCCTTTTCTCTCTCTCATCTATCTATATATTTATCTCTGTCTCTACATATAAAACTCTCTGCGCATCTCTCTCTCTCTCTAAATATATAGCCTGTGAGGAATTGAAGAAGATGGTTTGTGTGGTTTCAAGAACGGGAAGGCATTTGCAGAGATATGAAAGGGGTCGTCGCCTTGTTGTTGGGTGCGTAATTCTTCATTCATAATTTCATATCCTCTCTCTCTCTCTCTCTTTCGGAATATATTCTGATGCGTATATTTTTTTCCATTGATTTTCTTTTAAAAATAAAACTTTTTTTTTTTTTTTTGGTTCGGAAATTCATCAATTTTACCACTTTCTTCTATTGGAAATATATCTGTTAAAATTAAAAAACTTACATACCTTTAATTTCAATTCCAATAATTCAATAGGGAACAATTTTTATTTTTTTATTAAAAGGTAAGGTGTGTTCGGTCTAGTTGACTCGCACCTTGACTGATAATCTCCCCGAGCAATCTTAAGGATATACTCTCTCACATCGGCCTGATTCATTCAAGACTTAATTCTTAGAGTACTCTCAAGCAGAGTCAACCCCTAAATAACAAAGAAAGGGGCACATTCCCTTCTGAACCGAACTAACACCTATTTGATAACAATTTGTTTTATGGTAATCAGATTTTATTGGTATTATATTTGCGTAAATTACAATTTTTACCCTCTAACTACATCACCATTTGCACTTACGACCGTAAAACTATTACATATACTTCTGATAATTTGCCCCTTAAACCAGCTATGTTTATGTTGAATATTGATGTGCTGATTTTTCGACTACTTAGATCTCATATAAAATTTACGAAATATCGTCTTAATTATAACCCGTAAACACAATTAGCATCCTAAATCTGGGACTAAACTGAAAAGAAAAATATTTGAAGGAACAAAAGTAAAAAAATGTATAATTGAAGGGCACCCGAAATATACTTATTCTATATGTTTAAATCATGCAGATGCATCCCATATAGATACAAAAATGGCACCATAAGTAATGAGGTAGAAGTCCTCGTGATCAGTTCACAGAAAGGTCAAGGAATGATGTTTCCCAAGGTAATATATTTTAAACCAATTCCTAATCTGAATTTTCCTTTTTTAATTATTTTGTTTTACTTTTTTTTTTTTTTTCCATTTTGTTACATGAAAACAAAGCCACCTTTGTTGAATAAATAGTATCAAGTGACTATTCTATATATATAAATATATACTAGTGGGTTGAATTTTAACATACGAAATAATCAAACTTGTAGGGAGGGTGGGAGCTCGATGAATCAGTCGAAGAAGCCGCTTGTCGCGAATCTCTTGAAGAAGCCGGTGTTGTTGGAAATGTTGAGGTTAGTAAGTTCTTCTGACGCCAATTTCGTGTACTGGACTGAAATTTTTAATCTTCAAATAGTAAAAAAATGAATTTCGAATGTAAATCAACTCAAGAAGAACTCGATCGAGACAAAAATCAAAAATTTTATGAACTTGATTGAGGTAAAAAAAAAAAATTCTCTTCTAAGTTAAATGAAATTATAATGAGGTGAATGGTGAAAACGGACCCGTTTCTTGATATTTAATTATGATTTAATTGAAAAAAAAATATAAGGGATCAAATTAATAATAAAGCTAGAGACTTTTGGGGGCAGCCGTGTAATATAGTGTTATTATGCAGGGTGAATTGGGGAGATGGAGTTTCAAAAGCAAGAGCAGAGGAATATATCATGAAGGCCAAATGTTCCCATTGCTTGTCACACAACAACTTGATCTTTGGCCTGAAATTAATGTTAGGCAAAGAATATGGGTATGTTTTAATTGCTACATTTTTTATTTTTTTTTAAATAATTTTGTTTAATTCACAATAAAAGGTAAAATAATAAATAAATGTGAATTAAAAGGCAAAATAATATATATATATACACATATATTATTCCATTAATGTCTTGTAATTTTGACCCGTTACCAGTACCAGGTAACTCTTATTAAAGAAAATCAAAATTATTCAATTTTTTAAAATCTTGTGAAATTTTATACTTTCTGAGTTTATCTCTATTCATCAGTCTAAAAATATAGATTATCAGGACAATCGATTTTATTTTTCGGTTTATTAATTTATTTATGGAAAATGTTGTGCAGATGAATGTTGAGGATGCAAGAGAGGTGTGTCAGCACTGGTGGATGAAGGAAGCTTTAGACAGATTAGTAGACAGACTTTCCTCCTCAAAATTAAGAACCAAAGAGGAACTTGATGTTCCCCCAAGTATTTAAAATAGAATATGAATTAATTTTTTTCTCTCTTTTTTTTTTTTTTTTTTTTAAATTATTGTTGTTATCGTCATCGTCTTTTTTTTTTATGTACATAGAAGATTTCTCAATGCCATGTATTGATTTGATCTCCATAAGAGATGGATGATCGATCTTTGGACAATTTCGATGTGAAAAAAAAAAAGGAATAAAAAAATAATTATTTCATACTTTTTTTTAATTAATTCTAGTCTCAAAAATTTAATTCACAATTAATGATTACGTAATCTTTTTGTTATTTTATCTTCAAAAATATATTTTTGATCCCTAAAAAGTATGGGGTGAGTGTTTATGTATACCATGAAATTTATCAAATTACACATTTGGTTCTCAAATTTTACATTTTTTGTTTTTAATTTTGCAAAATTAAAAATGTTGTTAATGATTTTGAACAAAAAATTGGTTGTATTTATCGCGTGGCCTTCTAATGAAAATATTTTTTGTCATTTCATCATTCCATTAAATTTAAGGTACTTTCTGTCTAATTTTTCTCTGATAACGATTTGTCTAAGTAATAAGAGAGAGATAATCTTGAATCATTGTTAGAGAATTATTAGTAAAAAAAAAACATTTTAGATTTGGCAAAATGAAATGATAAAAATATTATTATAAGGAAGGTCATGTGCGGTATCAAAAGAAAACTTATTCTTGAATCCTTTTTATGCTCATGTGTTGCCCGGAAAAAGGAGGACTCAATGATTATTCGTGGGAACCAAAAGTCAAAATTTTGGTAGATAGGGGTCACACAAAAACTTCTTTCGAGGAATGGTCAGATCGGGACATTTCTCAAGAACAATAGCTAAAGGCCCTAATACTACCACTTGGATCTGGAACCTATATGCTAATGCTCACGATTTCAATAGTCATACCTGTGATTTAGAGAAGATCTTTTGAAAAGTCTTTAGTGCCCATTTCGGTCCTGAACACAATTTATTTTTCATATAATATCATTAACAACATATTTAGTTTCACATGATTGAATTAAGTATAAAAATTTAAAGGATCAAATGTATAATTTGACAAACTAGGACAATCAACTCATACTTGAGGAACCAAATATATAATTTTCTCTTCCTTTCATTATTTATTGAAAATAAATAAAAAAACAAAAATAAAAAATATTGGCGGATCTGAATGAGGGGGACTCAAACTCCCCAATTTATTAAAAAAAATATTTTTATCCCGATATTTAAAAAATAATTAAAATCTACAAAATTTTACATAAAATTCTTTTGATTTTATATAAATGTTTAAAAGACTTTTTAGCCCTCTTAATCAATTTTTTTTTTTTTTTTTTTTGAATGTGACAAAAATGTACTAATCAAAAGTCACCATAAATAAATAAATGTGAACTGTACTACTTCTACTTCACATGGGGGAAGTCATGGCTCTAGGTCGTTCAACCTGTCCATTTCATTACCTCTTTTATCGGGATTGAGTTTGATTTTTGAGTCCAGAAAGAGGTATAGGGCGCCAAAATTTGAGCCTTGCTTTTTTTTTTTTTTCAAGTCGAACTTGGACATGACTATTTTTTGTTTAAGGTTTACCCAGTCTGACTCGACCATTTCCATATATATATAAGAATTAAGGTTGTTTGAATATTTTTTTTTTTGTTGAACTATAATTAGTTAATATATAATTATAGATGTATGTATTTATTTTGGTATGACTGAATGTATTTTATTTTAATATGAAATTTAGATAAATATTTTTATTTTGATTTTTATAAAAATTGATATTGGTAAGCAATAATTACCAGGAGTAGTCCTGGGTCAGACTCAAGCCAGGCCCTACCGAAGTGTATTACTAAAAATGATAAGTTCGCATTTGGCTTGACCCTATGTCTAGACCCTATTATCTTGCCCAAGTCTTACCCTAAACAAAAAATTTCAAACCCAAGCCTGACTCTAGGGTCATCTGACCCTATAATATTTTTTTTATAATTTAAAAATAATTATTAAAATTATAAAATATATTTATACATAATAATTAGTATTTATTAGAGTACTTACAAGTATGATATAAGCAATACAAGGATTGGGTCCTGTCATATTCCCAATCCTTGTATTGCTTATATCATGTTTTTCTTCGTCTCATTGAGTAGAGGGTGACTACTTGATCATGATGTGAGGTGAATGTAATCCTACTTCTTGTGGTGTTTTGGCCGCATTGCAATTCCTGTTTTTCACTTTATCAATTTCCCAATTCATTTAAAAAAAAGAAAGATAATGAGTGAAAAATTCTAAAAATTATACTAAATTAATAAAAAATCTCCTTTGTTGACCAACATACTCTGGACACCGAATTACGCCACTGTCATTCGTCAAACTCTACTCATTGTTCAACTATTTTTAATCAATGATTTAATTTACTTTTTAGTTACATTTAATTATCGATTACACTATCTAATTGGGACCATTAATATTGATAACCATTTCTTTAAAAAAAAAAAAATGAATAATCATGTGTCCATTTAATTCCCACCTCCTGTCGGCCAACTATACATGAGATTAGAGTGCTCACGGCCTAATGAGCCCGACTGTCCATTATCCCGACGTCTTCTCAGATCGGTAATCATGAAGGACTTAACGATCTCCAAGCAGGAATGTCTAGATGAGACAGAAGATATTACCGAAGAGGATAAGGTTGGCATGCCCATACCAACCTCCACCGCGGTGCCTAGGTCGGCCCACTAACCTCAATGGCCTAGCCCATGGGCTTCTCCACCAATTGTCAAAGGCCTAGGCCCATAGATCTAATCTTCCGCACGCGCTTGATAGATGAAGGTGGATAACCGAGCTTAAGGCCCTAATTTCCGGGATGCTAATGACATTCTTGCCTATATAAGGAAGGCGTTGGTAAGCCTTCCAAGGAGGTTGGTTGCGATCCAGAGTTAATAGCTTTATTTTATTCAAGCAATCTCATTTTCTTCCCCCCGAGCTCTTACTCTCAAGTCAAAAGGGACAAGCTAGGAACACCCTGGCAAGTCCTGTGTGTAGGTACCGACTTGACGGCCAGGCTGGACAACTCATCTCTAGCCCGGATAAGTGCAAGATCAAGGTTCTGAAAGCTTAAAGACTCCAACTTCGTCGAAGATGTTCTCCAGATCATCATCAACTCTCCACGTGTAGCCTGATCAGACCATACTGCTGGTGGGACCGTTTTTCAACACCAACAGTTTGGCACTCTCTGTGGGAAACTTACAAAAAGCCTTCTTTGATCATAAACTCCCAGTGCAGCTAAAACTTGATGATCACAAGGTCTAGTCACGTTGTATGACCAAGAGATCAAAACGTCACGGTAAATAACAACCTCACCCAAGACATGTCCAGAGCTCCTAGACTGGATAACAGGGCAACAACCTATGTTCCCATCGAAGAAGAGAATGTTCCTCATTTGGGGCAGGTCGGTCCTTCAGTTCCAGCCTTAGCTATCTTTGTAGGTCAGGCATCCGGGGCCGTTGACGCCTCAAGAATTGACAATTTGGAGCGTCGACTTGGTGAGTTCCAAAATTATTTCCATGTTCTTCTCTCCTACCTGCCTCTAGCCCTCGTGCAAGGAGGACCGGATCTCCAGACCGCAGGGAAAGGGACTGACCTCAAGAGTTCGAAGATTGAGTAATTTACTCTCACAGACACATTCCCCAGGCCCAGCGTCGGCCCTGCAACCGGGCGATCAGGAAGAGAGACCTGGCCCCCCTGTTGCCTAAGGGACTTTATTTCAGCTGTCTCATGGGCGCCGATTTAAAGACAGACCAGGGTCGCCTCTAGCTAGGGTGCTCAGTCGCGTGGCTTGATTTGAACACCGATCCCACCAGACTCGGGAGGTAGATTCTCATTTTCCACAACCAACCCGGAGGTGCGAAGCCCAGGCCGCCGCAAGCCAAGTTGCGGTGCCACCAAGGTGGAATACGGCTATAGAACATCATATAACCGAGATGGAGGTCGCACTCAACCAGATCCAGGGCACTGGAGGTGCACCCAGGCTACATGCTGGGGTAAAATATCATTTTATCGATGAAATTGTGGGGGAGCTTGTGTCTTATAGATTCCCCAATCTTTTGATAATCTAGAACGACGAGACTACCGACCCCGTGGATCTTCTTTCTATTTTTGTATCCCACATAAATATGCACAGCCTCCGTGGTAGTAAGATGTAAGTTCTTTCCCCCCTTACGTTGATCGTCCCTGCCCAGACGTGGTTCAACGATCTTGCCCACATCTCAATATCAACCTTTTCCCAGCTAGAACAGTTATTCCTTACCAGATTCAGCCGTTTTAGGCATAGGCCCAAGACCTTGACCCATATCATTGCCTTTAGGTAGGAGGTTAATGAGAATTTGGGCAATTATGTAGATAGGTTTTGGAAAGAATCTCTCTCTTGTGAGGAGGTCTCGAATGTCATTGCCTGAATGCCTTTATTGATGGACTGAGGCATAGGAAGCTATTTTACGATCTATATTCACGGCCAGCTCTGACTCTTTGAGATGCCTTAGACTGTGGCACTAGCTTCTATGATGTTGATCTGCTCAATATCGTAAAAAGAAAAAAAAAAAAGATAACGCAGAAGAACAAGGGTCGAGCTAATGAAGGGCTGAGCGGATCTCAAGCATCGTGATGACTTCAAGCTGATAGGCAGTTAGGACCCCTGCCCAGGGACAAGAGACCTCATTCTCCCCTAGGGCCTCGTCAGCACGGGTTCACCCCCCTAACAGTTTCGATCGAGTGCTTCTAGTTGAAGGAAGCGATAGAGGCCCTAATCTAAAGAGGATACCTTAGAAACTATGTGTGAAGAACGAACAGAGAACTGCAATTTGGGGGTGGTGATCGTCGAGACGAGCATAGAGGTCAGCGATGTAGGAGAAATAATAGTTGACCTCTGCCTCGGGACAACAACCTCGGTGATGACAATGACCAGAAGGTGGATGGTGAAATCAACATCATTCACGACAGGTTGAGTTTCGGGGGTAAAACGTATTTATCTCAAAAAAGGTATAAGTACAAGGCAAAGAGAAAGGTTGAGCAGGACGTGTACGAGGTGAGCAAGATTGATGCTTCCACGTACAACATCATCTTCTTTAGCGAGGTCGACCTCAAAGGGGTTCATACCTCTCATAACTATGCATTAGTTATCTCAATCTTGATCAATGACTTCAAGATAAGAAGGATCCTGGTTAACGGGGGCAGCTCCGCCGACATAATTTTTAATTAGGCCTTCGAGAAGATGAATGTGGACTCCAGCGTTGTGCAGCCCATGAAGGCCCCTCTCGTCGATTTTGAAGGAGATGTTGTGAATTGGCTAGGATGGGTCTCCTTGCCAGTCCTGGTGGGATCTCAGCCTAGGACGGCCACCGTATGGTCCAAATTTCCTATTGTGGATAACCCCTTGTCCTACAATGCAATCATGGGGTGACCAATAATAGCCATCCTTAAGTCCATATGTTCTCCCTATCATCAGATGATGAAATTTCCCACCAATTTTGGGGTGGGAGAGGTTCGAGAAGATCAGGATACAGCCCGAGCTTGTGCAAGGAGGGAAATGGAGAAAAAATAACAATTACTATAAGGGCCTGAGCCTAGGGAGCATTGCCCATCATTTTTTTGAGCTTATAACCCTTAACGGCGATACCGAGGTCATTCTAATTAATGATCCCCAAGATGAAGGGCCCGATACTCGACCCCATGAATATTTCCTTGAAGTTCCCATCCACCCGACCATCGAAGAAAGATCAGTAAGAATAAGAGCTAGGCTTAGCTCGGTACAACATGCCAAGCTCGTCGGGCTATTGCGAAGGAACTACGACCTTTTTGCTTGGTCAAAAGAGAAGGAAATTTCACCTAGATAGGCAGAAGATCATCGAAGAAGAAATGCATAAGCTTGTCAAGTCCAATGTCGTAGAAGAGGTCAAATTCCCAGACTGGCTACCTAATGTGGTCATCGCTTCTAAGGCTGGTAACAAATAGTGCCTTTGCGTTGATTTCAAAGACCTGAACAAAACCTGTCCAAAGGATTTCTTCCCCTTTCCAAGGATAGACATCATGATTGACACCATGGTTGGGTACAAGCAGTTGAGCTTCTTGGATGCCTACGCTGGTTATAACCATATCCCAATATATCTTCTTGACAAGAACAATACCTCGTACATCACGGACAAAGGCACCTACTGCTACAAGGTCATGCCCTTCGGCCTCTGCAATGCCGAGGCGACCTATTAGAGGCTCGTCAACAAAATATTCAAAGAAAAAATCGGTGAGATGATGGAAGTGTACATCGACGACATACTGGTCAAGAGCAGCCAAGTGCAAGATCACCTTGGGCACTTCTAAGCCTACTTTAACAAACTCCGAGCTCACCGCATGAAGCTTAACTCGAGTAAATACATTTTCAGGGTGTCTGCTGTCAAATTCCTTGGCTTTATGGTATCTCAGCAAGGCATCGATGCCAACCCCAATCAGATTAGCGTTGTAATCAGTATGTCTTCACCCGTAACAAAAAATAAAGTCTAAATACTTATGGGTCAATTGGTAGCCCTAAACCGATTTATCTCCCCAGTTCTCCGAAAAATGTCTTCTTTTTTTCAAAATCCTCATAGGGAACAAGACATTCAAATGAACCAAGCAGTGCGAGAAGATATTCCATAAGCTAAAGAAGTATCTCTCCTCAGGACCCATGCTCAGCACGCTGAGAAAATGTGAGGAGGTTTTCCTCTATATTGCGGCGTCTAGCATGGCTGTAAGTGTTGCCCTGGTTAGGGAAGAGGACAACGTCCAGAGCCCGGTGTACTACTCCAGCAGAGTCCTCACGGATGCCGAGATGAGGTACACGAGATTTCAGAAGTTACCCTACACCTTGTTGATTGCATCGAGAAAGTTAAGGTAATACTTCCAAGCTCAAACCATCGTCGTACAGACTGATCAGTCCTTAAGGCAACACCTCTACTTTCCTGATATTTTTGGGCGGTTAATGAAGTGTAGCCTCGAACTATACCAATTCCACATCAAATACCATCCCCGAACGGCGATCAAGGGGTAGGTTTTGGCGAACTTCATAGCCGAGCTAATCTTCTTGGACAAAGAGCCTAGCGCCGACCTAGAAGTAGTCGAGAAGACCTCTCCATCGGTTGAAGAGGCTGATAAAACATAAGACGTGGCCACCGACCTTGGGCCTGATTCGTGGCAACTCTTCACTAATGGATCCTCCAACTAGAACGGTTCTGGGGTCAGGATGGTTCTCGTAGCCCCAGATAAATAAGAGGTAGAATATACCCTTAGGTTGAGATTCTAAGTTACAAACAACGAAGCAGAATACAAAGCTCTCCTTACCGGGTTGAGATTAGCTCAAGAATTCAATGTGAAGACTCTCTAGGTCCTGTGCGACTCTCAGCTCATGGTCAACCAAGTGAACGATTACTACCTGGCCAAAGACCCGAGCTTGATAGCCTACTTGGAGAGGGTGAATGCTGTGACAAGTGGTTTCAAAAATGTGCAAGTTAAGCAGATACCCAGACAAGAAAATAGGCACGCCGATGTATTGGCTAACCTGGTCTCGGTGGTGGAGTACATACTCAAGTGGATTGTGCCCATGGAGTACCTTGTCGAGCCGACCACTATTGTTTCGGATGAGGTTGTGACTATATGTGTTCTTAACTCCGACCCGACCTGGATGGATCCAATCACAAGCTACCTCACCCACAATACATTGCCTGAGGACCAAGTTGAAGCCAAAAGGGTACGATACCAAGCCACGAGGTATGCCTTCCTTGATGAAGTTTTATATCACAAATATTTCTTGGGCCCCTATTCCAGATGCCTCCGACATAAGGAGGCCGAATACGTCATGCGAGAAGTCCATGAGGGCATCTACGGTAACCACTCGGGGGGGCAACTCACTAGCACGAAAGTTGCTCTGGCATGAGAACTACTAGCCAAAAATGCTAGAAGATGCGAGGGAGTTCGTAAAGAAATACGACAAGTGCTAGAGATTTGTCGTGCACCCTCATGCACCACCAACCTAGATGGTGCCTATGACTAGCCCGTGGCCTTTCGCCTAGTGGAAAATTGACCTCCTCAGCTTGTTCCCTCATGGTACCAGCCAAAGGAAGTTCCTGGTCGTTGCCATTGATTATTTCACAAAGTAGGTGGAAGTTAAGCCCCTAGTCAAGATCACAAAGGAGAAAATACGAGACTTTATGTGGATATGCATAATCCACCGATTTAGTATCCCCAAAGCCATCATCTCATATAATGGAAAGCAGTTCGACAACGACCTGTTTGTTGACATCTTCTTAGGACTAGGGATCAACACACATTTTTGCTCCTCTATACCCCGTGCTCTGGGCCTACCATACGACGACCAGGACCCCAACTGATGAGATGCCTTTTGCAATGACCTTTAGGTCTGAGGCCGTCATCCTGGTGGAAATCGGTCTGCCATCACCATGGACTGCGGTCTCTTTCAACCAAGCTGAAATAAAACGAGTTTGGTCTTGAGTCTGTATCTATTAGAAGAAAGAAGAGAGAGATCTCGGGTTTATCTGGCCGCTTACCAGCAAAGAGTCACCCCATACTACAACAAAAGGGCCTGACCTCATTTTTTTGATGTCAGATAACTCATTCTCAAAAAGGTCACCTTGGCCACCAAGGATCAAAACAAAGGTAAGCTCACTCCTACCTGGGAAAGACCTTATCAGGTCACCCGAGTAGCTTGGCCCAGTACCTACGACCCGATCCTTAAAAAATTCACACTAAGACGTCTAAATAAGAAAACTTGCCGCCAACTGCTTAGAAGTGACCGGGCTGATTTGAAGCGTCTAACTGACCTAACTTCATACTTCGGTTCGACAGAACTGCTCGCTCAAAAGCACGCCCAAATTCATTGCAAAAATCCAAAGTGACCGAAAGTTATTGGGCTGAATAGAGGTAGTGAAGCTGGTGAGATTATTCCTTCACGGTCACTGGGCTAACTAAGTTATCTGATTATTAAAGTACTTAACGAGGTCCGAGCTGGTTCACAATTTTACAGTCAATTTATTAAGGTTACTTTTGTTAGTTTATGATGTTTAAATTGTGCAAGTGTGCAAGATGAGCCAACAGGAAGCATCAACTAAGCAGATAAGAGAGTTGAAGAAATATCAATTAATTCATTTCAAAAATTGTTACCAAAAGTGAGGTTGAAGCCCATTATTACAAATCCCGTTCTAGGCTGAATTAAAAACCAAAAAAAAGAAGGACAAAGTTCAAATTTTTGCTGGACTGGGTAGTGATCAAGGAGCAGCACTGGCTTGGTCTCTGGAATCAGCACTGGGCTCGTCGTTGCCGCCCTGGCCATCTTGGACCTATGGTTTTGAAAACTCCATTTTGATCTTTATGTGATCAATGTTGGGATGCTAACGCCGGAGAGAGCTGATGGTAGCATCGAAGCCTATTTTCATTACCGATGTGTCGATCCTGGTCTCAAAGTCTTTGAAGTCCTTGCTCTTCTTCCAGGTTTCCACGACTTTTCTCCTAGCCTGCTCCACCGCCCCAACCTGGTCGGCAACACACTTCTCGAGCTGCTCGATCGTCGTGTTGGCCTTTTAGATCGCTGTGTTGGCCCTGCCCTTGAACTCCTCAACCAACTTGGTCAGGGCTTCTTTGTCCTTTGCCAGATTCTCATTACTTCTCCTTAACTTCTCGACCTCAACTTAGTGCTTCTCTGCTGCCTCCTCCAGCTCGCGCATGCTCTCAAGGTTAGTGTTGCATCTCAAGATCAACTCAATATTCTCATCCTCTAGGAGTTGGCCTTCTCGTTGGCTCGGCAGAGGTGCAACCCCATATTCGCGACCTTGTAGAGGCTCTGCATCAATAAGGGGTCAGTGAGGATGAAAAAATGGGAATATTTGCAAAGTCTAGAAATATAACCAAGAAGAAAAATGCACTGACAAGACGTCCTTATACAGCTCAGAGACGAGCTTGTCGTCGGACTTCGTAATAATCTTGTTCTGGTCTTCAAGAGGAGGTGATCTTGTGGATGAAGCTTGGGAGGATGTCTTGCGTGTCCAGGATATGATGATTGAGTTGGAGGTCGGTATTAGCAACGGACATCTTGGCCTCCCTTAGCTGGCCCTTTCTCTTGCTCTTCTTTTGGGGCTCGACCGCCACCCCGATTATGCTCACCTTCTTTTTTTTCTTTGTCCCTTCTCTCAGTAGGGGATGGGCTCTTCCCATCCAAGTGCACGGGTGCCACTGGGGTCGAAGGCCTCCTCGCTAGAGTCGTAGCCCTTCCCATCGATGCTGACCTTATGAGGGTTTCCTGGGGGGATTGACCGGGCTAAGGTGTGTTCCACCCCCTGACTACCCCCGCCGGGCTGCGAGCCCTCGTGCAAGCTGGCTTGTTGGGAGCCCTCTCTGGCTACTTCCTACTCAGCCTGTTCTATAGCTAGCCTCTACATCGCCTCAATGTCCATGACTACATAATAGACAAAGTTGATCGGAGCAAGAATTACAAAAAACTTCTAAATACGAAAAAGGTAACTGAACCGGGATAAGGTGACCTACTGCTCCTTGAGATTCTCTGTAAAATTGGTATGGGCAGGGATGGATCGCTCCAAAAATAGATGTCATATAGAGACAATGAGATCAGTGACTTGGTATGGTTGAATTTAGTCTTCACCACTCGATCTCTCTATGCAACGATCTCGGGGCTTGATTTGTCCTTTTTCTAGGCTAGGAATGCAAAAAAGAAACAAGTGAGACAAAGCAATCAAGGAGAAAAATAAACTAACACTGGGTTGTTACTTACCCATGGTCCCCCAGTGTATCTGGACTGGGTGATCCATATTTGTAGCCAGGCCAAACTCCTATCATTTCCCACCAGTCCTTAATGGAGTCATCGTAGCCACGGATAAATTTTTGTTGGGCTATTATATAGTACCAACCCCTTTCCCTGGGCATCGACTTTGCAAGGAAGACAACCCAGAACAACTCCAGGAATGGTTCAATGCCCTCGACTATGCAGATGACATGGAATACCACCACCATTCACACGTTGTTGGGAGCGAGCTATGACGAACATAGCTCAAGGTCTCAACAGACAGCCTGCACCTAGGAATGAATTGGGAATCCCAGACAGGCCAACAACTGTTCCTCGTACATCGAGATGTACCCCTTTAGAGGAGCACATGCTCGATCATCTTTCCCGGGAACCAACACGTCTACTGTGTTGGGGAAGGTGTACTTGGAGCATAAAGTATTTACATCCTTCTCCAATAGCTCGGGTTCTA
Source organism: Eucommia ulmoides (assembly GCA_016647705.1). Classification (NCBI taxonomy): domain Eukaryota; kingdom Viridiplantae; phylum Streptophyta; class Magnoliopsida; order Garryales; family Eucommiaceae; genus Eucommia; species Eucommia ulmoides. Next base: position 12,377,791 of record CM028333.1, on the reverse strand, counting down.
CCTACTAGACCAGAATGTCGCGTGGAACCTCGTAGATGAGCCGCTCAGGAGTCGCGGCAGCCGTTGAGGCCCAACCCAACGAGGATGGAAAGGCTGCAGCCTCTGGGATGGATGAGCCCTCAGTATCTAACTCAATGGCAGGACCTGTACTGAGCTCGACACCATGGCCCCCAAAAGAGCCCACCTCAATTCTTGCCCTTCGACGTCGAAGATCGCTAGCCTCGCCAGGGGACTGGGAGGTCCCCGCTCCGGCCGACCTGCAGGCCTTCTTGGACAACGAGGTCATCCACTCAACCTCTGGAGCATCAACCTCTGTGGCAGACGAGCTGAGCTCGATCTTCTCATTGGGGAATGTTGGCTTTGTTATCTACCCAAGAGGGGGTGAATTGGGTAGTTATAAAAATTAAAGCAAATTCTTATTTTTTAACACTTAAATATTTAAATAATTAATTTAATCCTAAATTAAATATTATCTTTATATAGCAGCAGATAAGTATATAAATCTAGATATACACCCAAACAATAAGAAATAAGGAAAATCAATAATGCAATACACCAGGTTATATGCTGGTTTACTAAGTTAATCTTGGCTAATCTAGTCCTCCGAGCCCCACGGAGATTCGCACCCACTAAACCGCTAGATTCTTTTAATAGGTAGAAACTAAATATTAGCACAATGATTTTTTTACATGCTCAGAATCAACCTTTACAATTTTATTTTTCATAAGCTAAAGAATAACCTCTATTTTTTTATCAGGCTAAAGATTAACCTGATTTTATTTAGGAGGAATCACCACCTAATTCCTTCTCAGGCACAGGAATAACCTTAATTTTTTTTTCAGGCTCAACACTAACCCAATCCTTTCACAGACTAAGGATCAAATCTAATTCTTTTATACCTTAGGTTAAGAAACAAACCTCACCAAATACACTCAAAGTATCATTTTCCTAGGTAAGGATGAAATCTTTACAAATCATTCAAAATAATTCTAATCAGAAGAATCAAGCCTAATTTTTTTTAAGGGAAAAGAATAACCTAACATTTTTGTAATTTCAGTAAAAATAAAACCTCAATTTTTTTTCTGAAAAAGATTGAAACCCAAGGGACCCCTGACTAGATACTCCCAATAATATCTAATCTGCACAAACTCACCAAATACAAAAATCAATGAGTTTCTTCCCACTCGAAACTTCTACCACCTCAAATCAATTAAACTCAAATAATGTCCCGAAATTACTAGTGATAGAATTTATGTGAGGAATTCAAAATCTGATTATAAAATATGCAGGTTGCACAAATTTGAGCACGTAATCAGATAATCACAAAAATCGTTTTAAAAGAATTTTTGTGCTCTTTAAAGTTCAAAAATGATTTTAGCAAGATTTTATCAACGAAGCAGATATAGAAAAATAAATACACAATAACGATTAATAGTTTAGAAAGATCTCACTAGGATAACATTGAAATATTATAGATTGAAACACTAAGTAGCTCAAATCAGTGACGCCAATTCAACAATCAGGACTTTAGATTAAGAACGCAACAATATATCTCTCAAATAAATCTCAGTAGAATGATAACTCTTAGAATAGCTTAGGAACTGATAGTTCTTGATATGTCATGATCAATTTCCGCAGGTCTATTTAAATTGAATTGAAACAGACCATCTAACGGCTAGTTCCCACAAGATATGATAATTAAATGCACATATTGACCCTACCATTTAATTCTGGTCCCATTCACTTAAATATGCCTTTTAAAATATTCAATTTAGTCCCCAGAATAATTCTCAATTTCAAATCAAATAGATATGAAGTATTAAATGAACTAAATTGAGAAATACTTTAATTTCATGTACTATATCTATAGTGAAATCTAAATAAGAGTATCATAGCTTCAATACATTTAAATCCCTAGAATATCTCCAAAAGATATGTCAAAAAACGGCTAGTAACAGTTAGTTTTAGATATGATCCTTAAAAGCTTCGAAATTCAAACAGCACAGTCGATTAACCGTCCTCTATACCATCGGTTGACCGATAGATATAGGATGTATCCCAGCATTTTCTAAAACACAGGTCAGTTGACCAATTAATACGGGATGCTTTCCCAAGCCTAATTTCCGCCCTGGTCTGTTAACCGATCGATACAGGGAGTTTAGCTTTCGGCCATCGGTTGATCGATCTCCCTTGTTCAATTGACCGATCGATTCAGAGACTCTCTATTATCTAGCCCTTGTCCATTGGTTGACCGAACCCTGTGGTCGGTTAACTAATCGTTGCTGGAATAATATCCCTCTCAACATGTTTCAACTCCAAACTTTGACGATTTAAACCCTTTAACTGATTTCTTTTCTCAGTTAATTAAATTGACACTAATAATCAATTTTAAATAATAATCTTGCTTAGGTCAATTTTTCTTTTTCAATTTCATATTAGAGCAAATTTTTTAACTTAATTAGGACCTTAATATGAACACACATAAATATAAATCATTTTTGTGTCGTGCGTGGTCCTAATCAGGATACATTAAGAGTAAAAAGGATTTTGAGTTGTTTTCACCTAGAATTCTTCATAATTTTTAATCTCTTAATGTCTATCTCTGCATCCTTCATAATTACTTCATGATATTATTTTGATTAGAACTCTTTAAACTGAAATACTCAATAAACTCATTAGTTCCACAAAAAATATCAACACTTAATTGTCTATCAAAATTTCAAGATCAACAGGGAATCGTACCCTTATCCAAACTCAGATGAGCAGTACCCCAAAAAAAAAGACGAAGACATAATTTGAGGGAGAAGAGAGAAATAGAGAACCGTGCTCTGAGGTCGGGTGGAGCTCTTACGAATACTTTGATGTAAAGAAAATAAGAGAAATGAAGACGTCGCATTAATCGGATGACGGGCAGAGCTTCGATTCGTCCGATGCAGGCCACGTGTCATGCATTCGATCAAGTTGTAGTCAAACTTCTCGCAAAAGCCAGGTAAAGGCCAACCAAGCTAATTGTTAATGTCGAGCTAATTTTTGATACTACTATATCACCATGAGCTCGATATTTCGTTCTCTAGAAAGCCCTGATCAGAACCCTCAATGTCTCATGTTTCATTTCCACTCTAAGGCTTGGGGGACAACAGATGTGGATTAAAATCAACCAGCCGCAATGTATCCTCCACCTAAATCACAAGTGTCATGACATCAAACGGCCTGATCAGCCCTGCTGTCCATTATCCCGGCATCTCCTCAGGTTGGTAACCATTAAAGATTTAATGATTGCCAAGCAGAAATGTCCAGCAAAGATAGAAGATATCACCGAAGAGTGTCAGGTTGGCGTGTACATACCGACCTCCACCCCGGTGCCTGGGTTTGCCTACTAACCTCAATGGCCTGGCCCATGGGCTTCTCCATCAATTGTCAAAGGCCCAGGCCCATAGCTCTAATTCTCTGCACGCTCTCCACTTGCTTGACAGATTAGGGCAGATAACCAAGCTTAAGACCCTAATTTTCGGGATGCTAATAACATTCTTGCCTATATAAGGAAGGTGTTGGCAAGCCTTCCAAGGAGGTTGGTTGCAATCCAGAGGTAATAGCTTTATTTTATCCAGGATACTTCATTTTCTTCCCCCCGACCACTTACTCTCACGCCGGAGGGGACACACCGGGAACACCCTAGTAGGTCCTGTGTGCAGGTACCGACTTGAAGGTCAGGCTGGACAACGCCTTTCCAGATCATCACCAACTCTCCACGTGTAACCTGACTAGACCATACTATTGGTAGGATAGTTTTTTGACACCAACAAGTTTGATTCTATAATTAATGGAATCAATTATTCTTCGATTTGAATTTTTTAGTTTTTAACATAAGAATCTTTTAAAGTGAAATTTGTGATAGCTTTATATCTAAGGTAAATAAATTCCAACCGTTGAATTCAATATGTATATAATATAATTTATGTTTTTCGACTATATATGGACAAAAATTCTTTTTATTTTTATTTAGATAATAAATTTATATTATGATAAATTATGAAATTAGAGTGGAAGTGGAAATCATATCATATCGGGAGATATGACATCTCCCCATGTGGAAAGAGATGGGAGATAAAAAGAAGTTCCATCTTTTAAATTGAAAAACCATTTGTAAAGACAAATAAGAAGGAGGATTAGGGATAAGGAGGAGGCGAATCCCTAATGATGCTTATATGAATAAACTAGGTTGGAATATTCTAACTAATGAGGATAGTTTCTGGACTAGAATTTTGTGATCTAAATATAATCTGGAAGGTAGTCCAAATAACTGGAAAGAAAACTGCAAAAGATCTCACCTTTGGAAAGATATCTTTAAAAGCAAAAAAAATCTCACTACCTGTGTCAAGTAGAAAGTAGGAAATAGGGTTAAAATAAATCTCTAGATCGATGGGTGGTGTGGGGATAATTCAATTGGGGATAATAACATACAAAATGATTAGGAGCTTAAGGTGGTACATATCATTGATGATCATGTTAACTGTTTCCTTCTACCCATTCATCATATCATAAGTGATAACAACAAAAATAAAATTCTTAAAATGAACCCTTATTTTTTCTTCCAAGAAGATAAGACTGTTTGGCCTCGTGAACAGTCAGTCATCTTCTCTCTAAAATCTGCTTATAATTTTTAGAAGAAAGAAGATGATCAAGGTACGAATAGAAATTGGACTTGGATCTGGAAGTTAAAAGTTCCCCAAAACTTTAAATTCCTAATTTATCTTATTTTCCATGATCATTACTACAAGAAAAATGGGTTTTGGCTGCAAAAAAAAAAAACAAAAATTGTAGCTAAAGTCCTAATTTCGTAGCGAAAACGTTTTAGCAACGAAAAAAATATTGTTCCAATTTCATAGCCTATGTGTCGTAGCAGAAGATTTTAGGCAACGAATTGTTAGTTCGTCGCGCAAGACTACTATTTCGCAACAAATCATTTCGTACCTAAGTTCGTAGCTAATAAATTCAATTCGTAACCAAAGAGTAATTAAAAATCACAGGGATAATTTTTTGGCAACGAAAATTTTCGTCGCCAAAAAATAACTAAAATGGCGGGAATTCTTTTGGCGATGAAATACCCATAAAAGTTATGAATGTCAATTTATACCCATCAACCAATCAATAAAAAGTAACCGAAATTATATAATTGCATTAAAAGTCAAATAGCCAAAAAATACCAATATTCTTAAACATTAATATGACCAAAAAAACAAAATGTCTTACGAAACATCATTACAAAATAACTAAGAAGTAAGATATAGATGATAAACGATATCCATTACCCATTTGCCCTCCGATGTGTGATCCGATGAAGATCAATCCTACCCCAAGTTTGCAATTATTGAATTTTCATCTATATCACATACAATAATTGACCGTCAAGGTATAAATTGAATTAGAATAATAGACATACCATTTTTCAAAATGTTATGCTGAATGACCTTGAGTCCGAAACATGAATCTGTGAACACAAACTGAGAAACAAAAACCGAAACACAGAAACAGAAACAAAGAAACAAAAACAAAAACAGCAAACAGAAATAGAAACAGAAACACGTAAATGGAAACAAAAACAGAAACATCAAATAGAAACAAAAACAGAAACATCAATAGAAACAGAGAACAACAGCAAAAACAGAGAACAGGAGCAGAAACATAGACTACAAAAAATACAGGTACAAATTAACTTGCAATAATAAAAAATAATGCTAGAATAAAAAATCAACAAAAAAATGCCATTATAATCACATTTAATAAGAAGAAGCATCATATGATGGTTGGAGCCAATCCTTTTGCGTAGCATTTCAATGCTCTAAACGATGCACTCTCTCAAATTTATCAACAAAAAGATAGAAACTAATGTGGCATTTCCTTAATGTTTATGTTCCCAAATTTTTGCTCTGTTCTCAAAAAAATTATAACAGAAAGAGAAATCTGATAAAAATTTTATTTTGTTCCAATTTTTTTTCCTTGGGAGCAGAACAAAAACATATTTGTTTTGGGGAAATAAAAGCAGAAATCTGGAAAACAGAAACACAAAACAAACGAGGCCTAAGAAGCATCATAATCTCACAAATTTACCATTCAAAAATTCATTATCGAATTTGTTCATCAACACAACTCACGCCTAATGAATAAAAATATTACATGATATCTGATGCATAAAAGTTCGTGGTATTTACCACTTTCTTGAATACGTCCAGCAGCATCACTGAAGTAACTCATACGATCAACTGAAGTACTAGTAACCGACAAATTTTTAGATTCATTCATCAGATCGACAATTAACTAAGCAATAACTCAAAAAATCTCTATTGCAGTGAAATCAACAACAGCAAATTGCCAACAAGTATCATTATATCGATTATTCAAGAAAAAATGCCAGCAATCACTTTTGAGAATGAATTTGAATTAAGCACGAATTGGTTAACTAGATAGCAACGGATAGTCTCCATACTTATGAGCATCCAAAGGTGAAGTTATTAAACTTCACAAAAATATAAAAAAAAAAAAAAATTGCAACTAGAAAAAAATAGCTACAAAAAACTTGCTCAAACAATAAACTAGAAGCGTAGAAAAAATAGCTTGAATGTAAAATGAGAATTTGAGAGTAAGTTATTAAGCAACTTGTTGCAGCTATTTAAACATCAAACATCAAGTTTATAATCAAAGCAAGGATAAATAGTATGCAGAGAGATTGGCTTAATCAAGAGAAGAAAAGTTGTTATTTAGGTGACAAAACCAGAATTGAAATCACTGACTTGATATTGGAGACATTGAACATGGATCAAAGCACTTCTCAGAGTTATCCAAATGGGATTTGCTATCACTTGCTCCTTGAGAAATGAACAACTCAAAAAATAAAAAATAAAACAGCTAAAATAACAGTCTCAAAAACCCAATACCTGACAAATCAACAGGTATACAAAAAAAAAAAAAAAAAAAAAAAAAAAAACAAAAGCAAAACTATAGCTAAAGAATTGGTAGCTTAAAAAAAAAAACCCAACAACTTAAAAATGTACCAAAACTCAAAGATGATCAACAAACGTTGTCACTTGCTTCCTGGGAGCAGAGACGATTAACAAACGCCGCCTTAACTCAGTATAAACTTGTATCCTGTATATATTGTAGCCAAAATATACCAAAACTCTCTGTTTTCGTAACTGCAAAATTCTTCTACTTGTTTTATATGTTTCAAGTAGCTTTGAGAAAAATAGAGAAACAAAAAACCAAGCAAAATCTGTGTACAACGCCAGTAAGCAGACGACCCCTGACGAACCACCCCCCCAATTGACGACCTGGAACCAGCCAACAAACCAACCAACACCAAATCAATTAGGAAAAAACGAGAACAAATCAAAACCAACCTAACGTTAAGATCAAGGTGGACAAGATTCAAAAACTCAAATCTGATCGTCGACGACGCCATCGATCAGAAATCGCCCTACGCCGAAGAAGCTCCACCGCCTAGCCTGCAGATGAACCGACTGAGATGAGACAGTAACGATAATAGAAACAGCAAATAGAAACAAAAACAACAAATAGAAACAACAAACAACAAACAGAAACAGAAACAGAAACAACATAAACAGAAACAAAAGCATAAACAGCAAATAGATTCAGAAACAACAAACAAAAACAAAAACAACAAACAGAAATAGAAAAAGAAACAGCAAATAAAAACAGAAAAAGAAATAGAAACAGAAACAGAAACAACAAACATAAACTGAAACAACAAACCGAAACAGAAACAGCAAATAGAAACAGAAACAACAAACAACTAAGATATTTCATCATCAATCCAATGATGAAATAAAATTGGTATTGGTCCTTAAAGTTTTATGGGTTACTATCAAATAGTTTCCCCAATGTTTTAATTTTCTCAACCAACTCCTTCAACTCTTAACATTATATCACATAGGTTCTTTATTCTAATTTTACTCAATTATATTTCATCATCAATTCAACTCACTCTTCATCTTCTCCTTCTTCATACACTATTCAAAGGTTAAGGACTTAATTCGAAAAATGAAGAGTTTTGGGACTAATTTGACACTACAACCAACTTCAACCGTTATTATTCAATAGTAAGGTGATATCACCCAACAATAGTCCCCCAAAAACAAACCAATGATCCAACAAGAAGGAAATAGAAACTTACAGGCATTCCAAATTTGGATATATCTACAACTTTAGTTCTCTGCTTAAGCTGGATACCCTACATTTAGAATTGAAAAAAAAAATTGAAGTAATAAATAATCAAAAATTCTAGAGACTAGTAAATTAGAGCACCCTAATCAATAATGAGATCATATTTATGAAATACATAAAATTCTTGTTATTACGCATACTAATAGAAATTGGCGATCCACATCCAAACGATTAAGTTTTTAAAGGATGAATATAAGGCCATTATCGATTCAAAGTATAAACAGGAACAGATAAGAGAAGAGTTTATTTATGAATGAAGACATACAATAACTAAGATAAGTTGGTGCGAAAATAGAGCTAGTTTCCAGAACTTTTGCAATAGAAGGTTTAAAAAATTGCTACTATTTGTCTAAGCAACGTAAATGGCATAATCCAAAGATGTCTTAAAAGATAGTAACAAGATACAAAAGAGAGATTAAATCAGTACATGGAGACTATAGCCCGTCTTGTTAGTGTTTTTGGTCCCTGGTTTCTGCTTCTGTTCTCATAAAACTGGGAACATAAACACAAATAAGGGGACAAAAAAATGTTCTTTTGTTCTGCTCGGAGATTATAGAACAAATTTCGGGTTTTTTTTTTCTAGGAACAGAAACATTAAACAAACACCACCTAAGCCTTTGCTTAGTAGTTGGTAAATCTTGGAATAGAAACGCAAACAAAAATAGAACAGAAATGTGAAACAGAATAGAAACAGAACAGAAACATAACAGAAACGCAAACAAAAACAGAACAGAAACGTGAAACAGAACAGATACATAACAGAAACGTGAAACGAAATAGCAACATAACATAAACATAATAGAAACGCAAATAGAAATACAACAGAAATGTGAAATGGAACAGATACAGAACAGAAACAGAACAAAAACCTAAACAGAACATAAATAGAACAACAGCGGAATAGAAACGTTGAGGGAAGGAAGAAGCGATCTACATACCAGATTATGTCACTGTGGAGCAATTTACTTTGCAACCTGGGCAGGCAGAGTAGCGTCTGGATATTTGGAAACCAAAACACAAATTAGACAATTGTAATTGAAAACCAATTTCATCTACTGGCATGCCCACAGATTCTTGATGTTCATGGATAAAATTAGAAATCAAAACAACAAATGAAATCGAAAGTTACCGCAATGGAGAGATAGAGAGAGAAACTCCGAGATTTCCTAGCCGTCGTCTTCGTCGTCGTTGCTATTAGGGATTTCTCAGTCGTCGATTCAATTTCTAGGTTGTTTAGGCAGTGGAAATTTGGTTCCAGGTCGTCAATTGGAGGGTTGGCTAGGCAGTGGAGGGATGAGATCGAGAGAGAGGGATGAGAGAACTAAAGGGTTTGGGGGTGGGTATGACTAGGGGTGTAAACGAGCCGAGCCGAGTAGTGAATGTACAAGCTTGTTTATTTAAGTTACATTTTAAACAAGCTGAGCTCGAGCTCGAACCGAGTTTTGGAGTGAATGTTCAAGCTCGACTCGGCTAAAAAAAATTGAGCTCAAGCTCGAGCTCGATAAATTTAACGAACATTCGAGCTCGAGCTCAAGCTCGAATAGCTCGTTTAAGAAGCTCGAATAGCTCGTTTAAGATATCTTGCTACAATTAATTGATATAAATATTATAATACAAACAACTTATGCACATGCAACTAACTTCATCTATAGGGAAATGAAAAAGCCAATAAAAGGAATGGTTCAATTTCACAAGGTTTTCCCCTTGAAAATTTTGACTCATTGCTTGTTATTATCCAATTTCAAAACAGATCCTTCAAATATTAAAATCAACAAACCACAGCATTGAAATGGCGGAAGTAGAGTTACAACTCAATGAGTTTGGAAAAGGTGAGCTCAAAGAGAGTGATCAAAGAGTATAGAACCCAATAAGCCAGCCATTGCTGATCATCAACTGTTGATTTGCTTTCAATTGCCCTAATTGAGGCATATATGTTCCAAATAAAATATATACAAGTAAAACTCAAACTTTACTTCTACAATATTTTTTGTTTCATTGTTTTTAAGAAATCCACATTGAAATTCGACTAGAAGGAAGAGTAACCACAGGCCTGCAAAACCAACCAAAATCAGAATGTGTGAAATACTACAAGTATAATTAAGCACTAGCCCCACCATTTTGGACAAAAAAAAAAATCTTAAAAAAAAAAAAAAACTAAGTGAGATTTGCATGATTTGCTTTAGAAAGATAGATAGATACCCAGCTAGAACATCAAAATTCTTAGCCAACACCTTGAGAAAGCTTCCAGCCCCAGATCCCATTTTAGATTTTCCCGTAAGCCAAATCGAAGCTAGGGACGAGCAGCGCCAGTGACGAAGGCAGATCGAAGCTAAGGACGAGCGGCAAGCCTGCAATGAAGGTAGATCGGCGAGCTATCGGCGAAGGCAGAGACGGAGATAGAGATGGAGATGAGCGGTGGCAAAAGCGTGCTTGAAATGGAGATACAGATGAGAGACGAGCCCGCGACGAAGGTAGATCAGCGTGATAGGGAGATGGAGCAGAGCGAGAGACGATGTTATGTTTGGCTTGGGAAGTGAATGGGAAATGGAACCCTAATCCTGATGCTAGTATAATTAATATATATATATACTAGCGTATAACCCGTGCCTGAAGGCACGGATATAAAACATACATCATCTATTTGAACAATTATATCAATTTATTTTATTATTCAACTTTAAAATGTTGCATCAACAGAAACAATTACAATCACAATAATACTTCAGGATAAACAATATTTGTCGTGGATAGAGATCCATATTCGAGAAGAAGTACACTTAATCGATCAAATGATGTACACCTTGATAAGGCCACATATAGTTGACCATGACTAAAAACCGGTGTAGTCAAATCAACTCCAACAAATTTCACTAATTGTCCTTGTGATTTATTTATCGTCATAGCATACGCCAAACGAATTGGAAACTGGCGCCTTGTCATTTGAAAAGGAAATTCAGAAGACGATGGCGTCAAGGATATTCTCGGAATGAACGCCAAATTTCCTGCTTTATCCCCTGTCAATATTCGAGCTTCTATTACACGTAAAGAACACCTGACAACCATTAATCGTGTGCCATTACAAAGTCCATCACTTGGTGCGATATTTCTCAACAACATAACTGGACATCCAATTTTCAAATCTAATTTGAACGGAGGTAATCCTGGAGGATCTAAGGAATTCAAGTACTCGTTAGGATAACGATTTGTAATTTGACGATCGGCTCCATCATCTTCAGACATTTTATCTGCGGCCAGATATGTGATCATTTCTCCGGGAAAAATATTTAAAGCAGCTGAATTAATAGCACAAACATCGTCATTTCTTGCAGAAAGAATAGAACGTTCAGTTAGAAATGTAGGGGTAACAACACTGGGTATGCCTAGATGTGGATAAACTGAAAATATTAGTTCAAGCACATTACGACACTTGTGTATGGTTGACGGCAACTGTACGATTTCATGCGGATCACTGCCAACCTATTTAAAGAAAAAATAAATGTAAATGAATAATTTAGTATCAAAGCATATATAAGTAATCTATTACAAAATACTAAAATATATTTAAATGAAATATTACCTGAAGTAAATATTTCGAAAACTCTGCATTTTCAATGTTCCTACTATTTAGGCGCATGTTTAAATTCAAAGTTAAGACATGTATATCATTCCAAAGGTACGAACGTCTCAACGATGCTGCCACAATTTGTTGACGGACACCTTTAGGTATAACAGGTAGAATTTGCAGAAAATCTCCTCCAAGAACAACCGTGATACCCCCGAATGGATTTGGATTACTGCAAATATCTCGTAGCGTGCGATCCACAGACTCAACGCAGTACTTATGTTGCATCGGAACTTCATCCCAAATGATTAACTTTGTCTCTCTAAACAATTCGGCATGCAACGATTGTTTACTGAAATGACAAATTGAATTATCAAGAATATCTAAAGGGATGCGAAATGTGGAATGTGCAGTTTGACCTCCTTCAAGTAGTAGCAATGCAATACCGGACGATGCCACAGTAATGAAAATATGACTGTTACTACGACATTTTGCTGCTATGGTATTATATAGAAACGTTTTTCCCGTACCAGCACCACCATTCAAAAAAAACATTTTTCCTAAATTTCTGAACACTGATGAAGTGATTGATTCGTATGCAGCATGTTGGTCTTCATTGAGACGATCAATATTACACTGCACATTCCTTTGTTGTGCTTCACTTTGCATTTGACGATGTTCCTATATCAATCTATTTCCAACTACCATATTCCAATTCTGGACAGGTTGTGGAATCAAAAGAAAATCTACTAAGCTCTTGCCCGATTCTTGAAGTAATTGATTCAAAAGGTACAAACCGTAGTCTTTAATCTGTGCCTCGCTTGGGACGGGTATCGAAAACAACGTGCGAACTTTATGTGAGAGATCATCACATATATGCATCCAAAATTGATCCCACAATTCACACGGATTTAAAGGGGAACATTGTGTAAGAATGACGCAAAATAATCTTCTCAGTTGATATCCAGTACTCATAATAGACGCCTCTTGAAGACATTGTATCCATTCACTATCATCTTCCAATAGCCCTCTTGCTACACATGCGGATTTGAACGTCGCATGTTCAACATTGTTTACAATGCGTAGACACCTAAATGATTGCGGCCCTTTTACTACAGTCAATAGTAGACGCAGATAAAATCGTTAACCCGAATTAGGAGGCGCAAAATACATTCTGCCGATGGCAAATCCCCTCTGTCGTGGCTTCCAAAAATTTTCAATTTTATTCCAAACAAAATGCTGGGGAAACTCTTGATAAGTATACACACGTGCAGAAGCATGTGTACCACAATATGAAAAAAATTCTGTTAGAGTCGACTTCTGTGACTGAGCTCGAGAAATGATAGACTCTATTGTTTCAGTAGGATTGAAGACAACCTGATGCATTCCAGGAAAATGGAGCGCCAATCGAACAACTGTTGGATTCTCATCGTGCAAAGGGAAACTCAACAATCGCCAGGCTGCCTCAGAGGGTCCAATGTATCTTGCATCAAGATATTGCTTGATCTCATCCATCATTCCCAAAATCAATGTTGTCATATCACCTCCTTTATAGATATACTTGTGGATATATTTGACGCACCTAATCCCAGTGCATACTTCAACATTAATATGACAGTCGAACATCTTGGAAAGGTACGGATTGTATGGGACGACGTCTCTATTATCAACTGGTTGCCCCCTCACGGTATAAACTTTGCCATTATCACAACGACGGTAAATGGGATATCCATCTGAATCCATCGTTGTATACTCCGCAAAATCTCGTGGATACCTCTTAGTGCATCTGCCGTTCTCCATGCACGGGGCTTGACAATTTCGAGCACCACATGGTCCGTGAACCATGCATTTTTTTATTGTCTCGAAAAGTTCTGGCTCTTCATTTGGATCTGGAAATTCAGCACAAACTATTCTGTCTACTTGGTCGCACGTTCGAATTTTATCTTGATTATCAAGAAATATCAATAAGTGCATGTGCGGCAGACCTTTTTTCTGGTACTCAATTGTAAAAACATGGGCAACTTTTTTTCCAAATACTCGAGTGCTTTCAATCTCTTTCATTAGAGCAATTCTTTTTAACTCGAAAACGCGAGCAATTAAGTCTGGACGGTCAGTTGGTTGTTGATGAGGCAATAAAGCTTCAGTGATTTCTGTCCAAGTTGGATTCGCAGTCATGGTAAGAAACACATCAGGGTGATGGTGGTACCGGATTATGGCCATTGAATCTTGAAAGATTTCAAACATATGTCTTGGACTACCAATAAAAGATGATGGCAAAATCATTCGTTGACCTATTTGATTAGGTTCCATCCCATCTAATGCCACATCAGTAAGACTTTGATAGAGTTCACTACGAAGATTTGGTTGATGTTGCCTAAAGTAATTCAACCTATTTTGCTCGGTCGCAGCCTAAGCATCTACCAAGAACTCTTGAAATAATTTTCCTCCCCTTAGAATTGTCGAATACTCTGTCGGCCTTTCAAAAATACGGTAACTATAAAATTGCATTTGAGTTAGTCGAGCGTTTGTGTGTCGACCGTGAATCACATCCCACTGTCTAAATTCAGGCTCCCATCCAAGCTCACCAAAAGGGAACAACAAAACGTAATGCAATGGTAGATAAGCAGGATGACATTCATTAATTTTCATTAGTTCATTTCCCCCCCTTAAATGTATAACAATATCTCTCATCGCGCTAGTTTCGGTTCCATCCCCCGGTAATATGACGGCCACGTCATCAGTTGTCGGCAAATTATATCGCCGATGATCGGTAGATGCTGTGTAGTGAAGAAAAGCAGGCAACGTTTGTTGTTCCAAATCCAATTGATTTAAAATCTCAAACGCTTGACGAAATTTATCTACGAATGCATTATGTTGCAACAATGTATCTTGAATAGTTTGCAAAACATCTGTTCTCAAATGAGGATTTCTACGGCTTCTCACACCAAAAGCGAAATCAGGATCGTAGATGTACAACTGAGAATAAATGGCATCTTGTCCCGGTTCTGGGATTAATGCTCCTGTCTGATGACGCAACTCTCCATGTATAGTAAACTTTGTTGGGCCTCTTCCGGAAAGCAGCCTTGTATCCAAGTTAGCACCGAGGCTTGTAAAAGCATTGCTTGCATTATACTCTCTAGCATAACGTCGGAATGATTTTGATCTATCATCATTACCATCATATAACGCTTTAATTTGCGGAGGAGGTGTGAGAAGTAATGGAAGCCTAACTTTCCCTTATAAGCAACATGTACCGAAGAGAGGACGTCGTTCGGATGATCTTGCTAATCTCTCATCCATCCAGTGTAACGCAGAACAATGAGGGCACATGACATTCATTCTACCAAGCGAGTGTCGATTTTCACTTGTATGAACATCACGGTTGGCAGTTGGATTGTTGAACTCGTCAATATCTTGATTATCGTAAAACTCATCATTGGTAGTATTTGGCGGCCTACATTTGATAAATAACAAAATTATTATATAGATTCTAACAACATATTTGTGAATGCCGTATTTAATTAGATGAATAAGATAAAAAAGAAACTCACCATCTACTCCCAGAAGGTAGATTTGTTTCTTCAACTGCTACGGTCGAGCTTTCATTAAGGTTCGTGGAAACAAAAGCTTCTTGGTTACTGCACGCAGAAGGGCATACATCGTCAATTATACCAAGAGAATGAGGAATCAAATTTGTAACCATCCCATCGTCAACAGATGAATTTCCTGCATGTTCAGTATCTTGATTTTCGGCAAGGTGTTGATTTGTTGAAGCTGACCTATAGTGGGCAAATATTAAATTTTACACATCAAACACTTTTAAACATTTAATACTTAATAACATGAATAATGGATTAGTATAATACCTTATACCAGGCAATACAATTGGTTCCTCAACTTCAGGCGTTGAGCATTCATTAGGAGTTACGGTAACAAATGTTTCAGTAAGATTACGTGGAAAAGGCAAATTTGGTTCAACAATAGAATTCATTTGATTAGCCATGGACGATGGAGTAGTGCGATCCCTAAGGAGGTCCACAATTCCAGGGGTACATAGACTCGTAATCACTGATGGCCCACATGATCGTACAATCATTCTCTGTTGACTATTATGAATATGTTGTTGACCGGATCTCTCTCGTTCTCTTCGTGCTCGTTGAGCTAGAACACGTTTCGATATGCCGTTGTTGTTGGGTGCTATACATTTAGGAAGTATAATTGTTTGCTCAACGTCCAACGTTGAACGACTGTTGGGTATTGTGGACACAAACATTTCAGTAAGATTTGGTGGGGACGTCAAATTGGCCTCAAAAGTAGAATCCCTTTCGTTTTCCATTACTGGAGAAGAAACTTGATCACCGAGAATTATAGGGGTATATCGACTTGTGCTTGATGATGACACAGAAACTGTTGTAACCATTCTTCGCTTCGGCGTAGGCTCTGATGATTCTCCCAAAAATGGCTGACCTCCTTCCAGGCATTCACGATTATCTTTATTGAAGCGATCACACCGCTCCCGGTCAACTCTTTCCCGTTCTCTTCGTTCTCGTTGAGCTAGAGCCCGTTTCGATACATCGATCTTGTTGGATGCTATATATTCAGAAGGTATAATTGTTTGCTCAACCCCCGTTGAGCGACTGTTAGGTGTTGTGGACACAAACAACTGACCTCCTTCCATAGGGCCATCACATATCTCCCGATCAGCTCTCTCCCGTTCTCTTCGTTCTAGTTGAGCCACAGAACGTCTTGACACATCGTTTGTGCTAGATGTTCTGGCAATGTTACCTGTGCGGGATCTTCCACCTTCTTGACATTCTAGAATTGGACGACTAAACCTCTCTCGTTCCCTTTGCATTCGTTGGGATATAGCAGATTTTGATATGACGTTATCATTGAATACCTAAAGATAATATGAGGTTGAATCTTCAATTTTCTAGATCGAATAAATGAAAAAGAACAGTGGAGGACAATGTGACAAAGTACGAACTAAAATTGGTACTAAATGAAACTATAAATAGCATGTAATAAGTTACGGTATAAATAAGAATACGGATAATTTAATATCACCACAAAGGTAAGAGTATAAATACAAAATCAGATTAGATAAATAACTATACGTTTGAAATCACAGCTAAATATGTTCTTATCATGTTTATTTTCAGGTTAAGATTTTTTCAAAATTTAAATATAAACCTAACATAGACACAAATAGTCATAATTATTTAATACGTTTAATAGATTAAATATGTGATTATTGTTGAATGATAAAACAGTGATAATTAAAACTAAAAAATAATTAACCTTACTAATTGGACACATACCACATTGCTACTGATGTTCCCCTTTTCACTTTTCTCTTTCCCTCTACTATTTGAAGTAGAATTTTTATTTGACTTGTCATCTATTGCCAAATTTTTTTTCCTTGAAAAAATAAAAATAAAAATTCAATGCAAAATAAATGATAAACTAAAATTATATTATGAGCTTAAAAAATAAATTGTAAGATTTACATATTAATTAACAATTAACAAAAGCAAGAGAACAATAAAAACAGAAACATATATAATATTAAATCCATCACATTAAGACAACTTTTGTTGAATATAACAAAGTAAAACAATCAATCACATTACAAAATACAAAATGTATATCATGAATACAAAATACATTCAAAATATATTTTCAACAACCGAAGAGAAAAAACAAACTTGACGCGGTAACCCTACAAAAGGAAAAGAAAGGAAAAAATATATTAGACATAAAATATACAAAATGTATATCAAGAATACAAATTACATTAAAAATTATTTATACCTTAAAAAACAGTTTACGGCACAACTTCATTACTTTGGTTGCCAATTTGTAGCTGAACCTCGTATTCCTCCAGTGCCTTTAAGCCAATCTGGTCGTCCTCGATGCTCTCTAACAAAGTTCCTAATGCTCTTAGGTCTAAGAGTTCTTTCTTTAAGGCTCTATGAACTCTAACTCTAGGCCAAGATTTCGGTAGAGTACGCACTATTACATACACCAATACTGCCCAGTTTGGTTGAAACCCCTTACGTTTTAGGTGGTAGTACAGGCGCTCTTTTCTAAGTACATGCATTCTAACACTCTCTTTTTCATTCATTTTCTCTCTTTCAAATTCTCTCCATAATGGATGTACATCTCGTTCAGCCTCTTCTAAAAATTGTACAAATTCAAAGGCAGTAAGAGGCCGATGATTTTTAAATATATTCTTTGTCGCCACATCCCAATTTGATGGTAAACCATCAACAATTTGGTTCATTATATCTCTCTCACTAATTTTGTACCTATAATTCTGCAAAATTCTAGCACTTGCTATTTTATTCATCCCATATTCTCTAACGGGACAACTTTGTAAATAAAGTTTCTCATAAAAGAATTGTTTTTCCTTACGCAACTTTAATCTAGTACTCGTTCTAATTACGATAGCAGGTCGTACCATATTGCCTGAGATTGAAGGACATAAATAATACATAAGGCAAACATTAAACTAAAACACTTAACAAATGCTAAAGTAAAAATAGAACAAATTTCAGGAACCCAAAAATAATATGTTTCAATATTGTTCCCTATTTCTTTTTAAGCGTTTATGTTCTAACGCACTTTGCGAATTGAATGTTATAGGCCCCATTTGTGTTCCCTGATTCTTGTTTACACATAAGGCAAACACTAAACTAAAACACTTAACAAACGTTAAACAAAAAAAAAAATAGAATAAATTTCAGGAACCCAAAAATAATATGTCTCGATAGTTTTCCCTATTTCTTTTTAAGCGTTTCTGTTCTAACGCACTTTGCGAATTGAATGTTATAGGCTCCATTTGTGTTCCCTAATTCTTGTTTACCCCCCCTGATGTTATAGGCCCCACCATCACCACCCGCTGACCACCGTCATCCCGTTGGCCACCACCACCCACCGACTACCATACATTTAAAGGAAAAAAAAAAAAGAAGAACAAATACCGCAACCAAACAGGGTTCTTGTTTTTGTTCTTATAAATGAAAAGAAACAAAAACAGGAACAGCAGGAACAGAAACAGAAACAGGAAACAGAAACAGAAATAATTCATAAACAGAAACAGAAACAGAAACCGAAACCAAATGCTACCTTGCGAGGAGCGTTGAGATCAAATTGTTTGTATTTAGGTGACGTATTTGGTTAGTGTTAACTGTTTCTGCTCCCAGAAAACTTTGTTTCTGTTCTGTTTCTGTTCTGTTTCTGTTTTTTATTTTTTATTTTCCAATTTTCAGTTCTGAACAGAAACACTAAATCAGAACAGAAACAGTTAACACAAAATCAGAACCTAGTGTTTAACTGTTTCTGATCTGTTTCTATTCTGTTCTGTTTAACTGTTTCTGTTCTGATTTAGTGTTTCTATTTTAGTATTTCTGTTTTAGTGTTTCTGGGAACAAAATCATTTCAAGTTTTCAAGAACAAACGTTAAACAGAACATAAACAATGAACACAAACCTAAACTAATCTATACAATGAAGAACGATTGAGAATTTCAAATGAAAAAAAAAATCATGTAAACCGAAACCATGTTTTAGTGTTTCTGTTTTAGTGTTTCTGGGAACAAAACCATTTCAAGTTTTCAAGAACAAACGTTAAACAGAATATAAACAATGAACACAATCCTTATTCCAAATCCCTCGAGCTCTCTCTCTATCAAGCGAGTTATAGGCTGTATTGCATTCAGGACAATCAGAATACAATTGCATGTCCTCGCTGTACTGATAACCTGTATTGCAAAAGGCGCAATTCAAAACTAAGAATCAAGGAAGAAACCGAAACCAAAACCAAAACCAAAACCGTCTAAGCCCTAATCCCTGTTTCTATTTCTGTTATAGGCCCCCAATTCAAATGAAAAAAAAATGAACAGAGCATGAACAATCACTCGAAAAAAAAAAAAAAAAACAAATGCCGCAACCAAACATGGTTCTTGTTTTTGTTCTTATAAATGAAAAGAAACAAAAACAGGAATAAAAACAGAAACAGCAGGAACAGAAACAGAAACAGGAAACAGAAACAGAAACAATTCATAAACAGAAACAGAAACAAAAACCGAAACCAAATGCTACCTTGCGAGGAGCGTTGAGATCAAATTGTTTGTATTTAGGTGACGCATTTGGTTAGTGTTAACTGTTTCTGCTCCCAGAAAACTTTGTTTCTGTTTTGTTTCTATACTGTTCTGTTTCTGTTTCTATACTGTTTTATTTTCCAATTTTCAGTTCTGAACAGAAACACTAAATCAGAACAGAAATAAGAACAGAAACACTAAATCAGAAACAGAAACACTAAATCCAAGCGCTAATCCCTGTTTCAAATGAAAAAAAAAATGAACAGAAAACAGAAACCGAAACAGAAACCACATTTATCCATTGAGAATTTCACCATTGAGAACAGAAACACTAAATCAGAATAGAAACAGTTAACACAAAATCAGAACAGAAACACTAAATCAGAACCTGTTCTGTTTCTATACTGTTCTGTTTCTGTTTTTTATTTTTTATTTTCCAATTTTCAGTTCTGAACAGAAACACTAAATCAGAACAGAAATCAAAACAGAAACACTAAATCAGAAACAGTTAACACTAAATCAGAAACAGAAACACTAAATCCAAGCGCTAATCTCTGTTTCAAATGAAAAAAAAATGAATAGAAAACAGAAACCGAAATAGAAACCACATTTATCCATTGAGAATTTCACCATTGAGAACAGAAACACTAAATCAGAATAGAAACAGTTAACACAAAATCAGAACAGAAACACTAAATCAGAACCTGTTCTGTTTCTATACTGTTCTGTTTCTGTTTCTGTTTTTTATTTTTTATTTTCTAATTTTCAGTTCTGAACAGAAACACTAAATCAGAACAGAAATAAGAACAGAAACACTAAATCAGAAACAGTTAACACTAAATCAGAACAGAAACACTAAATCCAAGCCCTAATCCCTGTTTCAAATGAGAAAAAAAAAATGAACAGAAAAACAGAAACCGAAACAGAAACCACATTTATCCATTGAGAATTTCACCATTGAGAACAGAAACACTAAATTAGAACAGAAACAGTTAACACAAAATCAGAACAGAAACACTAAATCAGAACCTGTTCTGTTTCTGAACAGAAACACTAAATCAGAACAGAAATCAGAACAGAAACACTAAATCAGAAACAGTTTCTGAACAGAAACACTAAATCAGAACAGAAATCATCAGAACAGAAACACTAAATCAGAAACAGTTAACACTAAATTAGAACAGAAACACTAAATCGAAGCACTAAATCAGAACAGAAACACCGACCGTTAGGTGAACAAATGTATACTGCTCAACTACTCAATTTTACGGAACAAATCTATACTGCTCAAGCACTAAATCACGGAAACCGAAACCATCAACGTTTGCAGAAGAGGGTTCTGAACAGAAACACTATATATATATATATATATATATATATATATATATATATATATATATATATATATCATGCTATTTATCATAGGCATCAAGTGAAAATTCGTTTCAAGTTCAGGTGAAAATTCGAAGAAACCGAAACCAATTTTTCCCGACAACAGAAACCGAAACCAGAAACCAATTTTTGCCCATCAAATTTCCCGGCACCAGAAACCTAATTAAAAGTTCTGGTGAAAATTTGTTTGCCCATCAAATTTCCCGGCACCAGAAACCGAAACCAAAACCAATTTTTCAAAACTAATCTATACTGATAACATGAAGAAGAGCACTCGGATTAGGGTTACCTTCACCGTCCAAGCTTGACTGAAACAGAAACCGAAATCACCATCCAAGCTTGACTGAAACAGAAACCGAAACCCAAACCAAATGCTACCTTGCGAGGGTTTTATAGATGCGAGGAGCGATTCCATTAGGGCACGGAGAAGCGGCGGATGACAGCTACAGGTCTATCAGAGTAGGGAGGCGATGGCGACGGCGACGGCTTGACGGTAAGGGTCTCTGCTCCTGCGGCTCTGCTCCTGCGGCTCTATAGGGTCTCTACTCCTGTGGACGGTAAGGGTGCTCTATAAGGTCTTTGCTCCTGCGGACGGTAAGGGTCTTAGGCTTTTCTTTGTTTTTTTTTTTTTTTTTTTTGATAAATTGATGGTAAGGCTTATTATATAGGATAAAATGATGGTAAGGCTTATTATATAGGGTGGCGCATAGAATAGATTATAGATCTATTATTATATATATTAATAGATTAATAGATTATATATATTAATATTAATAGATTATAGATTATATATATAGATGTTGTATATATCAAAAGACATCCAACGGTTACGAATATCTAGAGATATCGGACGGTTGTGAATGTAAACGAGCAACTTGCGAGATCGAATGATCTTTTTCCGAGTCGAGCCCGAACTGTTCATGAACAGCTCGGTTCATTTACAGCCCTAAGTATGAGGAGAGCGTGAGGGAAATCTACACAAAAAGAGATTTTTTTTTTCAGCCAATGTAATAGTGGGAAAGTGGGCGCCAAAATCATAGTGGGAGAGGGAAAACAATTGGCGATGAAACTCATTCGTAGCCCAATATCAAATATAGGCAACCACTTTGGTGACGAACCACTTTCGTCACAGACATAATAGGGGGTAATTAATCGTGACGAAAGTGGTTCGTCACCAAATAAAAACATATCTTATGCTAAATTGGCGACGAAATATTTCCCTCGCCAATATGCTAGCGGAAAAAAATTCATTTTTTTTTTGTTTGGCGCCAAGAATTGATCGAACCAATAGCGATGAATTCTAAAGTTCCGTCGCCTATTAACAACCTATGGCTACAAAATTACACTTCGTCGCCAAAGGAGGTCACATTTGGCTACGATTGTTCATTTTGTAGCCAATAGACACATTTGGCGACGATTATTGTGTCGTTACCAAAAAAAATCGTAGTTGAATCCTGTTTTTCTTGTAGTGCGTATCATTACTAATAAGCTAAAGATGAAATGGTCAGGTGATGGTTTGGCCTTGTGTCAAAGGTGTGATGATGTTTGTGAAACTGTTGAAAAAATTATGAGGACCTGTAGAAAAGCGAAAATAATTTGGTCTTCTTTCGTGTTGGTGGAACATCTTGGTCAGTTCCATGCAGCCGGGTTTCTCAATTTGCTCAAGGATAATCTCTCAGGGAAGTCTCTTAATCCCTTATCTTTCTACCTTTTAGTTTCTATTATTTAAGAAATTTAGAAGGACAAAAATAAGAAAGTTATTGAAAATATTAAGCAAGGTCATTTTATTATAGTGCAAAAAATTTATCCTTATCAAAAAAATCTTTTGGAGTATTTTTGTCCCCAAATAAATTCCAAAAAACCCGTTTGATAATATTCAGAATAATTGGGTTACTCCTGACACATGTTTTTTCAAACTAAATACGGACGCTTGTACAAAGAGCCACACAGGAGCTATAGGATTCAAAGGGTTGCTGAGGGACCATTTAGGCGTCTGAAAATTTGCATACAAGGGTTACTTGCCTAAATATTGTAAGTTAGAAGTAGAGTTACGAGGAGTGCATAAAGGGATTGTCGTGGCACTCAATAAAGGCTTCTCAAGGGTTATTGAAACTAATGCTACGGAAGTGGTGGAGTTAATTCAGAACGATTGCCCAAGGAACCACAAGTTCAAGAGGAAGATCAAGGACGTCAAAAAGATTATGGCTTAAAACAATTTTATAATTCAACATGTGAACAGGGAGCACAACAAATGTGCGGATTTTCTGGCATACAAAGGCTACAAGGCCAAGGAAAAATTTAGGTATTTATGTAATCCCCTAATATTATGGAAGACATTTTGATTTCAAAGATGAAATCGGAAGCATTTGATAGGCTTCTATGGTTTCATTCTCCCTTTTTTGCACAAAAAAATAATAATATGGATATGAATCATTAGATCATGAGGCTTGGCGTTTCCTTTTTGTTTTTACTCTAAAAATAGATAAAAACTATGATTTTAGTCTCAATAATTTTATAAATAAAAATGTATGTGATGATAATAATTATTCTTAAAGTACTTGATAATTTATGAGAATAAGGTTTGGTTATAAGTTTGGTTCTCATGTATATATGATATGAGAGAAATTCTCATTCGCGGTTAATAGAAGCTTGAAAGTTTTGATGGGTCGAGTCAGGTTAGTAATCCGACCCGCAAATAGCAACCTGGTGATCATACTGGGCTAAATGCACCAGCCCACCAGGAAAGAGGCCATCACATAATAAATGGCCCGATACTTAAACAAGAGAAGGCCTGATAAGAGGCCCAATCATGTTAAGCAAAACCCACAGTGGAAAGGCCAAGAAAAGGTAAGCCCAAAAACTCTCATGACCCCCACATCATGAGAAGAATCACAACAAACTAACTGATTGTGGGCAAGATCATCGCCAGATTCTATGCAATTAGGAGAGGAATGTGGAAAGGGTGACCTCACCAATATAACGACACAAATAAAGAAGTCTATATAAAGGGAAAGTATCAACTTATTATTTGATGATTCAAGTACTTGATCTCTCATCCAAAAAGTAGACTAACTTATTTTCACACCGGAGGTTCTTTGGAGGACACCACACAGGTGTCCCTTAGAGCTAATCTGTTTTGCAAGTTGAAGAAGAAGGTTGTGAAGGTTTTTGGCATATGTTTAAACATTTGTTAGACTTATATATTTCTTTTATTCAATTAATTTTTGTAAATTATAATAAAATAAAAAAGGGGTTTAGTGAACAATTTATGAAATTAAAATTTTAACCTATGCAGTTCACGCGTTACAATGATTTTTCCATAGATCTAAAATTATTGTAATACATAAAAGTTACTGTAATTTTTTCATATAAAAAAATATAGTAACTGTTATAACATACAATGACTTTGGAACTTTTGAAAGTAACTGCATAGACTAAAATTTTAATTTCATGGACTATTTACCAAAAAATCCAATAAAAACACATCTATAAGATTGATTACAGATAAATAAAATAATGGTAGAAGTGTAATTTATTGTGTTTTTCTTAGCCTAAATTGATGAAAAAAAGGGAAAAAAAAAATTATTTAGTTCTCCAAATATATGTAATCTATTTAAAAGACCCTTAACTGCCAAAATTAGTTTTTCGGTTCTCGAAGATTTTCAAAAAACAGTCACCAAATTTTTTCCCTGTGAGTTCTCCTAATTTACATAATATGTCGTTTTACAAATGTGTGACCTTATAAATAAAAATAAAAAATTAATTTATCATAGAAATAAAAAATGTGAACATTTTCAGTGTCAATTTTTTTTTATAAAAAAAATCATTTTATTGTACAACTCACACTCTTCATTTTGATATACATATTGTATATTTAAAAAAAAAATAGACTTCTGAATGTTCAAAACACAGCATTGTGAACATATATGAGCAACAACAAATATCAACATTCACGTATACTGTTCTATGAGTTATTATTTTCGAAGTGGTGTGAGCATTCACGCTAATGAAGTATCTTTGACAAACATTATAATGTTGAGAATATTCACAAAAAAATATGAAACAAAAACTTGTAATGCACTAGATTTAATAGAATTCATCAGTGTGAATACACACTTCTGTGACAGATATTTTTTTTGTTATTTATTGTTTAAACCTTATTGTTTAAAGTGGAAGTAGGTAAAATATAGTTTTTTGAAGCGGGAGGGGCAAAGTGATAATTACGTAAAATAAAATAGGGTAAAAGGCAATTTATTCCAATTACTAATAGGAGTTTAAGCAAAATACATTTTAGACCCTCTAACTATTGACACATTTTTATATAGTCCAATTATTTTTTTTTTGTTTTAGTTTTAACCCTCTAAGTATGCACTCAGTTTTAAATAGTCCTTTTGTTATATTTTTCATCCATTTTAACAGAAATGTCATTTTTTAGGGGCAAAAAGGTATTTTTACTATTATTTTTTTCTTTATTTTTTCTTTTCTTTTTCTTCATTCTTCACCACTCAACCCTTCTTCGCCTCTCTCTCTCTATACTGCTCAACCCTTCTTCACCTCTCTCTCTCTCTCCCCCGAACGAACACCCTTTGTATTAATAGAAAGCATCCCACCCTTTGTTTTGATAGAGAGAATTTCGCCTGCTAGGGCTGTACAACAAATCCGACAAGCCCAGCCCGCCCGACAAATCTGACCGGCCCGACCCAAAAATATCGGGTGAACAATAGGTCAATAATCGGATCGGGTGAAACCCGTTCCGACTACATGTATGGCCCGATCGGTTGTCGGATTTGGATTCTCCACCCGCAAACTTACCCGTCCCAACCGCAACCCCTTAATAAATAATCCTTCTAGGGTTTTTCATTTTTTCTATTCGTTCCTCTAGATGATTCACTTCGTAGTCAGTCCTCACAATGAAGCGTCGTCGCTCTTTTTTCTATTCGTTCCTCCAGATGAAACATCGAAGCGTTCAATATCTTGAAATTCTTCTCGTTCATTTATTCTCCACACTTTGAAAACTCAAAATCCTTCATTTATTCTGATTCTCAAGATCATACACTCCTATCACGGTGAGAGAGTGTTGTATTTCGAAGTACCGAATCAGATCCTCGTCGTATACTAGTTGTTCTCGTGGCTGTAATGGTGAGGGATCGACGGTGACTTAGAATCAGATCCTCACATCAACGACTAACATTGAGGGATCGACGGTGACTCAGTGAGTTTCAACAGTCCTCACTCCTCATTTCCTGATGCTTGTTCAGGGTTTTTATTTCTGCATGTTTTTATTTCTGTTTGCACACTGTAGAATTATCCCTTACAGTTGATTAGCGTTTGATTTCTATTTTTGTTGTTCAATCGTTCATCAGTGCATAGTTATCATCTTCTCTCTTTTCTATTATATTTTTGCTTTATGTTCTATTCTAATGATCACCCGACCAAAACCCGCCCGAATCCGTTCTAAACCCTCCAAACTTGAACATTTTCAGATTACATATACGGTACGATCGGCAACGGGTTCACATTTCTTCACCTGACATGCTTCGGGTCGAGTGGCGGGTCAGCCTGATTTTTGGCATACCCGACCCGTGTACACCCCTATCACCCGCTGTTAAAACAGAGGTGTAAGACCCTAATTTTTGCATACGCATAATTTTAGGTGCATTTGAGAACGTTTAGTAAAAAATAGGGTAGAATGTGTCATTTCTAACTTAAATTAAAAGTTTAGGAGTCAATTAGCAATTTTGGAAATATTCATTTTAAATTTTGGGATTCAAATACTAACCTAAGGAAAATTGAGGGGAGATTAATATAATTTGAAAAAAATTATTATATATATATATATATATATATCCATGCAATTGTGATCATCACCCTTAAAAGAAAAAAAATCAGAAAACAGAGAGAGGATCGGCGGTGGTGGGTGTCGGTTGTGTCGTTGGGTCGCCGTTTCTCCAACATGGGTGTGTGTATGTCGTCGTCGTTGTTCATCTGGTAATAGTGTGTAAGTGTGTATGTGATTGGACGATTGTGTGTGTGTGTGTGTGTGTGGATCGCATGGGTGATTGTCCTCGTTCGTCATCATGTGCTCTGAGTGTGTCCGTCGTTCGATCATCACCGTCTGTGCATGTATGGGTGTATGTCGCTGCTGTGTGTGGTTGATCAAACTGTGTGTGTGTGTGTGTGTGTGTGTGTGTGTGTTGCTAATCAGTTGACGATAATTGTCGGTGAGTGTGGGTGATCGTCGTTGTTCAGTCGCCGTCCGTGTGTATGGGTGTTCAGACAAGTGTGTGTGTGTGTGTTTATGTGTTCTATGTGTATGTGTGTGTCTGTGTTTAATTGCTACGGTGTATATGTGGATTGTCCAACAGTGCGTGTTGTGTGTTCATGTGATGTTCAGACGGTGGTGTGGGAGTCACCGAAGCTGGTGAGGAGAGAGAGAGAGAGAGAGAGAGAGAGACCGCCAGCTACTGAAACCAGGAAATAGAACAAAAAAATGGGAGCGTTCACCATGGCAGTGAGAATTGACGCCGCGGCGGTCAGGCTCAACGAACAGATAACAGAAATAGGCAGAAGAAAAAAAAGAAAAGAAGAATGAAAAAAAAAAAAAAAAAAAGGAAGGAAGAAAATCAAATAAAAATAAAAAAATTCAAAAATTCAATTTCTCGGTCTGCGAACGATTCGGAACAGGTAAAATTTTAATCGAGTATTATTATCGGTTAAATTAAATTGCTAAATATTGAAATCTTCGCAATCGTAATAATAATTTTTGGAATCGTAATAATATGTTTATAAACGTTGATCATAATAAATGGGTACAGTAAATATTAACGTAGCGAAACGGACAAAATAATAATTTTTCATAATAAAAAAAAATGGAGAAAATGGAAAACATGAAATTTAGGGCCAACATTGCATGTTAGGTTATTTTAAATAAAATATTAATTTAGGTCTTTCGTGGTTAGGTTCGCAGGTGCTAGTGTCCCAGTAGGTTTTGGACGGTGACAATTTTGCAGTGTGAAGAACAAGGTGAGTGTACTGTCTTCTAGGTAAATTTACAAATCTTATTTTCGTATAAATTGTAGAAAATGTGTTTATTTAAAATGGACGATTTTACAACTTATATGGATCAAGTTGGTTTTAGTTTTAAAGATAGAAAACGATTTTTGGATCAAGTGGATTTTAAAGGTGATTTTTGTCCAATTATGCCATAGTTTTCTACTCGTTAAGCGGGTATGACCTACAAGATGTGAATATTCTTCTCGTCAGGCGGATATGACCTACAAGATGTGAATTTTCTTCTCGTTAGGCGGGTATGACCTACGAGATGTGGATTTTTTTCTCGTTAGGTGGATATGACCTACAAGATGTGGATTTTCTTCTCGTTAGACAGGTATGGCCTACGAGATGTGGATTTCTTCTCGTCAGGAGGATATGACCTGCGAGATGTGGATTATCTGCTAGGCAAGTTTTACAGGGTGGTTTGACCCGTCAGGAGTACAAATCTTGTGGGTGGTACTGTACTGTTGCAACTCCCGATTGTGAGGTAAAAACGATCCTATGGCTAGTAGGAAAGTGGAGTAGGGTATTTTATTATATGATGAACTGCCTGGATTGATTGGCTTAGATTTATTATTTAAAAATAGATTGATGTCAATATATTATTTTGTGCACTAGTTGACTTAAAATATTTGGATTGGGTGTTTTAAAAATATGAGTTTATTTCAGTGGTAACAGAAAAATTGGATTTCCATACGATATATGATTATATAATATTATATTTTAAAATGTGGTGTTTAATACTTATAATTGATCCATACAAAATGTTTTTACTATGAAGATAGTACACCGATAAAAAAATTTAGTTTCAGGTGCCGCAAATAAGAGTGGGTCCACTATTGGCACTAGGTAGGGTTCGGGAGGTAGTGTCATTTTGGAGGTGGGTCGGTCAGAGACGACCTGTGGAAGGTTCATCATTTTTGGTTATTTTTGTTGTATATATATTTGGGGTGGGTATGTCCCATATTTGTGGAAATGAGTATAAGGTATTGTTTTGGGAAAAATATTGATATCGGTACACGTATGTCTGGGTTTGTATGTATATATATATGGTTGCATTTGGTTGGTTGGTTAGGAAGTGTCATGCCAACGTCATGCCTGACCTCGGGTAACGGGTGCCTGGAGTAGGGTGTGATATTTGTGGTATCAGAGCTTAGGTTATAGGTTCTATAGACATGTCAGTTTGTCGAGCCAGTGGTGGACCTTGAGATAGGGTGTCGATAGGTGGTTTCGACACGTGAGTGATAGTTTTGTTATTAAGTTAAATACTGTTGTTTTTCTGGTTGGCCCAACTGTTTATTAAATTCTATTTCAAATAGTGACAATGGAGCATGAAAATGAGAGCTCTGGAAGTGTAGGACCCTAGAGGCAGGTGGAACCCCAGAGGTAGAAAGATAGAATGTAAGGAAGTTTAGATGTCATTGAGAGGATTTTGCAGGTTATTGCCCAGTTGACAGAACAGCAGGCGAAAATAAAGGAATGTTAAAAGGCCCAAACTGATATTGCTACGTCCCAGGCAGTACTTTTGAAAAGATTCAAGGAGTTGGATTCTCCAATTTTCACAAGAACGGCGGGTCTAGCTGATGCGGAGAATTGGTTGAGAGGCGTGGGACATGTATTTGAGGCCACAGGGATTACTGACGATAGCCAAGTACCTCTTGCCACGTTCCAGCTGAAAGAAAAAATCAAACACGAGTGGGAAAAGATGAAGAGATTGATTGTAGTTTCCGGTAAGGAGATCACTTGGGATCGTTTTGTTGCAGTGTTTAATGAGAAATATTTCCCTGAGTCTTATCGGTTCCAAATGGAAGAAGAGTTTATAGTTTTGAAGTAGGGAAAGATGATCGTCCAGTAGTACGAAGTTAAATTCGATACTTTGTCCTATTTTGTCCCTAATTTGGTAAAAGGTGAAGAGGCGAAATGCAGACAATTCCAGAAAGGGCTCAATTTAGAAATTCGTTCCTGGCTGACGAGCAGACAAATTAAGAGTTATGCTGAGTTGTGAATACGGTAAAGCTAGTGGAAAAGGATGTTCAGGAAGCCGTCGAAAGTTATGAACAGTATAAAAGGGGTAGATTCGAGTCACCTAGTAGATATCCAGGTGGCACTTCTTGGAGAATGGTATCTCGACCGCCAATTGCTCGGGCCCCATCGTTTAACCAATCCGTTAGAAGTCGTGGTCCACGATCGTCATACTCTGGGCGACAATAAAGTGTATCTAGATCGAGTGTCGGCCAACGAGGACAGGAGAGAAATCAGCCGTCAAGTCAAGTCGGGGCATTATATGCTATCAGTGTGGGGGCACCGAATCATTTCGCCAGGGATTGTCCCATGGGAGGACCAATATGTTTTCGTTGTCATGAGCCGGGTCATCTATCTACGAATTATCCAAAATTTGCTGTAACATCTGTACCTTCTGCGAGCAGTGTGGGTAGTGTTGGCCCTAACACTGCCCAGGGGTGTGGTAGAGGATTTGCTAGTAGACCTCTGACACGGGGTCGTGTTTTTGCTACTATCCGACAGGATGCCCAGGCTATTCTAGATGTGGTTACAGGTATAATGTCTTTATATGATAGAGATGCATGTGTACGTATTGATCCCGATTATACTAATTCATTTGTTTCGGCAACCTTCATGATGCATATAGGCAAATTTCCTATTTTCCTGCTATATAGTATTATTATCTCTACTCTAGTAGGTGAGTTAGTGTTAATAGATAGTGCATATAAAGACAGTCCGCTTCGAATTAGTGATAGAGAGTTATTAGTAGATTTATTACCCCTGAGTATTCACGACTTTGATGTGATACTGGGTATGGATTTGCTATCCGGTTATCATACCACTGTAGATTGTTTCAAAAAGGAAGTTATCTTTCGGGTCTCAGGCGAGCCAAAGTCGATATTTTCAGGGGACAAAATCATTACCCCTGTTAGCTTGATTTCAATCCTGGAGACTACGAAGTTACTGAAGAAAGGATGTTAGGGATACCTCCTACATGTGATTGACACTAGACAGAATGAAGTTTAGGTGGCGGATATTCCAGTGGTCAGAGATTTTCCCGATGTATTTCTAGAAGAATTACCAAGGTTGACAGTGGATAGGGAGATGGAATTCACTATTGAGTTACTTCCAAGAACTACTCCGATATAAATCCTACCCTATCGTATAGCGCTTACCGAGCTGAAGGAATTGAAGATTGAGTTACAAGATCTATTAGACCGCGGGTTTATCAGACCTAATGTTTCTCTATGGGGAGCACATTGTTATTCGTAAAGAAGAAATGACAACACGCTAAGGATGTGTATTGATTACCGACAGTTGAATAAGGTGACGATTCATAATAAATACCCGTTGCCTAGAATTGATGATATGTTCGATCAACTGCAGAAGGCCAGGGTGTTTTCCAAAATAGATCTCTGATCAGGATATCACCAGTTGAAAGTCAGAGACAGTGACGTGGCGAAACCAGCGTTTCAGACGAGGTATGGGCATTATGCATTCTTAGTTATGACATTCAGGTTGACAAATGCCCCTACTGCTTTTATGGATTTGATTAATCGGATTTTCCAAACCTATCTAGATCAGTTTATTATCGTGTTCATTGATGATATATTGATATACTCCCAAAATAAAGAAGAGCATACAAAGCATCTTAAGGTGGTGTTGCGGACTTTGCAAGAGAAGCGGTTGTATGCGAAATTCAATAAATGTGAGTTTTGGTTGGATAGAGACGTGTTCTTGGGGCATACTAACTCGGGAGATGGTATTCAAGTGAATCCAAAGAAAGTCGAAGCCGTGGTGTAATAGGAGAGGCCAAAAAGTATGACCGAAATTCGAAGCTTTTTAGGATTGGCGGGTTATTATCATCGATTCGTGCAGGGATTCTCTGTTATAGTTGCCCTGTTGACCCGATTAACCAGCAAGAAATCCAAATTCGAGTAAACTGACAAATGTTAGCAGAGTTTTCAGGAGCTAAAAAATAGACTGATATCTGTACCAATACTCTACCTTCCGACTGAAAGTGGTAGCTTTATGATCTACAGTGACGCGTCACATCAGGGACTAGGGTGTGTACTAATGCAACATGGTCATGTGATTGCATATGCCTCTTGGCAATTAAAGAATCATGAGCGTAATTACCTGACGCATGATTTGGAATTGGTGACAATTGTGTTTCCCTTGAAGATATTATATGTATGGAAAGACTTGTGAAATATACATCGACCATTAGAGTTTGAAATGCTTGTTTACTCAAAATGAACTAAATCTGAGGCAAAGACGCTGAATAGAATTGATCAAGGACTATGATTGTACTATCCCCTATCATCCTGGAAAGGCCAATGTTGTAGCGGATGCGTTGAGTTGAAAATTGGTGGGTTCAGTTGCACACATTCAAGTTGTTCATACTAATCTATATACCGAGTTGAGATCATTGCAAGTTTAGTTAGCGGTTGGTCAGATGACAACGTTGTTTGCGACTTTAACTTTGAGGCCAACATTAATCAGCCGTATTATAGAAGCGCAGAAGTCGGATGCCCAATTGGGGAAGATAAGAGATGAAGTGAAAAATGGTCACAGAGCTAACTATCATGTCAGGGATAACGATGAGGCTTTGATGGTGGGGAATATACTGTGTGTGCCTAATGACGTTAATCTCAAGAATGATATCTTGGAGGAAGTGCACAGCTCAGCATATGCAATGCACCCAGGAGGTACCAAAATATATCGGGATTTGCAAGAACTCTATTGGTGGAATGGAATGAAACAAAAAATTGTTGAATTTGTTGTTAGGTGTCTTATTTGTCAACAAGTCAAGATCGAACACCAACGTCCAGGTGGGTTATTGCAGCCTCTACCTATTCCAAAGTGGAAATGGAAACATGTCACAATGGATTTCATTTCGGGATTACCCCGTACTTAAAAGGGACATAATTCTATTTGGGTGATTGTTGATACGCTTACTAAATCTGCTCATTTTCTGGCCATAAAGACGACATACTCTTTTGATAAGTATGCCCAATTGTATATTGACGAGATTGTTTGGTTACATGGTGCGCCGGTTTCCATAGTGTCGGACAGAGATTCGAGATTTACTTCGAAGTTTTAGCCGAGTCTTTAAACTGCTTTAGGTACCAAACTAAAATTCAATACCGCCTTTCATCCTCAGACTGACGGCCAATCAGAGCGTACGATCCAGACATTGAAGGATATATTAAGGGGTTATGTTTTGGAATTTCTGGGTAACTGGGATGATCACTTGATGTTGATAGAATTCGCCTACAATAACAGCTACCATTCGGCATTCGAGATGGCCCCATATGAAGCATTGTATGGCAGAAGATGCAAGACTCTAGTCTATTGGACTGAAGTGATGGAAATAAAATTGCTGATGCCAGATATCTCCCAAATGATAGCAGACAAAGTAAAAGTGATTCGGGAAAGATTGAAAATTGCTCAGAATTGGCAAAAGAGTTATGCTGACAAGCGTAGGCGGGAGTTGAAATTTGAAGTGGGCGATCAAGTGTTTTTGCATATATTCCCGTGAAAGGGCATAATAAGGTTCGGGAAGAAAGAGAAACTAAGTCCGAGATATATCGGGCCATACGAGGTCCTAAAACGGGTTGATACGACAGTTTATCAACTTACCCTACCACCAAAACTATCCAGATTACACGACGTCTTCCACGTGTCAATACTTAGAAAATATATGCCAGATCATTCACATGTGTTGGCTTCTCAACGAATCGAATTGGAAGAGGATTTGACATACGTTCAGGAGCCGGTCCAGATCTTAAGTCGTAAAGATCAGATGTTGCGGATGAAAACGATTCCATTAGTAAACGTGTTGTGGCGCAGTCATTCGATAGAGGAGGCGACATGGGAGCAGGAGGACAAGATGAGGGACAAATATCCGCACTTGTTTGATCGAGGTAATTAAAATTTCGGGACAAAATTTCTTTTAGGAGGGAAGAGTTGTAATACCCTAATTTTTGCATACACATAATTTAGCTGCATTTTAGTACGTTTAGAAAATAATGGGGTAGATTGTGTCATTTCTAATTTAAATTAAAAGTTTAGGGGTCAATTAGCAATTTTAAAAATACTCATTTTAAATTTGGGGATTCAAATAATAACCTAAGGAAAATTGAGGGAATGTTAATGTAATTTGGAAAAAAATTAATTTATATATATATATATATATATATATATATATATACATACACATAGTGGGATAAAAAACCAAAATAGGAAGAGAGAGATCATGACGTGGCTTTATTTGGAGTGAGGAGATCCACCTAAATCATGCATATATATTTATATATATTTATATCTATGCAATTGTGATCATCACCCTCAAAAGAAGACATCAAAAAACAGAGAGAGAGTGGATCGACAGTGTGGGTGTCAATTGTGTCGTTGGGTCGCCGTTTCTCCGGCATGGGTGTGTGTGTATCATCGTCGTCGTTCATCCGGTGATAGTGTGTGGGTTTGTATGTGATCGGACGAGTGTGTGTGTGTGTGTGGATCGCATGGGTGATCGTCGTTGTTCATTGTCGTGTACTATGGGTGTGTCTGTCGTTCGATCATCGCCGTATGTGCATGTGTAGGTGTATGTCGCTGTTGTGTATGGTTGATCAAACTCTGTGTATGTATGACTGATCAGTTGACGATAATCGTCGGTGTGTGTGTGGGTAATCGTCGTTGCTTAGTTGCCATCCGTGTGTGTGGGTGTTCAGACAAATGTGTGTGTGTGGGTGTTCAGACAAATATGTGTATGTATATGTGTGTGTGTGTGTGTGTGTGTTTGTGTGTTCTGTGTGTGTGTGTGTGTGTGTGTGTGTGTGTGTGTTCAATTGCTACGGTGTATGTGTGGATTGTCCAACAGTGCGTGTTGTGTGTGCATGTGAAGTTCGGACGGTGGTGTATGTAAGACCCTAATTTTAGCATAACATAATCATTAGTTGCATTTTTAGCACATTTAGAAAATAACGGTATAGAATGTGTCATTTCTAATTTTAATTAAAATTTTAGGGGTCAAATAGCAATTTTAAAAACATTAATTTTAGATTTTGGATTTAATTAAGAACTTAAAGAAAATTGATGGGAGATTCGTGTAATTTTAAATAAATAAATAAATTCATTTTCATTCTCAATAAAGGAAAGTGATTTTATATATATACTAGGGTATTACCCGTGCCTAAAGGCACGCGTTTTAATTTATGTATTTTTTTTATTATAAAAAGTATCATAATTTAGCAAAAAAAAAAGAAGGTTAATTACACTATATCCCCCTGTGATTTGATCAATTTGCACTTACCCCCCTATGCCCCCTTGTGGTCAAATATTTGGTGTACTTATCCCTTACATCAAGGGGGTAAGTGGTTTGACAATCTTACCACAGGGGGGGGAATGTGACGATTTTCAAACCACAGGAGGGTAAGTACAAATTGGTCAAACCACAGGGAGATAAAGTATAATTAACCCAAAAAAAAATCGATATAAACCCATTTATGTTTATAACATTTTCAAATTATTAACTTCTATTTTTATAATGAACACCACGTAAACAAACATAACTAGTAAAAAATTTGAAGTATTTTGACATAATTCCCATTGTTGATACAATACACTAACATTCAAAAACTATTTTCAAATTAGCAAAACCAATAATTGAACATAAACACCTTTATTTATATAACATTCCAAATTCTCTAATTCCTATCTTTTAACACCACCTATTTTATAACACAACATTAACAACCAGACACAATAATAACTAACACAATCATATGATAAACAATTATCTTCTAATGAACAATTATACCACAATCTACAATATGAAGTTATTCATCATCTGCAATGTCGACAACAATCATTAATGATCAAAGACAGGTTCCTCCTTAACCTTCTTCATCATCTGCAACATCCACAATGCAAAATTAAAAACATAACGACCAAAACAAACGAAGACCACTTGAATCCCAAGAATCAAAACGAAAATATGTGATTTGATATAAAATTTGGAATTTTGATAAGAATAAAAGTTCTCACAAATAGAAGTATAAATATAAATTAAAAATTGAAAAGTCATTCTAAAGTAAATGATTCATTTTCTTAAACGGTAAACTAAAATGTGGATCATTGAATTCCATTAAGTTTGGAAAATATTTCAACCGTTATTCATTGATTTACTCAAGAAATGGTAATGGAAGAACCATAAACTTTGATGGGAGCTTGGCTATATAAGAGGTTTTAGTCCCTAAGCTCAAGCACTTAACCTCCAGCATATACACCATCTATTTCTGAATGTTTTGAGAGCTTAGAAGTGCCAAAACAGTGAGAAAAATTAGAGAAGAAGAAAAAGTGCAATTGACAAAAGTATGTCCCGATCTTGGGTTTTCTTCAGTTGTTGATCCACTTTTATTGTTTAGATTTTGTTTTGGTTGTATATAATCTTACATCTAAAAGATAAACATATATTAAACATAGCCACATAAATTAAAAACTACATACAGAAACAAAATCAGGAATTAAGAAGACAACAAAAATCTAAAACGGATATTAGAAATAGAAAAAAAAAATATAAACAAAAGATTCAACCACTCCTTCATCTCAGAGCTGTTTAATTTCAAAACTGGAGTAAGTGCAATAGACAAAGAGGTTTATAACATAATACAATACTTGTCCCAAATCAAGTTCATTTAGCATATAATTAGATAAATTATTACTCAAACTTCCCCCCTCCCCTGCAAGAAATTAAAAGAAATAATCAACATAAGTAAAAGAAGTTGAATTTCAGATAATACAAACAACTCAAAAAATAGAATTAAAAAAAACAAAGCGATGAATAGTTTTTAAACCAATTCACACATTTTAAACAATGAACCAGTTAAAATGTCCAGTTAAGAATATCATCAAAAGGTCTAAGATTCTATGCATTGCTATACAATCTATATATGTTAAGAGTTATGGCGTCAGAAGGGAATTCAATGGATCTTGGATTTCAAAAGAGAAATAAAAAAATAGAATTTAAAAAATAATAAAGAAAAAAAGAAAACGCTATATAAACAAGGCCCAAAACTTACCAACTTATATTCGTCCCCTACTAAGGAACCTCTTCTCTAAGTGGACTTCTGCTTCTATTGAAACTTATCGTAGATCAAATCAACGGTTCCAAACTAAAACCCCGAAACCTACAATAGGTCTACCATGTTCCGGAAACCTTTGGAAATCACACAAATCTATGACCTTTCCATAATTAAGGTGGAATTTAATAACATGCTCCCTTTTGTGCAACAACTTTCGACATTCAATGACAATAGTTATGTCGATAATCCATATCGCAAAGAACCAATAAAAAGAAAATGTGAATCGAAAATAAGGACGAACTCCATTTTTAGAGGACTAACTAAAATGAAAGTTTAAAAAAAATAAAAATAAAATGAAAATTACTTTCTTATTTACTGGTTTGATTCAATTTCATTGATACAAATGTTAAAGGAAAATGAGATGTTTTACTTACAATATTTTCATTGGCAAATAAGACGTTAAAGTACCGTTTGTTAGCACGGAATTCAAGCCTTGGAATTGGAATTCAAAATGAACGCATGTAAATTTTTAGATTTTCACATGCGTTTATTTCCAATTCCAATTCTGAAGCTTCAATTCTCAACAAATAAACCAATAAACTAATAATATAAAAGCAAAAGAACATCAAAGAAAAGCAGAAGAACAACAAAGAGAAATGCAAAGATTGAAAAAAGGAGGAGCAACATATAAAAAGCTTACATCCTAGCACGATATTTGAGTTTCCAAAAGACTGCATACTTCCATGGAGTGTTGAAACACAGGCTTCGAAGTGCTTGGTGAAACAGACTACCCATTTCCTCCCCTTTCTCCATTAAAATTTCTACCACCAACAACAACTAAGACACTCAAGTCTGGACCAGAAAAAAAACCCTTAATTTTCCAATAATCCTCTAGTCCCCCACTAATCTAACTTCCTCTATAAGAACCTCTTCCCACCTGCTTCCGTCGTAACCTGGCCTACGGTTTTATTAGCGGTCCCACTGTTGGAAGAAACAAAAGATCGATCCCCTCCTCCTTGCTCAAACAACTTTAAAACCCTAAACCAAATAACACCAAAATCGACAATTTCCAATAACTTAGCAGCAGAAATAACCAATGAATCAGATAACAAAAACATCCTGATAGGCTACAGTCTCCAATAATTCATCCATAAACATCAAGAATCGCAACGTATATTTGTCTGAATTCAAAAATTTCAAACAACGACGTTAATAGATCTTGAGACTAACAATTCCGGGATTTAACTCATATCGGATGACATTGAAGATCTAAATGAATCACCGTAATCGGGTTTCAACAAAAATAACATAAAGAGTCCTAATTCTAGAGAGAGAGAAAAAAAATTAACCACTACAAAGTTTGATTTGTTTAATCCAACGGGTGTATTTCGTAAACAGTAAGCTTACTGGAAAGAACACAATGATGGAAGCTCAAAAACAAAAAGATCATCGTCAAAATCAAACCAAACTATCTCAACAATAGCCTTCGGCGTCATAACTTGAAGAAAGATCAGAGATTTAGAGAGAGAAGCACAACCTAGTTATACCAAACAATATAGTTCCAAACTGAAACATCAAAGAGTTGATATCATGAAAATTTAATGCGCAGACAAAATATATTTGAAGTCACTGAAATCTACTGTCTTGTTCACACTTACCAAAGGAAATTTAATTGTTGTGCAAAAATTGGAGTAAATAAAATATTCAAGATCAAACCAAAGGAAAATATATTAGTTTTGTTTTTTTACAATAAATGGAAAAATATTTCAATATAATCCAAAAACATAAAAGAACTCTTATAGACATTAAAAAATGAATAAAAAAATCAAAAGATAAATTGCCTACAAATGGAAGTGAAATATACCTGAATAAAAAGTACAG
This sequence comes from Eucommia ulmoides, assembly GCA_016647705.1. Classification (NCBI taxonomy): domain Eukaryota; kingdom Viridiplantae; phylum Streptophyta; class Magnoliopsida; order Garryales; family Eucommiaceae; genus Eucommia; species Eucommia ulmoides. The sequence continues at coordinate 12,338,472 of CM028333.1, read as the reverse complement.
AACCACTGCACTTTTGAGTAAATATTGCACTGAGAATTGAAGGTGGCTCTTATTGAAGCTAAGCTCTGGAAAAAATTTACCCTATTTTATTTCACAACAAATAATATTGTCAAAAAAATTCACCTTATTTTATTTCATAACACAAAAGAAAATATTATTTACATTTTTCTTGGAACCCTTGCGTGTATATATTAAACAATCATTGCAATTGCAAACTTTTTTAAACTTAGTAATTAGAGAAAAAAAACAATTAAACATATCTAAATTTGAGGATAATGGAAAAAAAAAATCTCTCCATTACGACAAAAATCGAGAACCGGGTTACATACTTGTTCGGTGCGGTTCGTCTCCGGAAGAACCACGTTTCACCATGGTCTGCTACCGTCGAATTGAATCTTTTAGGGTTAATCTGTTTGGAGTTTACATAAGCATATTAAAAATCACCATTTAGGTGAACAGATGACCACGGTTTCAAAGAGTTAAAATTAAAAAATGAAAAAACTTAAACTGAAGTTTAAAATACAAACAAAAAGTATCTACACTTGCATCATATTTAATCCTTTAACAATTGTAAAATATGAACATTAAAAAGAAAAACTACACACACTAACCTGATGAAGCGGATATATAAATAGTGGATAACAATATACTTTGCCTTGTTTGAAAATTTAGATTCCAATCATTAATTTGCAAACAAAAGTGGAAGTAACAATTTGAAAAGAATGAACAAATTTAGAATTTTCTATTCAAGCAATTAGTACTGTAATTCAAGCCTTCAAATTGGGGTCATAAAAATCATATTAACCCTAATTCAGCTTCACTTTCATTTAATTAACCACAAATCCAAACAAAATATAAATTTAATTAACAAATTAAAAAACTACCGCCTTTTTTAAGTTTTTGCTTTAAAAAATTAAAAAAACAAAACAAATGGTGCCCAAACGAATCTAATTTTAAATTCAGATGCTCACATGCTAGTGACCGTTGCAGCAAAACTTATTTTCAAGGTGTTTGAGTATCTTGTTTTAGTTTAATTCCTTCTTCAACTGCAATGTAACATTAAAGCAATAACATTGATTATATGAAAACACGTAGCAAAGTAGCAAGTACAAAACCAAAATTAAATCATCTTGTGATATTGACCTTTTTTAAATCTCAAGCCAACTACCCAAGTGAGATCTGGGCAACAATCTAGCTAAGCAAGATCTGGGAAACTCAAAAACAATCAATAATCACCAACACTGTAATTACCGGACAACATTTTCGAGTTCGATTTCATATTAGAAAAGGCAACAACAATAAATCAAAACCTATAAATCAAATACAGATCTGATAAATTGGGAGGGACTCTACAATCCACATTCAACAAATACTCAAGAACTAACAAAAAAAAAAACTTTAAGGGACAGTTGATATCAACATTATGCAGTTGACATGTAAGTGTATCACTCCAAGGATTATATAATTTTTTTTTTCTGTTGCTACGTATAACTCATGAATAATAGTACATTATGCAGCTAAAAGGACAAATCTTATTCGAAAGTCTTAAAAATATTTCAGCTTGAAAAAGTAAAAGAAATATAGGCAGAGATAGATGAGAATCGTACAACTCTTATTTACTTTAATGCTTTGAATTTCCAAAGTCTGAGATTAGTATAGTCACTCCCGAATATAACATAACTTTCATTGAAGTTGAACTTGACGCAAAATTCCCTATTCAATTACAAAAATTTTGATTTAGTACAAAAATTAGTAACTCTACAGTTGAACTTGATGCGAAATACACTATTCAATTACAAATTTTTTGATTCAGTACAAAAATTAGTAACTCAAAAGCTCTTTAAAAAAAACCCAAAAATAATACTTGGCTAAAGTTGAAAGTTACAGATTTGGGGGAAAGGGGCTCACCTACGCATTCTTTTGGTATGGTAGATTTCCCTGGATTCTCGCTATAGAAATAGAAGTGCAGGAATAAATCAGTTGTTTTCAAAAATTATTTGAAAATTCTGGGAGCAAAATTTTCAAATAATTCAACTGCTTATAGAAAAAAAAAAAAAAACATTAAAACACATAGCAAAATGGAAATGGGCTTGATTAGGTCGAACTCAGATCTAGCAAAATTTGAGTTACATCTGGTTAAATTAAACACAAATTTGTTCAAAGTTATATTGGTATGTGGTGAGCGACGAAGTTGAGATAGAACCTGAGTGAGGTAGAAAAGACTTACCAAGGGTTGGGTGGGCTACAGAATCACGGTGGCGTGACAGATCGAACTCGAGAGCGATATCGCAAGAGAGAGAGAGAGAGAGAATGGAAAAATCCAAAACAAAATCCAATCTCTAAAGTCAGACATCGATTGAGAAAAACATGCAGAATGGGGGGCATTGATCGATCAAGATTGACGTTGCACTGGAGCTTGAGTGAGAAGACATGGCGATGGAGGCGATTCCTCTGCCACGAATACTCTCGAACAATTCAATGGATCTGAAAGAAGAAATGAAAGAAGAAAATTGGAGGTAAATTCTTGATCTGAATCTGAGATCAATCTGAGAAAAATCGGAGGTAAAAATGTACCTGAAGGCAGCGATTGATCGAGGCGACGATAACGGCGATGGCAGTAGCAGATACGATGGAGGTGGTGAGGCAACGGCAGGCCATGGAGGTCCTGTCGGTGGCGATGGAGAGAGTGAGAGCGACGGCAACGATTTGTGATAGAACGGTGATGGATTGGGAATGGATCTGAAGAGGAAAGTTGGAGTCAAATTTTTGGAATAGAGATGGCAATAAGATTGAGAGAGCAAATAAGGCGGTCGCGATTATGGCAGGATTGTGAGAGATTTGGGGATTTATTCATAAATAGGGAAACTATAGAGTGTTGTGACTTGAGAGATTTTAAAAAAAAAAATTCAATCACAACCGTTGGATCAAAACGATCCCACAGTCAAAATTGATCAAAAAATCTCAACCTGGCCAAAAATGTCTCTTGTATCATTCAATTTCGACCATTAGATATTTGATCTAAGGGTTTAAAATATCTCAAATATAAAATGTCTCCAGATCTAATCTTAACCATACAATATTCAATCCAACGGCTCAAAATGTAAATATGTTGCGATTTATATATATATATATTCTGTTCTTAGAATGTTAAAACAAAATTTCCAAAAACATAACAAAATTGCTCTTAAATTCCAAAATAAAACGTTTACTTTCCTTCTTTTTTTTCGTTCTCAGATTTTTCTTAATGTTCCCAGATTTTCTAAGAACAAAAAACAAAGACAAACACCATGAATCACTAACCATATTTAGTTACACAACATCTTCAATCAAGACAAACAAACCTTAAGAAATTGGAATAGAGGGTTACCTAGGTTGCGAACAGTGGAAAAGAGAGAAATTTCCTGGATGGATTGAAGTCACCTGTGCATGAATTGATTGAAGCATTTGAGTCACAAAAATCACTAAATCGGAACCGAAACCCTAAGAGTGAAGGAGGGAACAAATCTTGGAGATCTAGAGGACCATAGGATATGCGTGCTGGATTTAGTAGTGCCGCCGGTGGTGTTCTTCTGTTGGAAGAAACCCTTCGGTTCTAAAAGAAATAAGATGACGAGAATTAGTTTCATTTGGTGAAAAAGGAAGAGGCGATAGTCGGTAAACGTGGGAATGATGATTGGTGAACGTAGGGTTGAACAAATAGACGTGGTAAGTGACGTTGATGGCAAGGATCGTGAGAGTTAAGGATAATGCAAGGATCATGGAGTGGAACAGCCGATTGTAGAGGTGGGAGTTAGGTCTTCTATTTGCAAATGAAAGGGTTTAGGAACGCCAAAAAAAGGGTGAAAAAAACAAAAGGGGTTGGATTTGAACCCCAGACATAACACTAATCAACCACTTGAGTTGCCAACTAATCAGCAAATGTCTATCATGTTATCAAGAGAGCGGTTATTTTATATATCCGAATAAATCTCAGCCATCCATTCTGTGAGATACAATTCAAACCGTAGAAATGTCCTAGTCAACAAACACTTTCCCGATTAAAAACAAATGTGTTGATATAATCTTCTCTGTTTATATAACATTATACACATTTTATTAAAACACAAGAACAAAAAATAATTAAGTACAATAATAACTAAAAAATCATATTATAAAACCCGTGCCTGATGGCACGAGTCTAAAACCAAAAAAATAAAATTGATATAATCTCCTTTGTATACACATCTGACCCTTCCCAGACCCCCACAACGGTGAGAGCTTTCGTGCACTGTGTTGTCCTTTAATAATAACGAATAGTTGAACATCAATCAAGACCACAATAATTTCATTTGAACAATATTAAATAACAATTAAACACCAATAGTAGCTATCAATCAAGACTAGATGTTTAAAGTCATAAAGGTGAAATCACAAATGAAATGGTTAAAAAGAATCGATCTTTAGGCGACATTTGGTTTCATGGGATTGAAACACGAAATTCGCTATTTCCAAACACTACATAAAAGGTAGTATAGTCGAGACAAAAAATTAATTAGAAATAACATTTTATATTGTGTTTTAGTCAAAACACATACCGTCACCAACAAAGACGACAGCAAATCCATAATCTTCACAGTAAATCTTCATACAAAAACAGAAAACATCAATATATCTTATTAGATATCCATTTATAAAGTGTAATAAACGTTATAAAAAGTTTCATTATTGGATCCTTAGAACTGTTCCAATAGTCATCATTGATCCCCATATCCACATTTTCGACTCGAAAAATGACAGTGCTAATATCTAGCAAAATCTAAATAATTCTCTATTCAATCGAGACAATTACTTATCCATAACTGAGACCGATAAGAAGAACACGAAATTTTTGAGTCTAGACTCCTTAATGCTCGAGATTCAAAACGTTAGGGTGTGTGTGTTCGATTTGAGAGTACTAGGCAACGCGTTTTATTCAAGAGTAGAGCCAACAAATGTGGAAGATGCTCCTCTATGACCAGAGATAAAATTGTCAATGTGATGAACACCCCTTTTGCTCGAAAGGAATCGCTCCACCAGGTGTAACATACAACCCTCCTAACTTCTCCACTCCCTTAAATAAAAAATTGAAACTGTCAAATGCCAAAAACAAATATCTTTCAAATACGTAAACAGACAAAAACAGAAGGAGAAAAATGGGGTTGACATTAAAGTTTGAGTTCTGCTTTTGATTTTCAAATTCTGGTGTTGCTTTTGATTTTTAAAATTCCAAAGCATTAAATGATTTTTTAAATATAAAAGAAAGAAAAAGACAAAGAACAAATATACAACTGAAGCTTTCTCTTGGAATAAAAATACTAATAAAATCCCTAATTTTCAAAAAAAAAAATCAAATGTGTTCTAGAATAAACACTAATAAATGCCCTAATCTCAACCATGCTTCTTCCTGCTATAAACATGATTATCACATCCATGAAAATGAAGTTATGGTTACAAATGGCTATAAATCCATATGAATATGTTAAAAATGTCAATCATATATTGAAGATAGTTATTAGGTAGAGTAGGGAGTCGTGCTCCAAACGCTTCAAGAGGAAAACACGAAGATTTAGAAATCAATGTTTTTTTTTAGATGACAATGCTCATAATTCTTAAAATCATGGAGATTCATAAATTAATCAATCATGTACCTGAACACGATCGAAGATGAAGGGAAAAGGCAACAACGACGGCGACAACAACAACGGAGAAAGTAGGACCTTATGTTGCAGCCGACGAATGATTTCTTGAGATGGGGGGAGAGATTCATGAGTATTAGGAGGAGAAACAATACAATGTGTTCATTCCATCCACCTTCCAAAAGAAACAATTGAAAAAAAAAAAAACGAAGAATATTAATGTCAACTATCTAAGGATACGTTGGGTTCAACATGTTCACCTTTCAGAAGAAGAAAATCAAAATCCAAAAAGGAAAAATGAAGAAAATTGAGTACAACTATCTAAGGTGGCATCTGTTCAGTGTTTTTGCTCCCAATTCTCTTGGAACAGGTGAACATAAATCTGATATATATATATAAAAAAAAAAAAAAAAACTTTATTACTTTGGTTTTTCAAATAAAATATTCAATTAATATGATGATTTGCAATAGCAAAATTATTCAATTGAAATATCCCACCAAATCTCAGTTTTTTCCACCCACATAAAAACAGAGACTGAATAATTACCTCAATTGAAATTATTTTTATTGCCTCTATCTCCAGCACGTCAGAGGGGCTTCATGCAAAATGAAAACACAGAACAACAAATATCAACCTAATCCAAAATAAAATTAATCAACAATTCCACATTGGAAGTGTCTAATCTAATAATTTATATCCATTTACATTTTGTTCCCAAAATAAGTAGTAAAGAAAATGCTTATTTACTGAATTTTTTTTTTTTTTGAAATAGATACAGAAACACCAAACAGATGCCATCTAAATAACATTGTTCTTGAGATTCAAAAGTTGTCCACAATTTTATAATTCTCCAAGAAATTTTACATTGTAAGGCGGTAAAAAAGCATTGCGGCAATAACCAATTTTGGAAACAAAATAAGCTATTCAACAATTTTGACCCAAATCCAACTTATAAAATAAATAAAAGTCACACTATCGAGCGCGCGTTGCCACTGTTGCCAACCCGACTCAATCGGGCTTGGTCCCGGGTCCCAAGTCCTTGGGCCTTGTGGATCTTAGGGTTCTTTTGTAGTGCTTAGTTTAGACTTGATATGTTTTGTACAAAATCTAAAAAAAAAAAATCTAAGCCAAACACAACCTAAAGTATAAAGTGCAGGTTTTATAACTTGAGAAAAATTTAAAACCTGAAATCTGTTTATTCAGGTGTTTAACTACCTGAAAGTTACTGTTGTCCATTGAATGTCTTCTTAAATCTTAGACTCCTTTAGGTTATTGTTTTGTTCCCCATAAAAGGGCATGCATGCTCATCATAATAGAGATCTGTTAACTTGTATAACATTCTTGTTTTTTAGTAAAGAGTTTCTTCTACTTTTATTATTTTGAGAGTTCTTAAGAGAGTTCAACACTTATCTAGTTCATTCGTCTTCTGGTTTTTAGTGTTAGTACCAATAGTAGCTTGATCGCTGTATCTTGGGAGACAGATGTTCATTCAACCGTAAGCACCTAGCGGTGGCGAAATATATTTTAAGGACAAATTGTTGAACGATTACCTCGATTATTTTTTTCTGGTGTTTCTATTTCTGCTTATTTTTATTCCATAGTAAGTATTTATGTTTCTGTTCGTTTCATTATTATACAACAAGAATTCTTATTTATGTTTTTCTATTCTATATTGTAATATAGTTTTCTTGTATCTTATTGTATTATAAGATGTTATCTAGAATGTTTCAGTAACAAAGAACTTCAAATTATTTTGTTATTACTAATTATTTAAATAATCAGTTGTTTAATTATTCATTTAATTTCTCGATTATATTTTACCAACAATCTTAAACCAGATTTTCAAATTATTTTAAACCATTCTGCTTTTTTGTTTAAAAACATTCCAGTAACAAAGTTTTTTATATTCTTCCTTTGTTTTATTTCAAGAAATATGTCTTAAAATGATATTGTTGTTACAGTTGTTGCGGTTGCAAATTAAGATGTTGCACCACCTGTTGTGCTTATGCCTGTTGCGTATCTTGAGCCTATTTTACACGGAGAAAGTCAAAGAAGTTTAATGGAAGCTTCTTCAAGCAATGACAGCAAAAGATGTTCTAGATGAAAACATTGAACTTAACAAGATTCATCCGCAAGGATGCTCCTGCCATGACTGAACAGTCTGACACTCAAATTGTTGTTGCTGTTGATACATAAAAACATTCTGATTTTCTATACAAAAACAATATCCTGAATGGATTGAATAATACACTTTACAGTGTATATTGCTTGTTCATGACAACAAAAGAATTGTGACAAGACTGAAGATGTTGAGACTAAGAAGTTTGTAGTCAGAAGATTTTTAGACTACAAAATAGTAGACTCAAAGACAGTTATTAGTTAGACTGAAGAGTTCCAAGTAATTTGCATGACATTCATGCTAAAGAATGACTCTCAGTGAGTTATTTCAAGTGACAACTGTGATTGAGAAGTTGCCGTTATCTTGGGATGACTTCAAGAATTATTTCAAGCACAAAGGAAATGAGATGACTCTTGAAAACTTGGTTCTCAAGTTGAGAATCAAAAATGAGCATCAGATCTCTTTAAGCGTGAGGGTCATAATTCTGTGATGTCAAAATTCCATGTCATAGAAACTCATAAGAAGAGGAAGCAAACTGAATCAAGCTCAAGTAAAGGAGCTGCGAACAAAAAATTCAAGGTCAATTGCCATACTTATAACAAGATAGGGCATCGTGCTCAAGATTGTCACAAGAAAGTTGTGCCGAAGGGAAAGAAGCCTAAAATTAGGCTCATGTGACTGAAGTTGAACACTTTACTGATGAGGTTTCCAAGATGAATTTGTCAGCAGTTGTATCTGAAGTCAAACTCATTGACAATTTCAGTGAATAGTATGTGTTGACCCAGTGAGCTACCCAAGAGAGGGGGTTGAATTGGGTAGTAATAAAATTTAATCCAAATTAAAAACACTTGAAAAATCATATAATTAATTTTATTCTAAATTAATTATTATGTTTATAGCAGCAGATATGTGTTATCAATTAGGTACACACTCAAACAGCTAAAAATAAATAAAGTAAAATCACAGCACACCAAGATTTATACTAGTTCACCAAGCTACTCTAGGTTAATCCAGTCTTTCGAGTCCCACGGAGAGTCGCACCCACTAATCACTAAGATTCCTTTAAACTGGTAGGAACCAAACCTTTACACAATGATTCTTTTTCCAGGCTCAAAATTAACCTTTACAACTTTCTTTTTCCCAGGTTCAGGAATAATCTTTTCTTTTTCCTAGGCTAAAGAATAACCTAATCTTTTTCAAGCTCAAGACTAACCTAATCCTTTCACAGGTTAAGAATCAAATCTAATTCTTTTGTACCTTAGGCTAAGAATCAAATCTCACAATCACTCCAAGGATACACTCAGCTCACCAATTACAAAATTGATAAGTAATTTTCTCTCTCGGAACTTCTATCACCCTAGATAAATTTGAACTCAATTAATGTCACAATACTAGTGATAGAAATAAGGTGAGTGTTGATCTTAAGATTTTGATGGATAATTAAATGTTGATATTTTTGGTGGAATTAACGGTTTGATTAAGTGTTTTAATTTATTAGTTCCAAATGATGAAGATATGATGATAAAGATGATGAAGAATTTAAAGAACTTAGGAAAAACAACTCAAGTTTAAATTTAAACTCTTAATATTCCAATTAAGATCACATATGACACTTTTAAATGATTTTTATAAATATTTGTGTTTTTAATAGAATTCCAATTAGATAAATTATTTGCTCCTATGTGTAATTGAAAAAAAAATATTTATAATTTATTAAAATTGAATTTAAGTATTTAGTGGAGCTAATCAAGAAAAGAAATTGGTTAAAGAAATGAAAATATCAATTAGAATGAATTGAAAACGACTTTAGAAAAGTGATGTAGCATACATAAGTCGACACGTAAGTCGGCCGGACAAAGAAGGAAAACTCTCTATATCTCTCGGTCGATAGGTAGGTCAACCTGTACTTAAGAATAACTCTTTGTATCTATAAGTCAACAAAGCAGTCGACCTGTGAAGAGAAATGGAACTCTCTGAATCTCTAAGTCGATAGATAGGCTGACAGATGGGAACATAATCTTTGACTTGGCTATATTCTGAATCGAGCGGTCAATTGCTGATCTTGGTCAGTCGACTGGTGTGTCTGTTTCAGGATATTATGAAATTTTGAATTTCAATCTGAAAGTAGCCATTACTAACCATTTTTTGGTTAGGATTTATTAGAGATTTTAGGGATTTAATCCTATTTGAGATATGCTACACATATTATGTTATCCCCATTGATTTGGTTCATTAAGTTTGAATATTTATCAATTTGGTACATATAATTGTTTCTATTCTATTTAATTGTTATTGAGAAATATTTTGGGGATTTAATTAAGAAATTTAAAATCTATAATTAAGTGAATTGAACCAGAATAAAGTCTTAATGGTATAAGGGGTCTAAGAGAATAATTAAGTGTCATGACAAATGGAAACCAGTCGTTAGAGAGCTGATTTTAATCCCTTTTATATAGACCTACGTTTTTCATATCATTAAGAGAGATTAAGAGAGAAATCAAGAGATTATATTGAGATTTTTTAAGAGACATTCTTGAGAATCATTTGCTGAGAATCATTGCTGCTACTGAATCTGAAGTAATATCGCTCTAATTATTTTTTCAGTGGATTCTGGATGAGAACTTTCCAAATTACTTTCTATATTGTATTACTTGATTAATTTTTGGAATTTGATATTTAGAAAAAAAAAATTATTTCTTATTGAAAAATATTTTTTAAATAATTTCTTGAATTAATCTGATTAAATGCTCAATTACATGCTATCCATTTTTATTTAAAATCAGATTTTGAGTATCTCACATTTCTATCACTAGTTTTGGGATATTAATTGAGTTTTAATTTATCTGGGGTGGTAGAAGCTCCGAGTGAGAAAAATCACTTGTCCATTTTTATTGGTAAGTTGAGTGGCGGATTAAATACTATTGGGTGTATTTAATCAAATGTTAGTTGGTGTCAGTCTCTTCCTGTAAAGAGATTGAGGTAATAATTCTTCTTGAATTGAATTATTTTGTGTGAATTTTGTAACGGTTCAATTCTTACCAGTTAAAAGGATATTTGGAGTATTTTTTAGGTTTTGATTCTTTTGCCTTGTGTTAAAAATAATTAGGTTATTCTTGAGCATGTAAAAAATAGAGATTATTCCTTAGCCTGTGAAAAATTTTTTGTAAAGGTTGATTCTGAATCTGTAAAAGAATTTTTATGATGGTTTGGTTCCTACCTTTAAAGGAATCTTGAGTTTAGTGAATGCGATTTTCCATGGGGCTCAGAGGATTGGATTAACCAAGAGTAGCTTGGTGGACCAATATAAATTTCTAGTATGCTGCAATTTTTACTTTATTTATTTTTATTATTTGGTGTGCACCTAGTTGATTTTATATTTCCACTGTGATATGAAGATAATAATTAATTTAGAATTAAAACTAATTATTTGAGTTATTAAAGTATTTTCTCTCTAATAATTTTTTAATTACCCAATTCACCCTCCTCCTGGATATTACACTGGGCTAACAATTGACATCAAAGTTGGTTTTAACTCGATATACTTCACAGTATAGGTAAACACGATCACATGAAATACCTTGATTCTGAAGTTATGTATACTACTGTTAATTCTGCTTCTTCTAATAGTCATTGTTCTGATCATGAGACTGATATAATTTGCAATGATGAGAATGCAGATAAGGCTATTGGGACGCTTATTGCTCTTCCGTATGTTTTTGGAAAAAAGAATTTCAAATTAGAGCAAAAAATTGCAACTCTTGAAAATAAGAAGTTTAATACTGTCAAATCTCTCAAGAAAAATAATTTGGACAAATATTTTAAAACTGTTGAGTTTAAAAATATTTTATCTGAAATTAGTAAGTTGTGTAATAAAATTGAGTCTCTTGAGGATGAGACTGAGATTTTGAAAAATAATTTTTATGATCTTTAACAGAATGAATTTAAAAGAAAACAAATCTTGAAACCTTGAATGAGGCCTTGAATATTGAATTGGACAATACAAATAACCTTAAACGGTTACTTGAGAAGACTCAAAATGAGCTTAAAGAAGCAATGGATAAATTCAAGGATGTTGAGAGTATTAAAATCTATTGAAAAACCAATAGTTACTAAAGTTGCTTCTCAAAATCACAGACAATATTATGCTCCCGTAAGAAACGCTGACTATTCAAAGAGGCGTGCAAATAGTATTAAGTGTTTTTATTATGGTAAATTTAGTCATTATGAAAACTCTTATTATTTATTACATGGTTACCCTGTTGAATTCTGAAACAACTGGATACCAAAAAGAGAAAATTTTGGTGTAGGTACTAATCAGAGATTTAGACAAAGGTACAACGAATACTACGTGCCGACAAGGAGATTTGAACAAACAAGAAGGTACAATGAATATACTCTGCCTAAGAAGGAACCGAGGTTCAATGTACCAAATAAAAAAATCAACACATGCCAAATAGAAGAGTATAAAAGCAACAAGCTCAATATGTGAGAGTTGACAAAGCTTATTCACAACAAACGGCAAGCTATCAGCACAAGAAAAAGTTCATTTACAAAGTTGTACCAAAGCAGCCTGAAGCACCAAACAAAGGCAAATAACTTCTTACTAAATCAGTTCAAAAAAAATTGTCATTCCTAAGAAGGAAGAAATTAAGGTGAAAAATCAAGTGTTGATCTCAAAGGATACCAAGTCAGAAATTATTAATCCACCAAAGGTACACACACTACTTGCTCCCAAAGATGATCCAAGTATGTAAAAAAAAATTAAGTTTAAATTTATTAATTTTGTTAGGGAGACTGAGCCTGTTCATTTTGAAAGTTAGATGTTTGTGATACATGTGTGTATGTGTGTGTGTGTGTGTGTGTATGTGTGTGTGTGTGTGTGTTTAAATGTGAGTAATTAAATTATTACAAAATATATGTGGATCAAAATAAGAGGTAAAAATTGAGCTAAGTTGATCAAATTAGGTTTAAATGCATAAAATCAAACAGCTCAGAATGAACAGTCCACTCATGAGTCGACCGACAGTAGCAGGTTGGAATATCAAGAGACGCGCTGCATTCATCAGTCAACCGCCTCTAAGATGGTTGTCGACCGACCATTGCGGGATATAAATACCCTCTCTTGTTTATTTCATTGTATCCGAAACTAAAAACCTTTTCTCTCTAAAATCCTTCATCTCCCAATTTCATTCAAGCATAAATCTCACGAAATCAGTTCATTTCAACTTGGATTAGAAGATTTTTGGGTTGAATTTAAAGGTCTAAGGATTGGATTTGAGATTTGGAGGCTCATTACTCATGAAAAAAAGGTTGTTTTTTCTCTAATTTCTAGGGTTTTCAGTTGATTCTCGGTTTAGACTTAATCTCTTGAGATATTTTGGTTGAGTTATTTTAGTTTGTGTAAAAAATGCCTAGAATCAAGAATCATGCTCATAGGCCTACATTCGACAATAAATTTTTTTGAAAGAAAGAGGATGAGAAAAAATATAATGAGGGCTTTTAAACCGAAGGGTTTTAGGATGCAAACCTATAGATTTTGTTAGTTTGAAAGAAAAAAATATTAATATTGAGGGATATTTTAGAAATTTGGGGTGGATCAATTTTGTCACCCAAATGAATAAGTGGATGCCTATGTGAGTGAGAATGTTCTATAGCAATCTCACTTACAATAATATTGAAATTTCATCGTATGTTAAAGAAAAAGAAATCCAATTTGATAAGGGGTTACTGTCACGACCAGTCCCGGAAACCTATCACCGTGGGGCCCGGAGTGACGTCGACAAGACACCACCCAAACTACAAATCAACTAGGAAACAACAAAGGACATATACAAAAAATATACAAACACAAAATGTCACTGAATACAACTTCTCTAGTTGGGGGCACACATGTCCCTGTAAATTATATTAACACAAATATATAAACAACCAAGAACCTCTTACAAGCTCGCCTCAGACCAACTCCTCCCAAAGTACTCCCACGCTACACCAACACCGGACTCTACCTAATGCTAATAGGGGACCGACTCCTAGTTGTTGTACCTGCGAGTGTACTGTCTTTTTAATAAAAATATTTTAAAATAATCATACATTCTAAATAATACAACATTTAAATAGATCAACATAAGTATGCAAACATCACATGTCTAATAAAAATCACCATTATATAAGTACCTCATCATAATAAAAGCAGTGGAAATAAATCAATATATATAACTTCCATTCAAACCCCTCCGGTATAAAATAATATCAATCACCATATATAATAAATCACAAATATAAGTAAAACACCACACCACCACACCACTCACTGGTTAGCCATAGTGATCGTTTTAACCTCACAATCGAGAGTTGCAACGGTACCGTATCACCCATAGGATATGCCTTCCTAGCGGGATAAATGACCATATGCCCATATGCCCATCGGACAGGTCATAATATCAATATCCATATGCCGGACCACCCATCGGCAGGATATAATATCAATAATCATCTGCTAGACCACCCATCGGCAAGACATAACATCAACAACCGCTTGTCGGACCGCCCATCAACAAGACATAAAATCAATAACATCATCATCAAACTACAACTCAATAAATAATCAACATTCTATCGAAGCAGATAAAATCAATAAACATCGCCCTCTTTCTCCAAAACTGATTTAATCTAAATATCATTTTTTCACCCTCTTTTAAAATCACTGAAATCCACATTTTCAAAACAACCAAATCCACTTGATTCATGTACGTTATAAATTCATCCAGTTTAAAGTAAATACCTTTTGGTTCCATCATATATATGAAAATAGAGTTGGCAAGAAGACAGTACACTCACTTGATGATCCATTCCTAAAAGCTTTTACCGACTATACTCAACTGTGCTCTGGTGTCAGCGAACCTATTAATGACAGAGCCTAAATTAATATTTTAGGTAAAATAATCTAATCATGCCATACAAACCCTAGGTTCCGTAATTTCCCATTCCTTAGATTTTATTATGAAATATTTTTAATCGACTGATATTACCTCGTTACGATTTACTATAAACGGTCTCATTATTTATATAAACTTTATTTTATATAAACGGTCTCATTATTGATTTTCGACATGTTGAGACTAGAAAACTCATTTAACAATCATAAAGTTAATGAGAAACGTTACCCGCATCCAAAACAATTGTCGATCTTCTTAGAAAATTTTTAATTTCTACTCCTGTTCCCACCGCCTAAGCGAAAAACCCACCGCTTAGGCAAATACGATCCTTCACTGCTTTGAATTGCATACTGACGGTCTACCGCCTAGGCGAGCGCCTTTCCGCCTGGGCGAACTCGCAACAAACTAAATTCACAATTCTCTGCCTTCTCTCCGCCGAGGCGAACTTCCTCACTGCCTAGGCGGACGCTTCTCCTCCCTTCTGCTCTGTTTTGTGAAATCTAGCCTACTACTCTTTCTCTCCTCACTAATTCCGACAATTACCACCACCTGAGCGTCTCGACACACACAATACACACAGCACACACCCACATGCACACCGCGACACACACACACACCCATACCTACATACACCACCAGTTTCACCCAACTCCACCACCTGCACCATCGTCTGCCGTCGACCATACCATTACCACCCAAAACTAAAGACATACACACTCAATCATTCAGACACACACACTAATCACAACACACACACAACACCCACACAACCGACGGCAAAGACACACACACATAGAGGCAACACACACAGGGCAGTAGAAAACCAAAACAGAAAATTAGCAACACACACTTACCGGTGACGTTGAACGATCATCCACACTCCACCGACGGATGAACAGCAATGGATCATACACACACACGCTAGAACCTCTCTATCTCTCTTCGTTACTGTTGTCGGTGATCAAAACCCATACAAAACAGGCCGAACGGCACACCCATGGCAAAACCAGAAAACACACACACATGCAAGCATACACATCATCACACACACAGAGAGACTCACCAACGACGGCAGACACACACCCACACCATAACAACACCGTCGCTCTAAACCCATCATCGCCAGCCAAACCTTCCTCTCTCTCTCTTTCGATTTCTCTAACCGCTTCTCGATCTTTCTCTCTTCCCTCTGTCTTGCGTGTATGAGTCTATATATACATATATATATATATATATATATATATATACATATATACATATATATGTGTATACATATATACATATATATATATATATTAATTTGGTTGTAATTACATAAATCTCCCCCTTTTATTTTGTTAAAATAAAATTTAGTTCAAATTCTGATTTTAGGGTTTTAATAGTTACGAATTAACCCCTAAAATTTTAAATCACACAATTAGTAGCGTCGTCCACCCCATTATTTTCAAATGTGCTACAATACAACTTAGATTGAGCGTATACCAAAAATTAGGGTCTTACAACTCTTCCCTCTTAAAAGAAATTGCGTCCTGAAATTTTTGTCAAGCTACTAAAACGTCAAAGTCGCATCACATGGTTATGTTTGTCTCACGCAATTTTCGAATGAATTTTTCCTATGTAGGGTACCACAATCACAAGTTGCCCAAAATTTATAACCAACAGTTTCGTCAAATCATATCCACCTATTGCAACATTTTCCTTTGCAGTGGTCGGTATTATATCCAACACCAACAAACAGGGTGCACTTGGTCAGTTACACTTAATACGGATAACCAATTGTCAAAGAATCTCATGTTTCTAACTGCTTCCGCTGCTCTACTCTGATAAAAATAGCAATCAACAACAATATGTGCTTAAAATATTGTAGTAATCTCAATTGATTGAGCCTATCTCATTCCGACAATAATTTTTCCATAACCAATACTTATCCATTTTATCCGACATCTCCAATCAACTATTTGCAACAATATTTCTATTCAACATTCAAACCAACAATACTCACCACCAATCTCATAAACACGGATAGTCTAAAAATCATCAATCTCAATATCGTTATTAGATCTTCAATACTATTATATAAGTTCTATAAATATTACCAACCCACATCAATACGTATCAAATACGTCAAACGGGTCATCTTTAAGAATTCCCTTCATGCCTCCATATTTAATTAAGTCCTTGACAAGGCCACGCGCTTCAATTATGGTTCAGTCTACCCGCTCATACTTCAAACACATATAAATATGGATCGAAGTACTGAACTACATTCCAATTACAAAATTTCAAAACATCACGAAGGTCATTCGGGATAATTTAAATTATTCTTTCTTCAAAAGATTTCCAGTGATCCTACATGCCGACTTTGCCTAAGAAATAGTAGTAGCTCAATACATCTAATTGAGTTCTTTTTTACCAACTCCGTTTTCTAAAAATAACCACACCGGGCTGTCTCCATTTCTTGGTAATTTTCCGTTCTCCTATCTCAGTTCAGTATATTTGACTGAAGTCATACATCCCTTTTCATACAACACTTTATACGGTATCACCTTGATCCCCGAAAAGGTATCTATTAGTTTAAACACATTCCATTAGCGCCACGTGATCCCCCTCACTACCAAAAATTCCTAAACACAACTCCTCAACATATCCTCTGATATCTAAATTGCACATCTCAATTAATCGTTAATCTATAAATAAAACAAGGTACCAATCCTCTTGGCACCCAAAGCGGTATGGAAATTCGACCAGAATGTCAAAATAAATATCAACTCTTGGTACTACAGTTTCTCCTATACAATTTCTCCAATAGAGAATTTTCACCTGGAATTAGTTTTTCGATGGTAATTATTACATATAAAACTCACCTATTAAGATATAACCATTCAATATTGCATTTCGAATTCCATCGCGGACTGTTCATACAACAGCGACTTAATTTGTTTTGATAAAAAAAAAAATTATCTTCCAATTACAGTACAGCGGCAACACTTACACATTAACAATTCAATTTATCAAAATATGATCGATCAATTTTATCCAAGAGCATCTTTCAATTATCAAACGAATAAGTCACCCTAGTATCTTATCCCAACTTTATTCGACACTTACATTGAACCGGTGCCTTATGCAACCGAACAATCTCGTCAATATACACTTAACATACGAATCAAGACTCCCATTTCCATTCTGGAATAGGTAAAGGCTACAATGACCCACCTGGATATTAATGCTTGACCTTAATTTTGCTAACATACAAGACACCTAACAACAAATTCTGCGATTTCTCATTCTTCTCCAAACTACCAATAATGCTCATGCAATCTCGATACAGTTTGATATCACTGGGGTACATTGTGTAGGTTGAACTATGTACTTCTTTTAAGATCTCTATCATCAAATAGGCATCAACAAGAACAACAAGACTTCATCATTATTTCTGACACAGTCGTCAGCTCTGCGACCATTTCCCACTTAATCTCTAATTTTTCCTAACTGGACATTTGTCTTCTACGCTTCTACAACAAATTCAATCAATGTCGGTTCCAAAAATAGAGTATCAAATAACATTACCATCTGACCAATCGCCCACTATACTCACAAGGCCACTCACTACAAAATTTAGTGTGAACAACCTGAATGTACACAATCGAACTTGCCGATTTCCAACTCAAAGCATCCGCTACAACATTAGTCATTTCTGAATAATAATAGATGGTACAATTGTAGTCTTTGATCAAATTTTTTTTCAATACCTCAAACTCAGATTTAGCTCATTTTTTATTAAGCAATTATTCCCAATTCTGGTGATTGGTGCATATTCTACAAATCTCGCCATACAGGTAATGTCCCTAAAACATCAAAGCAACTACTATCATTGCCCACTCCAAGAGTTTCGAGTTCCAGTTACACTTTTCGGCCTTTCTCATTAAACTATAGCTTCAACTTCCTTTGGATTCACTTGAATACTATGTCTCAAGAGCACTTGTCCCCACCACTCGATCCAACCAATATTCATATTTATTGCACTTGGTATACAATTACTTTTCTCGCGACATTAGCTACTCAATTTAGAGATATTCTACACGCTCTTTTCTACTCTTGATCGAATCACCGTTTTCACTACGTTTCAGCCTTTAACCTTCAAGTGGTAATATCCTCACCAGATTTTTGTGAAAGCTTTCATCGACCTCCTGGGCACGGTACTCTTTTTGTCCTTGTCTTATTGTCTTCCCTTTTCGTCTTCTTCTTCTTCATGTCTTCTGCTTCTGAGGCTGGTTGGTCAGGGAGTAGTGCGTCCTTAATAGACGTGATAGTTGCATACTCCCCGGGCGTCCAGATGGAGCTCAGCTCATCTACGACAGAGTCGGATCTTTCCATCCCTCCATCCTCTGGGTTGGAAGGTAAGCAGGAGCTCACCGTTCGGTGGACATCTTCATCCGAGGAGTCCCAAGGTAAGACTAGAGTAGGGGCACTCCCTGCGGCTGGTTCACCCTGTGGGTCTCAGGGGACGAAACGCGAGCTGGGCTACACCGGCGGTTCTGCGACTGCCAGGCCTTCTATATCCAGGTACCATCCCCAGGCAAGCTTGACTTCCCATCGGTTGTCCTATACTGTTCCTCGGGGCACTCTAATTTGGGGGCTAGAATCCGAGCTATCAAATAAAGCGGTCCGTAAACTCTATACTAATTACGCAATCCCCAGCTCGGTGGTGCTCCGGGCTGCTAGGCCGGACGACCGAGCATGTGATCTACTCAAGGGGTTTATCGCGGTTTACGACCAACAATTGCAGGCCAGGCTACGATTTTCCATCCACCCCTAGGTGAAGGAGGTCTGTTGGGATTTGGGTCTGTGTCTATCACAGGTCTCTCCCAATAGTATACGCATGATCATGTCATTCCATATTATCTGCCTGGCCGAGAAAATTACACCGTCCATCAACCTATATCACACACTATTCTTGGCGAAGGCCATGCTCGATGGGAATGGATGGTTTTACCTATCAGCTCGATTAAAGTTTCTCAAGGGATCCCCGGACTCCATTAAAGACTAGTAGTCGGGGTTCTTTTTCTTGGGAGGTACTGGGTGGGAGTTCGACGAGAAGCCATCGTTTGATTTTTCGATCCAGAGGCACTGGGGAGATCTGGGTAAGTCTTTTCAGCTCGAACCTCATTCCCCTTACCCTGATTTTAGTTTTAATGAGCTTCTTTTTCCGTTCAGTGACCAAGAAATGCCAGCCCAACACGAAAATCTTACAGGAGAAGGAGGTGATCCTTCAGACACCGTTTACAAATATCGGTCCTCTGCTCTTGTCGTGTCTATACGACATCTCCTTTTGGAGCAACCCATCCGTACCGGTGCTGACCTTGAACCCGAAGTTGCAAAATAGTAAGTACGTTGAGCTTATCTCGGTTGTTTTGTTTAACCTGATTTATTTTTCTTCTTGCTGATTGGATTTATATGTTTGCTTGTTCTTCAGTAATGGATCTGTATGCGATAGCCCATATGGAGAAGAGAGACGTGGACTCTCGGTAGGTCGTCCAAGGCATACCGACCAAGTAAGGGGAGGAAGAGGCGAGGCCCACCAGCTAGGCCAGGCTTACCCCGGCGCTGATCAGAGCTGAGACCCTGGAAATTGCTAGGCCAAGCAGAAAGAGGTTACCGAGAAAGTCCCCACCCCACTCGTCAAAAAATACAAGGGGAAGAGGAAAGTGAGGACATCCGACATGCCGTCCCTCCACCTCGGCCCAAGAAGAAGAATAGCCATATGGGGGTAGCGAAGAACCGGGGGATTTAATCATCCAGACTGGGCTTCATTCTGACTAACTGGAAATACAAAATGCCAATGTGCTGACACAGTTCGCGATGCGAATGGTGCCACCAGCGGACAGAATGAGATTCACCGATAAGTTAGATTCCAAGTTTTGCACCGACATGAATCTGCACACACTTTTGGTAAGTGATTCTCCCTGGTCAGTTTTTAGTACTTTGGAAACTTTTAAGTTTTTAACGACATTGTTGTTGACTGTGCAGGCGGTGTTTGCCTCGTTGGAGGCCGGTGCTAGCCTATACCAGGCCATCCAAACGGTCAACGGGCTCGTACAGGTGAGGGAAAAGGACGTTCAGGTGTTGGAAGATTACAAGAAAGAGGTGGGTCGGGTAACCGCAAGATGAGCCGCCTTCGCGAGAAAAATGAGCGAATACGCGCAGAGAAGAAGGCCGCTGAGAAAAAGGCTGAGAAGGCCAGGTAAGCTGAGCACGTGACCCAGGCAAAGCTTAAGGAACTTTGGAGGGACCAAGAGGGCGAGCTTGAGAAATCCACGATGAGGCCTGGGCTAACGCGGTCGCCCTGTACAAGCAAAACAAAGAATTTACCGGGCTCCGGGACTATATCGCCGTCAGTGTGATTGGGCTCAATTTCAAAAGAGCGATTAACTCTTTGCACTAATAGTTCCTAGAAGTAGACCACACCAAATTGACCCTCGAGCTGACTAAGGAAGACATTGTTGAAGCTCAGGCTAAGTAGGATGTCGCGTTGGGTGCTACACTGGCCATCCCGGAGACCGAGCCGAGTCGACGCTCCAGAACCCATAAGAAGGAGACCACAAAGGAGGCCACAACCTAGTAGTCCACCAGCCCAGTGTGAATAACCAACTTTGTTTTAATTATTTCTCTTTTTTTTTCTTTCTTTTTGTCTGGCCCAACACATAGCAAGCTTGTAATTCGTGGCAGTAGTCCCACCACTTTTGTAAATTTGACTGATTTGAATATAATATTCTTTTACTCTTCATTTTCTTCCATCTGTTTTGTTTGATGATTGCCGATGTTTTCAAAAAAGAAATTTTAATTTTTATGGTAAATGTTTGTCGAGCTAGAGCATGACTCATGTGCCCCGCAATTCCTACAACCTTTACCTCCCAATCGACCAGGAGAGCTCGTGCTCTTACGAGCTGTGGTGGTCGACCAGGTAGTCCTCGGTAGTCTTTCATCACTTGGTATATATCAGTCGATGTGTTGTGGTTGAACGATTAATATTTTGCCCTCAGGCGGCCTAAGTAGCTCGACTTGAATGAGTTGTTGTGGTCGACCTTACTGTACCTGGCCATCTTTTGTTACTTGGTACGTGGACCAGTAGGTGTGCTGCAATCGAATACTTTTCTCCCCAAACGACCAAGGCAGCTCATTAAGAGTGATCTGTTGAGGTCGTCTTTTATGTGGTAGGCAGATTTTTATTAGTTATCTTTGATTTTGCCCCCCAGGCGACCAAGTGAGCCCGTGTAACCTTGGCTCCCTTGGTGTCTTGCTTGGATTGCGGGTTATTTTGCCCCCCAGACGATCTGACACAGCCCGACTTTTTGGGCTTATCGATCTTCTCGAGTGTGTGGCCCTTAACTTCGTATCATCCATGGATCAATCCCTAGACCAGACGGCTACCTCTGCTTGGGTTGATGGTTGGAGCCTGGCTTATCCCCAACCTTTGGCACGTGGATAGCTTGGTCCCGCCTTTATAGGGAGAAGGGATTTGGGATGGCTCACCCCGGCCTCTCGGTACTCAGAGAGCTGCCCTTTCCCGCCCTAGAATATTTTGGGATTATTTTTCCCTCCAGACAATATGTCGAACTCGATTTTTTTGAGCTGGTCGATCTTCTTTGGGGTTCGACCTGTGGACGCGCTACTTTGCAAAAAATAGAAGTTCGTTGAACCGAAAACGCTTCTCTTTTCATTTGCCATAACCTTTTCCATTACAATTTGTTTGAGATGAAAATAAAAAATGTAGGACAAGTTCTATGGATTTTAGTCGACAATTTTGTAGTAGCGTTTGAGGTGTTCAGCGTTCCAGGGGTGCCTGAGTGGTACCCCTTTCTCCGTTTCCAAGTTGTACGTGCTAGGTTGGGCTACGCTAACTACACGGTAGGTACCCTTCCAGCTTAGTGCTAGCTTCCCGACATTTTTCTCCTTAGTAGCTAGAGTGACCTTCCTTAGGACGAGGTCCCTAACCTCAAAAGAACGAGGCCGAACGTGGGGATTATAGTACCGAGCCGCCCTCTGCTGGTAGGCAACCTGATGGACCTGAGCCCGCTCTCTCCTTTCTTCGAGTAGGTCAAGGTTCAAAGCCAGATCGGCCTCGTTCTCAGTTGGTTCGAAAGGGTGGGCAGTCCAAGGAAAGGTTATTTCGACCTCTATGGGGATTACAGCCTCCGAACCAAACGTTATCACAAAGGGTGTCTCGCCGGTCGAGGTCAGGGTTGTTATGTGATAGGCTCACAGCACGGGATACAAGTCTTCTACCCATAAACCCTTTGATTTGTCTAACCTGGTTTTCAGATTTTGCAAGATAGTTTGGTTGGTGACTTCGACCTGTCAATTAGCCTGAGGGTACCCAGGGGAGGAGAACTTTGTTTTGATCCCAAGCCCGACGCACAACTCGGCAAACAAGTCATTATCGAACTATTTTTCGTTGTCGGAGACGATATCCTTTGGCATGCCAAATCTATAAATCAAGCGCTTCCACACGAAGTCTCGAATCCGTTGCTTGGTGATTATTATAAGTGGCTCGGCCTCAACCCACTTAGTGAAGTAGTCGATGGCAACGATCAGAAATTTTCTCTGGCTGGTCCCCAGGGGAAATAGGCCAAGAAGGTCGATATCTCACTGTGCGAACGTCCATGGGCTGGACATCGGTACCAGCTCGGTCGGCGGGGCGTGAGGGTGTGCGGAAAATCGCTGGCACTTGTCACACATTTTCACGAATTCCCCCGTGTCCTCCAATATCTTAGGCCAATAATATCCGTTTAGGAGCAACTTCCAAACTATGGACTTGCCCTCTGAGTGATTTCTACAAATCTCCCCGTGGACTTCTCTCATCACGTAGTCGGCCTCCTCAGGTCAGAGACACCAGGAATACGGACCAGAGAAGAATTTTCGATAAAGAACATCGTCGATAAAGGTATATTGCACTGCCTGGTACCGTACTTTTTGAGAGTGAGCCTGGTCACTGGGAAGCGTCCCATTAGTGAGATAGCTCACTATAGGGTCCATCTAGTCGGCCTGGCACCAAGGGCGCATATCATTGTAGTCTTATCTGAGGAGGTCGTGCTCGGCTCGGTGAGAAATTTAGCAGGTACCTTCCTCTTGAGTGTGTATTCAACTGCGGAGGCCAAGTTAGCCAGGGCGTCGGTGTGATGGTTCTCTTCTCAGGGTACTTGTGTGACTTTCACCTTCTAGAAAAGCTTCGTTAGGTCTTTTACCCTCTCTAGATAGGCTGCCATGCTCGGGTCTTTTGCTAGGTAATCACCGTTGACCTGATTGACCACCAGCTGGGAATCACACATTACCAGGAGGGATCTTATGTTAAAATACCGGGCTAATTGAAGCCTGGCCAATAACCCTTTGTACTCAGCCTCTTTATTTGTAGCTCAGAATCCGAGCCTGAGGGCGTACTCGATCTCTTCTTTATTTGGGGCCACGAGGACTATCCCAACCCCCGAGCCACTCTGATTGGAGGGTCCGTCATTGAAAATATACCATGAATTGGGTCCGAGGTCGTCTTAGACTTTAGCCAACTAGGCCAAAACTTTTACTCTCCCTGGGCTTTCGGAGGTATACTCGGATTCCCCTAGGTTGGGAATGGTCCCCTCCTCGGAAAAGGTTAGTTCGGCTATGAAATCAGCGAGGACCTATCCCTTGATTGCCATCCTAGGGTTATATTCGATGTGGAAGTAGCTCAACTCCAGGCTATACTTCATTAACCTCTCCAAAATGTCAGGAGAGTGGAGGATCTGCCTCAACAGTTAGTCTGTCAACACCACGATTGTGTGAGCTTGAAAGTATTGGCATAGCTTTCTCGTGGCTATCAGGTGGGCGTAAGCCAATTTTTTGAATTTCGTGTACCTTATCTCTACATTAGTTAGGATACGACTTGAGTAGTAGATCGGGCTCTGAACACCGACATCCTCCCAAACCAGGGCAGCACTGACGGCTGTCGGAAAGGCTACGATGTAGAGGAGTAGGTCTTCGGACTTTTGGGGCATAGTGAGCAGGGGAGCCGACAAGAAATATATTTTCAGTTCTTCGAAGGGGCGGTCATACACCTCGTTCCATTCGAATGCCTTGTTTTCTCAGAGAATTTTGAAAAATGGGAGGCATTTTTTGAACGACCTGTAAATGAACTGGTTCAGGACAGCTAGCTGACCTGTTAGCATTTGGACCTCCTTCTTAGTCCGCGGAGGGGCCATGCCAAGCACCGCACTGATCTGGTCAGGGTTCACGTTGATACCGCGTTGGAAGACCATAAAGCCTAGGAACTTACCAGCGGACACACTGAAAATACATTTGTTCGGATTCAGCTTCATGCGGTGAGCTCGGAGCTTGTCGAAGCAGGCCTGGAGGTGGTCGAGGTGGTCTTCAGCCCGACCATTTTTCACGAGCATATTGTCGATATACACCACCATCGTGTTTCCAATTTCTTCCTTGAACATTTTATTGACAAGCCTCTGATAGGTCTATCTGGTATTGCGGAGGCCAAAGGGCATGACTTTGTAGCAGTAAGTGCCCCGATCGATGATGAAAAAATGTCTTGCTTTTATCTGGAGGGTACATAGAGATTTGATTGTAGCCTGTGTAAGCATCAAGGAAGCTAAGTCGT
This sequence comes from Eucommia ulmoides, assembly GCA_016647705.1. NCBI lineage: Eukaryota > Viridiplantae > Streptophyta > Magnoliopsida > Garryales > Eucommiaceae > Eucommia > Eucommia ulmoides. Next base: position 12,313,121 of record CM028333.1, on the reverse strand, counting down.
TGGTACCCCGCTGTAGCGTCGATCACGATGTCGATCCTCGGGAGTGGAAAGAAGTCTTTCAGGCAGGACTTGTTTAAATCTTCTAAATTGATGCAAAGTAGCCATTTGTTGCCAGCCTTGGGGGTAAACACGAAGTTTACGAGCCAGTCCAAAAACTTGACCTCTTTCACGACGTCCGATCTGACGAGCTTATACCTCTCATATTCTATTATCTTCTGTCAGTCTGGGTGGAATTTCCTCCTCTTTTGACGAACAGGTGGGTGGTGAACGTCGACGTGTAACCGGTGCATGGAAACACTTGGATCGATACCGGGAAGCGCATTGTGAGAACAGGCAAACACGTCGTGGTTTCTTACCAACGGCTCGGTGAGGTCAGACCGCTCTTCCGATCTTAGCCGAGCTCTAACCCTTACCGTTCTCTCCGCGATTGCGGGATGAATAGGAATGTCGATCAGTTATTTGTGGGGCCGTGGGATGGGCTCATCATCACGCGGATCGTCGATCAGGAAGAGCTCTACCCCATCAACGAGGACCACGAGTTCTCTGTCCAGGCGAGGGGTACACAGGCCGGGCCACAACTGTAATTGCTATTTTTTCTCCAAGGCCCTTCTTGCACAGGATTGCGTGGTTTCTTGGTTTACTTGTACCTCTCCCACCCCTAAATCTGTGGGGAACTTCATTTTTTGGTGATAGAGGGAGCATACAGCCTTAAGGGTGGCCACAATGGGTCGACCCATGATTGTGTTGTACGGTGATGGCCTGTCAATGATAAGAAATTTGGACCAGACGATGGCGACGTCAGGGCTGGAACCAACGGTGACGGGCAGAGATACCTAGCTGACTGAACTGACCACATCGCCACCAAATTCGATGAGTGGGGATCTGACAGGCTTCACAGAGCTTGATTCTATGACCATTTGATCGAAGGCTCATTTGAAGAGAATATCTACCGAGCTGCCTCCATCGACTAGTATCCTCGCTATCTTGAAATGGTTGATTAAGGTTGCAATGACTAGGGCGTCGTCATGTGGAACGTGCACCCCCTTCAGGTCAGTCTCACTGAATGAGATAACATTGTGGGAGGCTACATCTACCGTATTAACCTCATAGACACCCTAGTCCACCTTCCTCTTACTCTTGCTCTCGTACCTCTTCCGAGAAGAAGACGTTTTCCCTCCGAAACCCAGGCCACCATGGATGACGTTTATTTCGCCGTTGACTCTCAAATCAGAGTTATCCCTGGCTCGTTCACCACGGGGATGAGCCCGGTTATCATTACGCTTCCGGCGATGTCATCAGCGTTCGTCACGACGGTCATTAGAGCCGGCCCGATCCTCGCTAGGTCAGTGAACATAACTCCTAAGGTAGCATCTGCAGATGAGGGCTTCAATTTCTTCCTTCAACTAGAAGCATTCGTTGGTGGCATAATCGTTGCTCCTATGGAAGTTCCAGTATTTATCAGTTGACTTACTGAAGGACTTCCCTCTATGGGGAGGCGCAGGCGAGAAAAGGCCTTTTTTGGCGTTCTCGATGAAAATGGTCACAACAGAAGTGGTCAGGGGAGTATAAACAACCTGATGGGAACCTGATAGTGACCTCTGGTCTCTGGGCAGCGGGCTTAACCTCCCCTTATCCTGGAATCTCCTTGATGCTTGGGATCGACTCGTTCCCTCATCGACTCGGGACTTCTACCTTAGAAGGTCTTCTTTTTCTTTCGTGATCTTGTCGACGAGGTTGGCCTTGTAGAAATTGGTGCCGAGGTCAAGTGTCTTGCAGAGGCTGAAGGCCGGTCTAGAATTCTGGTCACACAAGAGCCTCTGGTGCCTTAGTCCGCTAATGAAAGCATTGAGCGCCACTTCATCAGAAACTCCTTCACATGCGAGGGACTCCATCCAAAATTGATGCACGTAATCGGCAAAATTCTCATTTTCCTTTTGCCTAATGTCGAGGAGGTGAGATATGGTCTTTGGCCTGCGACGTGACCGGCTGAACCACTCTATGAACTACTACTCGAGCTAGAGGAATATGGAGATTGAGGCTGGTGAGAGGTCATTGAACCATGACCTGGCTGGGCTAGTTAATTTGAGAGAAAAAAAAAATTACACCTTATTGTGTTGGTAGCAACGTCTACATCCATATGGGAAACATACACGGAAATATGATCCAACAGGTCGGTTTTCCTATCGTACTGGGCTACCGAGGGTTAGAAAATTTATAAGGAACTGCCTCTTCCTTGATTTCCAAAGTGAAAGGAGACCAGACTCCAGAATGAAGCCCGAGGACTCCCCCGGTGTTGCGCATGAGATTGAGGGTGGCCTCCATCTCTACCAGGCTTTGCTCCATTGTGGTCATCACCCTCTCTAGGGTGATAATTTGATTGGCAGCAAGTCTGGGCTCCCTCCTGAGAGGTTGTAGTGGGGAGTGGAAGTCCATCTCCCTTATTTGAGAAGATCGGTGCTGGAAACATTCACGGCGACTATACTCCTGTGCCGGCGGTGATCCTGACCAGTCTTTTGACCACTATTCGCGAGTTGATCTCGAGACGATTGTCGAAGCGACTAGGGGGTCAAGATCCCGTCCCCTAAGTGCTCGATTAGCGGCCTGAGGCCGAGCCCGTGCCATCTGTCTGTGAGAGACTAGCGCTTGATCACTAAACTCCTGTGGGCAGGCCTTCTCCTCCGCGACGTGGAGGTCCGACCCCCCTTTAACCAGGGGTAGAGGAATGCGAGAGCGGAGGATATTGAAGTATTCCTAGAACTTACCGAGCTAGCGTTCCACATTGTCGAGCTTGGCGGTATCGATAACCCCGGATGCCTGGCCCTGGCAGAGTCCCTCATTATGCCTTTCAGAGCCTGCATCTTCTTCGTTGGTCGCTCGGCGGGCAGTGGCCCTAGTTTTCAGCCTTGGTGCCCATGACATATCCTCCTCGGGCTGTCTATTCACTGGGTGGCTTATGTTTTCTGATCGGTGAGAGTGATCAGACCTTGTGTTCATCAAACCTTAGCGAAGCAGGTAGTTGATGATTCAGATAAGGCTTTTAGTTGCGCTTTCCACAGACAGTGCTAAACTGTTGGAGTCAAAATTTGGTCCACCCTGCAGTATGGTCCGAATACTCTTGGATCAGGGGTGAAAGGAGTACCGACCCTATTTCTTCATGGGCTGTAGCCAATTCAGAGGACTGATCAGGCCTGAGATCGAGCCCGGGTCTTGGTTTTCTTTCTAACTCCTGGCCATTATTTGGGCTGAGCTCCTCATCGTCACCTACACAAGGGATGGCAGTGTTTTCCCCGGCGTGTCCTCTCTGGTGTAAGAGTAAGAATCCGGGGAAAAATATAGGCCAAAGAGTTACTGTTATCTCGACCTATCTGACCGATCTGAGACATAGTTTCTCTCTCAAGAATGGTTTTCGCGTCCCCCAAAAGTGTTGGAAAAGTCTCTTATTTATAGGTGAAAGCATGATTAGCGTAAATAAGATTAAGACCTTAAGCCTGAATTATCGGTAAACAGTCAGGTGCGTGGGTGGCACGACGGATTAGAGCTATGGGCCTGGGCCTGGGCCTTGGGCCCATTATTATTGATGGTGAGGCCAACGTCCAACATACCGAGGTAGCGGGTCAGGTCGGGCCCAAGTGAGAAGGTCGGTTTGGGCGTTCTGACCTTCTGTGAGCTACCGAGTAGAGATCATCTCGGGCTGTCTATACACCGGGCTGATATGAGGCCATGGCGATGTGGCGAATCCAACCTTAGTGGCTGACATGTGGAGGAAGTCCGATTTTACCCACATCAGTGGTGTTTAACACTTTTGCTTGTTTTAAATATATTAGCTCATTACATTGGTGACAGTAGGACTGGATTTTCAACCTGGTATGTAATTATAAAATATTATATTTTGGAAGTTAGTATTTAACGATTGTACTTGATCTATTAAATGTTTTTATTATGAAGACAGTACACTGATAAACGATTTTTGGTTTCAGGTATCGCGGCTAAGAGTTGGTCCACTACTGGCACTTAATAGAGTCTAATGGTAGTGTCATTTTGGAGGTAAGTCGGTCGAATGTAAACCGTGGAAGGTTCAAGTAGTTTTGAAAAAAAATATTATTTACAGTAGCGTGTGTATTTATGTATATCTATATGTATTGATTAATTTGGACAGGTAGCATCATGTCAACGTCATGCCCGGCCTTGAGTGATGGGTGCCCGGGGTAGGGTGTTACATTTGTGGTATCAGAGCCTAGGTTATAGGTTCTATAGACATGTTAGTTTGTCGAGCCAGTGGTGGTCCATGAGATAGGGTGTTGATAGATGGGTCCGGCACGTGAGTGATAGTTATTACATTGATTAGATAGTACATTGGCATTGTGCATTGTTATTTGTCTTGTTGGCAATTAGTGGGTGCGACGAAATTGTGGTACTGCTAGTTGGTAGATTGGGTCGTGATGTTGGTAGCAGTGATGGATGGATTACGATTGTGAGGATGCTAGTGGTTTTAAATATTAAATTATAATTGATAGGTAAACATCTTCGGATTACTTGACATAGGGATTTACTGTAAATAGTACTTAATATTTTAGTTGTTAAATCAATAGTGTGACAGAGCACACTTAAGTGGGATTATCGGACAACACCTTACTTATATTGTGGGACTACACAACACATGGTGCTATTATTTGATATACATGGATTCTATCTTTGCGTACAACATCCAAGGGTGTGCATAAAAACTGTCTTCTAGGCAAAACTAAGGAAACCTTGAAATTTTATTTGAGGGGAAGGTCTTATTATTGAAATAAGAAAAGATGATCATTCAGCAGTATAAAATTAAATTCGATGTCTAGTCCAGATTTGCTTCTGATTTGGTAAAAAGGGAAGAGACAAGATGTAGACGTTCCGGGTTGACGGGCAAGCATATCAAAAGTTATGCAGAATTAGTAAATACAGCAAAATTAATAGAGAATGATGTGCGGGAAGCAGCCAAGAATTGTGAGTCCGTGTTGATAGATAGTGCGTATAAATATAGTCCACTTCGTATTGGGAATAGGGAGTTGTTGGTGGATCTATTACCCTTGAATATTCACAATTTTGATGTGATACTAGAGCTGGATTTGCTATTCGATTATCATGCCACACTGAATTGTCTAAAAAAAAAAAAGTTATCTTTCGGGTCTCAAGCAAGCCAAAGTTGGTGTTTCGGGGGACAGAATCATTACCTCAGTCAGTTTGATTTCAATTCTGGAGGTCAGAAAATTGTTGAAGAAGGGATGTCAGGAATACCTCGCGCATGTGATTGACACCAGTCAGAATGAAGTTCAGGTAGCGGATATTCTAGTGGTCAGGGATTTTCCAGATGTATTTCTGGAAGAATTACCAGGGTTACCAGTGGATAAGATGATAGAATTCACTATCGAGTTACTTCCAAGAACTGCTCCTATATCAATTTCACCCTATCGTATGGCGTCTACCAAGTTGAAGGAATTAAAAGATCTATTAACTCGTGGTTTTATTAGACCTAGTATTTCTCCCCGTGGAGCCCCAGTGTTGTAAAAAAAAAGGATGGCACGTTGAGAATGTTTATTGATTATCGGTAGGTGAATAAGGATCTATCATATTACCAGTTGGAAGTCAGAGGCAGAAACGAGGCAAAAAAAGGCGTTCCGTATGAGATATGAAAATTATGAATTTTTAGTTATGCCATTCGGGTTTACGAATACCCTTGCTGCTTTTATGGATTTGATGAATCGGATCTTCCAACCTTATGTAAATCAGTTTATTATCGTGTTCATTGATGATATACTAATCTATTCCCAAAGTAGAAAAGAGCATGTGGAACACCTCTAGATTGTATTGCAGCCGTTGCGAGAGAAGCAATTGTATGCCAAATTCAACAAATGTGAGTTTTTGTTGGATAGAGTCGTGTTCTTGAGGCATGTTATCTCGGGAGATGGTATTCAAATGGATCCAAAGAAAGTCGAAGCTATTATGCAATGGGAGAGGCCGAAAAGTGTGACCCAAGTTCAAAATTCTTAGGATTGGCTGGTTATTATCGTCGGTTTGTGCAGGGATTTTCTGTTATAGCTGCCCTATTGACTTGATTGAACTTCAAGGAACCTAAATTCAAGTAGACTAACAAATGTGAGCAGAGTTTTCAAGAGCTAAAAAGTAGACTGATATCTGCGCCAATACTTTCCCTTCCGACTAAAGGCAGTGGTTTTGTAATCTACAGTTATGCTTCACACCAAGGGCTAAGGTGTGTACTGATGCAACATGGGCACGTGATTGTATATGCCTCTTGGTGATTAACGAATCATGAGCATAACAACCCGACACATGAGTTGGAATTAGCAGCGATTGTGCTTGCCTTGAAAATTTGGAGACATTACCTGTATGGCGAGACATGTGAGATATACACCGACCACCAGAGCTTGAAATACTTGTTTACCCAGAAAGAACTAAATCTAAGGCAGAGGTGTTGGATAGAATTGATCACGGACTGTGAGTGTATTATTCACTATCATCTTAGAAAGGCCAATGTTATAGCGGATGCGCTGAGTCAAAAATCGGCGGGTTCGATTGCACGCATTCAAGTGGTTCATACTAATATGTATGCCGAGTTGAGATCTTTGCGAGTCCGGTTGGCGATTGGTCAGACGGCAGTGTTACTTGCGACTTTGACTTTGAAACCAATATTGATCAACCGTATTGTAGAAATGCGAAAGTTGGATGCCCATTTGGGGAATATAAGAGATGAAGTAAAGAGAGGTCATAGAACAGACTATCGTGTCAGGGGTAATGATGAGACTTTGATGATGGAAAATAGACTGTGTGTACCTGATGATGTCAATCTGAAGAAGGATATTTTGGAGAAAGCGCACAGCTCAACATATGTAATGCACCCAGGAAGTACAAAAATGTATCGGGATCTACGAGAACACTACTGGTGGAATGGAATGAAACAGGAGATTGCTGAATTTGTTGCCAGGTGTCTCGTTTGTCAGCAAGTCAAGATCGAGCAGCAACGTCCAAGTGGGTTATTGCAGCCTTTACCTATACCAGAGTGGAAATGATAGCATATCACAATGGATTTCATTTCGAGATTACCTCACACTCAAAAAATGGCATAATCCCATCTGGGTAATCGTTGATAGGCTTACTAAATCTGTTCATTTTTTGGCCGTAAAGACGACTTATTCTCTGGATAAATATGCCCGATTGTATAATGATGAGATTATTTGATTACATGATGCGCCGATTTTCATAGTGTCGGATAGAAATCCAAGATTTACATCGAAGTTCTGACAGAGTCTCCAAATTGTTTTAGGTACCAAATTGAAATTCAGTACCGCCTTTCATCCTCAGACTGACAGTCAATCAGAGCGTACGATCCTGACGTTGGAAGATATGTTGAGAGGTTGTGTTCTGGAATTTCCTAGTAGTTGGGATGATCACTTGACATTGATGGAATTCGCCTACAATAACAGCTACCATTCGGTAATCGAGACGGCACCGTATGAAGCGTTGTATGGCAGGAGATGTAGGACTCCAGTCCAATAGACTGAACTGAAGAGGGAGAAAGGAAATTGTTGATGCTGGATATAGCCCAAATGACGGCAGACAAAGTAAGGGTGATACAGGAAAAATTGAAGATTGCTCAATTTCAACCAAAAAGTTATACTGACAAGCGTAGGTGGGAGTTGAAATTTGAAGTGGGTAATCATGTATTTTTGTGTATATCTCCGTGGAAGGGCATAATGAGGTTCAAGAAGAAATGAAAGTTAAGTTCGAGATATATCAGGCCATACGAGATTTTAGAACGGGTTAGTACAATCTCTTATCGACTTGTCCTATCACCAGAATTGTCTAGATCACACGACGTTTTCCATGTGTCGATGCTTAGGAAATATGTGTCAAATCCTTTGCATGTGTTGACTTCTCAACCAATTGAGTTGGAAGAAGATTTAACAATTCTGAGGCGTAAAGCTCAGGTGTTACGAATGAAAACAATTCCATTAGTGGAAGTGTAGTGGCACAGTCATTCGTTAGAGAAAACAATATGGGAACGAGAGGACAAGATAAGAGATAAATATCTGCACTTATTCGATCAAGGTAACTAAAATTTCATGACGAAATTTCTTTTAGGGGGAAAGGGTTGTAAGATCCTAATTTCTGCATACACATAATCATTAGTTACATTTTAGCACATTTAGAAAATAACGAGGTAGAATATGTCATTTCTAATTTTAATTAAAATTTTAGGGGTTAAATAGAAATTTTAAAAATATTAATTTTAAATTTTGAATTTAATTAAGAACTAAAAAAAATTGAGGGGAGATTAGTGTAATTTTAAATATAAAAAAAATCCTTTTAATAAAGGAAAGTGATTTTATATATATATTAGAAAACCAAAACAGGAGAGAGGGACGCGTGCATGTATAGGTGGCACTTCATACGGTTAGATATATATACATATACATCCATATACACCTTACAACAAACAGAGAGAGAGAAGGCGGTTGACCGGCGTGGTGCGTGGTGTAGGTTCCCGTTGAGGCAAAAAATAAATAATAAACGAGTTTACCGAAATTTCTTGGGATGAGTCGCGGACTAGGTCACTCTCTTTAAGACGTTTCGCGGCACTGCCCAAGAATGTGCAAGCAGTGTAACAGCTCCGTCGTCCCCAGGATAAAATAGCTTAGAATTACCTCTGTCTAGGACCTTCTTTGCACAACAGAAGACATGAATACTAAACACCCGCACACTGTTTGAACAAATAAAAAAACTGCTCGGAAATCAAAGTTAAAAATAAAATTGTTTCTGATGAAAAAGTTGTTTTTATAGACAAACAAGCTGCAAAAACTGTTTCAAATGAAGAAGAACACTGAAACTGTATTTTGCTGTTTCAGATCAAGAAAAAGACTCAAGCCAATTTTTTTTTGTGTTTCACAACTATGGAAGAAACCAGTATTTATAGGGAAAAAAAATCTGAACGTTTGGAATTATTCTTGAAACTGAAGAAAAAAAAAACGTTTAAGAAAAATAATAAACGTTTTTATTTCTTAAACGTTCAAACAGTTAAAAGTAATTAAGTTTTTTAAACGTTTTAGTAAAACATTCAAGAATAAAAAAAAATGTTTTTTTTTTAAAACGTTTAATTGTAAAAACCTTTTAATCAAACTGTTAAAAAAATATTTTTAAATAAATTTTTTTTCAAAAAAATAAATAAGTACCACCTCATCACACACTCGACTCGACTCAACACGGCATAGCCAAACGGACGGCAGCGGCGGCGCGCACGCGTGTGTGGTAAACCAGTAGGGATGTAGCTTCTCTCCCCTCCACAAAATATGGGTACCCCTTGGGGCGCACCCCAAGTGTCTCACATACCCCTAGATATCCTCCTCAATACCTCTTCTCCCAACCAATGTGGGATAAAAGGACTAGAGGGAAAAAAATATTTGACACTTTCTATAATAAAAAATAATTTAAAATTCATTTGTTTCAACAATCCCCCACTTGAATTTTTAAAAATAATTTTTCATCGAGCAATATAATACAATATAAGATTGTGCATAAGAAAAGGTGTCTATCGACTTGAACCTTTACATAGTGAAGATGTTTTAGATTATACTAGAGTAACTTGTAGTTTTGAACTCTGTCTCTAACAACATCACACACACAACCCTATCAGGGTGTAGTTCAAAAACCTGTGCTTTACGGTCATGCACGTGTATCCCAGTATAGTGAATGCTCTAGAGAATTTTGTCCAAAATTTCATAGGAAGCGGCCACATTTTTACATTCACATAAGTGAATCTATCCAGAGTGCTCCTATAGCTAGGTACTCGACTCCAAATAGAGTATAGATCTCATTAAGAGTTAATAAAAACTCAACCTTTTATCGCTTCAGGATATCATGCTTCAAACAACACATTTATGAAATAGAACTCAAATTATTATTATAGCATGATTTTTCTCATATCACTTCATGAGTTGTTATTACCCTTTGAACCTATTTCTTGGGATCTCCAGTCTATAGATTGGGTTTCTCTCACAAGTGACTCGTCAATCTATGGGCTTGAGTCCTATTCCTTTTGAGGTTTTGTAAACCTTTTCTTGAGCTAATCCTTTCGTCAAATGATTGGCTAGGTTATCATCAGACCGTACATGATCCACTCTCACAGCCCCTGTCGAGATATACTCTCTAATAGTGTTGTGTTTACGATGTATTTGTCATTTTTTTTATAATAACGGTTCTAAATCTTTGCAATAGCCGCGGTACAATCGCAATAGATCAAGACAGCTGGAATCGGTCTCTCCCATAAAGGGGTATCAAAAAGCAGGCTTCTTAACCATCTTGCTTCCTCGCTAGCTGAAGTTAGTGCAATCATCTCAACTCCACAGTAGATTGAGCCAAAATAATCTGTTTCTTAGATTTCCAAGAAATAGCCCCACCAGCTATGCTAAATATATAGCCGCTAGTTGCCTTGGAGTCATCTGAAAGGGTATTCTAATCAGCATCGTTATATCCTTCCAGAACAGCGGGAAACTTCTGATAATGTAATCCAAGATTCATAGTTCTTTTTAGGTATCTTATGACCCTATCAATAGCATGTCAATGCTCAATACTAGGTCTGCTTGTAAATCGGTAAAGTAATCCCACAACATACGCTATATCGGGTCTAGTGCAATCAGTGGCATATTGAAGACTGCCTATGATGCTCGCATACTCAGATTGTCTAACACCATCACTGGTGTTCTTGAACAACTTCACACTAGGATCATAAGGAGTACATGCTGGTTTACAATCAAAATAAATGTATTTCTTTAGAATCTTCTCTATATAATGAGATTGATCCAAAGAAATTCCCTGTTTAGATCTAATTATTTTAATACTAAAGATTACACTTGCTTCACCAAGATCTTTCATGTCAAAATTAGCACATAGTATGGATTTCACATTATTCACAATATGAATATTCGAACCAAAAATCAGCAAGTCATCCATATAAAGATATATAATAGTGCAAACATCATTTTTAGATTTATAATAAATGCATTTGTCACTTTCATTTACTTTAAAACCATGTGAAATAACTAGATTATCAAATTTCTCATGCCATTGTTTAGGTACTTGTTTTAAACCATAAAGAGATTTATCTAATTTGCACACTTTGTTTTCTAGACCAGAAATTACAAATCTTTCAGGTTGGTCCATATAAATCTCTTCTTCTAATTCACCATTCAAAAAAGTAGTTTTAACATCCATTTGGTACACAATAAGATCATGCATTGCAGCAAGAGATAAAAGTACACGAATAGATGTAATTCTAGAGACAAGTGAGAAAATATCAAAGAAATTTACATTCTCTCTTTGTCTAACCCTTTGGCTACAAGACGAGCCATATATTTATCAATGGTTTCATCGGGTTTCAATTTCTTCTTAAGAATCCATTTACATCCAATTGTTTTACAATCAGGAGGTAAATCTACTAAATGTCAAGTTCAATTTGACTCAAGAGAGTCTAATTCATCATCTATAGTCTCTTGTCAAAAATTGGCATCTACAGAGGACAATACCTCTTAAAGGGTGAGCGGATCCTCCTCTAAGGTATATGCAAAGAAATCTGAACCAAAATCCTTTGCAATATGAGGCCGTTTACTCCTTCTAGGTTCAATATCTATTTCCTTATCAGATTCATTAATCCTAATGACAGGTTCATTACTAAATGTTGAGCCCCCACTATTCTTCAATTTAAAAGGAAATTTATATTCATAAAAATCAGTATCATTTAATTCAATGATAACTTGATCTTTCAAATCATAAAATCTATAAGCTTTGTTATTCATCGCATAGTCAATAAAAACACATTCATAAGGTCTACTGGCAAGTTTTTTTCTTTTTGGATTAGGAATTTGACCATATGCCAAACAATCCCAAGTTTTAAAATAAGACAAATTTGGTTTCTTATTTTTGAAAACTTCATAAGGTGAATTTTTACTTTTTGATTTGGGAACTCTATTAAGTACATAGCAAACCATTAATAAAAGTTCACCCCACCAGTGAGAAACTGCACCGGAGTTAAGTAAAATAGGAACTACAGATTCAGCAAAAGTTCTATTTTTCCTTTCAGCCTTACCATTCATTTCAGGAGAATACGGTGCAGTTTTTTCATGAATAATCCCATGAGAATTATAAAAATCAATAAAAATATCAGAATCATATTCGGTTCCTCTATCACAACGTAATCTCTTAATTTTCTTATTGCATTGATTTTCAATCTCAGTTACAAATATTTTAAACATATCAAATGCTTCACTTTTATTTATCATGAGATAAACAAAAGTGTAATCAAAGCAATCATCTATAAAATTAATAAAATAACGTTTACCATTCCTAGTCATGATACCATCAAATTCACAAATGTCAGAATGTATCAAATTAAGATGTTCAGATTCTCTAATTACTTATTTATGAGGGGTTTTAGTAATTTTGGCTTGACTGCAAAATTCACACTTTTCAAAATCATTCAAAGACAATTTAGGAATTAATTCTAAATTGCTTAAGTTTTTAATAATGCGTTTGTTAACATGCCAAAATCTAACATGCCAAATATTAAAAGAACACAATATGTAAGCAGAAGAATAAATTTTATTAATTTCAACATTCAGTTTAAACATTCCATCAGTTGCATAACCCTTCCCAATAAAAACATTATTTTTGGTTAAGGTGTACAAATCAGCCCCAATAGTTTGAGTGAACCCCGCCTTGTTAAGAAGATAGCTCGAAACCAAATTATTTCTCATCTCTAGAGTATGCAGAACATCTTTAAGGATGACTGTCTTTCCAGAGATAAACTTTAATTCCACTTCACCAGAACCGGCAACAATAGTGGAGTAGGAATCACCCAGCAACACTTTCTTGTCTTCACTTTCAGAATAAGACTTGAACATGGTACGATCATAGCAAACATGACGTAAAGCACCAGTGTCTACCCACCACCCTTCGCATCCACCAACTATATTGATTTCAAAAATCATAACTATAAGTTGGTCCTCAGTAAGATTCACCTGTGGAGTAGGACGACGTCTTTACCGGTAGTTCCGGGCCAAATGGCCCGTCTTCCCACAGTTATAACAAGTAAACTGTTCAGAATTATTTCTTGAAGGGGGTTTGTTTCTATTCTGATTTTGATGCACATTTCTGTTCTGGTTGTTGTGGTTACGATTTAGATTTTGATTTTTTATATTTTTGCCTTTGGGTTTCAGAACAGCATAAGATGATTTTTTGTGAGCGTTGTTAGAAATAACAAGCACTTCATCTTTTTGATTTTATTTTCGGGCTTCCTCCTCAATCCGAAGACGAGCGATCAAACTTTATAAAGAAAACTCTTTAGTTTTGTGCTTCAGAGTATTCTTAAAATCTTTCCAAGAAGGGGGTAATTTTCCAATTAAAACAGAAACTTGAAATTGTTCATCAAGGGACATACCTTCAGCAATTATTTCATGAGCGATTTTCTGAAGTTCATTAGACTGAACTTCCACAGATTTGTCGTCGGTCATTTGGTATTTCAGATACCGACTAACAGCATATTTTTTACTTCCAGCCTCCTCAGTGTCGTATTTCTTTGAAAGAGCATCCCAAACTTCCTTTGCAGTTTTGTTAGAGCAGTAATAATCATACAGATCATCAGACATACCATTAAGAATGAAATTCTTACAACGAAAATCATTTTCCTCCCAAGACTTAACTTCTTAAATCTGAGCGTCAGTAGGAACTTGAGGTAATTGAGGTTTTTCGGTTGTACAAACATATGTTATTTTTTCGATAGTTAGAAAAAATAATATTTTATGTCTCCAACTTTTAAAATGAAACCCTTTGAAACGAAAGGGTTTATTGAGATCAACAGTGACTTGTTTAAATTCATGATCAGTAGACATCTTAGCAGATAATCGACAGAAATTGAACGTCTTAAAATTGTTGAGGCAGAAAATAAATAATAAACGACTTAACCAAAATTTCTTGGGATGAGTCGCGGACTAGGTCGCTCTCTTTAAGACGTTTCGCGGCTCTACCCAAGAACGTGCAAGCAGTGTAACAGTCCCGTCGTCCCCAGGATAAAACAGTCAAGAATCACCTCTATTTAGGACCTTCTTTGCACAACAGAAGGCCTGAATACTAAACACCCACATACTATTTGAACAAACAAACAAACTGCTCAGAAATCGAAGTTAAACACAAAATTGTTTCAGATGAAGAAGCTTTTTTATAGACAAACAAGCTGCAGAAACTATTTCAAATGAAGAAGAACGTTGAAACTGTATTTTGTTGTTTCAGATCAAGAAGAAGACTCAAGCCAATTTTTTTTGTGTTTCACAACTGTGGAAGAAACCAGTATTTATAGGGGGGAAAAATCTAAACGTTTGGAATTATTCTTGAAACTGAAAAAAAAAAAAAAAACATTTAAGAAAAATAATAAACGTTTTTATTTCTTAAACGTTCAAACAGTTAAAAGTAATTAAATTTTTTAAACGTTTTATTAAAACGTTCAAGAATAAAAAAAAAATGTTTTTTTTTAAACGTTTAATTGTAAAAATGTTTCAATCAAACTGTTAAAAAAAAATATTTTTAAATAACTTTTTTTCCAAAAAATAAAAATAAGTGCCACCTCATCACACGCGCGATTCGACTCGACACGGCACGGTCGGCAGGACGGCGGCGGCGGCGCGCCCGCGTGTGTGGTAAACCAATAGGGATGTAGCTCCTCTCTCCTCTACAAAATGTGGGTACCCCTTGGGGCACACCCCAAGTGTCTCACATACCCCTAGATATCATCCTCAATACCTCTTCTCCCAACCAATGTGAGATAGAAGGACTAGAGGAAAAAAATATTTGACACTTTCTATAATAAAAAATAATTTAAAATTCATTTGTTTCAACAGTTCCTCCGTTCGATCCATGGGGTGTGATCGACAATCGTGTGTGTGTGTGTGTGTGTGTGTGTGTCGGCAGTGCATGTGTGTGTATGCGTCCGTCTGTTCGTCCGACGGTGTATTGCCGGTTGGTGACAGTATGTGGGTATGTGATCTCCGTTCATCCGATGGTACGTAATTGTCACCGTCGTTCAGTAAGAGTGTGTGTGCTATTCGTGGGAGCTGTCCAGTCATCGTTTGTGTGTATGTGTCGGTTGTCTCTCTAATTGTTCCTTCAACGGACGTGGTGTGTGTGTGCAGGCCGGCGGTGGGTATGTGGTCGTTGTCGTCCGGCAGTGGGTGTTGTTGTGCCAACAGTATGTGTATGTGTGGGTGTGTTCCATTTGACAGTGTGAGGAGTTGTGTGTGTAGTTGGTTCTTCAGCGCCGGCGGTATGTCGGTTGGTCGGTCGGTGAGGATGGTTTAGCGGCGTGTGCGTCGTCGGCAATCGAGTGAGGTCACCAGAGTAGGTAAGGAAAGGGAGAGTGACGGGGCTGACACAAATAGAAGCAAGAAAAAAATGAAAAAGAAAAAAGAAGGGAAAAAAAAAAGGAAAGAAAAAAAAAAGGGTAAAAAAAAAATCTAACATTTCGGCAGGTGGAAAATTTGGAATAGGTAAAATTTTAATCGATTATTATTTTCGTTAAATTAAAATTATTAGCATTAGATTTTATGATAATAATTTTTGTAACTATTAATTTTAATAATTTTAGTAAAGTAAAAATTAACGTAGCGAAACGAATGAAATAATAATTTTGCATAATTAAATTCGAAAAGTTATGTCATTTAGGGTCATGCCTTTCATATTAAGGTTATTTTAAATAAAATATTAATTTAGGCCCTATCACTATTAGGTTCGCAGGCGCCAGCATCCCGGTAGGTCTTGGACGGTGATAGTTTTGCAGTGCGAAAATCAAGGTGAGTATACTGTCTTCTATATAAATTTACAATTTTATTTTCATATAAATTATGGAAAATTTATTCATTTAAAAATGAATAATTTTGCAATGCACTTGGATTTAGTTGGTTTCAAAGGAAAAAAAAAATGATTTTTCCTTTATCAAATTGGTTTTAAGGGTGGAAGATGATTTTGGATCAAATTGGTTATAAAGGTGGAAAATAATTGTTGAATCAAGTTGGTTTTAAAGGTGGAGGATGCTTTTTAGTCCGACTATGCCATAGCTAAGATCCCGTCAAGAGGACATGTCCTGCGAGATGGTTTTGACCTGTTAGGAGGGCATGTCCGGCAGGTGGTTGATTATATTATGACTTGTTCAGAGGATTAGTCCGGCAAGTGGTTGTGAATATTATGACATGTCTGGAAAATTAGTCCGACAGGTGGTTGTTGACATTATGACCTATCAAGAGTGCCAGTCTTATAGATGATTGTTGATATTATGATATGTCCGGAGGGTTAGTCTGGCAAGTGGTTGTAGATATTATGACATGTCCGGAGGGTTAGTCCGGCATGTGGTTGTAGATATTATGACATGTCCGGAATGTTAGTCCGGCAGGTGATTGTTGATATTATGACATGTCCGGAGAATTAGTCTGGTAGGTGGTTGTTGATATTATGGCTTGTCAAGAGGATTAGTAATGCAGGCGGTTTATTGGCCCGTTAGGAGCGCAAAACCTGTGGGTGGTACGGTACCGTTGCAACTCCCGATCGTGAAGTAAAAACGATCATATAGCTAGTAGGAGAAAAGGTGTGGTGTATTTCATTATACGTTAAAATATTTGGTCTGGTTGATTTAAAACATTTGGATTGGGTGGTTTAAAATATTTGGATTGCTGGATTTAAAAGATTTCAATTGGTGAATTTAAAATGCTTGGGTGTGGTTTATTTACAATGCTTGATGGGGTTGACTTAAAATATTTGAGCTGGGGGTTAATTATATTTCCTCATTTCATTAGTGGTAGTGGAACTGAATTTTTAACATAATATGCGGTTATGTTATTATATTTTGAAATATGGTGTTTAACACTTCTGCTTGTTTTAAATATATTAGCTCATTACATTGGTGATAGTGGAACTGAATTTTCAACCTGGTATGTAATTATAAAATATTATATTTTGGAAGTTGGAATTTAACGATTGTACTTGATTTATTAAATGTTTTTATTATGAAGACAATACACCGATAAAAGATTTTTGGTTTCAGGTACCGCAGCTAGGAATTGGTCCACTACTGGCACTAAGTAGAGTCTGGTGGTAGTGTCATTTTGGAGGTGAGCTGGCCGGATGTGTACAGTGGAAGGTTCATGTATTTTTGGAAAAAAATATTATTTACAGTAGCGCATGTATTTATATGTATCTGTGTGTATTAATTGATTTGGGTGGGTAGCATCATGTCGACGTCACGCCAGGCCTCGAGTGACGGTGCTCGAAGTGGGGTGTTACAGTGTGGGAGTCGCCGGAGCTGGTGAGAAGAAAGAGAGAGAGACCACCGACTGTTGAAACTAGGAAACAAAATAGAAAAATGAGAGCGTTAGCCGCGACAATGAGAACCGACGTCGTGGCGGTGAGGCTCAGCGAACAGAAAGCAAAAATAAGCAAAAGAAGAAAAAAAAAAGAGGAAGGAAAGAAAAAAAAAAAAAGGAATGAAATCAATTAAAAATCAAAAATTCGAAAACCTAATTTCTCGGCCTGCAAACGATTCGGAACAGGTAAAATTTTAATCGGGTATTATTGTTTATTAAATTAAATTACTAAGTATTGAAATCTTCACAATCGTAATAATAATTTTTGGAATCATAATAATATTTTTATAAACATTAATCCTAATAAATGGGTACAGTAAATATTAACGTAGCGAAATGGACAAAATAATAATTTTTCATAATAAAAAAAAATTGGGGAAATGAGAAATATGAAATTTAGAACCTGCATTGCATATTAGGTTATTTTAAATAAAACATTAATTTAGGCCTATCGTGGTTAGGTTCGCAAGTGCCACTGTTCCAATAGGTTTTGGACGGTGACAATTTTGCAGTGCGGAGAACGAGGTGAGTATATTGTCTTCTACGTAAATTTACAAATCTTATTTTCGTATAAATTGTGGAAAAAGTGTTTATTTAAAATGGACGATTTTGCAACTTATATGGATCAAGTTGGTTTTGGTTTTAAAGGTGAAAAACGATTTTTGGAATAAGTGGGTTTTAAAGGTGATTTTTGTCCGACTATGCCATAGTTTTCTTCTCGTTAGGCGGGAATGACCTACGAGATGTGAATTTTCTTCTCGTCAAGCGGGTATGACCTACGAGATATGAATTTTTTTCTCGTTAGGTGGATATGACCTACGAGATGTGGATTTTCTTCTCGTTAGGCGGATATGACCTACGAGATGTGGATTTTCTTCTCGTTAGGTGGGTATGACCTACGAGATGTGAATTTTCTTCTCGTTAGGCAGATATGACCTACGAGATATGGATTTTCTTCTCGTCAGGAGAATATAACCTTTGAGATATGGATTACCTGCTAGGCAAGTCCTGTAGGGTGGCTTGACCCGTCAAGAGTGCAAATCCTACGGGTGGTACGATACTGTTGCAACTCCCGATCGTGAGGTAAAAACGATTCTATGGCTAGTAGGGAAGTAGAGCGGGGTATTTTATTATACGATGAACTGCCTAGATTGATTGACTTAGATATATTATTTAAAAAGGGATTGACGTAAATATATTATTTTGTGCACTGGTTGACTTAAAATATTTGGATTAGGTGTTTTAAAAATATGAGTTTATTTCAGTAATGACAGGAAAACTGAATTTCCATACGGTATGTGATTATATAATGTTATATTTTAAAATGTGGTGTTTAATACTTATACTTAATCCATACAAAATGTTTTTACTATGAAGACAATACACCGATAAATTTTTTTGGTTTAAGGTGCCGCAAATAGGAGTGAGTCTACTACTGGCACTAGGTAGGGTCTAGGAGGTAGTGTCATTTTGGTGGTAGGCCGGTCAGAGGTGACCCGTGGAAGGTTCAGCATTTTTGGTGATTTTTGTTGTACATATATTTGGGACAGGTGTGTCCCATATTTTTGGAAATGAGTATGAGGTATTGTTTTGGGGAAAATATTGATAGCGGTACGCATATGTCTAGGTTTGTATGTATATATATATATATATATATATATATATATATATATATATATATATGGTTGTGTTTGGTTAGTTGGTTAGGAAGTGTCATGCCGACGTCACGTCCGAGCTCGAGTAACGGGTGCCCGGGGTGGGGTGTGATAAGAGGGCACCCCACCTTCTGTTAAAACAAAGGGTGTTCGTCAGTAGTGTTCCTTTCGGGAGAGAGAGAAGTGAAGAAGTGTTGAGCGGTAGAGAGTAAGAGAAAAAGGGGGGTGAAGAAGGGTTGAGCAGTGAAGAATTAAGAAAAAAAATCATAAAAAAACTAGTTTACTCCTAAAAAATAACATTTCCGTTAGATTGAATGAAAAATGTAATGGAATGACTATTTAAAATTGAGTGTATACCCACTTTGCCCCTAAATTTTCTCTGAGTTTATGCTACTTAATGCTGCCAAAAATCTCCAACATGTGTAACAGCTCCTTATGTGTCAAAAACCTCCACAGCTTACAATCTAAACCTGCAAAACCAATCAGCTCCAAGGACACCGGTGTAGTGTTAGTCAAAGAACCTCGGTCGTGAGAATAAATTAGTCTGTTTATGATGAAAAATCTCTCTGTATGTAAAAAGCAATATACGATTACCTGGTACCTGTCTTCTTTATATAGACCATTTATCCTGCATAGCCGTTTGTGTCGCCACTCCCTCCACGATCCCCTCTTTAAGATCATGGAAATCATACATGATCCCACTACGGAACGTAAACAATTACGCCCCTCTGCATGCATGGGATTGTGGGGGTTCTCGAAAAACTGCTCAATATTGTTGGTCTTACTTGTTTGTGATCGGGCTCTATTAGGAGGCCTTTTTCTATTTAAGTCAGCCCAAACACGGTTGGACTTCTTATGAACCATGCTTTGGGCTCCTTTAGTGAACCAATTCTACACAATTTGGGCCACGAGCACAGTTAGCCCATGGGCAACTTCCAGTTCATTTCTTTTGGGTTGGATTTTACTACGTGACCCGATCCATCATCACCTTACTCGCTTCTAAATATCGTGGGTGGAAATTTTCCCCACATCCCTACTTATCTCTTGTTTTACATACATTCTTTTTGTATATATTTTACTTTCATGTTTTGATGAATAATTTCAAAAGATTATTTTTAAAATTTAGTTTAATAAAAATTATTTTTACTCTTTAATTTTAATTTTATCTCAATATTTTAAAGAATAATTTTAACAAATTTATTATAAGTAAAATAAAAATTATTAGAAGTAAAAATAAAAATTATTTTTACTCTTAAATTTTACTTTTGACTCTATACTTAAGGAATAAATTTAGAAAATTATTGGTGAAAATTACTTTTAATTTTCAATTTTAATTTTATCGCCATATTTTAATCAACAATTATGAAAAAAATTTATTACAAATAAATGTAACATAAAAAAAATAAATAAATAAATAAATAAATAAAATAAAAATAAAATTTATAGTACTAAAGTAACGAAACTAAGAAATTCCACTAAATTTTATTTTTTTATTCATAATATATAATTTTTTTTAAAATATCCTAAACACCCCAAAAAATCATTTACACAAATACATTTAATAATTAAGTGGAAATCCATTAGACAAATCAAGTGAAAATTCAGTAAAAAAAAATCAAGAAAAATTCCACTAAAAAATATAGAACCCAAAAATTTAGGTTATGAACCGAAACATTAAAAAATTGAACCATCATCAAACAAGTCATCACTTTGCCCCATTTTCATGAATAAATCCATTGAAAATTTAATCGAGAACTCAAATCCATTGAATTTAAAAATCAGAAAATAAAAAAAATTATTGAATATTAATTTTAAGGTACATTCCACTGAAAAAATTACAGAAATCCTTAAGTAATTTGACTCTAATAAAATTTGAAGGAAAGGACTTTATTAAGAATTTTAAAATATCTACTTTATCCCTTTAAGTGAGAATAAATCTATTAATAAATCAGGAAGATTTTTGCTAACTGGGACATCTCGATAGTCCAGAATGAATCTTGAAAGAATGAATGACTTAGATTTACCCTACTATTTAGGAATAACTGCTTGCTTAGAAATAGGCGAGAGGGTTATAGGTCAAGATAATTCCATTCACGCCCCTTCAATTATAGTGATATTCCACATACCCCCCAATTTTCGAAATTACCACGGCGATCCCCTGCCTGAGTTTTTTTTTTTTAAATTATCTATTTTGCCCTTATTAACCCTAACATAAAAAAACAGAAAAAATAAAATATAACATGAGAGATACAATTACCAATTACAATTATACCCATAAAATTTTCTAACTCATTATATTTTAACCCTCTAATTTTAATTTAATAATAATTTGATTTGGGCTCCAGCTAAAGATGATGAAATAAAGACACTGATTGCAATTATACTTTTAACGTTTTCTCATTTTTAATTTTAGACCATTAATTTTAATATAAGGATAATTTGGTTTAACTCTAACTAAAGAAAAGAAAATTAATTTAAGTAAAACAATATATACTTGTTATTACGTGTTAAATTTAAAATTAGATATCAACAGTGATATTTGTGTCTTTAGTCACATGGTATCTAGTCACATGGTATCGCTAGTTGTTAAAAAAATGTAAATATAAATTGTTTTATTTCTCAATTTTTTTTAAAAAATTTTCGGATTAATTTCAAAATTTTGAAAATATTTGAGAATAAAAACATATTAATCAAATATGTTTCTGTTATTGATTTCAAAATACTACGGATAGGAATAAAATTTTTGGAGTAGAAACACTAAACAAATGGGGTTTAAATAATTAAAAAAACAAGGCAAATAATAATTTTTTTTATTTTAATAAATTTCTTAGTAATGTTTGGTTACAGGTGAAAGAATATCCAATTGCTTGGCATTTTGACACCCAAATTGCACCTCGTTTCGGTTATGTTATTCCAGTTTTATTTGGGCATGGTAGCGGAACCAAACAGTTCTCAGGCGCTTTAGCCTTGATCCGGGAAATGGAAAACGGTCACCGATCCGTTGATTCTTCCCGCCAAGATCATTCACTCATCGCTGTCGAAAAAAAATGTTTAATCTCGTCTTCCGAACTCACAATTCGAATCTCATTAACACCCTCAGAATCCAACTCCGAAACCCCAAATTTCATATCCCCATTTCTCGATTTCGCAGTCCGAAAGAAACCCTAGTTTCGAACCCGGCGATTAAGTTCATCCTGGATGAGGTCGAAGAGCGGGAATCATCAGGAGCTACAGGAGCAGCGACAACGCAATTCCAAACCGAAATCGATGGATTATCGCGAAGGGGAGGTCCGGATGGTGATCTGCTTCCAATTTCGCATCCGTGGCCGGAGTGGGTTGAGCTGATGGAAAATTTGCTGAAAAGGGGGTATTTCGAAGGAATCGGAAATCCCTTCCAGATAAATGAATTGGGTGCCAAGTATTCGAACCTAGTTAGAACAGCTTGCCTAAATTTTGCGCGTGATCAGCCTGACCTTATGAGGTAATGAGCGACTGAATTGATGGTATTATTTTAACATCTTTGGATTCAACTCTTTTTTCTTTTTCTTTCTTTTTTTTTTTTTTTTTTGGTTTTGATGTTTGATTTGTAGAAGTCTTTTGAAAACAATGTTTGGTTTTGGATATGCATAGTTTGCTGTTGTATGGGTATGTTGGAGTTTGCATAGAACCTGTTTGATATTTTGCCTCAGTGAGCTGTGGATATGGCATTAAAATGGCCAAATTATGGCTATTGGATACGCCTTTTAACCCTTTACAACATATTTGGATTGACAAAAATGGGAAGAAGAGAAGATATTTTTATGGGTTAATAGCATTTTACTCTCCAGTGGTTTGGTCAATTTGCACTTTATCCCCCTGTGATTTGAAAATTGTCACTTACCTCCATGTGGTCAGATATTTGTTGCATTTACCCCTATATCAAAGGGATAAGTGGTTTGAAAATCTAATCACAAGGTGTTAAATGGCAATTTTCAAACCATAGGGGGGTAAATGCAAATCAATCAAACCGAAGAGAGATAAAGTTTGATTAATCCTATTTTTATTAAGAGAAGAGAGAGAAGTGGACAATAAGCTAGCATTTGGTTAGTGTTTCCGTTTTTCTGTTTCTACTTCCAATAAACTGGAATGAGATGGGATGGAATGAAAATTCTGTTTTATTCGAGAGTATTCCAGAAATAGAAACATGTTCAGTAAAAACCACTGTCATGAAATTGTTTCTTTTAATTTATGAGAATAGAAACAAGAAACACGTTTGGTAGTAACACTTGTTCTTTTTTTTTCTCTTTAAATATATGGTGGCCGGCGGGATGGTAGTAGGAATAATTTTGAGGGAGTCATTAGGAATCAACATTTTTTTCCTTATTTCTCAAATTCTTAAAGAATTCAGGAAATAGTACCAAATTACTCTCAAAATTTTGGAAACAGAAACGTATTTACCAAACTCGTTTCTATTCACTAATCCCAAAATTTTGGGAGCATGAATAGAAACAGTAACCAAACAGGGGCCTAAGACTTTCTCTATATTGTGTTTGGATAGTTCACTAAAAGAAAAGGAAGTGTTTTCATACTAATATGTTTGTCCTTTTACATCATTTTCCTTCGTTTCTCTCGAAAGCTCCCCAATTTGGGGGAGAAAGAATGCTTCAAATGTTTAAAAAAACTTTTCTTCCTTTCCTCTTATCTCATTGAATTTACCAAATTAGAGAAATGAGGGAGAAACCATATTCTTTTCTCTCAATCCAAACAAAAGCCTTATAAATGAGAATCGATATGCTTGTGCCTAGTAGCCCTGAAAGAATTTTGGAAGATGAAGAACCCATGATTTCTTTGATGTTTTCTATCTTTAATGGCAGGTACTTGTCCAGGAAAGATATCATGGTGGTTGCGGCATCTGGTTGTCCTAGTGTAGATAGAAAAGTGGTCAACTCGGGGAAGCGCCTTAGGGCAAATGTTGGCATTGATGAAGGAAATGTATGTGCTTTAATTTAGGAGCTGTTTGGTAACGCTTTTTTTTTAAAAACTTTCAACATTTGTTTTGTGCTATAAAAAATATTTTTAAAAATCACGAAAGTAATGAAAAATAGAAAATAGTTGCTTCAATTTTTATATTTTAAGAGATCGTTTATATGGATAACACTAGGGGCCTATTTGATAACACAATACTAGTTGTATTTCTTAGATATTTTATGACATTAAGTGATAAGTGTTAAAAAATTAAGTGAATTGCATCACTTAAAATTTTAAACAATTTTTAAGTGCTTGCTTAATTTTGTTATGAAACGCACTTAATTTGATGAGTACTTAATGCATTCAATTTTAAGTGTTTAATTGAGTTATCAAATGGGGTCTAAATATTCACTTTTTAAATACTTTTAACTTTAAAAAATTTATTTTCGTACAAATTTTTGTTTGTCCCTAAAATAGTTTTTACATCTGTTCCTAAAATATTCCCTCTTACAATTTTTTCTCTCTATTTTTTCTCAGTTTAGGTTGTGTTTGGGCAGAAGATTTCTAGGAGGGATTTCATTTGGTTAGAGGATTTTGAAATCCTCTTTTGACAAATCCCTTGTTTGGGTTTATTTGGATTTTAGGAAGGAGGAATTTGTCAAATCCTTGTTTGTGTGAAAAGAAGGATTTTGAAATGATTTTGGGAGAGACTGAATTTGAGAAATCCTTTCTTCCTCCAACGTTTCGTCGTCGTCTACTGCTTCTTCATTCTTTCGTCATTGAAGCTAAAACAGCGATTACGACTGCGAACGGCGACGAAGTGGTGAACAATTGCGTCGTCATCTTTCTTCGTTCTTCTTCTTCGATCTTTCGTCGTTGTCGTTCTTCCGTTTTCGCAATTGTTCTTCCATTTTCGATCTCGCAATCGTGGTCGTCTAGGGTTCCGATGCCTGTTTTCGATTTCGCAATCGCAATCGATTCCTATTTTTTATTCAGATTCCTATTTTCGATCTCGCAATTGTGGTCGTCTATGGTTCTGATGCATGTTTTCGATTTCGCAATCACAATCACAATCGCAATCGATTCTTGTTTTTCATTTGGATTCCTGTTTTCGATCTTGCAATCGTGGTCGTCTAGGGTTCCGATGCGTCTTGACGTCTTCAGTGGCAATGGATTGTGTTCTCTTCTCAATGTTGCAATGGTTTGATTTTCTGTTCTTCGTCGCGCCTTGACAAAATCAAAATCAAACGGTGAACGACGAACGACGTTCTTCATTGTCTGTTTTTTTGTTTTTTTTTTTAAGTGGGATCAGAAATAAAACAAAAAAAAAAAAATATTATCCAAATATTTTACTTCAAACAATTATCCAAATAAGAGATTTCAAAATTCAGAATTTTGAAATCTCTTCATTTCACAAATCCCTTACCCAAACACAACCTTAGTTCTTTCAATATCTATAATTGTTTGTATATGATATTGTTTTTAGCAAGATTTTATTGTATTGATATTGAATGGTAGTTGTGATCGATAGATGTTTGATGGTTTTAAGTGAGAAGTGCTTGAAAATAATTCACTTAAAATTTCGAACAATTTTTAACTAATACAAGTGGTTGTTTTATTTTGTTATAAAAAAGAATAATAGATTTAACATTTATAATTTCAACACTTATAAATTTTCAACCCTTAATTTTCAGTGTTATGAAACAGGCCCTAAGATTCATCTTTATGTTATCAAAAACATTTGATTCTTATTTTTACTTTTAATTAAACATATTTTTCTGTCTAATTAACTTCTTTGATTATAAAAAAAGTTACCAAATGGTGTCTTAATTAGGTTTGCAGCTCCTGCATTTTGAGGGGCAGCTGTGAAAGGGCATATGCAAAAGCTGGTGAAGAAGAAGGTGGAAGGACAATAGACGTTATCCGGTTCTTGTTAATATATGGGCTCGACCCCGTTACTGGTTCGGTGGAGAACAAGCCATGTCTTAATAGAAAGGTGAAGGATTCATTGAGAAAGTTGATGAAAGAAATTGTCGATTTTAGTAACAAAGAAGGCGATTCAAATCCCCCAAGAACAGATTCATTCAGTGAAGAAAAATCAACTCAACGAGCACAAGGTCAATCCAATGCTCAAATGAAACAAGGCGATTGGATATGCCCCAAGTAATTCAATATCGTTGTTTTTTTTTTTTTTTAAGAAAAAAATTCAAGAAATTACCCTTTATGTTTCTTATATTTCTTCTTGTTCTTATTTTTGTTTTTGTTTCTGTTTTGTGCAGTTGCAATTTCTTGAATTTTGCCAGAAACATCAAGTGCTTGCGCTGTGACGGGTTGTTCAAAGAAAGGCTGATCAGACTGAGGGCTGATCAGGATAATCTTCCCTTGAAGAAGGGAGATTGGATTTGCGACACGTAATTATTTATGTTTTATTTTTTTTCCTGGATCGTTTAATTTGTTCTCCTAATTTAATTTGTATTGCTTGATTACAGTTGCAATTCCTTAAATTTTGCAAACAACACGAGATGTTTTCTGTGCAAAGAGAAGCCTCCAAAGCGCCAACTCAATCCCGGGGAGTGGGAATGCGAATCGTGAGTTTTCTTTTCTTTTCGTTTTTCGTTTTAACTTCTCTTAATACAACTAAAATACAATGTTATTTTTTTTGGCAGGTGTAATTACATTAATTTTAGGAAGAACATGGTATGTTTGAAATGCGATCATAGACGGCCTAAAGCGTTGAATCTTTCTGGTTCAACACTCGACGACAATGGAGGGCAACGCCAAACAGAGCTTTATAATCGAAAACAAAAATCATGGGGAGACAAAGGGGTTGATTTGTGGGATTTTGTGGAGGATGAAAATGGAGACGATGATGAAGTTAGTGGATTTTTCGACTTTCCCATTGTGGGAGGTAAAAGCAATTTTTCTCGGGACCAAGAAAATCAAGAAAAATGGAGGAATAAAATGATGGAAAAAAGCCGAAAAATTGGAAAGGCAAAATGGGAAGATGATGAATTTAGATCTTCAGTCAAACAAAAGAGCTTCGAGTTTTTGAACCCTACTGATACTGATGATGATGAAGATGAAGAAATGAACGAGTGGTTTGGGCCTCGAGAGAGGCCCGAAGTTGAAAACTCTATTTTTGGGCCTTAACTATTACTCATCCCTTCCAAAATAGTTGAAATTTTAAGAGTTGTTTACACAAATAATATATTTAAAAAAAATATATATGAAAACATGTGTTTTCAAACTTAATTATGAAAGCCATGTAACCCGGTGTTTCGAACACCGAGATCTATTTTATTTTTTTATTTTCATGGTCCCGGTGTTGTGAATGCCGGGACCTTTATAATTGAAACGGTGTATGTAAGACCCCAATTTTAGCACGGACGTCATTTTAATTATATTTTACAGCATTTAGAAAAATTACAGGATAGGATTGTATTAATCAATATCCAAATTAAAAGTTTATGGGTCAAATTGTAAATTTAAAAAAATTTATTCTAAACTTGGGATGCAAATTGTCAATTAAATCTAAAATTTAAAATTTTAGGGATG
Organism: Eucommia ulmoides; assembly: GCA_016647705.1. Classification (NCBI taxonomy): domain Eukaryota; kingdom Viridiplantae; phylum Streptophyta; class Magnoliopsida; order Garryales; family Eucommiaceae; genus Eucommia; species Eucommia ulmoides. The sequence goes on along the minus strand of CM028333.1, from coordinate 12,285,517 downwards.
AAATTACAATTTAAAAAAAAAAAATCATAAATGTTGAAATGGATTAAAATGAAGAGTTAAAGAAATTAGGGGAAGAAGCAAGAAATTAAAACAAAGATATTTTACATATATATGTGTTTGTGTGTGCGTGTGCCGTGTGATCAGCCATAGACAAGAGAGAATGGGAGAGGGGCGACATGGCTTGAAGAAATCAAAATAAATCAATTAATTTCATGCATGTAAATTCATCCGTGCAGAACCCATGATCTCAAAAAAAAAAAAGGAAAAAAAAAGAAAAAACTGATAAATCTGAAACAAATTTAAAAAAAATCTAGAAAGAGAGAGGGGATCGGAGTAGTGTGGGTCGGCCGGCGTGAAGGGGCGTGTGATCGTCACCATTGCTGTCACCGGAATGGTATGTTCCTCCGGCAAATTGTGGGTGTGAAAGGGTGTGATCATCGTTATTGTGTTCAAGCGTGTGGGTGTGTATGTTTGCTGCTCTGATTCAGGCAGTGACGGCGTGGGTGTGCTCTGTTCAGTGCCACCGTTGTTGTTGTGTGTGTGTTTTCTTTGTGTGTGGGGGTGGTCGGCGTGTGGGTAGGTGTGATTGTTGTGTATGTGTATGTGTGTTGATCGTCGTCGACGAGGAACGGGTATGTGAGCAGCCGTCGAGTTCTGCCATGCATGGGGGGGGGGGGGGTGTCGTTGACGAAGTGTGTGTGTCGTCGTGCATGGGGGCGAGCTTGATAGCTGGCGTGGGTGGTGGTTGTTGATCGGTGGTGTGTGTTGTGAGGTTGTCGATGATCGAAATCAAAAGCGGAGAAGAAAGAGAGAGAAAGAGAGTGACGGCTGGTCTGATCGCAAGCAGAAGCAGAACGAGGAAGACGGTCGTTCACCTAGGCAGTGACATCTTCGCCTAGGCGATGAAGCACCAGAACGCAAAATAGAAAGAAAAGGAAGTGTATTCGCCTAGGCGGTGAGACGACAACCTAGGCGGTGGCGAGTCAGTAAGCGGAATAAAGAAGGAAGGAGTACGTTTGCCTCGGCGGTGGATTCTTCACCTAGGCAGTGAGTACAGGAGCAGAAACTAAAATTTTTAAGGAAGAAAAAAAATTTACAACCGTTTCGAAACGGGTAATGTTTCTCGTTAAAATTTTATGATTTGTTAAATTGAATTCTAGCATCAAAAATTTCGTAAGCGGAATAATAAATTTTGGAACCGTTCGTATTACTAAATTTTATACAATAAATTTTAACGAAGCGAAACTAACCGAATAATAATTTTTCATAATAAAATATGGGGACGGAAAAATTGTGAAACTCAGGGCCTACATTGCATGATTAGGTTATTTTAAATAGATTATTAATTTAGGCCCTATCACTATTAGGTTCGCAGGCACCGACGTTCCGATAGAGTGTGGTCAGTAGCAATTTTGCAGAATGGATATCGAAGTGAGTGTACTATCTTCTACGTAAATTACAAATTGTATTTTCGTATATATTGTAAAAAAAAATGTGTTTATTTAAAATTGGACGAATTTGCAACTAATATGGATCAAGTTGTTTTGGGTGTTTGTGGAAAAATATTTTGTGGATTACGTTGGTTTTAAAATGGTGGAAAAATGATTTGTTGAATCTAGTTGGTTTCTAAAATGGTGAAAAAATGATTGTGGACTGAGTCGTTTGTGTTTGAGGTGGAAATTGATGTTTGGTCCGAATATGCCATAATATTTTATTCCCATAAGGAATGTGGATATTCTTTCCGTAAGGGATGTGGATATTCTTCCCCTAAGGGATGTGGATTTTCTTCCCGTAAGGCATGTGGATATTCTTTCCGTAAGGGATGTGGATTTTCTTCCTGTATGGGATATGAATTGACCCGTTAGAGAATACAAACCTTGCGGGTGGTACGGTACCGTTACAACTCCCGATCGTGAGGTTAAAATGATTCTATGGCTAGTCGGAGGGTGGTGTGATGTATTGTAGTACACGATGAACTGACTGGATTGATTTGGATTGGATATATATATATATATATATATATATATATATATATTACTTTAAAATGGATTAGCGTATAAATATAAATATATATATTTTGTTGACTGGTGAGATATTTCATCATGTGACGAGATGTTAGACTGGTGAGTCTAAAATACTTGGACATGTCGATTTAAAATAGTGTGAACTGGCTGTATTAAAATATCTGAATTAATTGATCTAAAATAATAGAGTTGATTGATTTATAATGTTTGGATTGGATATTTTCAATATATATATATATATATTGGTTTATTTCATTGAGGACAAGGAAACTGGATTTCCGTACGGTGTGTGATTTTATTATATTTATATTAAGTGTTTTAAATACATTATTTCTTTACATTGTGAACAGAAGAGAATTGGTTCCGAATGTGATGTGCAATATGTGGTATTATAGTTATATTATTTCTTTTTATTGGTAGGCAGTGGAATCGGGTATGTGATTATATTATTTTATATTTCGAAATATGGTGTTTATTATTTATACTTGATCTATGAAATATTTTTTTTATTATGAAGACAGTACACCGATAAAAAATTTGGAGTGTAGATACTGCGGCTAGGTGTGGTCTACTACTGGCACTTGGGAGAATTCGGAAGTAGTATCGTGTTGGAGGTGAGTCGGTCAGACGTGAACCGCGAAAGGTTCAGGTATATATATTTTATAAGGAAAAATTTCAAGTAGGCGAGTGTGTTTGTATATATGTTTGTGTGGATTTATGTGGTTTGGTCCGGTAACATCAGGTTGAAGTCATCCCCGGCCTCGGGTGACGAGTGCCCGGGGTGGGGTGTGACAGTGAATCACCGTTTGTTAAAACGGTGATATTCCGTTTGAAATTATTATTTTTTCATGATCTCAGCGTTTTGAACGTCGGGTTGCTCACTTATCCATTTTGAGTTTCAATGGTGTCCTCGTATGTTCATATCTAAGTGGAGTTTCTTTGCACCTTTTTTGGCACATTTCAACAAGGAGTGTCTGAATCAGTATAATATATATTCATTTATGTACCTTAATGTTTAGGCTAATTACAAATGAAACCCTTATTCTTTTAAGTTTACCCCCTAATTTAATTATAGTTCATTTTTATCAAATCTTTATTCAATTCAAATAGTTGACAAGAAAATAATATTTTTTAAATATGAAAATTGGAAAAAATAGATTTCATCCTCCTATTTTGAGTTTTACAAATTAACACATAGTTGAGGATGAATTTCACTATTTAAAACGAGAAGGGAATCCGTCCAAACGGGTCCTAAAATAGAGGGGAATACAGATATTTTGAGAGTGGGAACAGAAATAAGAGAGCGGAAGTAGTAATCAAACGGGGCACTAAGGTTTAATATTTGTTTTAATTCCGTAAAATTAAAAAGGTTATTAATGATTTTGTATATAAAATAGATTGTGGCCAATATGTAGTCTTCTAATGGCGGTATTTTATTATATGCGGTTTTAGATTAACAATCTATAAAATTAAAGTTTTAACCAGTACACGCGTTATAGTAATTTTTTCAAAAATTTAAAATTATTGTAATATATAAAAGTTGTAAAAAATTACAGTAATTTTTATGACATGCATCACCTTTTAGACTTATGACAATAACTTTTTAATTCTGAAAAAATAAATGTAGCTCATAAACTGTATAAACTAAAACTTTTAATTTTGTGGAGGTGTTAAAAAAAAAAATTATTATTCCATCATTACACCAATTTTTATTTTTATTTTTTTGATTCAGAATTCTCTCTCATTTTTGGACGAATCCTTTTTATTGCAAGATTAAGGAAAAAATATATTAAATTTAATATACCAATAAAATTAAGAAATGTTTTTATTAGAAGACCACATGTTAAACACAATTCATTTTTATAAAAAATTATTAATAATATTTTTAATTTTACAGGATTAGAACAATTATAAACGATTAAATATAAAGTTTTACAAACTTCCATTGGGGATGGCAAAAAATATCGAACCAATGGGTAACCTAAGCGGTTTTGATTTTCATTTTAAGATAGTAATTGAACCGCGTAATCGAACCACTTGGGAATAATATATTTCATATTATATGTATTCCCTTGTATTTTAGGACCCGTTTGGACGGGTTCCCTTCTTGTTTTAAATAGTGAAATTCATCTACAACTATGTGTTAATTTGTAAAACTCAAAATAGGAGGGTGAAATCTATTTTTCTAATTTTTCATATTTAAAAAATATTATTTTCTTGTCAACTATTTGAATTGAATATGGATTTGATAAAAATGAACTATAATTAAATTAGGGGTAAACTTAAAAGAATAAGGGTTTCGTCTGTAATAAGCCTAAACATTAAGGTACATAAATGAAAATATATTATACTAATTCAGACGCTCTTTGTTGAAAACTTGAAATGTGCCAAAAAAGGCACAAAGAAACTCCACTCAATCTTGAATATATGAGGACACCATTGAAACTCAAAATGGACCAGTAAGCAACGTGGTGTTCAAAACGTCGGGATCATAAAAATTAAAAAATAAAAATAAAATCCAAACGGTATATCACCATTTTAACAAACGGTGATACATCGTTTAAATTATAAAGGTCCTAGTGTTCACAACGCCGAGACCATGAAAAAAATAAAAATAAAAAATAAAACAAGTCTCGGTGTTCGGAACACCAGGTTACATGGCTTTCGTAATTAAGTTTGAAAACACATGTTTTCAAAAAAAAAATTAAAAATATATTATTTGTGTAAACAACTCGAAATTTTAGATTGTTTTGACATTTTTGTTTTTGGTATTTTAACGTATCTTTTGGGGTTTTGGCCTTTTGTTCACCTGAAGTTTGACCATTATTTTAATTTGGTCCCTATAGTTACAATTTGAACATATAATTCCTTGAAGTCTTTGTAATCATCCTACTTTAGTCCAAATCAACAGCTCCCTCACAATTTTAGATGAAAAACAGTTAGTTGTTAGCACCAAACTATTTTAAGGTTTCAGTTGAAACCGTCTAAGTATGTAACTGACTTTAAAAGATCTCTTCGTTAGTTTTTTCGTCCAAACTAGATGGAAATGGCCTCATGTGCACATCAAGTGACCTTTTTAAGGGGCATAATGGCCAGTTCATTATTTATTGGTTTAAATTAAAAAGAAAAAAAAAATCGAATAGCACCGACGACCCTTTTTCTTTTTATATTTCATTTGAAGAGATACTCATTTGATAGCTATCTTAGTTCATTTCAGACCCTCTTAATTGCTTTTTCTTCTCTTCTATCCTCTCTGTTCTCCATCATCTTCTACAACCTAGGGTTTCTTTGAACTTTGAAAGAGAAGCAATTTTGTTCACTCCCAGTAGTTTCAACGACATCTCTTGTTCTCTCTCAGATAATTGTCTTATTTTATAAGTAGTGTGAACATTCACAAGACTAATTTAAAATAAAATAAAAAAAAAATATACAATATGCATATCAAAACGAAAAGCAAAAACTGTACATTAAAATATTATTTTTTATTTATTTATTTATTGTTTTGTTTTGTTTTGGAAACATTTACAATATTGATTTCTTTTATGGTTTGTTCCATAATTTAATGGACTTTCTATTTTTATTTCAACGGTTGTAGATTTTGTAGGATAACATAATTTGTAAATTGAAGGTCAAACATATTTAATTTGTTAATTTAAAGGTAGAACTATTTATTAATTTGTAAATTGAAGGCCAAAAATGGTCAATTTGGGCTTTCTTTAATAGTTAATGTTATTTTGGAAGACTAAACAACAAAAATCTTAATAAAAAATAGATGCTAATTACACGAGTACCCCTAAACCATATAAAGAAAAATAATAATAATACTCCTAGGAGCCGATGCTCTCTTGCTTACCCGACTAGGCCACAACCTACTTGGGTAGGCCAATTCATGCGAAGAATCAATTCCCATGGACCCAATTTTCTAATAAGAGAAAAATCGGTTAGCTCATGGCCCATTTTTCCAAAACCGGCCCAAGTCTAATTGATTTATATTAAGCACGTGTTAGGTAATTTGCTTTTCACATTTATTGTGTAAAGAATTCCCTCTCTACAACCCCCCCCCCCCCCCCCCCCCCTCTCTTCTCTCTCTCTCTCTCTAGGATTTATCAATTATCATCTCCTCTTTGTTTTCTCTTTTCTTGATTGTTTTTTAATCTAAAATTAATCTCAACCACACTATATTGAAAGTTCAAATTTAAGTGAAATCAAAATTGAGATGAAATCAACCATGCTATTTTATTAAAGTTGAATATATAACTAAAAAATATAGATTTCATATTGATTTTCTCGACAGGACAGTTAGAAATATATAATTCTTTTGTTCATCTAATATTTAAATTTAAATGTATATTAAAATATATTTTTTATGAACTTTTATAATATTTTATCCATATATTTTTCTATTGATCTTTTAATTATTTAATTAATATTAATTAGATTAAATTTATCGAATTAATATTAATTAATATTGAATTCGTGTTTGACATAATAATAAAAAATTAATAGAATAAAAATTTCTCCACGAATAGAATAAAAAATTAAAAACAAAAAAATAAATACTACATAATAATAAAAATTTCTCGAATTTCTCTCCTAGTTGCTCTAGACTGCACCCACTTGATTAATTTAATGAAATAAAGAAAATAAAATTTCAAATTTCTCAATCATCAATGGGAGGATGGTCCTTCAAAATGGGTATAGCAATACATCAATCCTGTGAAGGGACTGCCGTCTTTTGGTTGCATTAAAAATATACTATTTATCACGTTTGAAAGTAAATTAACTGATACTCCAACGTTGTAGAGCCAAAACAGATTGTGGATTCCATGTCGTGCGATTGCATTGTCTCTCCCTATTTGTCTTGTCGTAAAAATGAGGTCATGCTATCGAAGGACCTTAAAATATATATATATATATATATATTTAAAAATTAAGAGAATAAAATTATTTTTTAAAATGATTTTTTTTTGTTTCTGATGAGGGTATTTTTGAGCACCACTAAGTCAATATCTAGGACCCAGTCACGTGTCCGTCCTCGTAGTGACATAGACGCATTCTAAAATTTGTAGTGTCACGCTGGAACATACGCTGACCACGGCTCCTCCCTGAAATCTTCTTTGAACCCAGGGAGGAGCAAGGTGGGCGGTTGGAACATGCCGCCTTAAGCTCTGCGTCGTGCCCTAGACAGCCAACTTTAGGGATTTAGTCGTTCACCTCGACCGCCTCTTCATTCTAACCCGTTTTTTCTCCAGCACTCCACAGATCTCCACTCTCCTCCATTAGTTCACCATCATAGGCCTGCCGGCTTTGCCAAATGGGCCCAAAAGCCCAAACCCAGTGATTATCTCTTAAACACCCCGGATTATTGACTAAATACATGGTTTCACCGAATTAACCGTATTTAGGTCTGACTAATAATCTCTAATGCCTATATATACCAGGGACTATGCAAGCCCGAGGTATGCTTTATTTTACACGCAAATGTTTTGAGTTAATTTGTTTACTTGACGTATTTATGTATTTCTTCTCTTTGAGCTCTTATTTTCATACCGGAAGAGTTTTTTCGGGATAAATCCCGGCTCGAGCCGTTTGCAGGTACTACTCCTGTAGGAGCAGAACTCTGGACACAACAAGTCAGTTCCTCGAGAACCCAGTATAGCTCATGTGAGGAATTTTCAACCATCAACTCTACCTTAGCAGAAGGATATTTGTCACCCGACTGGACCATACTCGAGGTGTATACCAATTTTATACACCAACAGTTTAGCACCATTTGTGGAAAGCACACAAAAAGTCTTACTCTGATTGTCAGCTCCCAAAAAGACTAAGACTTGGCGATTACAAGGTCTAGTCAAACAATCAGTCAGGGAGGTTAACTTCTTGTGGTAGATAGCAATTTGAGCAGTCAATTCTCCAGAGATTTCAAAATCTTTAAGGGCTCACCCCTCAACTTCCATCAACAAGGATAACTATCCCCCCATGATTAGGCAGGGACATCTACCCTACTTTCCAGGGCTTTGGCGGGACAGACCTCGGGAGTTGTGGAGGCATCTTATATTAATCTCCTGAGCACCAGGTGGGTTAGTTCAAGTCGTGTGTGCAACCCCTCCTTGCGCGCCTGTTGTTGCTCCCCATCCAGGGGGGACCAGCTCTCTAAACCGTAAGGCTTAAGGAGAGACCCTAAGATCACGCACTCGTGTGGTATCTTCGAAAGGGTGTATGCCCAGGGACCGCCCTCCGCCTTACGACCACGAGTCTGCTGAACTGGAGAGGCCTACCCCGACTACATCAAGATCCCCTCATCCACAAAGACCTAGTGCTAGGAACCAACTACCCTTGAGCTTAGCTCCTAACCACGCAACAAGGACCGAGCTGAGGGCTCGTTGTAGGCAAGGGACAAACGTCTACTCACCATCCTTGTGCCACCACGACGTCCCAGCAGCGGCCAATCGTGCGTGTGCAGTGCCCAGGAGGGAAGTCATCACTGAACATCGTCTCGCCAATATGGAAGCACTCTTGCAAGAGATACAAAGTAGATGAGGAATAGTTGAGCTCCTTCTCGAGGTCAAGTTTCTTTTTGTAGACAAAGTCCTGGGTGTAGTGCCCTAGACATTTTCTACACCCCCAAATGAACCCATACACCGAAACCCCTCTACTGTTCCGCCCATGCTTTCCAAGCACCAAGGGGAAGACCCTTGGACATTCATCTAGGCTCCATCTTGTCAGGTTTGTGGTAAGGTCAACACTTTGCTTTCCTCCCAGCCATCCAAGCTTAAGAGCTCTTTGTTATGCCAATCTAGCTCTGCAAAGATTTGTCAAAACGTCTTTAGTAATGACCAAGTGTTGAGTTCTACCACGCTTGAGGACATGCCTCAGATGAGTGCTTTAAGTCAAGAAACAGGCGCAACTCAAAGGCGAAGATGAGTGCCTTACAGCCTTTTTCCAAGCAAGGCTGAAAGGCGGAGACGAGCAACCCTCTGTCCCACCAGAGGCAGAGACTAACACCTTCCAACCTATCTCTACCAACGGTGTCCTAACACCACGAGTTGCAGATGATTCTCCATATCAACATCCTGACTTTCAGTGTCGCGGATAATTTTCCACGGCAGCATTCTGACCTCCTAACTCGCAAATGATTCTCTAGATCAACATCTTAGCTCTCGGCGTTGCGAATGATTATCTTTAGTGGCTTTCTGACCCCCTGAGTCACAGATGATTCTCCATATCAACATCCTTACTCTCAACATCGCGAATGATTCTTCTCAGCGGCATTCCAATCCCCTAAGTTGTGGATGATTTTCCATGTCAACATCTCGACTCTCGATGTCGCGAGTGACTCTCCACAAGCCTCATCCCGGGGCTTAACGTCGAGGGTGACAGCCAGATCCTGTCTAAAGATCAATAGTTCGTATCCGGAAAAAGACCAAGGTCATCCACCAAAGGCTAGACATTGATCGGGCCTGCAGTTGACTATAAGTCCGGGGTTCTAAAAGGCAATATGCTCCTACATGGACTAAATTGACGTAACCTAAAAGAGTTCTTAAATGAACCTGACTATGGAGAACTCTCTGATGACCATCCACGAGGGACCAACCACCGCGTTGTGCCCTTGCGGACTGAGAGGACTAGACACCCTGAGAAACCCTCCTTACGACACGATTTTCTCACGATCAACACGTGTCCTAGATTGGGGGGGCTAGTGGTCTAAGGCCCTGGGAAGAGACGAGAAGTTTTTTCAAAAAAATTTCAAAATTTTACAACCCTAAAAATATGACCAAACAGGAAGCAACTAGGTGAAAATCATTGGGAGAAATGAGTAGACTCTGAAGTACTTTGGTTATGCCACACATGAGCTCACACGCTCGCGCACAAAAAGGCAAGAATCAGTGAAAAAGAGTTTACAAAATCCTAAGTGCTGGAAACGCGACGGCCTTGAGCTCGCCCTGTCAAGAATTTCGCCCATTAGGGGCTCACCCCGCAACTCTGTAATCAAAATGGGTTGTTAGTGGGTTGAGAATCGTCATTCAGACTTGTGCTTGTCAGGAGTTCACTTATAATGCCTTTGCTCAATATTGTCTTCTAAACAATTCAAAGAAGTGTCATCTAGGGACACTGTCCATAAGCGTCGCTTTATTTTGCACCCACTGCCCTGTTGTGCTACCTTTGGCCAATAGGGCGCAGTGGGGCCTTCAATTATGTCGACCAGAGTTCCAGGCGATCAATGCCCTGAGGTGCTCAATGAACTCTCGCTTCAGGCCTCACCAGTCAAGAAGGTTACGGCAGAAAATGCCGTGTCAGAATCATAGGCGGGCCTTAGGGGTCCGAAGTGTAAAAATATTCTATTGCCCCAAAACTTCCAAGGTGCAGAGGGGCAGAGGTGATGGGCCCAAGCAGTAGGGGTGTAAATTCTCCTATCAACATTGTGCAGTGATCAAAATCAAGGGTGCCAAGTGCCAAGAATTTCAAGGGGTACAAAGTGAAATAGAGGACAAAGTTTCAAGGGGGAGGCAGGAATGTCGTATGCCAAGTACTACCTAAAGGGGGCCAGCGCCAGTCGGTCGTTGGCCTAGTTGTTGGCCTAGGGGGGTGATCGTGCTACAATATACGCGATCTCATGCCACTAATTTATGTTTTATTTTAATTTGGAGCAAATTGGACAAAGAACGAGCGAACCGCGAAAGACCGAAGCGATCGGAACATCGCGTGCGCCGTTACTAATTGAAGGAGTTTTAATTGGTTACACTATAGATAAGGAAAAAGGAAGAAATAAAGAAATAAACAAATTATGAAGAAAAACCACCGAAAATGATTAAAATGGAGAAAAGAAGTCACGACCCATGAACCGAATCGGCCCGGCATGAGACCCTGGCCTGTAACGTTTTATTGGTTAGCAAATTAATGGTCATCGGCCATTATGGGAGGAAAGAAGAAATTTCGAAAAAAAGCAAGGATTTCGGCGATCATATAGGGTTATTTCCATTGTGGTTCTAGTCATTCATGTTTTTTTTTCCATCTTTAGTTTAATCTTTTCATTTTGCTATCGGCCGTTAGTGTTAGAAAGGATGGACGATAATGGGCATGTAAGCCCTTGAATGCTGAATTAAATGGGAGGATTCAACAGTGGCTTGGGGGGTTGTTATTTATTTTATTTTTTTATTTCTTTTAGAGAGGAGGGAGCAGAAGTTGTTTACATTTTTATTATTTTTTAAAACAAAATTACTTAAATAGTGTTGTTTGAAACTTAATTATCGAACTAGTGTTACCCGGGGTTCGGATCCCCGGGTATACATATTGGGTGCCGTATACCCGGGGATCCGATCCCCGGGTATAAATTTATTTTTTTATTTTTTATTTTTTTTTATTTATCATACCCGGGGATCGGATCCCCGAGTACCAAAAAAAAAAAAATTTAATTTTGTCGGGAACGGGCGTTTCGCCCGTTCCCGAGCAGCCGCTGCAGGCTGCCTGCCTGCAGCCTACAGCGGACATGACATGAGGGTCATCTCATGTTGACCTAAACAGTGTAAATTATGTGAGAAATTTTTACTCCGTTTCACGTCCGTTTCCTCTATAAAAGCTTCGGTTATTTTTTTTTACAACTTACAAATGACTTGAGAGCTTGAGTAATTTTTTTTTACAAGTTAGAAGTGAGTTGAGATTGATTGCAGCTTATTGAGTTGAGATTGATTACTTCTACCATTTGATTTCGTCTTCTTCACTTCGATTTTTTCTTCCTATTAGGAGGTAAGTTTATTTATTATGTTTTGTTTAATTTATTTATGAGTTAAATTTGATTAAATAGTTTTGTTATGTTTTGTTTAATTAGTTTAGTTGTTAATGTAGTTAGTATTAATATGAATGCATGCTAATTAAATAATAATTTAAGTAGTTAAAATGTGTACATGTTAATTAAATTATAGTTTAGTTCGCATAGAATTTTACAAAAAATAATTTGAAGGCATGCGGAAAGTAGACTTAGTAGATACTCAAGTGAAAATAAAATAGTTATTTTGAAGGGTCACACCATAAGGTCTTTATTTTGATAAAAAAAAAATAGAGGGTTCTACTAAAAAAAAGAGGGTTCTAATTATTATTTTTTTAAGTTTTTTAAAACAGGAGAAAAAAAAAAAAAAAGGGGAAAAAGAAAAAAAATCATATTATTTTTTTTAACTTTTCCAAAACAAAAAAAGTTTTTTTTAATTTTTTAATTTTATTTTTTTCGAAAAAAAAATAAAAGAATTTGTTATTAAAAAAATAGGAAAAAAAATTAGTTTATTTGAACTTTTTCGAAAAAAAAACGTTTATTTTCATATTTAATTTTATTTTCCGAAAAAATAATGAATGTGTTATTAAAAAAATAAAAACAAAATTGTTATAAAAAAAAATAGGGAAAAAATTAGTTTATTTTATTTAATTAATTTTTTTTAAAGTTTTTTAAAACAGAAAAAAAAAACGGAAAAAGAAAAAAAAATCATATTATTTTTTTAACTTTTCCAAAACAAGCAACGTTTTTTTTAATTTTTTTCATTTTTTTTTTCGAAAAAAAATAAAAGAATTTGTTATTAAAAAAATAGGGAAAAAAATTAGTTTATTTTAACTTTTTCCAAACAAATCTTTTATTTTAATTTTTAATTTTATTATCCAAAAAAATAATGAATGTCTTATTAAAAAAATAAAAACAAAATTGTTATAAAAAAAATAGGGTAAAAATTATTTTATTTTATTTAATTAAATTTTTTAAAGTTTTGTAAAACAGAAAAAAAAAACGGAAAAAGAAAAAAATCATATTACTTTTTTAACTTTTCCAAAACAAAAAACGTTTTTTTTTTTCTTTTTAAATTTTATTTTTCAAAAAAAAAATAAAAGAATTTGTTATTAATAAAAAAGGGAAAATTTGTTATAAAAAAATAGGAAAAAAATTAGTTTATTCTATTTAATTAATTTTTTTTTAACTTTTCTTAAAAAAAAAGGTTTTTTTTTTTTTAATTTAGTTTATTTTATTTAATTAAATTTTTTTAACTTTCCAAAAAATAAAATGTTTTTTTAATTTTTTTATCTTTTTCGGAAAAAAATAAAAAAAGAATTTGTTATTAAAAAAATAGAGAAAATTTGATATAAAAAATTAGTTTATTTTATTTAATTAAATTTTTTAAACTTTTCTAAGAAAATAAAAAAACCAGAAAAAGACAAAAATCAGTTAATTCTTTTTAAATTTTTCAAAAAAAAACTTTTTTTTAGAAAAAAAAATGAATTTATTATTTAAAAAAAAAAGATAAATTTGTTATAAAAAAAAAGGGCAAAAATTTGTTAATTTTATTAATTATTTTTTTTTGACTTTTCTGAAAAAGAAAAAAATCAGTTTATTTTTTTAACTTTTCCAAAAAAAAAAAAACGTGTTTTTTAATTTTATTTTTTTTGGAAAAAAAGTAATAGAATTTGTTATTAAAAAAATAGGAAGAAATTGTTATTAAAAAATCGGGAAAAAATTAGTTTATTTTTATTTAATTAATTTTTTTTTACTTTTCAAAAAAGAAAATATTTTTTATATTTTTTTTAATTTTTAATTTTTAATTTTTACGAAAATAAAAAAAAAATCGAAAATCAGTTAAAAACAAATTCTTAAAAAAAAAAAAGAAAAAAGAGAAAAAATCAGTTTATTCTAATTTTTTATCTTAAAACAAAAAAAACGTTTTTGTAATTTTTTTTATTTTATTTTTTAAAAAAATTCAACTGAAAAATGAATTTGTTATAAAATAAAATAGAGAAAATTTGTTATAAAAACCAATTGCTATAAAAAAAAAGGGAAAAAAATTAGTTTATTTTATTTAATTATAATTCTTTTAACTTTTGTAAAAGAAAATGATTTTTAACTTTTCCAAAAAAAAAAATGTTTTTTTAATATTTTATTTTTTGTTTCGAAAATTCAAAAAAAAATTAATTTATTATAAAAAATAGGCAAATTTTCTTATAATTTTTTTTATTTAATTATAATTTTTTTAATTTTTCTTAAAAAATTGGTTTTTTTTAACTTTCTTTAAAAAAAAATGAATTTGTTATAAAATAAATAGGGAAATTTTGTTTTAAAAACAATTGTTACAAATAGTTTTAATTTTTATTGATCGTAATATTTTTTTGTTTTGTTTTGACTTGTGAAATAATAGCCGCTTAAAATGGATTACGTTCGGTTGTTATTTTATTGGGGTGGGATAATATTAGAAGGTACTGAATTCGGGGTTTCTTATAGTACATTATCAGTAAAATCTTTTATTGTCCAAAAGGGAACAACCTTGAATGAATTGATTGAGATGTTAAAACCATGTGTTTTTTAGGATGGGGCTACTGAAAATTTAAAATTAAAGTGTAGGATGCCGATGGCACTGTTGGGGGGAAATTTTAAATATACCTTGTTTTCTATTGGGGACGATTTAGCATTAAACCAAATGCTCGAGTTACCTCTTTACATATCATCACTTCTTGCTGTTGAGGTGTATGTTGAAATAGAAGGAGGATTTGATCCTAATCTAATTTTTTTTTTTCCAAACTGGTCATTTCACCCAATTGATGACTCCAAATTCTAATCCGTACAATACCCAATCGTACCCCCAGACAGTACAGTCTAATCACGCCCTTCCGTCCCCATACATCCCAGAACAATATCATTCTGATTACACTGTCCCACCCCCTACATTCCAGAACAACATCGTGATTATGGCACCAGTTCTGTTCCTCCACATCACCATTTTTCACCAACTAGTCCACTGCAATACAATACAAGTAATTATGGTGGTGAGTTTGATACACTTGATAGTCATGGTGTGTCAGAAGAAGAGTTAGATGCAGATGTTGCGTTGGAGCCCGAGGATGATGGGAATAGGGATGAAGATCTAGATGTTGGGCCAAGTGAGCAAGGGAGTGACAGTCAACAATTTGAGTTGGAAAAGGTTATTCCATTTTTCAATAACTTGGAGTGGGGCGATGAAGATGACTTGACGAAATACGAGTCGAAGTTGTAGAAAAATTTCTGGACAACGGAGATGGACGAATTTCATATCGGTATCGTCTTTAAAAATAAGAAACATGTCAAGCACGCCGTCAAGTTTTACACATCATGAAGAACAAAGAGTATCGTGTGGTGGAATCAACCAAGAAGGTGTGGGTGGCTAAATGCATGCATGGATGCGGTTGGAGGTTGCGGGTGATTATAAAAGAAAGCCACGGTATGTTCCAGATTACGCAATATGAGGGCCAACACACATGTTTTTTTAATCAAACGTCATTAGATCATAAAAATTTGGACCTTGATTTTATTTCGAACTTAATACTTGGACAAGTCGAACAGGATTCAGAATTAAAGATGAGTGTTATCGTGGCTTCCGTGAAACAGTCTCACGGATTCACCATCTCCTATCGAAAAGCTTGGTTGGCCAGATCTAAAGCCATTGAGACTGTGTTCGGAGATTGGGACGAATCATATCTAAAGTTGCCGAAGTATATGGTCGCATTGCAGCACTACAACCCGGGTACGATTGTTGAGTGGAGCACTATTCGAACTGATATGCCTAGTTACATGACGTTTGACATGTTGTTTTAGGCATTCAAACCTTCAATTGACGGATGGCGTTATTGTCGGCCTGTTGTCACGATTGACGGCACCCACTTGTATGGTAAATACGAGGGGAAGATCCTAATTGCCATTGGAATGACACTGTCCAATAAGTGTTATCCTTTGGCTTTTGCCGTCGTACCGAATGAGGACTATCGTTGCTGGCGATGGTTCATTTACATGCTTAAGCGCCATATCGTTAAAGATCGTCCTGAGGTAACATTGATATCTGACAAACACGGGGGCATTCTTAGTGCGGTTGACAACATGTGGCTTAACCAACCGAATGAGCCCGTCCGATATCATTGATATTGTTTGCGTCACCTTTGCAGCAATTTTAACACGTTCGCTAAAAATCAGCATTTGAAAGATCTTGCTTGGAAGGCGGGCGCTGCAAATCAAATTCGAAAATACGATGCAATCATGCAGGAGATAAAAGTAATTAATGTTGAGGCTTATAGGTGGTTGGAACGTATTGCACCCTATAAATGGACCAAGGCACACGACGATGGCAAGCGTTGGGGAGTGATGACCACCAATTATGCTGAGGTATTTAACAATTGCTTGAAAGGTGCAAGAAATGTTCCAATTAATGCATCTGTAAAAATTACTTTTCACAGGATGGTTAAATACTTTGATATTGGTCGACAACAAGCAATAAATAACTCAGTTGAAGGTCACCTATACGTTAAACACGTCGTCGAAAAAATACAGAAATCTCAAACCAAGTCCAAAACTTACGAGATTCAGATATTTGATTGGTAAATTATTAGTTATTTTTTTTTTTTTCAGGTTACATATAATTGTTGGGACACATAAATTAATTTAATATATATTTTTGTAGAGCGAACGCAATCTATCATGTCAGAACCAAAAAAACTCTTACTGGGGGATTCATCGTTCACCAAGTAACATTAGGGGATAACGCTGATTGCACTTGTGGGAAGTATAAAATATGGCGATATCCGTGCTTCCATATACTTGCGGCCACCGACTATAGTGGCAATAATGCGTTCCAGTATATTGCCACTGAGTACACATTGGTGAATCAATTGATGGCGTGGGAGTCATCTTTTCAACCGATTATCCACGAGGATTACTGGCCACAGACAAGTTTACCGAACCTGATTCCGGACCATAATAGACTTCGAGTGGTGCAGCGTGATCGACCGACATCCACTCGCATTCGAAACGAGATGGATCAGTCGCGAAAAACTATGACAAATCAATGTAGTTTGTGTTCCCAGACTGGACATGATAGACGAAAGTGTCCATCCCGACCTCGCCATACACCCATTTAATCTTGTCCACTCATTGTAATTAATGTTTATGGATTTTTCTGTCACACAATTTTATTTGTAATGAATGTTTTTCCTAATTTATTTATATGATATGACAAATTTTATGTACTATAAATTTCATGCACTTGTCGCGCACATTTATTTGTAATGGATGCTATATTTTGTTTGTAAATGTCATTAAATCTTAATTTGGTACTAATAAATTTAACGCAAGTGTTGGGGAAAAAATTTCAGTTATGTATCACCTTGGCCCAGAAGTTACTACAGTTCTCCACTTGCAGGCCCAGCACAAATCTGAATTAGTCTGGGCAGGATAGGTTAATATTTAATTTATTACATTAATTTTTTCATTTTATGTTATTGATTCTGTCTTAATTAATATTAATAAATGTTTCAGGATATTGGTGTCCTAGACTGCGTGGGATTTGATGTGGGGGAATGGAGAGCAAACACCCCCGCTCAAGTCGTTGAGCTAATTGAATCGGTCGGATTATATGGCCCTTACAGGCTGTGGCCGAAGCGGTTTGATAGGGCCCTGATAACCGCATTAGTAGAGAGATGGCGTCCGGAGACGCATACTTTCCATTTACTCATTGGGGAGATGACGATTACGCTACAGAACGTGGCTGTCTTATTGGGGTTGCCTGTGCACGGGCAACCCGTTACCGGCCCTAATGACACGCGGTCGGTACAGAGTTGGCAGGAACTTTGCTTCGATCTTCTCGGCGTAGTACCGCCGCCGGGTGTAATAAAGAACGATTGTATAAAGCTGAATTGGTTAAAGGAAACCTTCAACCAAGTTCCTGAAGATGCCAGCGAACGAACCATCCATTGCTACACCCGGGCATATTGCTTGCTTTTGCTTGGCACCATGTTGTTGCCTGATAAATCACAGAACATGGTCAAGCTCGTCTACCTCCCACTGCTCCGTGACTTGATACCGCTTGTCAAGTATAGTTGGGGCAGTGCGACACTAGCTGTGCTATACCGCGAGTTATGCAAGGCAGCAAAGGGTACAACCAAAGATATTGTCGGGTGTCTATTTTTGTTAGAGTGTTAGGCTTGGGAGCGATTGCCGAGGCTTCGACCGGATATTGTCCCTATTCCCGATTATGATGGATTGTACAACCAATTGGTTTTGGACAACTTTTTGTTCCCAGCGGCTCCGAGGGGTGCTTGGTAAGTAAGTAGTAATTTGTTTTTTGTTTTATTATCATGTAATGTAAATTTCCATCTATATTTAATTAAACTTCTGATTATTTCATTGATGTACAGGTGGACCCTTAGATTCAGTACAGAACACCAGCTGATGCACGTTTTGATCGTGTATCGTGATTAATTAGATCGATTGTAGAATGATGAGGTTAATTGTTTATTTACATCAAATTTTTAATTTATTTTTATATTTACATATTTTTTGGACAGGTTGTCTGGATGCCATATCACCAACAAGATTTGCCTCCATACACTATAGATGGAGAACAAATATGGATGGCAGAACTGCCCCTCATCTGCTACGAGATTGTCGAGTACACATATCCCCTACGCGTACTACAACAATTCGGTTATCAGCAACCGATTCCGAAGCAGTGTACTTGGGATCAGAACTTGCATACCAGTAGTCGGCGAGGACACTACGGTGTTGACTGGACTGTATTACACCGCCAACATATAGTTAGGTGGAACAATCGACAAGCACCTGATATGGGTAGCTTCTTGCAGGGGATAGGGGTTGACCATGAATACATGAACTGGTATTGGTGAATCACACGAAGGTTCATGGTCAACCCGGACTACTGGCCCGACGTGGGTTATTTAGCAACAGGATCACGTGTGAGGTTCATGGCATGTGGCATCCATCCTGCTCTTCACACTGTTCCTTAGCCTACTTCCCAACCCTGTACTGCTGATGCCGGACTATCTAGTATGTACGGCATGGGTACTGATGCCGGAACATCTAGTATGTACAGCATGAGTGCTGATGCCGGACCATCTAGTATGTACGGCATGGGTACTGATGCCAGAACGTCTAGTATGTACGGCATGAGTGCTGATGCCGGACCATCTGGTATGTACGGCATGGGCACTGATGCCGGACCGTCTGGTATGTACGGCATAAGTGCTGATGCCGGACCGTCTGGTATGTACGGCATGGGTGCTGATGCCGGACCCTCATCCACATTCTATACTCCGAATATGAGCGAAATTATTTCAACTTCAGGAGTCATTCCTCCGGTGACATTTGTCGAACCAAGAAGATTACAAAGACAGGTGTCACCGGTGCAGTGGTTTGGGGACGACGCCGTTATCACCCCGGGAAGTACGCAGCAGTCGTTCATGGACTTTGAATAAGTTACACAAGTTCATGAGGAGGCTGAGGAACCTCCTATTGCTCAACGATGAGGGCAGAGGAACATCCAACCTCGAGGCTGCGGTACATAGCTTGTTATGTAATTGTTAGTTTAGCTATAGGAATGTAAATACATTTTTTTTTTGTAAATATATAGTTATATAGGAACTTATGTAGTTAGTAAATCCATTTTTTTATAATGTTTGGAGATTTAGAAAATTATAAATTCATCGTATATATTACTTTGTAAATGGATAAAGCATTGAAATAGGAGATCGAGCAACAAATTCTTATACAACATACAAAGTGGAAATTGGTTAAAATGAATATATATATATATAGTTCTTGACATAAAAAATATTTCTTTAAAATTTAATTTCTGAAAACATAGTGGTTGAATCTTATTTACGGGGATGGGGTAAAACGCATATCAAAAATGCGTTTTTAAAAAACATAAAAAAAAATGAAAACCGCATTTACAAAATGAGTTTCTAAAAAAAAAAAAATTAAAATAAAATAAAAATAAACATAGGCGCACAGGTTTACCCCAAAAAAATGCGTTTCTAAAATAATAATAATAATAATAATAATAAAAAAAAAGGGCCGACAGGTTTACCCAAAAAAACGTTTTCGCACGATAATTTTCGGCAACTTTGAGTTGATTAATGGTGATTTATCGATATTTTAAATAAATCTAATTTTTTGTGCATAAATTACGTTCAAAAAACTCCATAATACTTTTTACAATACTAAAAACGAACAAGTGGATAAATTTTAAAAAATCACCAAAGTTGACCAGATGAGCTGTTTCGATAACGACGGAATTTGTTTGGGTAACTTTGGAATTAACAAAAGACTACATGTCCGTAACAGAAATGAACCAAATTTTTTGTGTATAAATTACGTTCGAAACACTCCATAATACTTTTTACAACACTAAAAACGGACAAGTGGATGAATTTTAAAAAATCGCCAAAGTTGACCAGATGAGCTGTTTCAATAACGACGGAATTTTTTTGGGCAACTTTGGAATTAACAAAAGACTTCATGTCCGTAACAGAAATGAACCAAATTTTTTGTGCATAAATTACGTTCGAAACACTCCATAATACTTTTTACAACACTAAAAACGGACAAGTGGATGAATTTTAAAAAATCGCTAAAGTTGACCAGATGAGCTGTTTCGATAACGACGGAATTTTTTTGGGCAACTTTGGCGATTTTTTATAATTCATCTGGTCAACTTTGGCGATTTTTTACAATTCATCCACTTGTCCGTTTTTTGTGTTGTAAAAAGTATTATGGAGTGTTTAAAACGTAATTTATACACAAAAAAATTAGATTTATTTAAAATATCGATAAATCACCGTTAATCAATTCAAAGTTGCCGAAAATTATCGTGCCAAATTTTTTTTTTTTTGGGGGGGTAAACCTGTCGGCGATTTGTTTTTTATTATTATTAATAATATTATTATTATTATTTTAGAAAGGCATTTTTTAATTTCGTTTTTTTTTTTCTTTGAGAAACACATATCCTAAATGCATTTTTCATTTTCATTTTTTTTTAAACGCAAAAAAAAAGAATTGAGTTTTTATAAAAACGCATTTTTTATCTGCGTTTTACTCTCATCTCCGTAAATAAGATTCAACCACCATGTTTTCAGAAATTAAATTTTATAAATATATTTTTTATGTCAAGAACTCTCTCTCTCTCTCTCTCTATATATATATATATATATATATATATATATATATATATTCATTTTAACCAATTTCCACTTTGTATGCTTTCTAACAATTTCTTATTCGATCTCCCATTTTAATGTTTTATCCATTTCAGAAGCAATATACACGGTAGATCAACAGCTTTCTATGGAAATGTAAGTACAATTAATTATAAACATAAAAAAATATTACATAAATTAGAATCTTGTTTAGCAGTGTTCGGTACAAAAATAATTTAACTACAAAAAAAATATTTATTCTTCATTTGATATGTACCCCTCAGATAAATATTCATTATTATTCATTACGTTATGGTATTTGCTTGGAGATAGTGCTCTATTATTTGCGGTAGCCATTTCATTGGCTAGTTGTAGTAGATAATATCGATTCCTGCGTAACAACATTCAATTATTCTCCAGGCGAATTTGTGTAATTGAATCTTCGATCTCGGTTGTGTCATCAATTATACATCGTCTAGGCATCTGAAGACTTCTACGATAAGGAACCGGTGCATTCAGATCTCTCAAACGAGATACAAGGTTGTCAGACTCATTCACCCTGTATTCCCATTCTTGGCGTAGACCGACCCGATACTCTATCAGGTTGGTGTCTTGATCACTCCAGTAGTCATCATAGTATGGTCGTAGAATCCAACATCTTTGGTGATCCCATGATCCAGGCCAACCCCAAACACTGTACGAGTTCTCCTCACTTGAAAAACCAAATAAGCTTTCTTCACTTGAATTAATATTTGAAGACATCACGAAAATTATAGGTTGAATAGTTTGTTTCCAAATATTATACTGCATAAAAAAATTAGATTTTTTAAAAACATAATTATTGAAAGAGACTTATGTACACAAGACTTAACTAAAAAAAACTAACCCAACACTACCTACCAATTGAAAGAGAGAAAATCAGTTGTTCGGTAGAAGTAGCGTTATTTATAATTTAACATTGAATCGATACATTAGACTTGGAAGGAAATACATAGTTAAACTGCAATTCATCAACGTGAAAGTATTAAATATCACTCTCATCATCAGACATTTCAATATCTGACTAATATTGAAGTTTTCTTGCGCATCTCATGTAAGTACGCGCTTCGACAACCAAACCTTGTTCGAGACGCTCACGTGCTGTCGTTTCAAGCTCATGTCGAAAAATTCGAATTTGCATTCGGTTATTTTCTTCGCGGTACCTATGCAACGCCATCTGAAGGTTATGCGGCGTGTCTATTGGCATTATTCTAGCCGATTGATGCACTATTAGAATATTATATTGCCTGCATCCGTCCACTATAATCTTAGATTGGTTGACACGATAAGTGTATTCCTCCCGCATTCTTGCAATCCACCGTGAAGAGTAACGAACTCTTGGATCGAAAGAGTATGCGTATTCATCTTCCAAAAGCCAATAACGTCCCATTGAACGATACAGATCTCTCACCGTGTACATTTTTTAATATTTAAAATTTTCAACTAAAATACTAAATTATTGAAGAAGTAATTTTTTTTAATAATAAAATAATTTTTTTAAACACATTTAAAAAATAAAATTTAATTAAATTGATAGAGAAACTTGTAGAGAAATTAATTAACCAACCAATTATAATAGATTAAACTAATAAATAAATTAAACAAAACACATGAAATAAACTTACCTCCAATAGAGAAAGATATTTTGAAGAAACCAATTGTGCTTAGTGAAGAAGAAGAAAAAATTATCAAAAGAATAAATTTGATAGAAACAATTATAAAGAATTTATAGAGAATTTATGCTAGACTTCGGACTCTAAACGGTACAAAATTTTAAAATTTTATAGTTCAAATTTTTCAACATGAGATGACGCTTGGTCATCTCATGTCATGTCCGCTGCAGGCTGCAGGCAGGCAGCCTGCAGCGGCTGCTCGTGAACGGGCGACGCCCGTTCTCGACAAAATTAATTTTTTTTTTTTTGGTACTCGGGGATCCGATCCCCGGGTATACCCGGGGATCGGATCCCCGGGTATACAGCACCCAATTAGTATACACGGGGTTCTGAACCCCGTGTTTAGATACCCGGGGATCTAGACCCCGGGTAACTCTAGTTCGGTAATTAAGTTTCAAACCACACAAACCACACTATTTAAGTAATTTTGTTTTAAAAAAATAATAAAAATGTAAACAACTCGAGGGAGCAGAGGGTTAAGGAGAGTTCATTTTTATATTTTTTTCTTTTGTCTTCAACAGTAACTATCACACTGTTTAGTTTTAGTTTTTTTTTTAGTTTTCATAAAACTCCTTTCAAAATTTGTATACTCTACCGCTGGATTTCAGAGGTGATTCTTCAATGAAATTTATGTGGAATATCATTTTTGAAGAAAACTCCATGAACGGCTAATCTTCTCCTAACCGGATTAGGATCGTGGTATGTATTTTAGTTTATGCAATATTATATTTTTAGATTAATTTTAGTTTACGTGTAAACAATTATATGATGATGAATTATGTACTTGAAATATAGTTTAAATCGTGATTGAATTTAATCTCGAGATATTCTTGTAGACATTTCAATTTTAGAATCAATTATTGCTAAAACGTTAGATCTTGTACCTGTGGTCTAGATCTAACGATCATATAATCGTATTCTTAGGATTTATTTATTTGTTTGGATGGTTTATGCCTGAATTATAATTCACCATATATTAGAGTAACTTAGGAATTACATACCGAAGATAAATCATGCCGAAGAATAATAAATCTAGTCTTTCTGAGTAGTTCCGACTTGTAGTTGAGAACGCTCGTTTATACAAATCTAAATTAAAAAAGAAAATAAGAGAAAACCATAATTCCATAATACGAATTCCACAATTCCTAACCCGATTCCTTATATTCATTGTCTAAATTTATTATTTTATTTTCTTGCATTTCAAAATCAAAAATCATTTTATTCAAAGAAAGAAAAATAATTGAAATTGATAATTACAACACCGATCTCTGTGGTTCGACACCGATCTCTGTGGTTCGACACCTTACTTGAACCTGTATTACATTAGTATCGCGGTACTCTATATTCATTGTCTAGATTTATTATTTTATTTTCTTGCATTTCAAAACCAAAACTCATTTTATTCAAAGAAAGAAAAATAATTGAAATTGATAATTATAACACCGATCTCTGTGATTCAACACCCTACTTGAACCTGTACTACATCAGTATTGCGGTACCATTTAAAATTGTATTATTTTTTAGCGATCAGGGGGCTAGCATGCATTGGCCCCCCATATGCAAGCCAACGCCCTGAGGCGTTGGGCTATTGGCCCAGTAGGGGCTAGTAGCCTGCTGGCCCAGCAGGGGCCCAACAATAGCCGACTGCCATCATGAGTGCCTGGCCCCTTGAGGGGCGGGCTTGCCTTGCCCCCTACCTATCCGTGGCATGCACACTTGGGACTCGTATTTATTTTCTCCATGGTAAAGGTTAGTCCGTACTTAGGATTTGTTCACGATAAACAAGTGCCGCCCTAAAAATCGAACAAATTCGGGGTCACTCTGCCATGCTACCTGACCTCATACCTCGTCTATATGGGGGCCTATTTCAAATTCACTCCCTAAAAAAGGTTAACCGTAGGAAAAACGTCACCCTAAAAATCGAAGAAATTCAAGGTTGCTTTATCTTGTTACCTGACCCCGGACCCCCGTCGTATGAGGGCCTATTTCAAATTCGTTTCTCAGAAAACGTCAATTGTGGGAAAAGTGCCACCCAGAAAATCGAAGAGATTCGGGGTCACCCTACCGTGCTACCTGACCCTGGACTTTGGCCGTATAAAGTCCTATTTCAAATTCGCTTCTCAAGAAAAGTTAACTATTGGAAAATGTCGGCTAGCTGTATTTCTCATACTTTGAAGTCTCTAAGATGCTCGTTCCAGCCAAGAATTAATACCCTTGACTGTCTCGCTTCTCTCATCGCACAGGGCTAGGGGACAACTGATAAGGATATTTTCGAACACCACTAAGTCAGCATTTGGGACCCAAGCCACGTGTCTTTTCTCGTAGTAACATAGATGCATTCCAGAATTCATGGCGAGATGCTGGAATATACGTCGACCACAGATCCTCCCTAGAATCTCATCTGCACCCAGGGAGGAGCAAGGTGCCCCACAGGGACGTGTAGCCCTGAGTTTTGCGTCGCGCTCTAGACGACCAACTTTAAGGACTTCGTCGTTCACCTCGACCGACTTCTTATTCTAGCCCATTTCTTCTTCAAGACTCTACAGATCTCCACTCCTCCACTATCTCACCACCACAGGCCTAACAGATACCCGCGGGCTTTGCCAAAATGGACCAAAAGCTCAAGCCCAATAATTATCTCCTAAACGCCTTAGATTATCGGCTAAATACATGGTTTCACCTAATTAACTGTATTTTGGCCCGACTAATCATCTCCAAAGTCTATATATACCAGGGGCTATATAAGCCTGATGTATGCTTTATTTTATGCGCGAATGCTTTGAGTTCATTTGTTTACTTGATGCATTTTTGTATCTTTTCTCTATGAACTCTTATTCTTATGCTGGAGGGGTTTCGCTAGAACAAATTCTAGCCCAAACCTTTTACAGGTACCACTCCTCAAGGAGTAGGACTCTAGGCATAACAGATCAGTCCTCCCAGCTGCCAGTAAGCTCATGTAAGGAATTTTCAACAATCAACTTTACCTCAGCAAAATGAAACTTGTCACCCGACTTAACCATACTCAAAATGTATACCAATTTTATACACCAATAGTTTCTTACTTCCATGTCTTCTATATTCGCGACTGCCAATGCCAATTGAAGTGTATAGCTAGTTCCGAAGTCAACATAACTAAGGTTGAACTCAATCTGCCATGTGGTCCCTTGATAAGTTTCATTATTAGTTTTTCTACAATTTCAAAATAAAATAAAAAATAAAAAAAATAGGAAGTTTAAAAATTATTGGGCAAAACTCATTTGATATTTTAATTATTGCAATTTGAAGTTTGATTTTTGTATCAATTTAGTCTAATTGATTGGTTCCAGTCAATTGTTTTGCAGAAATAGGGAGCAAAAAGCAAAGCTACTCAAACTTCAAGGGTGTAGAATGCGACATAAGTTTTTTGTTTATTGCATTGCTTCTTGTTGTCTCCAACGGGCAATTCAGATGACAATCTCCG
The DNA here is from genome assembly GCA_016647705.1 of Eucommia ulmoides. Classification (NCBI taxonomy): domain Eukaryota; kingdom Viridiplantae; phylum Streptophyta; class Magnoliopsida; order Garryales; family Eucommiaceae; genus Eucommia; species Eucommia ulmoides. Next base: position 12,259,343 of record CM028333.1, on the reverse strand, counting down.
ATGATAAAATTGAACGAAATCACTTAATCAGAATAAAAATAAAATCAACTTGCAACAATTAAAACATCAAAAGACGAAATGTGATTGCATCCAAACTTTAGGGATGTAAAGTGTGATTTAGCCATTAATAATCTTAAACGTTAAAAAATCATTGCTCGTTTCATTGTCCTTCAATTAGCAAATTGGCCTATTTTTCAATCAAATAATTTATGAATTATTATGATTTAGTATTTACTTGTAAGAATTAAAAAACTTCAATTAACTACTTCATATGTTATTTCTCGTATAATTAAAGTATAGCTTAAAATTTAAGTATTAATGATATTGTACCATCGTTTGGCTTACTCAAATTGCACTTATTCCCTATTCTTTCTTTATAAACACATAACCCTTGTATTTCATAAGCAATTCACAGGGGTATGTTCTTATGACTGGTAAGCTCAAGAGAGTTATCTGTTTATGAAAATGACAAGGGAATAAAATACAATTCGTGTAACTGTGTAGGATGAAGTGTCATTTACCCAAAATTTAATAATATCAAAACATTTATAATGTTCCTTTGTTCAAACAAATAATATATAAAGAGATTCTTGCATTTTGTATCCCTAGATATTTCAGATAAATTTTACTTTAGTCTCCATACTTTCAATTTGAACACATTAAATCCTAAAGTATCCAAATCATCTCAAGTCAGTTCAAATCAGTAACTCTATCATTTTAGGTGTCTTCGAGTAATTAAGCCTTTTAGGTGTCTCTACACCTAATGCCCCGAGCCAATTGAATTGGAATCATTGGCCCAACACTCATTACACGGATATTCTCGAAAGTCTAGTAGGATTAACATTACACATATCAATCTCTAAGTGAATAATAAATATATAAAAATAAATAAAAATAGAAACATGAAAAAGTAAAAAAATGAATAGAGAGAAGAATCTTATATTTTGAAGGTTGAAATTCATTAAGTTGTTACTAGTGAGTATTAAGATTACTTATACTTGAAATTGGATCACTTGAACAAAGTAAGACTTGAATTAAAATTGGGTTTATCCTTCAATTATATATATATATATATATATATGAATTCGACTTATAGTGCTTAACTGGTTATTGTAATTAGTATAGATGTTTGTAGATGTCATCTCTGTAAACATTCACGAGGCTAAAATTCGTTCACTAGGAATCGCCTAGGGATTTAAAAAACTTATTGCATATGCTAAATGCAATCGTGTTCTCTACAAAAATAGTTTTTTCATTTTTTTTAGAATTTTATTTTGCTCGAGAACTAGCAAAATGTATGCGTGAGAGTGTGATCGTATTTAATTTTGTACCAAATTTCTCCCATAAATCTATAATTTTGTTAGTCTTTTTATTAATTTTTAATTAGTGATAACATAATTTATTATTTTTGGAGGAATCAAATTGAAAATAAAAAAATACTGGAAAAAAATGAAGAAAATGGTCGAAAAAAGATTAAAAAAAAATAGAGAAACATATTGCAACCCGCGGCATGACCCGATACACGATCCAAGATCTGGTCCTACCCGACCCGCCAGGTGCGCGCATTGTGCGTGGATCAGCCTAAGCAGCAGCTTGGGCCACGGATTAGGTTTGGGCCAGAGGCCTAAGCATCTCTGGCCTAGGTATTGCCCAGAGCACACATTACCTGGGCACCAGACCCAGCCACCAAGGCTAGGTCTGTAACAGTATAACGGATCCATTCCATACACAAGAAATGGTCCATTAAAGACCATTAAAAGCATGGGAATTAAGGGCAATAAAGGGGAAATGAATGGGCGTGTTTGGAGATCAGTTTTGGTTACCTAATTTATTTTTTTATTTTTATTTTTTTGGAGATTTTATTATTCATTCTGTTAGACAAAAATTATTTTTAAACTATTTTAAGTCTAATTATTTATGTGATTTAATTATTACTTTATATATGTTTATATATCAATACGTTAATTTTAGTAAGAAGACGAATGTGATTTTTTTATTTGTAAAAAAAAAAAATCATTAAAATGTAAATGATAAATTGTCTTTCAATGTAGTCTCATAAAATTGATTGAAATATGTAAAATGAATAATCTCATATTGGTTAATGAAAAATACTTAAACCACTTTTATAATCCATTTTGGATTGCGGATCCCGAGTCGGGTCACGGGTCTTAGGTTTTGGGTTAATCTAAGTAGAGAGAATTCTTTCTAGAATTTTCTTTAAATTAATTTTAGTAATTTTCCTAACCAAACAAGATTTATCTTTTCATATTTATAACTCATTTTAATAAGAAATTACATGTGATAATTCTTAGTAGCTTTAAAGTGTTCATAGTGACTTTAAAGTGAGATTTTTGGTGTGTTAGAGTCACTCATTTGTTTACTCTATAAATAGGAAGTTTGTATTATTATTTAGGCATGAAACTTATGACATTTTCACTACACATACACTTTGAGTTTAAGTTAATTTATTCTTGAGAAAGAATTCAACACTTGTTTTGTTCACTGGATCCTTTGATGTCGAGTGCTAATATCAGAGAATTGTGATCGTTGTATCTTGGAAAATAAACACCTAAGTAATCGTATACACTTAAGTGGAGGCAAAATTTGCTTTAATAAAATATCGTTAAACGATAGTCTCGATCAGTATAAATTTCTAATATTGTTATCGGTAAAGAGTTGTAAGTATAGTCTTATTTATATACTAATTTCATTTATTTAAATTTATTATTGAAGAATATATTTTTATAATGTTTATATTAATGTTCTAGAATATTCATTGTTGCATATTTCATGTTTCGAAATATTTAATGTCTCATATATTAGGTTTCTAAATATTTGTTGTGTAATGTTTTACATTTACCATCAAATTTCATTAAGAATTTATTTTTTCTTGTTTATGAGTATTAATTCATTGTAAATATATTTGCGATATATTTCAAAATGTTTATTGAAAATAATATTAATTAATATTTAATTATATTAATTGTAATTAGTATTTTCTGTTGGACTAAATTTCATTATGTGAAAACCATCACACAAATAGGAACCTTCATATTGAATCATCAAGAATAAAAATACTGAATTTGCGGAAACGTACCTGAATCCATAATAAGAAAATTGAAATATCTGAGTTTGAGTCTTTATGATCTTCCAAATCTACACTTATTTTCTATCTAAATTTCTCTCTGACAATAGATATCAGAAGAATAGAAAAACATTATGTGATCGGGAACCATGACCCCTATTTATAAACAATCGTGTCTGTTTGTAAACAATCACGTCTATTCGTAAACAATCGTGAATGTTCATAAACAATCACATATGTTCAAATTTTATATTTTCTATTTTAACCCATCATAAAAACAGAAATTACGTTTGTCTTTACACATTAATGCCCACACTTTATAATATATTAATTAAGGCCCCCAAATTTAAATTGATCACTTTAATTGACCTAATTTTATTTGATAGCCTATAATTCACATGTATTTAATATATAAGCCCATATATTTAATTTTACTCTAACAATCTCTCACTTGGGCTATATATGTAACTTTATAAATGTGAATTATATTTAATGAAATCATAAGTTTTGCTATCAAAACTTTATACATTTTAACAATCTTGTCCATTAACCACACCATATAGAACCAAAGCGATCGTCGTTACATCTTTTTTCGTAACTAGACCCATCAATGATTACATATATCAATGCAACCAATGACAAATATCAAGTGTGGATGTGTAGCATGAAAATTTCATGTAATGTGGTTTTAACATACCTATTTCCAACTGGTCCTCCTTAAACCTTAGTGAGATCAAACCATACAAAATTAGAGTGAATGAAAACTGAATACTTTACTGCACTAAATAACCATAAATCTATAACAAATATATATATAGATAAAAGCATCTAAAATACAAACTCCCACTAAAACGACATATCTGAAGAGAAACCACACCCATATGGGTAGTGTGCTCATGAAAAGACCTTGGGTGGTAATCCCTTAGTCAGCGGATCCGCAATCATGGAGTTTGTCCCAATGTGCTCTATAGATATAAGTTCACTCTAAACTCTTTCTTTCACAACGAGGAATTTGA